>OZ026521.1:43594785-44250691 GCA_964019695.1 Loripinus fragilis | reverse complement strand
ATACACAAAAACAAGCTTATTAGTAAGGAATGCACCCAAATAGATGGAGAATACCTAGAACTTTTAGACCCAGAGGATCTGACATTTCGCCCCATTGTGGCAGGTCCAGCATGCGAAACTCATCGACTGAGTAATTTAATTGATATCTTACTAGAACCATTCATATCGAAAGTACAGAGCTACGTAAGAGATGACATAGATTTTCTAAAATATGTTCCCAAAATTATACCTCAAAATACGCTACTGTTATCCTTGATGTAGTAAGTCTTTATACAAATATTTCCCATAATCTAGGCATAAAAGCGCTAGACATCTGGCTAACAAAATATCCAGAATTAATACATTAAAGATTCTCTAAAGAATTTATTCTTGTGTCCATTAAAATCATACTTGAAAAAAACAATTTCTATTTTAATGATAAAATGTATACGCAAGTTCGAGGTACGGCAATGGATACAAAGTTTGCGCCTACATATGCCACTCTAGCCTATTAAGAAGAAAAGCTGTACGTACAAACTGAAAGAAAAAATAGTAAGTGAGTATGATCAGGAAATACCACAATCACAAATCGTAGACAACCCTGAGGCACCGCGAGGAAGAGCCGCTCAACCTTCACGAGACACCAGGATCACAAATTAAGCAAAGCAACCAGTTCTATCTTCCCCATCAAGATGATTGCAATACTAGAACAGACACAAATTTGGCAAAGAATTCGCTAGATATATCAAAGATAACTGGAAACGGTTTCTGGATGACTGTGTCATTTTATGGACTAAAGGAGAAGAAAGTTTAAAGACATTTCACCCGGATTTAAATGCATTACATTCAGACTTAAAATTTACAATAGAATATATCAATGAAAGACTGCCCTATTTGGGTGTATTACTTATAAAATCAAATAATCGCATAAGTACAGATATATTTTTCAAAGAAACAGACTCTAAGCAATACCTTAACTTTTATTCTTGCCATCCAAAGTATATGAAAACAAGCATACCATATAACTTAGCGAGATGAATCTGCACAATTGTCTCTGATCAATGCCAAAGAGAAAAGCGCCTGTCAGAATTACGCATTTCCTTGCAAAAACGAAGCTATCCGTATACAGTAATCTCTGAGGGCATTAAGAAAGCCAAATCAATCCCCAGAGATTTCGCTTTCAAACACATGTGCGCATATAAGAAACGAAGAAGAAGTGCTTCCGTATGTTTTGACTTTTAATCCGAATAACACAGAAATGTTCGGAATTTTGTAAAAACAACATGCACATTTTAACCAATGACCAAACAATGCGCGAAACACTCTCCTCATCAAAAATAATTAAGAGTAAACGACAACCTCCAAATTTAAAAAGACTTACATGTATAACTAAAGCAAAATTTACAAAACAGAAAATAAATACAATACATCTAATAAAGTTTTCAAGTGTAATCGCCCAAATTGTGCCCTTTGCGAATGCATTGAATGAAGAGGGTAACTGTTATAACTCCAATGGTAAAGTTTTCTACGTAAACGAAACGATGTCTTGCGATGCAAAGAATGTCATTTATGTCATTAAATGCAATGGATACAAAGAACTTTATATTGGTCAAACAGGCGATAAATTACGCACCAGAAGGACTATACACGCACAACAAATAAGAGACCCTTCAACAAGACAGATTCCTTTAAGTGAACATATCGACAATTGCAGCAGAAATATTCCCAAATTTCAAAAGTTTCCTTTCTTTAAAATGCACACAGAAAGTATTTTTGCCAGGTTAGCTAAGGAAAAGCATTTCATTCGATGCTTTAAACCTAAATTAAATGTTTTATGAACAGCTATAAAAAACTTTTAGTCACGTCACGTGACCTCTAAGTTAACGTCTCAACATGACGACGTCCAAACGTGACGTCTCAACGTTACGACGTTACTATGCAACTGAAGAGCTCAGCAAAACCCGTTGGCATATTATTTAGCATAGTTTATTTTAAATAAAAACAGAACAAGTAACGTCCACTCATCATTTGAATATATAAATATCGTTCCGGTATACTTGATACCCTTTTTTTCATATATATATATAATTTAATATATGACTCATGTCATCGGAAACATATCAAATTAAGTATACCTTATGCATTAGCACGAAGGCTAAGGGTGATCATATTTAGTAGCGAAAAAGTGCCACAGAGAATGTTGGAACTAAAACACAGCTTACTAAAACAAAATATCCAGAAAATGTTATTGATGCGGGAATTCAGAGAGCTTTGAATTTAAATAGGTCTGAACTTAGACAAGTAAGGCAGAATCCCGAGGATAATGTTGTGACATATGTCTCCACATTTAATCCCCAAAATCCGGAACTGTTTGGGGCTATCCTTCAAAACTTGAATATCTTACGTGAAGATCAAAAAATGAATGATATTTTACAGGCGAACACTATCGTTAAAAGTAAAAGACAACCACATAATTTAAAACGATTACTAACACGAGCTAAATTTGATGAAAATATCCAAATTGCTACCATAAATAAATGTAATCGTTCAAATTGTGGTCTGTGCAAATGCATGATTGTAGGCAACAGCTTTACTTTTAAATGTGGGAAGACATTTTATGTCACAACAAGCAGGGGATGTGATGCCAAACACCTTATTTACGTCATGCAATGCACGGGATGTGACGAAGAATACATAGGAGAGACAGGCGATAGTCTTCCCCACAGAATGATTGTGCACAGACAACAAATAAGAAATTCCAATGTAAGAATCCTACATGTTAGCAACCCTATAGCTACATGTGCAAGAAATTATGAAACTCCATTCAAGCTTTTTCCATTATATAAAACGAAGGAAGCAGACGCAACGATGCGCAATATGAAAGAATCATATTTTATTGACTTGTTTAAACCTAAACTAAATCGAATGTTTTAAATATGTACCAAGGGTTTTTATGCATACAACGTGGTTTATTTACGTACATCATTACGGTACGTTACGTTACGTTGCATTAAGACGTCGTTACTATGCCGCTGACGCCTTTTATTACATCTTCCTGAAGATCTATGTAGTAGTGAAACCGGTTGAATTAAAATGATGTAATTTACGGCTTCTTCTCACTTATACGTCTCTCTCTCTCTCTCTCTCTCTCTCTCTCTCTCTCTCTATATATATATATATATATATATATATATATATATATATATATATATATATATATATATATATATATATATATATATATATATATATATATATATATATATATATATATATATATATATATATATATACTGCATCAGGCGTCGTCAATATCAGCGCTTTCTGAACATCCTTTTTTTGGGGATGTCTCAGTGGCGCAGTTGGTAGCGTCAATGTCTGGTGTAGTGCTAGGCGGGGTTGTCGAGGTCGTGGGTTCGAATCTCGCTAGAGGCAAAATATTTACAGCATCTATCGGCTCAGTTGATTCACTTTATATATATATATATATATATATATATTGTTTAAATGAAGAAGGTCATCTGTGTAAGTATTAACCTAATAAAAGTAGGAGCAGTCCAGTTTTTGATTGACATGGAAATATGTACAGATATACATCTTTAATGCTGCTTAAGAATAATCATCTGGCCAATATGGCGTGGTGGCTAAAATCTGTGGGTGCTTTGAATTTTGCGCTGTCACAAGAATAATGTCCAATTTCGCTCTGAATTTCAGAAACAATCATAAGATATATGTAATATAGTTTACAATTTTGTTGCTGAATGAAATATACACAAACAGTAAATAAGTCAAATATTACCTTGAACTTGGTCAATTTTTGCACACATAATTCTCCTATTTTCCTACAACAGAAATTTAAGTTTTTTGCACAAACATGTAGTGTGATATGTGATCTAGTACAGCTGGAATTTAAAATTTACAAAATTTTATTAAACAAGGTCACTTTTATTGCTAATACGAAAGTACCTAACAATCATATATAATAGCTATTGACAATAATATACATGTCAGTTATACAGGTAAGTAAGTTTACATACACGTCCACTAATCTATCTCCTTCTTCGGTAAATACAATGAATACAAAAAACATGAGCGGAGATTTGTGTATAATGGAGCTTTGTGGTTTCTGTAAAGGCGGTAACTTTAATATTCATATCTAGACGTGGTTCCGCTCTTTCATCTGCTCAAAAAGGGAAATCAGGCTCTATCTATTGGTAAAGAGTAATTAAGTTGTTTTAGCCATGCAAACAAGCGTGATTTTCATGAAAATCCTGACCATATATACACTGAACTTACGTTTATTAACCCTTTAAGCGTATATTACAAAAAATCGCATGCCTATGTCGTCTGCTGAAATATTTGAAGACCCTTCGATATACAGTGTAGATCCAGATCAGACTGCTTCCATAGGATCAGTCTGTTCTGGGTCCACACTGTATGATTCTATATTTATGTTAACCAATAAACAGACATTTTTCGGATGCAGTTATTTTGCTGGTGTATTAAGGGTTAATTCATATAATTTGTGTCTTCGCTGAGGTGTTCTGGCGCAAGATGATAGTTACTTTCGAATAAAACCACGCCTCATTTACAGCTATAACCTATGTCTTTGGAAGGTTGACCAGTCCTAATTTCCCATTCATGAGGTGCCGCTGTTACAGTACCCCAAAAGTCCTATAATAGGTAATATGGTGTTCTCTGGTCACTATCTATATCTTACAATCTGAGAGTTATTCTATAAAAACCCGGAGAATGCTTTTCGATGGGCCAATGACATGACTTCAATTACCTGTGGGCGCTTCAGATGGCTATCATTTCCAATTAATATAGAATATAGTTCTCTTAAGATCACTTTTGTCTCAGCAACATAGGTTAACAAATAGTTAAGATTAAGACCATATTTTAAATAAAATTTCATATCTTTCGACAGTCTTCATTGTTTGAAAATTACTGATTTGGGTGTTTCCAGCCTTTAAGGTGTAAGTGTTCAAAGAGGTTGTAGTAGATTTAGAGTTCCGAACAAGAACTACTCTAATTCTTACTTGAGTGTTTGGTACTTGTTGCATTTATACATAGAACCTCATCTGAACGCCGACAGACCTTTCCAGCAAAGCTGGTGATCTCAAATTTGGTGTGGGTCTTTGATTGCGAAGCGAAATGTCAGGCAAGTCTATGCATTTCAACAGGCTCGCCTAAGCTTTTGTTGCTCTATAATGAGAGAGGTGTCATACTCTCATGTGCTGGCTCATTTATGGTGTGTGCGCTTTACAGAGCTTTTATAGCGCAAATTCTGAAGCCATGTCATCTTACTAAACAGAGCTCTAGATTAGCGGGGTTTTGGCGTATAATTGTGAGTTCTTCCATATCTATCAGTCCAAACATTTGTGTTGGGTGCTTAAAAGAGCCGTCTTCTTGAAACGGTTCTTTTGAGAAGCCACAACATATGTTTACTTGAGAAACAAGAAAATAAAGATTTAATGGTGCACTATTGGCAAGGGCCTGCTTAATGTGAGTCTGCATTCCCTGAGTTGATTCTGATCAGTCTGAGCATCATCACAGCCCTACCATAAGCAGATGGGGATGATTAGCAAATGCCACACTCACAGACAACAGACGGATCCATGGCAACAAGTGGAAGAGACATAAGGTAATGGCAGCCACACGACAGCAAGTACAGTAAAGCAACCAGCTGTCTCTTCTTCATCCAGATGATTGCAATAGTATATACTTAAGTAAGTGCACTTAAGACAAATGCCCTTCTTTCAGTGTCTAACGACCTTAATTTGCTTAAGCAGTCAACAGAGACCCTATCAGACTGGAGGCATCTGCAGGATTCCGCATGTAAAATTTAAGCATGACTTTATTTTCATTTGTGAGAGCTGCTTTCTGCGTTTCTGCATTATATTACACTTCCCTTTATACAATCACTGTCAACTAAGCTCTAGGATCAGATGCAAAATGTGCTTGTACGAAGTTCAAAATCAGTCTGATCACCTTTACTGTAGAATGGAATGTGTGAGCTGGTACCAAAAGAGGTGACGACTAAGCTGCTACATTTTTCTTTTTATTAAACCTTGCACTTTCTCTATTAAAAAACTTTCTGTGTTGCTCTATTCATTGTCAAAACAATACAAACTTATAGACTAAAGCTTTTTAGGCCCCTCTACCAGTAGCTGCTTAGCTTCCACTAAAAACCTCTTGTTTTTCAGTGCATGGAGTCTAACTGATGAATTTATTGTTAATGCATTAAATGATGTGTCGTTTTCAGTATGTTGCACAATGAGGACTATTGTCATCAGTCTGGCGGTTTGCACACACGTTTTACTTCATTGTCGTTCATTGACTTTTAAAAAACGCTGTGCCATTTTTTGCGTTAAATGTCAATTCCTGTATTAAAATGTATATCACGCACTAATATAAAATGTTTATTTTATTTATTGCCTACGCTTTTCTTCCATTTCTTAATTTGATTATAACCTTTGGCATTAATAGTCAAATTGAATCCAAGGCTGTGAAAGCTCAAACGCTCTTATGTAAGCATTCCTTTCCATTGAATCCAGTGAGCAGGCATCATGCCACAGACGATCTATTGGTGTAAATGCGAAGCTAAATGAGCAATCGAACAACAATCTCCAAATTTTGAAACATCTAAGAAAATGAGAGTAATTGTAATCGCGTAGTCGATGGGGTGCCATCGCAAACACCCTACGATCTCGAAGAAATTTAATGATAATTGACCTATTGACTATACCTCAAGGTCACAAGTTTGACCATATGGTAAACATTTAACTTGTATCCCATTCTGCTCACCATCCCCTTCAATTTAATATGCCACACGACCATGTTTGGAAAATAAAATTTGACCCCAAGCAACCCCAAGTCCCACCCCCTGGAGTATGACCCAGGAGACATAATGAAAATCCCATTTCTTTATTTTTGAGAACAAACATAAAGTTTGGTATATAAATCTTTGAAATTGACTTTTCAAATATGATAGTTGACCTTTGAACCCTCCCCATGGCCCAAGGGGGATGGCCCCAAAAAAGTGCTGTCCCACACCCCACTCATATGAAACTATCGCACACCAAACTTAGTTGAATTTCGTCCAATGGTTAAGGAGGATAGAGTATAACATACAGACGGACGGACGAACGGATGGACGGACGGACGAACGGACAGACGGGCTGAGGCGATTACAATACCCCCTTTAAAAAGTGGTGGTGATAATAAAGAAGAACACCATGTTACATGCACTAATTGGATTCCGCTTTATATTCATACTAGGAAGTCCGGCTCATAAATATGTATTACAATTTTTCATGTAGGTATTATTTGTATTTTCCTATTCATGATATGGATTGGTAGCCGTGTTTACAGGTGTAGATAAATATGTACATTACGCCTGGTCGGCTATTATATGAGTGTTATGTACTATCGGATTAGCAAAAAAAGTGACCTTTAGAATTAAATTTTGTTAAATTTAAATTCCAGCTGTACTAGATCACATATCACACTACATGTTTGTGCAAAAAAACTTAAATTTCTGATGGTGGAAAATAGGAGAATTCTGTGTGCGAAATTGACCAAGTTCGAGGTTATATTTGACTTATTTACTGTTTGTGTATATTTCATTCAGCAACAAAATTGTAAACTATATTACATATATCTTATGATTATTTCTGAAATTCAGAGCGAAATTGGACATTGTTCTTGTGACAGCGCAAATTCAAAGCACCCGCAGATTTTAGTCACCACGCCATATTGGCCAGATAAATATCCTTAATGTTAGGCCATTTGCAATGTTTCAGTCACACCATGAGCGAAACATAACAAGTGGATGACAGTCCTTATAGTTTGTTAGATTAGAGCTTATTTGTATTTTTCAGCCGGCCGTACTCACATATATCTACCATTGGTTGCCCGGTTTGTGAAATTATGGCATGACTCACTGTTCACCCCTGTAGATAGATGTACACAATAAGCTATTAAAGGATCAAACCACGGACAACGGACCAGACAAATGAATCTTGTTTGATAATAACCTACCCCGCATCATTACTTTACTGCTATTATATGCATTTTGTATATTGTTACATGTTTTCCTTTTCAAATCCTTGTAGCGCCCATTGTTTGTGGGGGGGGTCTGTATTTGGTCTTTGTTTTTTATATGTATTACTTTATGTCCTTTCTTGTTTTGCAATCATCTCGACGAGGAAGAGAGTTAGTTGCCTTGCTTTAATTGTCTTCCTGGTGTCTTGTTACCGTTAATGGTCTTTGGCTTTTTCTCACGGTGCCGCAGGTTGGTCTGCAGCATGTGATTGTGGTATTTCCTGATCGTACTCACTTACTTTTTAATGTCATATACTGGGTTTTCTATCCACCTGAAAAAAACATGAACACTTTGTTTAAGTTATACGTCTGCGCTCGCAAGAGGCATACTGTCAATCAAGTCTGAATTCCAATGTCCTTTTTGTCTGAATTATTTAGATGCTCAATGTATATCCCTTCTTTGTTTGCTTCATAATATAGAATAACAAAACAAGACGTATGATAAGTGTATTTAGATGCTCAATGTATCTCCCTTTTTGTTTGCTTCATAATATAGAATACCAAAACAAGACGTATGATAAGTGTATTTAGATGCTCAATTCATCTCCCTTCTTTGTTTGCTTCATAATATAGAATAACAAAACAAGACGTATGATAAGTGTAATAAAACCCTTAAATACGCTAACTGTCCATGTTATTAACAAAAATATTCTTAATTTCCCAAATTGGATATACTTTATAAAGTCTGCTTTTTTTTTATTTCTCAGACATATGTTTTAAATGCTTAAGATACTCTTAAAATCAATCAGATAGGTTTTGACCCAAAATGTTATCAATATAGATTTTGTAGTAGATACCTGATTAGCTTGAATAATTAGCACGGTGGTCACACCCTGCTGCATGCAATTTAGATGGTTTTTAAATTGTTGCTGTGTCTTTGAATCACCCATTTTTCCTTCCGATTTTTGGCTGTTGATATTTGTGTAATTATCGATAAATGTAAGATCTGCAGAACCATGGTTGAAAACGGACTATCAAAAAAAATTACTGCACAAGAGTTATATGAAAACGACGCACTATCTGGACCAAAACTAAAATACAGTGTTAAATTTTACGTAATAAATTCGGATTTGAAAGGCATTTTCCCTTTGGTTTATTTTATGTAAACAATGTAGACGTGTTTCCCGACGATTACTTAAGAGTGGGTGTAACTAAACAGCCAAAGCGTATCCGCTTGATTACTTGAAAGTGGTTACTTCCAAAGCGCAGGTTTCTACATTATTACTAGAAGTCCATATCTTGACAAAAAACACTTATCAGAAAGCGTTCAAACTTGGACTGTATTTACCATGCAGCATTGGCCAGGGTTCATGCCCAGTTTAGGGGATTAGTATATCTTCATAAAGTATATGTAGTGAATCGATTCAATAACAACGTACTCCAGGCTTCATGCCCGGGGGTGGGGCTTGAGGATAAAAACTAGTACATCTTGAAAATATGGTGTATGTGTGTGAAAGTTTTCATATCAAGATAGAATCTCGTCAGAAAGCAATTGCACTCAGACCATATGCAAATTTGAGGCTTTACTTAAATCATATGGCTCCCGACAATACGGTTCATGCTAAGGGTGTGGCTAGAGGTCATATTTTATAATTTTTTAAACTCATGTATTTGAAGTCTCTCAGGGGTTTATATCTTGACAGCCACTGACCAGAACAAAACGTAACCTGGAGAACCCTATGGCATCATGCCCTAGCCAAAATCTAGTTCAACTTTAAAAAATAGTTATATGATGTTTTTTTGTGTTTTTTTTAATATTCTTTCATGAAAAAAACTCGAGTAGATAGCTGGTCAGCAACAGTACAACTTCAGCATTATTGACTACTGCAACTGTAGCAACATTGACAACTTTAACTACAGCAACATAGATAAGATAAGTGCAACTGAAGCAACATTAACAACTGCAACTGAGGCAACATTGACAACTTGAACTGGAGCAACACTGATTACTGCAACAGCAGCAACATTGACAAATACAACTGTTATATCATTGAAAAAACTACATTAAGAGTGATAACTGCAACTGTTCCAACATTTGCAACTGCAACACCATTTTCCTTCGCAACCACAGCAACACTGATAAATGCAATTGTAGCATCATTGGCGACTGCAAAATTATTTACAAATGCACTTGCAGCATTTTGACAATCGCAACCGCAGAAGCACTGACAACTGCATTTATAACGGCATCATGTGTCCACTACAATTGCAGCATCATTGCAGCATCATTGACAACTGCAACTGCAGCAAGATTGACAGCTGTATCTGCAGCAACACTGATAACTGCATCTACAGCAACTTACACGTCTATTACTACAGCTGCAACAAACAAACTTTCAGTTTAACTAGCATAGCAAGACACAGTCCCTTGCACATGACGGACTGTCGATTCTCTCGGGGATGAAAATGAAAACGAGCAAAAAAGGATCTTTGACTTCATGGCTTGGAATACAGCCTTAGTTAGTATAGTTTTATCAAATGTTGGCCATAGTTATACTTAAATTAAATTTGCTCACAAAGTGCTTAAACTATGGCCAAATGATAGCTTAGCGTCGACAAACTCTTGATTCATTCTTTTTGCCGTGCATTATTTCTTTGCTGCAAAATGCAGCAATGTGAACTGTATATATTTTGGTGGCTTACAAAATGAGTGATAGATCTTACTAAGCAACTACAATTGTTTAATGTTTATGCTTCATCTAAATTAAGCTGTAGTCAGTGAAAACAATGACTTGTATATATCATTCTTTATATAAGAAGAAACAAATAAATACGTTGCAGACTGATTAAAGACATTTATTAAGCATTTATAAAATATAATTTGATCATAGAAATAATTAGTTTATGAAAATGCTGTTTACAGTTTTGATAAAACCCTTTGACTTGATTTTTCACTTTTTTAACCAGCCATGTTTTGTAAAAAATTATTTGTAGTTGCCTATTATCGTCAGATAAAACAACATTGATAATTTCTCTCAATGTTGAGCAGTCAAATGGCAGCGAATGGCATCCACTAGTGTCAACTCATATAGTGCTGTTATTGCATTGGATGACGTATTTAAAAGAAAGTACCACACATAACAGTAAAACATGTGTCAAAATAAGTTAAAATCATATCGTTAATCCATTGCTTTCAATCAAAAGGTAATATTGATATGTAAGAATAAGTAATAATTTGATATAACCACTGTAAGAATTCATTTTATTAATTGTAAAGTTTTGAATATTACTATTGCAGGGTAATGCCTCAACCGCTAACGAGCCAACACACATTATTTTGAGGTTACTATAATGTAGTTTTAGAAAATTTCAGTATACAAACCTCAATTATTGGAGGTTTTCTGGCGGCTTATGGTCTAATAATAGTACTCGGTGCATTAAATAGTAACAAATTTTAAAGCAATTAACATATATATATCAGTAATATTAGAAGGTATATTTTAAACGCAAACTGGCTAATTGCTGCATTTCATCAAATGATTTAAAGCTGCAAAGTCTGTACCTTTTGATCATTTTGTTTTTAGAAATTATATTTCTAATTTCGAAGAACACCGCAATATAGCTAAAATGCTGGTATTCATTTTACCAGCTTCGAAAACCTTAGCAAATTATCACTATCAAAACAACAGCATTTATGATAAATATGAGCTGACTAGAATTTCTGGAGGGACGTTAATAATTACCAGCAAGAGAAAAACACACCTCATTTTATAAGATAATTCATTTTTTTCCATTCAGATTTCAGCTGTAGTGAACAGATTTATTGTGAAAGTATAACTTAATTCTGTTTTTACAAATCATTTAAAAAGAATTTCTTTTTCGGAAAATGTTCATAATTGCAGACTTAGTCACTTTAAAGCCAAATGTCATGTGGATATTTACTCAGAATAACAATTGAAGGATATTTAAATCCAATGTCATCTCTATCATTCAATACAATAAAAATGAAATGAATATATATGCAGTCAATGATTCCAGATATCTGCAATCAAAATTAATGTTTTAATTCAAGTTACGCTTGAATGATTAAAATACAGTAAAGAACCCTCTATACATTCAAAATCATTTTTATTGCTTTTATTCCATATTGATTGGCTCCAAAATTATTTCTGGCTCTCGATCAAAAGTACCACATAATTTTGTAGTCGTTGTCAATGTATAATGCCAATATGTTGTCATATTGGACTGGTATGCCGTATCTGCACATTTATGTTGCAGAAAGTGTTGCATGTTTAGGTGCAAGGGCTGACAACTGCGAGTGAAAACTTTTCTGTGGTAGGAATTAGTAAAAAAAAAAGCAATGGCCAGGTCAAGTTTGCATCAACAAATATGAAGAAGCAAATTATTTGCTTGTGAACTTTGGGTAAAGAGGTTTGTTACATTTGGAGTGGGTCTGTATCGTAACCAGTGACCCATAAATTTCATTTTACATTTTTCAAAATTGCAGATTAGTAGGTAGTTCTATCAAATGCAAAGCTATTTTGTTTGACAATTATTTTCTCAAATGTTATAAAGTCAAACTAATTTCAATTTACTACAATTGTTTTTCTGAGTATATATTGAATTACGTGAAAGTCTCAGGTACAGTTTATTGCGCCAGAGAATTCACACTAAAATTAATAATGTCCCTTTTGTAATACAAGCTTTTCTGAATTGTCATTTCAAACTGTATGTTCTTTGTTTGATTTATATAACATGTAAACATGAAAAACATGCCATAAGAATAAAGTTGAAATATGAAAAAAATGTTATATTATATAATTATTAAGAAAAGTGGAAGACTGCCATTTTCTTATTAGGATACAATTATATTATGGAGGTGGAGTAAACTCACTCCTTCCATAGGATAGTTTGCGTGTGATATGCCATTTATCTACATATTTCCTATTATTGAAGTGTCTAATGACAATGAAAAGATATAAAACACACATTTAAAGGGAAATATGTATGAAAGAGCGGCAATAGATGAACATACTGCGTGTTTCCTCTCATTTTCACCTTAGCCTTATTCGACGTAGGGTATGTGTAATGATCGCGTCCTTCAGAAAAAATGCTACCATAATTAATTTTGATGGTACATGTACGACGTGCTTAGGATTGTTGCAAAACACGTAGGATTGCGTTTCTGCAATCAGACCTCTCTGGCAGGTAATGTGTGACAGGCCAAAACTAAGTCTTGTATAGAAATCAGCTCACTGTCTAATTGCTAAAACAATTCGACTGACCGCCAGAGCTTTAGATAATTTTCAAATAATTCAAACGACATCTTTTCCTGAACAAATGGTTTGAATTAAAAATAATTTCACTTTGATGCCTGTACTTCAAATGCACAACCTGCTTCTCTCCGCGGCAAAAATGGCTAATAGAGCTTAAAGTAGAATCGTTTTATGAAAAAATCTTTAAACGACATCTTCACTTGAACAAATGACCGAAATTTATAATTATGTCACAGAAATTTTTATCATTATGCCCTCTACCAAAATTGTACAAACAGGTTTTCTCTGTTGAACAAGATGGCTGCCACAGCTATAAACATAATTTTCTAAGAAAAAATCTTTAATAAATTTTGTTTGAAACCTCTGGTCCAAGTATGAAAGAATTTCTCATGAATGTTCACCATTATGCCCTTAACCAAAATTTGTAAAGTAACGGTTCCGCTCTGCTGAACAAATGGCTGCCTGAGCTAAAAATAGAAATATCTTTAAAAAAACAACTCATTAGCCCCAGGCAGAAATTCAAAATACTTCTGTATAAATGTCTCTCGTAATAGTACCTTCAACCAAAAATTGCACAAAAGAGTCTGCTCTGTCAGACAAAATGGCTAAAACAGCTATAAATAGAAATATAACTTAACAACACCTTCTTCCCAATAACAGGCTCAAACTAGATATAATTTCACAGAATTGTTTCTCATAATGTCATCTGTCTAAATTTGCACAAACTCTACTGCTCAGCTGAATTATGTGGTCCGCTGCGACAAAATGGAATATATCTCTTTAACAATTAACACAAAGTAAGAAAGAAGGCAAAGATCAGAAATTGATACACCTGACCCAGAACACTACATGGGAAAGTGACAAAAACACAAGAATACATCACAGACAAGAGAGCAAAGAGGCCAGCCATTTCCCATCAGGTGACCACAAGGCTGCAATAAACAGACGAGAAATCATGACAGACACGAAACATAACAAAAAGGATCCATTAAAGAAGCATGGCCTTGGAACTGCCAGTAAATAATAGTCTTATTGGAGGGCTTATACACTTGTTTCACGGTACCAACCTCACCCTAAATTCTACTGTGGATATAGACACATAGATGTTTAGTTTGCATGAAAGATCCCTAACTTATCAATAAATCATTTCCTAGTACATATAAATCAAGATACAAAAGGAGATAAATCAAAGGAAAGGACTCAACAGTACAAGTTCAATATAATTTTACAGAAATATTCCTCATTATACCCTCCACCAGAATTGCACAAACCGTTTCAATCCACTGAAGGAAATGACCACTAAAGCTAAAAGATATATACCTATAAGCCACATCTCTACCTTAACCACTGGTACAAATTCCGAATTATGTCAGAAATGTGTTACTTTTCATGCAATCTACCGAAATTGCAAAAACCACTCCGCTGAGCTGAACAAAATTGCCACCATAGCTAAACAGTATCTTAAGAGACCTCTTTCCCTTATCCACTGGTCCAAATGAGTCAGGACTCTGGTGAGCAATCCGGGACCCCAGAATCTTTTTGTTTCACTTGGTATGAGTAAAACCTCTATGAGACCTTTGTCACTGCTTCTACTGGAAGTGGTTAAGCAGGACAGAATTAAGCATTTTCAGATTATTTTTCAAAATTAAATGAGACATTGAACATTTCAGATCTTTTTTGATAGTATGTGTTTTCCAGTGCCATGTTTTATAAATATAGCATACCAATATCTAACCATTTTATTTACAGTTATTCATTGTATGGTACCACCTGTATCGAATGCAACTCCAAACTCATCATCTACCATTGTAAAGAATACTGATGTGACATACACTTGCCAAACTGGATATAGTCATACAAATGGAGATCTAACTAGAACATGTCAAGCTGATAGCTCACTTACAGGATCTTTACCTGTGTGCACTAGTAAGTTGAAGTACAGTTCTGAAAAACACTTATATTTTGTGGTCATCCTTAGGGGATATTTAGGATCAACACCAACTTATCGTCTAATAAGAATGAAAGATACAAGTTAAAAAACAAAACAATAGAAAATTCATTTCAGACGCACATGTTAAGTATGATATGCAAAACAACGTCAGTCATCCAGGGGCATTTTCGCGGACAAATGATAAGTGAATTCACTTGTTTTGCAATCAAGCAAAGCAGTATTGAGTCATTAGCATGCATGGTAATGAACCAATAACTTAACATTAGACAACGTGCAAGCTGGAAGAATGGAAAAAAAATAGCGATTATGATCAGGAAATACCACAATCACAACTTGCAGACAAACCTGTGACACCGCGATGAAGAGCCACACAACAATCACGAGACACCAGGAAGACATACAAAGCAAAGCAACCAGCTCTCTCTTCCTCATCAACATGATTTCAAAACTAAAATCGACACAAAATAACGCACAACAAAACATAGAACAATTACAGAATTCCACTTTGATGATCATTGATCGTCAGAGCAAAAGAAAGTCAGAATTGCCTCAATTATGGTTAATATTCCTTGGAAAATGAAAATTAGGAATTATATTTTTTTTTAGTTTCTGTGCTCTCTGTAACTTCAAAATCTTTCAATATAGTTTCATCATGCAGCGTACAAATATTCAAGTGTCTCTCTGAATGCTTAGTTATGGAGTTACGGTATTTTAAAACTGAAAATAGTAGAAATATTTGATTGTATCGACTCTGAACCTAAGAAATCGTTTAAATATCTTCAGGAAACTTAATACTAATATAAAACGTCATAGACGCGAGTAAAAAGCACGATCTGTAACTATGACGTGCCTTTTCGTGTAAAGCTAGCATCAAAAGGTAAAGTTCAATATGCTTGATCTGTGACTTGATGTCGCCCATTTTTTTAATAAAGGCATTTTAAAACTAAAAATGAGAAGATTTTGCATTTCACCGCATAACTGAAAATGAAAAACGGCTAATCTTATCACACTGCTTAAGTGTTTCCCATACATAAAATACAGCACAAATAAGAGGATCACAACAGTTTTCATGTTGAAAACCAATTCTAAACTCCAGCTGTTATGTTTTTAGAACTTATTTTTGTGATAACATTTCACTACGTCATTGTTTGAAAAATAGTGAGTATGATCAGGAAATACCATAATCACAAACTGCAGAAAACCCGTGGCATCGTGAGGAAAATTTAATCTCAATCAAAAGTATCCAGGAACATCTCCGCCAACTTCACGAAGTGATTCAATCATCCAAGATGTTACAGTTAATTTCTCTAGGGACATTTCTAGCAAAGTACAAATAAACTTTGTCCAAGATGGTAGTCAAAAGTTACATTGCACTGCATTAATTTAATAACTAGAGCGATATATAGCTTGTTAATATATAATAGAAAAGTGGAAACTTCGCCTAATTCGCTTGTGCATTAAGCTAATGGGGCCATCTCAAAGTAAGGAAGCCGGCAAAGATCAGGAATTGATACAATCAAATACCACATCTTAACCAGGACACCATATGGGAAAAGGACAAAATCACAAAAAAAAACATCACACACAAGAGGTCCAAGAGGTAAGCCTTTTCCTAGCAGGCTACCACAAGGCTGCAGAGAACAGACAAGCCAATATAACATGCACACACGGAACACAACTAACAAAAAGGATCCATAAAAGAAGCACCACCTTGTAACGCTTGGCAAGAAAATAACTTGAGGGATTAAACATGTTTAACGGTACCAACCTCACCCTTATTGCTGGTGAAGATCAAGACAAATAGATGTTCGGTTCACATGAAATAGTCCTAAGTTATAGATGTATCATCTCCTAGTACGCACACATCGAGATATTAAAAAGAGATAAAACAAAGGTAAGGTCTCAACTGTACATATATCTGCATACCCGAGTAAGCTAAATCCAACAGTTAAACCCTGGTGGACCTAACCACAGAAAAAACACCAGTCTCTAACCCTCTCATCTATAGATAAGTCTTTGAGTCAGCACCGGCATAGAGTCTGAGGTCCCACCCTCCAAAATGCAATTAAAGAGGAAAGCAAAGTTACCAATCCTGATTGGTTTAACCACCAAGTATGCAGTCTGTTGCATAACATTAATGTTAAAACTAATAATTTTTAGGAAATATTTTTAAAAACTGCGCTGACAAATAATAAGAACCAACAAATTTCTTTAATTTAGACACTAAGTCGTCATAAAACTTGGTTTTGAAATTTCCAGATGTAAGGGAGATTTAAGTCCGACATTCAAAATACATGTAGTAAATGAGTATGATCAGAAAATACCACAATCACAAACTGCAGACAAACCCGCGACACCTGGAGGAAGAGCCACACAACAATCACAAGACACCAGGAAGACCAAAAAAGCTAAGCAACTAGCTCTCTTCCCCATCAAGATGATTGCAAAACTAGAATGCACATAAAGCAATGCCAAACAAAACATAGAACAATTACAGAATCCCACAATGGGAGTAACAATCAATAACGAATCACCAACAACAGAACCACCACCTTTGAACGGACAGCAGCCTAAGTCACTGATTGGCTTAAATGCATTTTACTGGTACTATATCTTCCCCCTATGTTCTGCTGTTGTTGAAGCACAAAACATGTTAAGCTCGCATGGAGGTTTCCTAACTATTGCAATGTATCATCATGGAGAAACAATATAATCATACTAACACACTATGATGAAACAAAAATAGAGCTCACGACTCACGAATAGTCAGAGCTAAAGAAAACCTAAAGTTGCACCACATTGGGCCCAGCTACAGACAAGCATCAGGCACCAATTCATCGATTAAAGCTTAACGTCAGAGCTGTCATTGAATCTGAGGCCAGACCAACTGTCATGCAATTATAGAGAAAATTATAGCTATAACCCTTGATTTGGATTACATCCAGGCTTGCAGTGCTGTCGCATGATATCCAAGTTATATCCACTTTTTTATAACGTTTTATTATATACAGTCAGACATAAATTAAGCATCACCTGACTGAAGTGTGGCATAACTTTTCTATTATCTAATTTATTTTTTCCTTATTTGTTCTCAAGACAAACTGATGCCTCTACACTAAACATCAATTAATACATTTATTTTTACAAGTATCATGTTGTCTTACGAACCGGTTTTATCACACTACTATGCACGATTTTGAAACACCAGTTTGCTTCACATGCTTTATCTCGTTATGCACGGACCCAATAATAATGTTTTGATGCATGGTTGTACATTGATGAAGTGATGGCTAGAAGAAAACTTTCTGAAGCCCAAAAGCAGCAAATTTTGGGCATGAACAATGCCGGTCTTAGCACACGGAATATTGCTGGACAATTCAGGGTGAACCAGTCAATTATCGTACGACTTCTTCAACGTAATATGGCTGACGGAACTGAATCTGAACGTCAACGCTCAGGACGACCACGTTAAACGGACGAGCGTGAGAATAGACATCTTAGGCGACTGGCACGTGCAAACCCTACATTGATGGCACGTAGACTTCGAGATCAGTGGCCGGTGCATGGACCAATATCAATTCGAACAGTTACACGGTCACTAAATAGAGGCGGTGTAAAAGCGAGAAGACCCATAAAGCGACCGCTGTTGACCCCCAGACATAAAAGAGTTCTGTTTGAAAATTTCAGATTCATATCTCTAAAAGAATAAAAGTTATGGGTGTGTAAAGAATGGCATGTTATATAGTGATAATGCGAAAATTATAAAAACGCGATTAACTATCTCTTTGATCCCCTATAACTGACATGAAACCTTGAGTTCGACAGAATCAGTTTGGCCATAATTTGAAAAAACATGTCTAGATTATTTCTGCGTTTATTTGAATTCAAAGTAAGCACTTTGGGTTACGCTGTGACACTTTTTAAGGGTACACCCAAAAATAGGGGTTGGTGTATACAAGACACCGTAGAAATTCAGCAAAATGACCAAATGGCATTCTGATATGTTCAGCAGACTAAAGGAAGACTAGGGTAACAGCATATTACAAATTGATTGTTCTTCTGAAGATATTTGTACACGAAAAACGTCTCTGAAATAATGTTTGTGTGATGCTTAACTTATGTCTGACTGTATATTTTAGAATTTATCACTAGATACAGTTTTCCAACAATTCTTTTGAAAATTTAAACTAAATCACCAAAATTAAATAGGTTCTGATATGCCCTTTTGCAGATGAGTGTTTAGACAAATGTTGTATTTAACAATTAACTCTGAGTGTCTGTTGTAGAATTTAGAAAATACTTTTCGAATTTTATGATATCTTGAACTTAGATATCAAACCATAGTATCAGCAGTAGCAGTTTATTGCAAGTGTTTAAGTCAACAACATGGCTAGATGCTCCAGCAAATCGGATGAGTTGAGAAATTTTAACTCTATAGGATGTTGTTACGTGCGAGGCATAACTAGAGAAGAATTCAGGAAACCAAAATTTGGTATTTGGAAAGTCAGCAAAAAGCACTTTTAAAATTTATTAAAAATAACAAAATTATCATTCTTTAAAGCAATGGAAAATATTCATACAATCAAAGAAAGTCTAATTTACAGTACCTTATATGTCCAATATTGCCCTCAGAATAGTTATCAATGCAAGTTCTGCAGCATTTTCTGATCCTTAGATTTTGAATTTAAATCCAAATGAATGCTAAGTCTCAATCCAAAACTGAATAATCAAAAGTAATCCAGCATGAATAAATTAAACATAAAATATTCCAGTATAGAATTCCAGCACAAAAGGTTTAGACTTTCGAATGGTGTAATTATATCAAAGATGCCCTTATGAAAAATTTACTCTTATATAAACTGTTAAAGAAAGTTCCAGAACAACCAGGTAACAACTATGATACCATATGCTAAATATAAATCATTCTGGAAATTTCCACAAACTTCCAATACATGCTCAAAGCTTCTATTGGCATGGGAAAGAAAATTCTAGGGAATTCCAGACTTTTCTTGAAACTTCCATGACAATACATTTTAATTTCTAGATGATTAGTTATCTTTCAGGAAAAATCTTGTGATCAAATAAACATATTGTTTACAACAACTTCAGGGTGGCCAATCACGTGATATGCAATTGGTAATCTCACATTTTTTATGACGGATTTCTGATCGGTTCAAGGTAATTCAAGCTTTTTTTTCATGGGTCTTTAGAATGAGTTCAGAAAAGACACTAAGTGCAGATTACCCATGCTCTATTGTTTACCATTTTCAGCTAACTCATGCACTCATGATCAAATAAACATCTTGTTTACAACAATTTGTTTATCATCAATATCTCCAATATCTGGGTCAACAGAAACTGAGTAAATAACATTTTAAACAGACAAACACCCTACATGTTACACTTCCCCTCTTCAAAGAAAAGAAAGTTTTATGAAGTAAAGCTTTCTTTTGCAATAATAAACAATTATATAATTATATACCAGACCAGACAATAATTTAAAATCAAATCAGATCAATTAAGAGCAATAGTACAAACTCAACATCAACAGTATAATGTCAACTAAGCCCTAGAGAGCGCACCTGGGATGATATTATCTTTTCCCTTCATGTGTCTGATGCCAAGATTTTGTCTTGCAACATGAGACTCCATCTGAGTAAACGCTGATTCTTGTTTTTGTATTTTATGAATAAAAATCAGTGGATTGTAATCAGTGAATATGATAATAGGTGCAACTGAAGAGGCTAGGTAAACTTCGAAGTGCTGAAGTGCAAGGATGAGAGATAAGGATTCTTTCTCTATGTTAGAGTAAATTTCTCTGATGTTTGTTAAACTTTTTTAAGTAACAAACAGGATGTTCAACACCATTGTCATCTTCCTGTAACAATACACTATCCGCACAAACATCACTGGCATCTATGACCAGCTTAAATTCTTTGTCAAAGCTTGGTGCTACAAGAACTGGAGCACTTGTAAGTATAGCTTTAAGCTTTTCAAAATACTTCTAACAATTATCAGTCCAAATAAACTTGACCCTTTTGCCAAGTAAGTTTGTCAAAGGCTCTGCTTTGACAGAGAAGTTATTACAGAATTTACTGAAATATCCAGCCATACCAAGAAAGTGCATCAGTTGTCTTTTGCCAGAAGGTACGGGAAAATCTGAGATAGCCTCAACTTTAGCTTCTTAAGGTTTTACCTGACCTTGTCCCACAATATGGCCTAAATTTGCATGGCAAAATTCACTCATTGTTAAGTTTGCTGTTAGTTTAACTTCACTAAGTCTGTTGAAGAAATTTCTGATAGTTTGTTAGTGTCATTACCATTTTTTGCTGAAGATGAAAGCATCGTCAATATAGGCTTTACAGCAGCCAGATTAAATATCAAGGTGTTAACTAAGTGTTGAAATAATGCTTGGGAGTTCTTCATTCCAAACGGCATGACTTTATCCTGATACAGTCCATCTGGAGTAACAAATGCTGAGATCTCCTTTGCTCTGTCTGTCAGAGGTATTTGCCAAAACCCTTTGTGCAGATCAAATTTCTTAACATATTTGGCTTGTCCAGAGTTATCAATGCAGTCATCGATTCAAGGAATTTGAAATGTGTCCATTTTGGTGACAGAATTTACTTTACGTTAATTCATACACATGCGAAATGTCCCATCAGGTTTTGGTACAAGAATACAAGGAGAACTCCATTCACTTTGACTTGGTTCTATAAAGTCATTATCCAGTAAATATTGAACTTCCTCTCTGAGAATTTGTTGTTTTACAGGGTTCATTTTGTATAAATGCTGTCTCATAGGTTTTGAACCATCAATAAGTTCCGCATAATGATGAATTTTGTCAGTTTTGGATGGAATGTCAGGAAATAAATGCTCATATTCAATAATTAACTGCTTCAGTTCAAGTCTCTTCTCTGAACTAAGATGAGACAATTTCTGGTCAAGATCCTTTAAGATATCAAAGATCTTGAGTTTTGACTACCAGGGATCTGACTTCACAAAATTCATATCTTCAGAGTCCATATGATTTTGTTCAGGAGGGACAGAATTAACTAGATTTACTGATGAAATAACAAAACTATCCCGATCAATGTCCTTTTTAAGCATGTTAATATGACATAACTGTTTTTGTTTGAGCCTCCCAGGAGTGTTGACAATGTAATCAACATCACTTAGCTTTTTGTCAACAGTATAAGGACCATAATATCTAGCTTGCAAAGGCTTACCAGGAATGGGCAAAAGAGCAAGTACCTTGTCTCCAGGTTCAAAATTTCTATCCTGAGCATTTTCATCATAACGCAATTTCATTTTGCTTTGAGATGATTTGAGATTGGACCAAGCAGCTTCACAGGCTTTTGATAGTCTGCTTTTGAAATCAGATACATACTGAAGTCAGTTCAAAAAATTATCATCATCTGAGAGAATTTTCTCTTTCAGAAGTTGAAGCACACATAATAGTCAAAAGATATTGACAACCTGAATTTGTTTTGGGTAGGGGACCTACACAGTCATTAATGATTCTGCTAAAAGGTTCATCAAATGCAGAAATGGGCTGTAATCAAGCTTTTGGAATGGTCTGATTTGGTTTTTCTACCATTTAACAAGGGTGACAGGGTTTGCAGTGCTAAGAAACATCAGATTTAAATCCTGACTAAAAGAAATGCTTAAGAATCTTGTGATAGGTCTTATTTATACCTAAATGGCCTGACGTAGGAGTTTTATGAGCTAAATTTAAAATTCAGAACGATAAGCGTCAGGGAGCACATTCTGGTGGTTAACAGTCCACTCATCATCTGCTGAGACATCAAGAGGACAACGTTTTCTCATCAAAATGTCATTTTTCACAAGGTGTGCTGGTCAAAAGTGGTCTACCACAACCTTATCTCCAGCAGAATTATTGCCGAAAAGCAAGTTAACACCTTTAAAGGTAAAGAAGGTCTAAAACCTACAGCCACGAGACCAGTAACTAAGTCTGAGGGCAAATAAATTTTATGAAGCGGTACATTAATAAATCCACACTCCACACCCCTGATAAGGACACTTGTCCCAGAAGAAGTCTTCTAAGAAAAAGCAGGGTATCTGTCAAGATAAGGGATTGAGAAGCACCAGTATCTCGTAAGATTTTAATATGTGTAGATTGGGCAAAGTCACTATTTAGAGACATAGAACTAACTGATAAGAATGGTTCATAAATCTCCATAAAGGCATCAGTCTAAGATGTTTTGGCCAAAATAGGATTCTTATCTTGAATAGAAGACTGTGGTTTAACCTTAAAGAGGTGAGACCTGTGGGTTTAGGACTCTCCTGTTTTTCTTTCTCTCTCTTTCTTTTCAAAGCTATACATCAGAAATGATATGACCTGATTGTTTACAATAATTGCAAATTGGCTTGGATAAAGACATTTGACCTTTGTTTTCATCAGAAAATCTAGGTTTTGGAGTAAATGAATGATTGGAATTATCAGATGGATTACTGGGGTTACATTTAGGTCTTAATTGAGGTGTAAATTCTAATTAAGGGTTGAATCGTTTCCTAGGAAATGGCTTGTTAACAAAAGAAGCCTTATGAGTCAAAGAATAATCATTCAGCTAGTCTAGCTGCTATATCCAAATTTCCAACTTCTTTTTCATTTAAGAAAGCCATAACGTCAGATTTTATACACCATTTGAATTCTTTAACAAGCATGGGCTGTTTTAGTTTTGCATGATCAGAATCTACTTTCTTTGAAGAACACCACCTATCAAGTAATTACTCTTTTGTCCTAGCAAATTCCATATGATTCTGATTAGGTTCTTGCCTACAATCTCTAAATTTCTGCCTGTAAGCTTCAGGGACCAACTCATAAGCCTTAAGAATAAGTTCTTTTACTTTGTCATAATCTGAGCTTTGTTCAAGTGAAAGCTTAGTGTTAATTTCTCGAGCTTTGCCTATTACAAAGCTCTGCAAAAGTAAGGTCTGGTGCTCTCTTGGCCATTTCAGGTTTTCTGCCGCCATCTCAAAATGGAAAAAAAATATGTGTCAACTTCTTTTTCTTGAAATGGAGGAACGAGTCTGATGTGTTTTTGTTACATCAAAAGTTTTGCTAGAGTCCAAAGGCAAATATTTTGGTTTAGATTGTCGCTGTAACTCAAGCTCTTTCATCTTTAACTCAAATTGGATTTTTTCTTTTTCAATTTCAATGCGTTCTTGTCTTTCTCCTTCTCGTTTTCCATTTGTAATCTTATTTTCTCTTGTTCTAATTTTTCTCTCATCAACATATCTTCTCGTTCTAATGTTTCCAGCCTAATTCTGTACTCTCTCTCCTATCTCTTATGTCTCAATCTCTCTTCCCGCTCTTCATTTTCTACTCTTATTCTTTCCTCTCGCTATTCTTTCTCAAGCCTCAATCTCTCTTCATGTTCTAACCTTATTTTTTCTATCTCAACTTGCCTTTTAATTTCTAATTCCCTCAACTGCAAATCAGTCTGGGTGACCAGAATCTGAGATGTGGCTGAGGAATCAATTATTTCCTCGTCCACAAAGAACTGAATGAGAATATTCTTAATTTCATGTTTTAACATAGTCTTTTTGATATTGGGCCATAATGATCAGCAATGTCTGATAGATCAGACTTTTTTTGCCAAGTCTAACAGCTCCTGAGAACGCGACGCAATAAAATCACTAAGTTTGAATGGCATATTTGCTTTCTGCTGTCTTCAGCTAGCTAAACAGCAAACAGTAAAAAATCTTTTAAATTTCAAACTAATTTGGTGCAAAAATAATTTCACTCTGGACAAGCCCCCAATTTCTGTTACATGCCAGGCCTTACTAGAAAAGAATTCAGGAAACCAAAATTTAATATTTGAAAAGTCAGCTAAAAGCACTTTTAAAATTAAAAAAAAATATTAAAAATAGCAAAATCATCATTTTTAAAAAATGGAAAATATTCATACAATCAAAAAAAGTCTACACTACCTTATACGAGGGGTGATCAGAAAGTTCGCGGAAAATAGTTGCCATTTCTACATCGTTTGACCAATAAAGCTGCAATTACAGCACATGATACTGCAACACATATGCAATTGATTGGTTATAACATGCGTGATGTTAGTCGTCTACGCGCGTTACAGCTGTTGTCAAGGCAACGCTATATAGCGTGAAGCGGCCCATTTTACGTTGCATTTTGACATTTTACTACACAATCAATTAAACTTCAACGTTTTGTAAAATTTTGTTATGCTGCGATAGCCCATATTGCGTTCCATGCAAGTTTAACGACATATTTACTCCTCTTATCTGCAAACTTTCAAAGATTTATATCCAACGAATGGTGTTCTCAATCGAAAGGAATAACAGTAATGTCAATAAGGCAAAGCATTCAACTTCTATGAACCCTTTCCCTGTTTTGGCATGTCAATTCTTTAAAAATAAACTATCTACATACTTCGTAAAACACCTTTTTTCAGGACAGTGGATCTAATATTTATAGTTTAGTCCAATATTATAATCATTGTGATGATCACTGTCAAGAAAATAAGTTTTTTATTTTAAATTTACAAAAACTCGAAAAATTGACGCATTTTAGACCTGCCCTTCGGTCTGAAACCTATTAATTTGAATACACAGCGCAGTGGAATAAGATAAAAAAAAAACTCATATTATGTTCAAAGAATGGTTAAATATTACTTTCCGTTAAAAATACCAATCATTTCAAACACAACTACGGGTTTTAGCCCCAAGAAGCAACCCAGGGGTACATATGGGCCGCTTCCAGCGAAGTGACGTCACAGCGGCGCCTCGTGCTCATACGTCTGACGTCACATTTTATAAATTTTAATTTCAGTCAATTTGCTATTAATGGTAGTTTCTATCTGTGAAATTTCATTGCAATCGATAAAGGCAATGTGATTTAATAGCGCTTTTCCGCGAACTTTCTGATCACCCCTCGTATGTCCAATCTGTCCCTAAAAATATTTATCAACACAAGTTCTGCAGCAGTTGCTGATCCTCAGATTTTGAAGTTAAATTCAAAAGAACGCTAAGTCTTAATCCAAAACTGACCAATCGAAAGTAATCCAGAATGAATGAATTAAACACAAAGTATTCAAGTATAGATTTCAAGCACAAAAAATAGAATTTTAAATGGTGTATTAATTTCAAAGATGCCCTTATGAAAAAAATAACTCTAATATATACTGTTTAAGAAAGTTCCAGAACAATCAGGTAACAACTATGATAGCATATGCTAAATATAAATCATTCTGGAAATTTCCACAAACTTCCAGTACTTGCTCAGAGCTTCTATTGGCATGGGAAAGAAAATTCTAGAGAATTCCAGACTTTTACGGAAACTACCATGACAATACATTTTTATTTCTAGATGATTAGTTATCTTTCTAGAAAAATCTTATGAAACCTTTTGTTTACAACAACTTTAGGGTGGCCATTCACGTGATACGCAATTGGTAATTTCACATTTTTATGACGGATATCTGATCAATTCAAGGTAAGTCAAGCTTTTTTTCATTGGTTATTAGAATGATTTCAGAAAAGACACTAAGTGTAGAGTACCCATGCTATACAGGGGTCATTTAATCGTTTACCATTTTCAGCTAACATATGCACTTCTTGTGAAAAGCCATGCAAATCTGTCGGAGTGAAATGGCAGGAATCACACTTTTGTCAGTACATGTTCAGGACGAAAGTTAATCAGCTAATTATTCAATCTCAGCCTTATTTTTGTAGTTCTGTCATTGCCTTTAGTGAAAAAAAAACCAGTTTTCCACAAATTGAATAAAGAGTTGCTACTCATTGGAGACGAAAATTGCAAATATGACTCACACTTGAATCTGCTATAGCAAAATGGATAGGAATAACACTCTCTCTATTTTGCTAGCTCATCCAGCGTTAATCGATGTCTGTTTATGCTATTGCACGTGGTCCGTTATTCATGATCTGTCCATCTGTCTGTCTCAATCACTAACTTAATATATTCAACATCTACCCTAGAGGCATCAATTAAATTGAACTGTAATCATGCGAGACATCAGGCCAACATGCAGGATTGCATGCTTTATTTTAAAATGAAGACCTTCTCACCTTGCATAACGTTTTTCTTTGGGGGGGTTTTACACAAGAGTTTACCTTTTCTGATAGAAGCAAGCTGTTTGCACTTTTGAAATTGTTAATAAATTGTCTTTCAGATACATATTATTTTAACCTTATGAAACTATTTAACACAAAAGCAATGGTGTTTTGGATCTTTGATGAAACTGTAACGTAAATGGCACCATGATGGGCCGTTTAAGTTCTACTGTATTATCATAATGGTATGGCATAGTTTCTATATCTTAAGGTTCAAAGATTAGCGGAGTCTATGGTGTAACACTTGGTTAGGTAATTGGGATAAATGCACCAGAAATATCCATTGCTTTGATAACATTGCCAGTAATAATTTCAAAACATAGCAGCTACAATCTGATTAACAATTCACATCTCATATAATCTTTGTTCCTTCAGATGTCAAAATTGGATTCTACCCACAGTTTTGTATGTATGTTTGAATTCTAGCTAGCTTAATTGACAAGTATCGCCCTAGTGTACAGTAGTGGATAAACCACTTGTGCGTAGTTACCCCAACAGTCGATCCCATCTCCTCCCTTTTGTAGTATGAGACTGAAAGCCAGGGCCCTTTCTTCATATGACCTCAGCTGTTAGTGCGACAGAAAATAAAAATTATCATACTCACTTACTATTTTTTCTTGCTTCGTCAATATTATTCAATGTTGCTTGACATTATGAGCATGAGATTTGCCAATGAAAGTAACATGGATTACCCTTTTCATGCTCTGTAATCCTCAATGCATAAAAATAATTATTATCTATAACATGTTGAAATTTAACAATCCTGATACATATGTTGGACCCAGATTCATCGACCAAGACATCTCTTGTGGGTTCTAAAAGAAATGTGTTAATAAGCTCCCAATTCCTATATTAAAACTGACGAATAAAAAACAATAAAGATTTTACACTCAATAATATGTTTATCACCAGCATTGACATGTATTTGTTAAATATAAGCAAACAATGTAGACCTTGATCACATGCCACATCAGTAGCCTTTGATCAATGACCACATTGTTGGCAACTATTAATGCATAAAACCTGTCTAACCCCGAACCTAGACCTGGGAGAGGGCAGGGATATCAGCGCTTATGTACCTTGTTTTTCCTTTTTGACCAGTGGTTGATAAGGAGGAGTTGTTTCAAGGTGGATGCAGTTCCAGGGATGGAGATCGTTGGCAGTATGGCTAACATTATTCATTCTCAACAGCCCTGTTGTATATAATCCATGTGATTTTCAAATAACAATTTATAAGTTTGAGGCCTATCCATTTTGATTGAATTCTTCAGTATGATTCCTACCAACTCAAATAGCACAACCTTGCGACGATTTTCAAGAGAACTATACCACTCTGGTCTAAAAGTATACAGTCATAAGGAATAATTTCCTAGTCCAGGTACTCTGCACTAGGTGTCAATTCTGAAATCCACCAAAAAGCAAGAAAAAAATTGTAAAACATACTTTGAATTGGGCGCATAAAGGTAAACAAAACGTATGAGATTACCACATGTGTATCACGTGATTGTCCCCCTTGAACTTGTTTATCAATATCTCCAATATCTGGGCCAACAGAAACTTAGTAAATAACATATTAAACAGACAACAATATACATGTTACAGATGTAGAATAATTTAAACCGCCCGTTTTGGTGCACGCGCCTTTAAGAAAATCAAAACATCATGTGAGACCCTTACTTTTGTACTTACAACTGCATATGTTCAAAGATTCTTCTGCTGATGTATGGAACATTCAGAGCGAGTTACGTGTATGTACAATCGTTTCATAAAGGGATATTCTTCTTTTGAAGAAGTTCGCGCTGTCTCCTCTACAATTTCCATGGCAACACATTTGGCTAAAATCTAAAAAAAAAGGTTTCTGCTAAAAATCAATTCTAAAAATTATTTAGCTTGAATTTTTGTGTGTATGTGTGTTTTTATATGAAGTTTACAGGCGGGTAAAGCATTAGTAAAAACAGATCAAGTTTGAATCAGGAGGTCATCTGCAAAAGTTCGACTGAGTTATGGCCCTTTTTATACTAATTTTTTGGCTAAATTGTGGTTTCCGATCGGTAACTTTTGAAAGGATGCAACAGTTTCATTTAAAGTTTAGAGGAGGGTTAAGCATCATAAAATACAGATCAAGTTTGAATTTGGAGGTCATCCGCAACATTTTGACTGAATTATGTAGGCTTATGCTAATGCTAAAGATATAGTGGCTTTTTTTTTCTTATAAACTTAACATCTCCCCAAAGCTATTATATACTTTTCACTATAGGTTATGATAACCCAGTGCATGTAGATAAGCATGACAGTGATTAAAATTTTACCCCACCCCTGATCCCTTAGGCCGGGTCAAAGGTCAAGTATTCAATTTTCGCAGTAATTCAATTAGTTGTCAATATCTTTTACTGAAATTTCGAATGCAGACAGTGGTACAATAGATATGAAACAAATCAAAAGGGATTTTTGTTTGAATGTCTTGGTCATGAGCCTGGGTTGACTTAGGGGATGGAGCAGGCCTAAATTTATTTTTTTCATGGTCACATTGAATAACAAATTAAAGGGAATGACACATGCAGCAACATGTTAGTAAATATTCACCCCCTCCCCCGATCCTAGGGCGTGGGTTCAAAAAATCAAAATTCAACTATTGAGGACATGGTCTGGTCGCATATCAAATTAAAGGGAATGGCAAATGCAGCAACATGCAAGCATATCTTCTAACCTTACACATATCCTCCACACCCTGAGGTGAAGTCAAAAGTTAAACATTTTTGTCTGAAAGTAGTCATGTTGCATATCAAATTAAGGGGAATGGAGCTTAGAGCACCATGAAAGCACATATTCTTTCCGTATACACACACCCTCGACCCCTGAATTGGGATCAAAAGGTCAAAACGTTTTTTTAATGAGAGTAGTAATGTTGCATATCAAATTAAAAGGAATGGAACACAGAGTACCATGCAAGCACATAGTCTGTCATTACAAATACCCGCAACCCCGAGATTGGGTAAAAAGGTCAAAACATGCTTTGCTGAAAGTAGTCAATGTTGCATATCAAATTGAAGGGCATGGAGGATAGAGCACAGTGCAAGCACATATACTTTCCATACACACATCTGGTCGCTTGCGTGGGGTAAAATGTTAAAACAGTTTTTTTTCTCTAAAAGTAGTCATGTTGGATATCAAATTAATGAGAATGGAACAAGAGCACCATGCAAGCACATATTCTGTCCTTACAAACACCCTCAACCCTCACATGGGATCAAGAAGGTCAAAACATTTTTTTACTGAAAGTAGTCATGAAAGGAAATGGAGTATAGAGCACCATGCAAGCACATATTTTGTCCTAACACACACACACACACACGCACGCACGCACGCACGCACGCACGCACACACACACACACACACAGCCCCTAGGTATAGTCAAAAAGGTCAAAACATTATTTTCTGAAAGTAGTCATATTGCATATCAAATTAAAGAGAATCGAGTAAATAGCACCATGCAAGCACATATTCTGTCCCTTAAAGCTGCATACTCTGTAACTATGAACATTTTTCGAAAAAAAATATTTTCTTTTTAAATCATTTGTAAAAGTAGAATTAAGCTATGTTTTCACAATAAAAATGTTCAGTATAGCTGAAAACTGCATGGAAAAGTGAATTATCTTATCAAATAGGTGTTTTTCTCTTGTTGGTAATTATTTGCGTCCCTCCAATAATTCTACACCGTTGAATTTTAACATAAATGCAGATATTTTGATGGTGATAACTTGTTAAGATTTACGAAAATGGTAAAATGTTTACCTGAATTTGAGTATTTTTACAGTGTTCTTGGAAAATAAAAACATTATTTTAAAAATTAGAAGATCAAAAGTTACAGATTATGCAGCTTTGACACACCCACGGCCCCTGGGTTTGGGTCTAAAGATAAAAACATTTTTATCTGAATTAAAAGTAAGTAATGGTGCAAAGATCATGTTGCATGTCAAATTAGAAAGGAAAGGCGCATAGAGCACCATGCAAGCACATCTTAAGTCCTTACACGCACCCTTGACCCCTAGGGCTGGGTCAAAGGGTCAGAACACTATATTTCCGAAAGAAGCCAAGTTGCCTATCAAATTAAAGGGAATGGAGCTTAGAGCACCATGCTAGAACATATTCTGCAATTACACACACCCTTAACCTGTGGGCTAGGTTGTAAGGTAAAAAAGTCTGAGTGTAGTCCAGTTGCATATCAAATTAAAGGGAAAGAAATTAGACCAAAATAGAAGCAAACACTTTGACTTTTTTTCAGAATATGGTCACATTGAATAACAAATTAAAGGGAATGATGCATGCAGCAACATGATAGCACATGTTTTGCCCTTAGACTCAGCCCCCTCCCTCGACCCTAGGGGGTGGAGTCAAAATTCAACCATTGAGAACATAGCCAGGTCGCATCTCTGGGTCAGGTTGAAAGGTCAGACATTGAAATTGTACAGATAAGTTTATTTTTATTGAACTAAGCACTGGAAAATAGTTGATAGGCTTTTTACTATGAGATGTATTTTACCCAAGCGGAACTTAGTGGTTGGAGAAATGTGATTTATGTTTTGTGATTTATACATTTCTCTAAAATAACCCTTCGCTTGGGGATATACATTTAACAAATTAGACTGGTTTGAGGTCTGTTTTGTCAGGCGACACATGTGATTCTCAGAATTCTAGTATATCTATGGTTTCCTCTTTAATTGCACGACGGTGGGTCGGGCCTCAGACTCTTTGACGGCTCTGACGTAAAGCTTTAATCGGTGGGTTGGTGCCTGATGCTTATCTGTAGCTGGACCCACCGTGGCTCAACTTGAGGTTTTCTTTAGCTCTGACTATCTGTGAGTCATGAGCCCTTTTCTTTGTTTCATCATGGTGTAGTAATTTGATTAGAGTGTTTTTCCATGATGATACATTGCATTAGTTAGATGGCCTCCATGCGAGCTGAACATTATTGTACTTCAACAACAGCAGAATCTAGGGCGAAGATTTGGTACCAGTAAAATGCATTTAAGCCCCCCCGGTGGCTTAGGCTGCTGTCCGTTCTAAGGCGGTGGTTCTGTTGTTGTTGACTTTCTGTTTATTGTTACTCCCATTGTGGGAGTCTGTAATTGTTCTATGTTTTGTTGTACGTTACTTTATGTCCATTTTAGTATTGCAATCATCTTGATGGGGAAGAGAGAGCTGATTGCTTTGCTTAATTTGTCTTCCTGGTGTCTCGTGTGGTTGAGCGGCTCTTCCTCACGGTGCCACGGGGTTGTCTGCAGTTTGTGATTGTGGTATTTCCTGATCATACTCATTTACTATTTTTGATGTCACGACTCTTGTGTTTGTGCTGCGTGGTTACTGTTAAAAGTTTCCCCGTACTTGCATTTAATGTCGTTATTATTACTATATTCAGGATTTACACTTGACAATCATTCATTGCATTAACTTCCCTATTGGTATCACTTAAATACCTCATTTAAGGAGCAGTGTAGACCAGCATTCGTATCCCGTTAATAACTATTGCTTACTCTGTGTTTCTTTGTACTTGTATTAGACTTATTTATACATTGGGAGCTTTAGCTATTTCTCAAATGCAGCAGCTGAATATTGCTATAAATAACCGATATGAATGCTGCTTTTCAATGTATGGTATAAACTTAAAAACTCAATTATGAACAACCTAAAAACAGTCAAAATTTTACTTTCTCCTCTTCGGTTACATTCTGCTTCTTCCATACAGATTCCCCAGTCCACCATTAGATATAATTCTATGTTACCATCTGTTTACGTTTCACCTCTGAAACTTCATTCGGCCACTAAAATTAATTTACATGGAGTTTCTGACTCTGTCATTTTTAGAAACCACTTAAAAGTTCGTCTCTCACCTCTTAAGTCACCTGTACTAAGGAACTCTAGGAGTAAGTATAGAAGAAGTGTAGTGTATCCCTCTATTTCTAAGTGCAATGCCAAGAGGTGTAGCTGTTGCAAATATTTATGTTGTAAATCAACTATTAAATCTAATGTTAATGGAAGACAATTTTCTGTTATTACAAATTCTGATCTTGATTGAAAATCAACTGATGTTATTTATGTTTTTTTCTTGAGAAGAGAAGGATTGTGGCATGCAATATGTTGGCCAAACTTGTAGATTTCTAAAAACCAGATTTTCTGAGCACTATCGTCGAACAAAAAAGCCTCGCAAAATTGATAATTTTCTTTATAGGCATTTCAAACAAACTAATCACTCTACTAGCAGTATTTCTATTCAGCATGTTGAAAAGATAATATATGGTGATAATTCCACTAAAAGATATAGAAATATTCTTAGGCATGAATTAGAATTAAAATGGATAAAATTATTACAAACACCACATCCACTTGGTTTTAATGATAATATTTACCATGAGGGTAACATTTCTAGATTACCTGATTTTGATGTTTTTTCTCTTTTAGATATCCGTAAACGCAATAACCGATCTCATGGTAAACGCAAAAATGGAAATTTAAAACGCAAAAATAAACATGTTTTAACTCTTTCAGAATTAAGTATCATCTTAAAACATTCTGGCCGACATATGGCCCTTTCACGTTTAGTAACTCTTTCTATATCTTCACTTCGTACTTTGGATATTGAGGCTAATAAATTCTATGATAGAGCTCATCGATTTTATGATGCAGCAATTCTTACCCGGTGTTACACTCAACATTCTCTTCGGCCATATATAGATTCCGAAATTAATCATATTAGGCATTTTATCAAAATTCAATTTGTCAACAAGGGGATTGAATTCATTAACTTACCCAGTATATTTAAAGATAAATCTGTTATCTCTTCTATTCCTACTTATTTTGAAAATAAGGAATCCCCTATCATTTGTTATAAGTATAATAAACCTATTCGTAGTACTGTTTTTAACTATAACAAATTAGTAACAGAACTTGATATTGAAAATTCTATTCCTGACTCTTGAGATTGTAAGGACTCTAAGTATTGCTATCAACCCGCTGGTCATATAGTCACAGGGGATTTAAAAATCATAACTGATTCAAGAATTCGTTCTATTATATGTAAGGGACCTAAATATAGGTTTCCTGTACCAATAGACTTCAAATCATGTCGTGAGGAAATTGCAGGAGCCTTACAAGAATTTTGTAATCGCTGGTGTAAACGAGAGCATGTTGAGTCTAATGCCTTAAATAGTTGGAAACTAAATATTTTTAAAATTATTGATGGTAGAATTTCATTTTATTGCAACAATTTAGATCTTCTACCACCTAAACCTAAATTCACTTTTAGACACTTGAAGAAAGGGATCCAGGAATTCCATAGGAAGTTTGTTTTGGCCCCTGCAGATAAGGCTGCTAACAATGTTGTGGTCGTTTGAAAAAGATACTATATTAACACCCTAAAGCAAGAACTTAGCACTGCAAAAACATATGAGCATAACAGGCTCGATGAGACGTCAATCGTTAATAGGCATCGATGCCATATGGCAGCTAAGTTTGGGTTGTTTGTTGATGAGGACCATAGCAAGCTTCCTACATTATACTGGCTACCTAAACTTCATAAACGGCCCTATAAGTCGCGTTTTATTGCTAATTCTAGTGCATGTACAACTACTGAGTTGTCTATTCTTTTGACTTCTTGTCTCACTGCAATTAAAAACCATGTCATTAAATATTGCACAACAGTTTATGAAAGAAATGGTAAAAATTTATTTTGGTCTATTAAAAATTCAGGTGAAATTCTTAATAAATTGAAGTCTAGAGGTTTTCTAGCATCTGGTTTGTCTACATATGATTTCTCTACTCTCTATACTACATTGCCTCATAATCTAATAAAAGAAAAACTGACAGAATTAATTGAACAAACATTTAACAGAGAGGGCTCACTTTATTTGGCCTGTAATGATAAAAATGCCTTTTTTACTTCTGAACAACCTAAACGATATAAATTGTGGTCATGTCAGAAAATGTGTGATGCGCTCCATTATCTTTTGGACAATATATTTATAAGATTTGGCTCAAAATTATATAGACAAATTGTCGGTATTCCAATGGGTACTAATTGTGCTCCTCTTGTTGCAGATTTGTTTTTGTTTTGTTATGAGAGAGACTTTATGTTATCTCTGTCAGACAATAATCAATCTGATGTTATTGAAGCTTTTAACTCTACCTCTAGATATTTAGATGACTTACTTAATATTGATAATCCTTATTTTGAACAAATGGTAGGTCAGATATATCCCACTGAACTTCAGTTAAATAAGGCGAATTCTTCTGATACTGAAGCTCCGTTTTTGGACTTGAACTTGTCAATAACAAATGGCATAGTTTCTTCTAAAATTTATGATAAACGGGATGATTTTAATTTTGAAATAGTAAATTTCCCATTTCTTGATGGAGATGTTCCTCGCTCTCCTTCCTATGGTGTATATATTTCTCAGCTTATTCGTTTTGCTAGAGTATGTTCTAATGTTGATGACTTCAACAACAGAAACTTATTTTTAACTGCTAAATTATTAAAACAAGGTAATAGATATCATAAAATTCGAAAAGCATTTTCTAAATTCTACCACAGACACTCAGAGTTAATTGTTAAATACAACATTGGGTTAAAAACTCTTCTGCAACAAGGCATATCAGAACCTATATTTTATGGTGATTTAGTCTATAAATTCAAACGAATTGTTGGAAAACCTAATTTTAGTGATCAATTCAAAAAGATAGTTAAACGTTATATAAGGGTTGGATATTACTTGGATATCATGTGACAATCTGCATGCCTAGTTGTAAACCCAATCACGGTTTATAGCTATGGTTTCCTCTTTAATTGCACGACGGTGGGTCGGGCCTCAGACTCTATGACGGCTCTGACGTAAAGCTTTAATCGGTGGGTTGGTGCCTGATGCTTATCTGTAGCTGGACCCACCGTGGCTCAACTTGAGGTTTTCTTTAGCTCTGACTATCTGTGAGTCATGAGCCCTTTTCTTTGTTTCATCATGGTGTAGTAATTTGATTAGAGTGTTTTTCCATGATGATACATTGCATTAGTTAGATGGCCTCCATGCGAGCTGAACATTTTTGTACTTCAACAACAGCAGAATCTAGGGCGAAGATTTGGTACCAGTAAAATGCATTTAAGCCCCCCGGTGGCTTAGGCTGCTGTCCGTTCTAAGGCGGTGGTTCTGTTGTTGTTGACTTTCTGTTTATTGTTACTCCCATTGTGGGAGTCTGTAATTGTTCTATGTTTTGTTGTACGTTACTTTATGTCCATTTTAGTATTGCAATCATCTTGATGGGGAAGAGAGAGCTGATTGCTTTGCTTAATTTGTCTTCCTGGTGTCTCGTGTGGTTGAGCGGCTCTTCCTCACGGTGCCACGGGGTTGTCTGCAGTTTGTGATTGTGGTATTCCCTGATCATACTCATTTAACTTTTTTTAGTATCTAACTGGTTTTATTTTACAGTCACTACTTGTACAGTACCAAATGTACTCAATGCGACTCCAAACTTATCATCTCCTATTAATTACAACACTGAAGTGACATACACTTGCCATATTGGATATAGTCATACAGCAGGAGATCTTACAAGTTTATGTCAAGGTGATGGCACACTAACGGGGTATTTACCTGTATGTACAAGTAAGTTCAAAGTACAGTTCTATAAAACAATTTTATTTGTGGTCTTTTTAAGGGGATATTAGAGTTCAACACCTTCACAAAGAAATATCCAATAAGAGTGAAAGATACAATTGCAAAACAGCAGAAATTATATTCCGGATGTATATGATAAATATATTATGCAATACAACGTTAGTTATCCAGATGCATTTTTTCCAGAAGTTGATGAATAAATTTACTTTCTTTTTAATCAAGCAAAGCATGCTGAACCCATTATCATGTATGATAATGAATTAAAGACTAACGTGTATTCGACCGCACATCAAACTAATGTAAAAACATTTCAAAATCAATAGGTAAGCATGAGACCTCAGGGCCTTAAAAGGAAATACCCTTTTAACTCATAAACTCACTAAAACGAATAAACGGTATACACATTCAAAATAACATGCTTTGTCTTAGGGTTTCTGCGGTCTGTGAATGGCATTTCCTGGTACAATATAAAACATTGGTGGACAACAGTTATAATTAATCAAAATACAGGGTGACATAAGTAGGAAAATCCCACTTGCCACCAAGACATTTTATTCATGCCAAGAGATAGTGAATATACTAAAACCAACTGCTAATTGGTCACCTAACATTTTTACGCTAGTTCAGAAAGAGAAACGTAGGGTAAACAAAATTCATGTTTTTAAAGTGAAGCAACACTTTGCCAAGACTTTGCAAGTTATTTCATTTAAAAATGACGTGTACTTCTTGCGTGGACGAAGTTAGAGAAAAGGTACCCTCATTTCAAAAAGTCACACTTTTTCTACGATATAAACCATAACACAAATTATCGTTTTTGTTTGTTTGAATATGTTACTGGCTAGTGTGATATAAGAAGAATAAACCTCAAAAGTGTTGATTCCATCTGACTCGTCGTTTTTGCTACTCAACAACATATGACAAACACTTTTAGCAGGTTAATCATTGAAATTCAGCTTTAAGCTTGCAAATTACATAGAGACTTTACACTGCTCTGTACGCTTTTATTATCAACGATACAGCATTGAAATTTTCAGCGATTTTTCATTATCACCAGACGTCACTGTTCGTCTTTGAAAATTGAAAAAAAAACAAAGTAAAATGCTACCAAATTGATTTTTAAACTCTCACATTGAAACCGGAAGTGTACAGTAGTCGTAAAACAATAATCGCCAAAATGGACTAATCAAGTTCTACTGTGTTTGGCCTACAGTGTTCAAATAAAATTAAGTGCATTTAACAATTTAACCAGGAAATACTGGTGAATTTCAAAAATCTCGAAAAAATTTGAAAAATGCAACATTTTAAAAATGCATAAAAATCTACCATAAGCAAAATTTCAATTGTTTTGGTGTTTTTCAAGTCGGACGGACCAGTTTGTAACCATCTAAACATCAATTCTATAAAAACTACTCTCAAAACCATTTTTTCTTAAAAAAAAGTCGATTTTTGCATTTTTAACCCAAAAAATTTTGAAGTAAAAGGAAACTGTTCAAAAACACTGCTAAACGTTTGCCCAATAAAATCCACATATAGAGGCAAAAAATCATTTCAACTTTATTAGGTTTTGGTCAGAAATAATGAGTTTGAAAAGTGACCAATTAGAACTTGGTTTTAGTATACGAGGGCTGTTCAAATATGAATGCAAGTAGCTTCATAACTTTCTTCACATATATGCTACAGCGAAATGGTAAACGTTTCTAAAAATGACTATATGTCACCTTTAAACTGGCATTAGACCTAATGAAAAATACAGGATACTCATCAAGCTATAACCCTTTGAATGAGGGTCACGTTAGTATACTAACAAACTCAATGCTTCGAACATATACCAGTGATATAGACGAGAATATAATTTTATTGATAAACAGGTGAAATTTCTTGAAATTTTTAACGAAGTATCCCGATATTCTTATATAATAATTCTGCGAAAGTTGCAAACATCCGACATGCTTTTATTAAATTACAACGAATAGTTTTCACTAAAGTCTTCTTATGTTTGCAAATAAATGGTAAACAAAAAACACCTTTCAGTTTTTAGTTAAAATTATCTCTAACAAAATGCACGAATCAACATTTAAACTAGTTTTAACTCAAAGACAATATGTTGATCGTTCATACTGAGTTGTCATTACAAATTATTGATGGATAGTGGGTAATTTTTAAATGCTGAAAAGCATTTTTATTAAGGTAGTACCGGACTCACGGCATATATCCAAAAGTGTTTTATCTTTTAATATATTATAATATAGACTTATACTTATAATCTAAGACAAAAAAAACAATACCTCACCGTTCTATTTAAAAAGTTATTTGATGTCAAAAGCTGCAAAATCGCAGGTTTTTGAAATAAACAAATACAGATTTTGTTAACAAATTAACAAGAAACGCAATACAGTTTTTTTCAGAACAAATACTACTCACACCAGAGATATAAATAAAAACAAAAAATAGTGAAATAACATGTATTTACACAATTTATTAAGCAAAATCCTAATTAAGTCAAACGAATAAATGCCAAAAAAAACATTAATATTCAAAATAAACATATCAGAGAAAGTAACTGGAACAACAAAAACATATTTCTACAAAGATATTTTCATGAAGAATCTAATGATTGAATAAAAAAATATGTGTCACCGTGCTCGTTTTTTTGTTTTGGTGACTTTTCTGAAAAATCCTGAAAAAATAAAGACTATAATAAGTGTTGTCTCCCCTTTCAACCAATTTTTTGTTTGTCTACGCCCTTTGTATATCACTGGGCGGAGACATAGCTATTATTGATTAAGCACTGACAAATGGGCGTAGAAAATGACAAAAAATATTTTGACCTAGCATATGTTAGCCAGCACATTACATTATGATTCTCATTAAAGCATGGATATAGCATGTCTTGATACTTTGATGCTTTCTTACACGTAGGATTTATGTAGATAAAAGCTAAAAATTATAGCTTTATTCCTGATGCATAGATCTAAATGTCATTTAAAGAATAAACTTACAAATATGCAATAAGAGGATAAAACATTCTTTTCCTTGTATTAATGTTTGGCAAGCCTGAATGTGATGTGTTGCAACCAGAACCACACAGCGGTGAGGCCTGCAACACATTATCGCACAAGGGCTTGACAAACGTTAATATACAGAAAGGAATGTTATATTGTCATTGATATATATTATAGGACTTTTTGGGTACTGTAAAGGTGGAAACTTTAATTTTCATATCTGGGCGTGGTTTGATTATTTCAACTGCTCAAGAATGGAAATCAGGTTCTATCCATTGGTTAAGCGTTTAAAAGATGAGCCGCGCAGGTCTGCGTGCATTTCATGAAAGTCCTGTCCGTTAATGCACTGAGCCCACATTTACTAACCCTTAAAGCGTATACTATAACACAATCGTATGTTTTTATCGTCTATTGAAATATTATGAAGCCTCTTAAACAAACAGTGTAGATCTAGAGCAGACTGCTCACCTAGAGCAGTCTGATCTGGGTCCACACTGCGACACTTTGCAATCAAAACACTGTTTCTAGCGAGTTTTGATCCGCGTTCGTCAATGGTTAAGAGTGTTTTCGATTGCTCACTATCCAGTGTGGAAACAAACTTTTTTTCAACAGAAACATGACTGAAAAATGTAGATAACTCCTAGCTCTTGTTTCAGATTGTTTTGGTTACGTATTCATTGTATCAATACACATACTGGATAGGTGGCATTCAAAAACGTTGATGCTATCGACGAACGTAGATCAAATACCGTCAGAAACAGACTTTTTGGATTGCAGTTTGTTTGCCTGACTGGCGACAAATGGAAAATTCTAGCGATTTGCGATCCACGAGCCTTCTCGATTGTCGCCTATCCGATGTAATAAAGTAGCGTATCTTATGATAATTGAATATTTTGGTCATTTCTCAATAAAGCATAAGCTGCGGTATCTTAACTCGCAGAGGATATCCGTGAGCAGGTTGAAATGGCAATTAAGCCCTCTGCAGTCATGTTTTATCGGAAATAAAGCCCGTGGTCAGTGATTGGTCAACGATCAACCAAAATATGACACATTATTAAATAAAATGTACAATTGTCAGCGATTGAAACACCTCAAGTTTCTATAGTAAACACTTATAATAAGGTATATAACAATAAAAGGATGATACATTCTTCTGTCTATTAACGTTTGCCAAGCCCAAATGAGATAATGTATAGTAGCCTTAACCATGAAGCTGTGAGGGCTGCACCAAGTGCAGATCCAGAGGGGGGGCATGGGGTCTGGACCCCCTCTGGAAAATCACAAATTAAATGGGTTTCTATAGGGAATAAGCAATTGGACACCCCCTGGAAAAAGTTGGACCCCCTGGAAAAAATTGGACCCCATCTGGAGTCTTGAAAAACGATTGATTTCTTTGAAATTGACCATTTGACTTCTGTTAAATAAGCTGAGGACTAAAAAAATTATCAGAGCTTATATTGTCATATATCTTCCTTTCAGGCACATGCTGTTCCAATTATTTTATTAAAATGTATGCAGAAATGTCCATTTTATTATCATGAAACATGCAACGAAACAAAATAATTTTTTCAACAGAAACATGAAATAACTCCTAGCCCTTGTATCAGATTGGTTTGGCTACGTCTTCAGTATATCAAAAACACACTAGATAGGCGGCAATCGAAAACGTTAATGCTATCGACGAACGTAGTTAAATATTGCAATTAACAGAATTTTGGATTGTTGTTTGTAGTCCAATAGGCAACAAATGGCAATCACAAACACTGTTTGTAGCAATTTGTTATCAGCATTCATCGATTGTTTAGACTGTTTTTATTGCTGCCTATCCGGTGCGATTTGGTAATTGAAATAGTTATGTCATTTCTCCATAAAACATTAGTGACCATGTACCTCCATGGGACCTAAAACATGAGAATGTCACATACAAGGCATGTGCACGTCTACAACCTTCCTCCCTTTTTTGGGTGGGGGTGGGTCTTAGGTTAGTGGCAGCATGCAGAAATAGCAACCGAGACATGTATTTAGCATGTATATTTATACAGTCCGCAACTTTTAACCATCAAAATACTGAATGACTTCATACTCTGGGTATGTTTTTAAAAGCTAATACTTGCGTTCCTTCTTTTTGTGAAAGCAAAATACTTACAGAATTACGTTTCAAGCATCAAAGAGTTATCAGGGGAGAATAATATCTACCGTCTTACAAATAAGTATTCTCTTTTGAAAACAAGATTCAGGAACGATTACTCTTACACTCTTACTTTTAAGTAAAAGTAAGGTTATCTTTTGACATGGGTCCCGTACTACCTTAAGTAAAAAATGCCTTAATAAAGGGGTTATAGAATTTATACTTAATATTTTTGTCATAACATTGCGGCTTCATTCTAAATTTGAACGTAAACTTGAAGTTTGACCACTATAGGCATTATTTACATTTAAATTACTCATCTTGTCTTGAGGACTAGACAGATTGAACATATTTAATTAATGTAAACAAGACATTAAAAAGCAGAAAATGCTTTAAAAATGAAATAAAATGTGATTACTCTGTAAATAGAGGGCGGCGCTATTTGAAAACCTCCTTATGACATATAGCATGTTTTCAGCAAAACGCAAAGAATACGACACAGCGATGTTCATTATTACATCACCAGTAGATTACTAAAAATGACTTTTCTCATAAAATTAATGACGTCACAAATGTACCTGTTTACTCGAGGTTGAAACCGGATTATATAAACTTTTTACTGCAAGCAACTTTAAGATTGTTACTTAAACTTGCATCTAAAATTTGGCGCCATTTTGTCTAAAACTTACATAGATATGACACTTTATCCGCACATGTACCAAAACTAACATTGCCAATTGCTTCAGAAAAACTTCACTATACAGGAATGGCCTTTATATAAGCGTCTGTAACTCAAGAAATGTAGTGAGTGTTTCTTTATGCGTGTTGCCATTTTAAAGGCGACAAATAGTTCTTTACATTAAGGTATGATATTTTGTCGAAGTAGACATGTGAAGAAAGTTATGAAACTACTTGCATTCATATTTGAACAGCCCTCGTATATCTTTAAAGGGGACATATCAAGGTTTTTCATTTTTCATTGCAAATTCCTTTTATATGTCGGATTTTATGTAGTTATTAAGAACCCAGATCATTTTTCATATGGTTCAGTGATAAAATGAGTATAATCATCATTTTCTTTAAGCTTGAGCGCTTTGTCAATAAAATATCGACTCGCTTACTTCCCTTGAATTAGTTACTTCCCTTTGCTATCGGAGTGTCCTGATGACGTCACAGAGGCAGTTTATGAAGGACTGTAAGTATAGAATCGTGTTGGATTCCGATAGTTTTTTTAATATTCTCGGATAAAGAAGGGTTTATGTGTTGCAAATATCACTGCAATACGCATTCTGATCAGTGGGTCCGCTCTCAATGAAATTGTGGATAGATTTTTTGTGTTTTAATGAATTGAATGCCCTACGATAATCTATTTTAGCGGCTCAGAGAAAATGGAAATCTCCGAGACAATTCAAACGATTACGCGTCGATGCGCGCGAAACAGTCGTGAAAGCATTTGTAAACATGAACATCGAGCTATCGTCAATTCAAGCAATAAAAACGGCAGTTTAATTTTGCAATGAAATGAGTCATAAATATTATTTCAGTCCTCCGTTGCGTATGTGTTAAACGAATTTTGTTTATTTAATTGATTCTTTGCGTCTTTGAGTCATGCCAGGTTGGTCTTCCTGGGTTGAGACATTACTTAGAAGAGATTAATGTTTCTTGCTCAAGGACGCAAACCGCAGCAGTGCCGCAGATGAGGCTCGAGCCCGTAACCCTTCGATCTCGAGTCAAGCACTCTACCATTAAGTCACTGCGCTCTCTAACGAATTTTGCATTGTGGGTTAAACTCCAGTGGGGATTCGTGTCGATGATGGCTCAACCGCGAATGCTGGCTTTGTATGTAGTAGCCTTGTGTTTTTTCAGCGGATCAAGACCAGTATTGCTAAGAAGCCCTATATTTTTGTGATTATATTCAGGGGGGGGGGGGGGGGGGCGGACCCCCTGTCCCTACTCTGGGTCCGCCCATGTTCAATCACCGAAAATTAAAACATTCATGCATGGCGCACCAAGATAATGTAGGCTTTCTCGCTGAGGCGAGTGTTCATTACGGAATCAGTTAATTGGAAGAGAGAGAGAGAGAGAGAGAGAGAGAGAGAGAGAGAGAGTTCAAAGCCGGCTCTTGAATTTTTGCACTTACCGCATATTTTAGACATTATTTATACATGCATGCGCAGCCATCTTAAGTGGGGCTAGAGCCTAGCAGAGCGGCTAAGTTTTGCTCTGCTTCTTCATCAACGACTATGCTCCTAAGTTATCTGTGCGTGAGAGTGGCAGAGACTGTCGAGACAGTGCGCAGATAAGTTTTTTGGACTTAATTGGTAGTACTAAAATCTCATGAGCTCGCTTTTTCTGTGTTCATTGAAAGCGTCTCGCGAGACGCTTCCAATGAACGCATAAATAGTTTATATTCTTGTAGAAAATATAAAAAAATGGGATCTGTGTTGCATCAGGATTTGAATTTCGCAGATGCTCACGCAATATGCTCTTTGATTTCGCTGACTAAATGGCGAGTCTATCTCCCTTTCCCGATATGACATGCATTTTGTCATGTAGAAATCCTGGGCCACGTGCAGAAACAGCAACTAAAATCAATAGGTTGTCAATCTACATGTACGTGTGGAGGCCCTTTCGATACTGCATGTGCGCAAGCTCGTCTGATCCTTCGGTGCAGAAAATGAAAATCGCATGAGCTTGCTAGAATTTGTCAATGGGCTCATTGGAAGCATCTTGTCTCAAGAAATGCGTAAAATGATTCCAATGGGCAAGTGGTCAAAAACAGAAAGAAAGAAAAAAACTAATGCGACATAACAGACAATAATAAATTCAACAAACAAAAAAAACTAATCGGTGTTCAAGTCAGTGAACTTACTGAGTAGGCTCGTACATTGCCGGGCGATCCTGATTCCAAATTCTTAAAAAAAAAACCGCAAAACTGCGTTTCCGACAGTCAAAAATATCGTTTTCGATCGCAAAATTACATGTTTTGCAATTGATAACAATATGTTTTGCGGATCACGATCATCGTTTGAAAATAGAAAACGTTGTTGTCGCCGATCAAGTTATAATCAATGCATTCGCTATTGTCGCATGCCGGTGTGATACGACAACGTGTCGCATGCCGGTGTGATACGACAACGTCACCCGTTTTTTTTTTTTTTTTTTTTTTTTTTACAAACTTGAGCATTTTGTCATGTAGACAAATAGTAGATATAGAATCTATATAAAATGGGGTTTGGTTAACAAAGACATACAATTTTATTAGGCCCTATAGGCTGCTGCCGATGTGAGCCTACGATATGTTTTCAACGGGTCTTCAACTTTCGAGGAACTCGTTGGAATATTGATAAGTGTGTTACAGTAGCCTATTGGTCCAGACTCGTCATTGTCTACCCCCGAAACATCATTTAAATCGCTATCAAGGGCGATCTATGTGCTGCATTATTCACTGCGACAATACAGGCAATACACAGTCATCGGACGAACTGCCCTTGTGACGTCACAAATCCAAGGGAAGTGACTCGCCGCTACAAAAATCAAGGGAGATAAGCAGGATAATAAATTATCGGCACTAATTAATCATCGTCTAATTAACGAAGATATTCTTATTTTTTTACCACAAAAAATGATATGCTTAGCTCTTAGTACCATTTCCTTCCACATTTTACTGGATTTAGAACTTTAATATGTCCCCTTTAAGGCAAAAAGGACCTCTGACAGTCTCCTATTCAATCCGCCCAAAGTTTGAGAGCCTGTGGTCAGGATGATAAGTAATTGACAACTGTATTTTTGTGTTTGAATAAATTCCTTACATTAAGTGTATCTAGCATAATAGAAACATTTGTAACAGATTGCATATTAATGCCAATACCTTAGGGTTTTGGGAGTTGGGGTATTTTTGTGACCAAATTTTATTTGGAGAAAGCCAAAGTTTCGCTAGGTATTCATCTAAATCAGTGACCTATATAAGAGTGACCAGAAACTCCTTTTTTCAGCCAGAAAGGTATGTCGGGGCATGTGTCACGTGACTTACACCTTATGCGTCATTCATCGTATACACAAAATGTTTCTCTAGCTCTGACTATCTGTGAGTCATGAGCCCTTTTCTCAGTGGACAGCAAAAAATCCGGCTAGCAGGCAAAGAGTTTATCGCAAAAAAAAATGAATAACATAAAATGCGTAATTACCTTATGTTTTGGTCTTTGGGCTAAATATTTCATGATTTTGACCGTCAGGTCCTTGCCCTGTTAATGCTCAGTCATGAGACGAAAGGTGGCATCTGCGAAATCCTTAACATGTGTCAGTCTGAAAAAAAAAATTTTTATATGATGTTGACAACCATTACCGTATCACATAATCACATAATGGTATGTCAGTATCACATAATGGTCTGTTAACACCACATTACGGCCTGTCAACATGACAAAATGGTCTGTAAACATTACATAATGGTCTGTCAATATGACGTAATGGTCTGTCAACATCGCATAATGGTCAAATGGTCTGTCGATATCATGTAATGGTCTTCCAACGGCTTATTATAGTCTGTTAACATCACCATATGATCTATCAACATCATATAATGATCTTATGGTCTGTCGACATCACATACTGGTCTTGTAACATCACATTATGGTCTGTTAACACCACATAATGGTATTTTAACATCACATAATGGTATTCAACGTCAAATAATAGTATGTCAACATCACATAACGGCCTGTCAACTTCACATAATGGTCTGTGAACATCTGATAATGGTCTGTCAACATGACATAATAGACTGGCAATATCACATAATTGTCTGTTAACATCACATAATGGTCTTTAAATAATCACCTACATAGAGAGCACAGTGGCTCAGTTATAGAGTGTTTGTGTCGAGACTGAGGGTTGCGGGTTGAGCCTCACGGGCGTCACTGCGTTGTGTTTTTGAGCAAGACACATTAATCCTTGCTTAGTACTATTTCAACCTAGGGAAACCCGTCCTGACATAACTGAAATTTTTTTGACTGGGATGTAAAAAGCGAACAAACAAAATGCTTCCTACATAATGTCATTTCTAGATATAAGTTAGCTGAGGCGTTTCCATATTCATGCCATTGTAAATGGGTATTAAGCTACAGGTTAGTACAAAATTAATGACCAATGAGTTTTTATAATTATTTGTTTCTGAGCATTTTGACAGCCTGTCCTGCTTTGATCAAGCATGTCATTTTTATGTGATCTGTGTAATGAAAAACTACAACTGTATGCAAAATGATTAGCTTGATCAATGGGGATAAAGCACCACAAAAAAACTTGTTCTATTCCTATATGTTGAATACCAGAAACTTTTCGACCCATATTTTAGGCGGTACTTGTCCTATGTGAAACACGATGGCTAGACCAACTACCTTTTCTATGAAAATAATTTCATTTTCTTTAAAACTTTTATCTGGCCATTTTTATGGGCAACCCTTCATTATGGTTGTTTGCGGTCCTTCGTCAAACATGGCTTCAACAATACCTCTTTTACTATGACGGATAAAGCTTCAAATACAGCTATGTCTGTGTCTTTATTTATTAATTTTCATAAACTAAGATGCCCTGTCGTTCAAACTTCACGTAATTATTTCATTTTGGTGTTGGTTAAGGTGTTAACAGTTTTTGGTGAACAATAAAGAAATTACACTGTGTATTCCAAAACCGCGACAAACGCAAATCGTGTAGATCAATGATATTCAATTTGATTTCCCCTAATTTACCTGACAGTGTGTTATAGGCCCGACAAAGCTGGTTGGCTTAAGTATCGATATTTCTTTGAAGATAGCAGTCACTCTGATATACGTCCCTCTCTAGATACATGGGAATACATGTTTGCTGCATAAAACTTGAGACGAAAGATATGCCTTTGCATAAAATTCGGGTTTAGAAGCATTATTTCTTGTAAATAATTACGCTGTCCCTGACGTTTGACTATTAACTGCATATATCTTACACATAGAGTATACCTGTTCTGTTTCAAGTTCAATCATTTTTACAGAAGTGTATCATAACTACATACTACATACATGCCATTGCGAATTGATATTAAGCTACAGGTTTGTACACAATTAGTGAATCAGAACCTGTCGTAATAAATTGTTTTTGAGCATTTTGACAGCCTTCCCTCCTCTGACCAATTGTGCCATTTTATATAATATGTGTAATGTAAAACTACAACTGTATGTTAAATGATCCGTTTGGTCGCAGGGAGGGAAACACATCAGTAAAACTTCACTTGTGGTGTCCAGAGTCGGGTGAGGATGTAGTTGATTGTATCGATTTCTGATCTTTGCCCTCTTTCTTACTTTTTTCTATTTTCTTGATGTTGAATAGCAAAAACAGTTTTCAACCCATATTTTCAATTGATACTTGTCTAATGAGAGAAACACTTTTAAAGATAATTCGAGGGCTGTACCTACAATCTTTTCCATTAAAAAAATATGATTTCCTTTGAATCTTTTCTCGGGTATTTTTTATGGGCAATCTTTCATTAGGACTGTCCGAGGTCCTATTAGCAATAAACAATAAAACTGCTTACCCATTGTCATTATTGTGTTGCCCGGAAGCAGGTTTGACACATAGGGATCAAGTCTCCATCTGCGTCGGCCTCGTGGTCGTCCACATTGTCTGATACCTAGCTTTTGAAAAGATTCATTAGTTACGGTCAAAGCTTACAGAAGGGTAAACCATTACTAAATAAAAGTCAAGGTCGAATTTTGAGATCTTCCGCAAAGTTTCGACTGAGTTATGGCCTTTTTTATATGCCCATTTTAATAAAGGTCATATTTTGGCATGTTGCTGTCGGTATGTCTGTAAACAATCTTCGAGATATCTTTATAATATTTATACAGAAATATATATTAGGCCAAAACAATGTGTCCCAAACATAAATGATTTTCCCCCTTTCTTAGTGTCTTGGTGATGCCCCTTTTAGTATTGTTAAAAATCTTGTATGCACCATTTTCTATATCTTCATGTAACTATAAAAGTGTGCATCGGGTCAAGACAATGTGGTACTTATAATGGTACCACTTTGTCTTGACCCGATAGTCGTTGTGTAATGATCTTCACATTTCTCCTAAGAAATTGTATCTGACAACTTCACACTATTGGCCATGATTGCCCAGTGCCTGTGAATAAGGATGACATTGACAAAACAATTACCCATCCCCTAACCCCATACGCGATTCAAAGGTTAAATATTTAAATTTCGCAATAACAAAGTCAGTTTCAATTTTTTGTACCATAATCTTGCATGCAGGCTGAGGTACGATTTATATGTAAACATATTAATTGGATTTCAGTTCAAAAAGCCTAGGCCAGCCCTCTTGGTGGACTAAGGGGGTTAGGCGGAGGCCGAAATTCAACTTTTTTAGAATACAATCATGTTGCATACAAAATTAAAGCGGATGACGCATGCAGCAAATGGTAGCAAATATTTTGCCTTTAGACACAACCTTGACCCCGGAGTAGGGTTCAAAAGGTCAAAGCATTTTTCTCTGAAAGTAGTCATGTTGCATATCAAGTTTAAGGGCATCATGCTAGCATATATTCTGTCCTTGCACACACCCTCCGCCCCTGGGTTTGGGTTAAAAGATCAAAATATTTTTTTCTGAAAAAAGTCACGTTGAATAACAAATTAAATGAAATGGATCGTATAGCATCATGCAAGTACATATTCTGCCCTAACAACCTCGAAAAAAGGGATTGAGTCAAAATTTCAAGACTTTTTTTTCCTGAATGTGGTCATGTTGTTTGTCAAATTGAAGGAAAGAAGTGAAGACCAACGTGCAAGCAAAAATTTTGACCTTACACACACAAGATCATATATTGAAATTGTACAGATAACTATATTTTTATTTCACTACGCACTCAAAATATTTGACAGGCGTTCAATTATGAGCTGAGGGATCAGAGAAACTGATATAACATTTATATTTTTCGATTTACACGTTTCTCTAAAATAACCCTTCGTCGACGGATATAAATTCAACACATTTTACTTGTTTGACTTTGGTTTTTGCCAGGCGACACATTTGATTCCCCAACTTCTAGTTAGTATTGCATTCATCACTTACACCAATTATAACACGGTTATCTTCTTAAACAACTCTTTTTGTGAATTTGGTCAAGGCTTTCATTTGAAGTGGATTAAAGTCATAAAAATCAACATTTCAGATCCGTTTTTCCATAATGTAAAGAAGTATTAATATTCCAGATGCATTTCAAGTCAAACATTTTCTTTTATTTCCAAGTGACATGTTTTATATACTCAAACAAAAAAGAAACGTCCGATTTTCATGGTATTGTATCTTTCTATCCAGTTAAGATGTCGCAACAAAAATAAAACCAAAATGTTTATCAAACGTCGGGCACACAAAAATCGGTAATTAATTGATTTTACCTACTTATCTTGAAGGGTTATTGAACCTAATGTGCACACAGCTTTTTCTATTATAATCAGGAAGTTAATCATCAAAACTTAACACATTTTACGATAAATGGCAGCCAGAAACGTCCGACGATAAAAAAACATCTAAAAATCCCAAGTCTGCTTATTGAACGAGAGAAATTGCAGTTCAAAACCTGTAATTTACGAAATTGACTGAAATTACCTCCCTTTGAATTAAACAAATAACAATTTAAGAACTTCCAAATCTCCTTAGCCTAACATTATTTTGAGACCGTTTTTGTTTTAATGTGTTGTGTTTGTTATTGACAACAATTACACAAAAGAGACAAACAAAAACTATGGCTGATGTCGGGCATCAAACGTTTACTAAATCTGTGTTTTATACCCCACCCCTTACTGAAAATCATCAGAAAATTTCCATTATCAATTGGTTTAATGCTGATTAGTCTTAATTAATGTTGAAATGCTTGTAATGACGAAAAATAATCAAATTTGTCCGATTCTGTTGATTATCAAAATGCTGGACCAAAAATGACTTTTCTGAGTGTTTTCACGCACACTCGTGATCGATGTTTTGTGACGTCAGAGTAAGTTACAGATTAATGGATGTGGTCGTAAAAGCAACGCATACAGCTAGCAAGCATAACATCTTACTATAGAGTTTGCTCAGTGATGTTTAAATGTGCTTAAAAATCGGGATTATGAAGGACACACAAGCTATTGATGTTGTGACTTTTGATTTTAAGGGTGCTCGTGTTCGTTGCTTTCTCAGCGGCTCTACTGATTATCAAATGAATTTCTTTTAGCTGCAAAACGTTTCTAAATGATCGCAGTTGGTAATGTGAAAACTTTAATGAAATGCGTTCATACATTTGGAACTGGCAGTCATAAACGTCAAGCGGACATAACTTTATTGTTTCAGTATATAATAAACATTATCAATATCTCACTGTTTTTTTTCCAGTTATCTCTTGTGCAGTACCAACTGTACCTAATGGAACTCCCAACCAATCATCCCCCATTGATTACAACTCTGATGTGACATACACTTGTCAAACTGGATATAATCATACAGACGGAGATCTTACTAGAACATGTCAAGCCGATGGCTCACTAACAGGATTTTTATCTGTGTGCACAAGTAAGTTTCAACAAGTGCAGTACTCTAAAACTCTTATATTTTGTGCTCATTTTAGAGAACTATTTTAAAAAAAAGATAATATAAACACAAGCAGCTGATAGGATATTTACCTTTGTGAACTAGTAAGTTAACAATAAAAAAAAAACATGCCTCGATTCAAGAATCAAGCCTCGTATATATGTTAGGTGTAGAACTATGTATGAGAAAGCTACAATTCATTAGTCGGAACTGGCGATAGGAAAAATAGTACCATGATAGCATCCAGGTCCAGTCCTAATAAAATCTATTTTTTTGATTACCCAAAACGTTTTATCAACAGAATAAATGTATAGCGATATTTTATTGAAAAATCAACTTCATTTATAATCGTTTGTTTTGCTGCATTCACACTTGTTATTGTGCTGGCAAGGTTTCTGTGACGTCAGCGTCACGTTATGTAACGTCAGCGCCACGTTTTCAAAGTAGATCCTTGATGTACATCCAAGGTCAGATTCCACAGAAATCCTAGAAATCAGCCGAGGTAGTTCCAATTTGCAAGTTGAAAGTACAGTTATGCAAAACAGTGATATGAGGGTCTGGATGGAGTATAATGGTTAGTGAATAATGACCCTTTTTATAATGAATAGTAAATAATGAGCAAAAAAATGAAAAGTGAATAATAAGGACCTAAAAATGATGAATAATCCTATGAGTTTAATGAATTGAAGAAACAATTAATGAATAGTGAATAATCAGATTTCTTTGCCAACTTTCTTACTTTTAATGAATAATTGGTCTTATTTTAATGAAAAACCCAAAATTTTAATAAGATGAATAATGGGCTAAATTTTTAATAAATAGTGAATACCAGACCCCCCATCCAGACCCTCTTATATGTTGTTATTGTTTTGGAGGCTGTTGAAAATCAAGAATCAGCACCAATATATAAAAAATTCACATGAGGATAAGAGAGAAAAATAAATAGCGAGACATGCATTCAAAATACAGGTACCAAGTATGGTATACAATACAACGTCTATCATTCAAGAGCAATATCTCTAACAAATGAAAAAAAGAATTATAGTCTTTAGAAACCTAGTGTAAGATTATGAAAGCATCCAGCATGCATGGAAATGGAACTCTGACTAATCCCGTGAGTACTTGAATAACAGCAGAAATCATTAACTTCACCATAACAAATTTCTGTTAGTTAATGCATAATCTTTTAATAAAGAAGCCCCTTTTTGGACTTGGACATATCTATAAATAGCGGCACAGTTTCACTTAAAGCTTATGATAAATGATAAATGAGGTGTTTTTGAGATGTTTAATTTCTCATATCTTGATGGAGATTTTCAACGCTCCCCATATGTTAGTCTATATATGTCGCAGTTTATTTGGTTTGCCAGAATATGTTCAAGTGTAAAGGACATCACTCATAGAAACCAATTTTTCATGGCTAAGATACTTAAACAAGACTGGCTTTCAATAGCATAAGCTTTGTAAAGCATTTTCCAACTTCTATCAAAGGCACTTAGAGTTGGTCAAGGAAAACAATGTTTACTTGAAAACAATTCCTCGAAACGGCATATTTAATCTAGCATTTCATGGCTACCTTGTTTATAAATTCAAAATAATCTTTGGAAGCCTGCTTGTTCTGGCCAGTTCAAAAGGATCATAAACCATTATAAAAGAGTAGGGTATAGCATGGATTTGTGTGACAGTCTTCATGCCAGGTTATACACCCAAACATAATTTACGTCTATGTTTTTCTCTTAAATTCCACAAGGTTGGGTCAGATTCAATTTGAGATATTGCTAGTATTGTCTTACAGATGTATTGTTACTGTAAATTTTCTGTGGCTCTTCCTCTGGGCGCCGTGGGTTGGTCTGCAGGGTGTGATTGTGGTATTTCCTAATCATACTCACTTACTTTTTCAATGACGACCTAGCAGGCATAAAAAAACTAATTAGTTGGTCAGTCTCTGGTATTTGTCTTTGGCTAGGCTCACCGTCGTTAGTTTGAGCTCTGACTATATGGGGGTTAATAGGCATTCTATTTGTTTTATCGCAGACTGTTAACTGATTTGATTGTCCCCCCTTATGATACATTGGAGAGGCTAGAAGCGTCCGCGTGAGCTAAACATTGTTTGTGTTTTGACAACAGCACAATCTAAGGAACAGTTTGGCCAGTAAAATTAATTAAAGTCCCCCTCCTGCCAGTGGCTTTTGCTGCTGCCCATTCTATGTGATGGTTCTGTTGTTGATGAATCAGAGGCTATTGTTGGTCCCATTGTTTTGTGCATGTTTTGCGTTCAATCATTGTTTTTTTTATGAAGTGTTTCTTGTCTTTTCTAATTTTACAATCATTTCGCTGGGAAAGAGAGAGTTGGTTGCTTTACATTTATTGCATTTTGATATTAGTCTACTGTTAGTATTGTGTGTCTTACTCACTGTGTCTAGGGTTGGCCTGCAGTGTGTAATTGTGACATTTACAGGTCATACATACTTACTTTGTGAAAAAAATGAAATTCACCGAGTATGTGTTTCCAAATCAAGTCACAGATTCGTTTTTGTATCACTTTTTACACCATTAATATTTCAAAATATAAATACGCCATACGGTCTACACATTAAAACAACATCATCTGCTGCCAGCTTATCTAAGTGTTGTAGGTGTTTGACAGTTCCAAAAAGTCATGAGCCCTTTTCTTTGTTTCATCATGGTGTTTTAATTTGATTAGAGTTTCTCCATGGTGATACATTGCATTAGTTAGAAGGCCTCCATGCGAGCTGAACATTTCTTGTACTTCAACAACTGCAGAATCTAGGGCGAATATTTGGTACCGATGGCTAAGGTTGCTGTCCGTTTTAAGGGGGTCGTTCTGTTCTTGTTAACTTTTTGTTTATCGTTACTCCCATTGTGGGAGTCTGTAATTGTTTTATGTTTTGTTGTACGTTACTTTATGTCCATTCTAGTATTGCAATCATCTTAATGGGGAAGAGAGAGCAGGTTGCTTTGCTTAATTTGTCTTCCTGGTGTCTCGTGATAGTTGAGTGGCTCTTCCTTGCAGTGCCATGGGGTTGTCTGCGGTTTGTGATTGTTGTATTTCCTGATCATACTCGCTTACTATTTTTGGTATTCACTTATTTAAATTTAAGTTTACTAAACAGAGTGTGCAGAGATTCTTTACTTATACCTCTGACCCAGACAGGCAACATCTACCAAAAAATCATTATTATGTTACCTGTATTTATAGCAAAATATTACTTTAAACAGTCCGTTCAATCTACTAATATGATCAAGAACTTTTAAATGACAGGGTCACTACTTATACTTGAAGTTGATTAGAGATGACACAATCAACACTTTTATATTCATTTTTTAAACTTTTACACTCATGTTTAGGTTATAATCAAGAGGAGAATACTTCTGATGTATTTAATAGTAGATTTTCTTTTCAGTCACATGGTTAAAAAAATTAAACAAACCAATATCTTACTGGTTTATTTTTTCAGCTATCTCTTTTACAGTACCAACTGTATACAATGCAACTCCAAACTCATCATATTCCATTGATGACAACACTGATGTGACATACACATGCCAAACTGGGTATAATCATACAAATGGCGATCTTGCTAGAACATGTCAACTTGGAAAAAAATGCCATGAATGATAAAATGGTAACCCTTTAGCATGATTTCGAAAAGTAATTGATCAGTTGAAAAACATGGATGTCAGAGATCAGTATCCAAGCCATTTATAAGATATGATTCACTTTGGTACAAAGGATAATTTCAATTGAGGTTCTAAATCCTTTTCCCCCAAGTTACTGAAACTTGACTCTGTAAAGTCTTAATAAAACTGCTGATTCATGGAAGATTTATAGTAAGATGTTGATTGAGCTAACTAATACTTTCCCCTGAAATAATATACAGTTTGTTTCAGGTGAGCACCCCAGAACCCAATAGCCCTCTTGTATTTTCCAGTGGCATGCTTCATATATACATAACAATCCAATATCTTTCTGCTTTTACTTTTTAGTTATCTCTTGTACAGTACCATCTGTATACAATGCAGCTGCAAGCTCATCATCTACAATTGACTACCACACTGATGTGACTTACACTTGCCAAATTGGGTATAGTCATACACATGGAGATCTTACTAGAACATGTCAAGCTGATGGCTCACTAACAGGATATTTAGCTGTGTGCACTAGTAAGTCACAAGGACAGATCGACAACGTTCAATGTCAATATTAAGCCTACCATTGCTATATTATGTTATCAAAGTAAAGGCAACATGAAAGGTTAATTTCTACCTCTGACCAAAACATACTGCAAATACAGGCAATCCGGGAAATTTAATATATTTCACAATATGCTATTCGTGACAAATTAATATTTAACCTTACGTTTGTATTTATCGTGAACAAACCAATTGATAATACCGTCTTCAATTTGTTTGCTTGGTTTGATGCTTTACGTCCCAGTTAACAATTTTTCAGATTTTGAGACGTTTTTTGCCTTACTTGCTTTAACCAATACTAAGAAATGGATAAAGTGTTCTGCTCAAGGATACAATAGAGTGACTCCGCTGGCAGTGAGTCTTGAACTGGACTTGTATATAGATGAAAGGGTTGGGGCCTGATGCTGTGTCTTTTGTCAGTCCCACTAGGGTTTAACTGTTGTATTTCATTTGCTCTGGTATTTAGTTGTATGTAATGTTGAGTCCTAATCTTTGTTATATCTCCTTTTTATATATAAATTCATATATGATAGGACATGATTCATGGATAAGTTAGGGATTTTACCTGCAATTCAAACAGCTTTATGTCTTGATCCACATCAGAAGTAAGGGTGTGTTTGGTGCTCTGAAGCTAGTTTGAGCCCTCCCGTGGTTTTCTTACTGATTGTACCAGGGCGGTTTTTCTTTTGTGGATCTTTTTGTTGTTTATGTTTGTCTTTGCCATGCTTTGGTGTCTGTTTCTTGTGGCCCTGTCGTCGCCTGTTGGGGGAAGGGTCTAGACACTTGGCTTTCTAGTGTGTGATGCCTTTTTTGCGTTTTTGTCATTTTCACATTCGGTGTTCTGGGTCAGGTGTGGTACTTGATTGTATTGATTCCTGATCTTTGCCTTCTTCTTACTTTGCAACGCTTCATTTCCCAGTCCAATGCTCTACCAAATGACCCACTACATTTCGCTCCCTCATTTTGTAAAGCATGTGTTGTTGACACTGAGACAGCATAAATAAAGATCGTGTTTAGAACCAGGAACACATGATCAATTAACTATCAGGGCTGATCAATTAAAGTTTCAAAATCTGATTATTTTACCAGTAATTTCACTTAGATCCATTTTCTATGTAGTTACAAGGTGTAGATAACCCACATATATTTTAATGATCCGCATCTTGTTTCATTCCCCATTGGCATGTTTACGTTAAAGTTACAAATAACTAACTGTTTGTATTTTTCAGTTATCGCTTGTACAGTCCCAGCTGTTGCCAATGCAGCTCCAACTCCATCATCGCCTATTGATTACAACACTGATGTGACATACACTTGTCAAACTGGGTATAATCATACAAATGGAGATCTAACTAGAACATGTCAAGCTGATGGCTCACTAACGGGGTCCTTACCTGTGTGCATGAGTAAGTCACAGCAAAGAAAGGAAAAAGATTAGGATTTGATACAATCGAATATCATATCTGACCAAGGACACGATATGGGAAAGTGACAAAAACACAAAACAAAACATCAAAATTAAGGGAGCCAAGAGGTTAGCCATTTAACAGCAAGTGTCCACAAGGCTGCCACCATGACATACACAAAGTACAAATAACAAAAAGGATCCACAAAAGAAGCACCGCCTAGAAATGGTGGGTAAAATACTGGAGGGCTTTAACATGTTTGACAATACCAACCTCACCCTTATGTCTGATGTGCATCTAGACAAAATAGATGTTTGGTTCGCATGAAAGATCCCTAACTTATCGATGAATCATCTTCTAGTAAATACAATAAAATCAGCCTGATCAACGTCAGAAAGAGACATCATAAAGTCCCTTTAAATAACAAAACTAGCATAAGTTCGCAACCAGTTGAGCACAATTAGTGCCGTTTAAATCCATTCAACTTGTCTATACAATTTAGTGCCAAATTGTTAAAAAATGTGGTCCAATAAAAAGGTCAGCTCATCAGATGCATTTTGACAAGACCATGCACGATATTTATAGGCTGTTTTGAAGTGCAAAATGCGTTTCTGCCGTTACATGCAAGGTAAGGAGAGCCTTCTCTTTTGAAGGTTATTTCAATAAGATCAACAAGTTTAAATTAATTAAAGTATGAGCTAAAGTAATGTAATGAGGAGAAAAATCTCATGTAGACAAACTGGTTACATTAAAATTCCTAGCCTTAAGGTTATCTAATATTTCACCTGATTTAATAGGCCAAAACAGATTCTTACCCAATCTTTCATGCACTTTCTCACAGTACTTAATAACCTACTTTTTGCTCACCTGAGCCAAAAGCTCCCGGTGAGCTCATAGGATGTGACTCAAACCAGCGTCCATCTGTCCTTGCATGCGTCTGTGCGTCCATACTTTCAAACATAAACATCTCTTAGACCAGCTGGCCAATCAAGATCAGATTTCATAAGGAGCATCATTGGGTTAGGAGATAAGCTGCATTCGGTTTTGGGCTAGATCGGATCAGAACTCCGTTTTCCATGGCAACAAGTCGCTCCCATTGGGTTATAATGGGGAAAGTCCTGTGACCACTCTAGCTCCTTCAGTTTTGATTGATTCTTCTTTATTCTTGCAGGTAACAAGGACAATCAAAAAATCTCGGATGGGTTTGAAATTTGGCAAAATCTGATCTCAGACTGCGGAGTTAGCTGCCCTTGAGCGTCTGGAAAAATCTCCATTGACTTTTAATAGGAGAAATATTGTGACCACTCTAGTGCCTCTTTTTTTTAATATGGATCTTCATTATTCTTTCAGGTAACAAGGACAAAAATAAAAGCTTGGATGAGTTCGAATTTCGCCAAGATTCCATCACTGACAACGGAGTTAGATGCTATTGAGCGTCTGAAAAATCCACTCTAGTTCCTTAATTGGCTCACCAGAGCCGAACCCTCAGAGGGAGCTTATAGTATGGGTCTCGAGCCAGTGTCCCTCCGTCTGTCTGTCCAATCGTTTGTGCATCCACACTTTCAAACACGAATATTTCTGATACCAGTTGGTAGATCGTAATTAAATTTCATCTGGGGCATCATTGGGGTGGGGGATTGACTGCATATGGATTGGGCTAGATCTGATCAGCACTCTGGTTTCCATGGCAACAGATAGCTCCCATAGTGGGAAAAACCTTGTAACAACTCTAACTCCTTCATTTTTATAATGGGAAAAAATCTTGTAACCACTCTAACTCCTTCATTTTTTATTGTTTTTATGCCCCCGCCATTTATAATGGGGGGGGCATATAGTATCACCCTTGTCTGTACGTCCGTACGTACATACGTACGTCCCGTACGTACGAAAAATGGTTTCCGGGTGATATCTTTTAAAAACATTGGTGTATTGGATTCATATTTCATACACAGGTATATTATCATAAAATACAGGTCAAGTTCGATTATGGACAAAATCCACCAATTATTATCAGAGTTATGGCCCTTGATCTCTGAATGAAAAATGGTTTCCGGGCGATATCTTTTGAAAACATTGGTGTATTGGATTCATATTTCATACACAGGTATATAATCATATGATACAGGTCAAGTTTGATTATGGACAAAATCCACCAATTATTATCAGAGTTATGGCCCTTGATCTCCGAATGAAAAATGGTTTCCAGGCGATATCTTTTGAATACAGTTATGTATTGGATTCATATTTCATACACAGGTATATAATCATAAAATACGGGTCAAGTTTACGGGTAAAATCCACCAATTATCATCAGAGTTATGGCCCTTGATCTCGGTACGAAAAATGGTTTCCGGGGGATATCTTTTGAATACATCGGTGAAATGGATTCATATTTAATACACAGGTATATAATCATAAAATACAGGTCAAGATTGATTATGGATAAAATCAACCAATTATTATCAGAGTTATGGCCCTTGATCTCCTTATGAAAAATGGTTTCCGGGCGATATCTTTTGAATACGTTGGTGTATTGGATTCATATTTCATACACAGGTATGTAATCATAAAATACAGGTCAAGTTCGATTATGGATAAAATCCACCTATTATTATTAGAGTTATGGCCCTTTGTTAATGTTAATGACAATGCCCTATTTATGCAAATTTGGCAATAGAGGGGGCATCCGTGTCCCATGGACACATTTCTAGTTTTCTTTATTCTTGCAGGAAACGAGGACTATTATATCTCTGATGGGTTCAAAATCCGGCAAGATCTGACCAGGGACTTATGAATTAGCTGCCCTTGAGCGTCTGAAAAAATCCCCATAGACTTAAAATGGGAGAATGTTGTTACCACTCTAGTGCTTTTATTTTTTGACAGATCTTCTTCATTCTTGCAGGTAAGAAGACCAACTATATAGGCTTGGATAAGTTTGAATTTTGGCAAGATTCCGTCTCTCACTTCGGATCTATAAGCTACCCTTGAGCATTCTAGCGCCTTCATTTTTGATTGGATTTACTTCATTCTTAAAGGCAACAAGTACACTCATAGAATTTCAAATGGGTTCGAAATTCGGCCCAGATCGGACCTTGGACTGTAGAGTTAGCTGCCCTTGAGCATCTGGAAAAATCCCCATAGACTTATAATGGGAGAAATGTTGTGACCACTCTAGTGCTTTTATTTTTTGACAGATCTTCTTCATTCTTGCAGGTAAGAAGACCAACTATATAGGCTTGGATAAGTTTGAATTTTGGCAAGATTCCGTCTCTCACTTCGGATCTATAAGCTACCCTTGAGCATTCTAGCGCCTTCATTTTTGACTGGATCTACTTCATTCTTAAAGGCAACAAGTACACTCATAGAATTTCAAATGGGTTCGAAATTCGGCCCAGATCGGACCTTGGACTGTAGAGTTAGCTGCCCTTGAGCATCTGGAAAAATCCCCATAGACTTATAATGGGAGAAATGTTGTGACCACTCTAGTGCTTTTATTTTTTGACAGATCTTCTTCATTCTTGCAGGTAAGAAGACCAACTATATAGGCTTGGATAAGTTTGAATTTTGGCAAGATTCCGTCTCTCACTTCGGATCTATAAGCTACCCTTGAGCATTCTAGCGCCTTCATTTTTGACTGGATCTACTTCATTCTTAAAGGCAACAAGTACACTCATAGAATTTCAAATGGGTTCGAAATTCGGCCCAGATCGGACCTTGGACTGTAGAGTTAGCTGCCCTCGAGCATCTGGAAAAATCCCCATAGACTTATAATGGGAGAAATGTTGTGACCACTCTAGTACTTTCAATTTTGATGGGATCTTCTCCATTCTTGCAGATAAGAAGAACAACTATAAAAGCTTGGATGAGTTTGAATTTCGTCAAGATCCCATCAATTATGGACTAAGCTTCCCTTGAGAATTTTGAAAGATTATGGATAATATTGTGATCACTCTAGCGCCTTCATTTTTGATTGGATCTTCATCATTCTTTCAGGTATCAAGAAAAGCCATAAAAGCTTGGATGAGTTTGTATTTTGGCAGGATCCCGCCAGGGACTTATTAGTTAGCTGCTCTTATTCGTCTGGAAGAATTTCCATTATAGACTGATAATGTGCGAAATGATGTGACCACTCTAGTGCTTTCTTTTTTTATGAATCTTCATTATTCTTGCAGATAACAAGACCACTATAAAAGCTTGGATGAGTTTTGAATTTCGGCAAGATTCCATCACTGACTTTGGAGTAAGCTGCCCTTGAGTGTCTGTAAAAATCAGTGAATAGTGTAGTGACCACTCTAGCGCCTTCGTTTTTGATTGGATCTTCTTCATTCTTGTTGACAATAAGGACACCCATAATATCTCGGATCGGTTCAAAATTTGGCCAGTTTGGACCTTGGACTGTGGAATAAGCTGCCCTTGAGCGTCTGGAAAATCCCCTTAGACTTATAATGGGAGAAACGTTGTGACTACTCTAGTGCTTTCAACATTTTTAAGAAACTATTGGCGATGTTATAATAGATGCTATTCTAAATAAACATGCCAAGAACTTAAAACCTAAAGTAACTTTACACTGTTTTAATAAGTAACCCAGAATAATTGGTATAAATTGGTCGTTAATTTGACTGCACTATCACGTGACGCAGCAGATGACGTCACATGGGTACATACAGCATCCAGCACCTTTCTGCACAAATAAACGAAGCTTTTTGATTAATTTTATGTTTAAACTGTAGCGTATATAATACCATATCACCAAAAGAGTTTATAGACTTTTCCTACTTAAAAGTAATTGATAACTTCAAAATGTCGAAAATAAACGTCAAATTTGAACATCAATGCTCCTTTTTAGAAACATCTCCATAAGTTACCTTTATGCACGCTTTCCTTGCTAATATTGACTACATACACTGACCTGACAAGCATGTGGGGAAGACGTTTTAATGTAAATCTTTTCAGGAGATCTGCTGTCATGTGATCAAGAACATCTTAAAAAATTACGTTAACGTCACTTGCACAATACACAAGATACGTGATACAGGCGTAATTTATGCATAATCTGTCATTTGTGTATGCCCTTAGCCTCTCCCAATAAAACCGAACTTAAAAAATCGAAACTTTAAAAGGCCCAAGACGTTGAATTCTATTACTAGACTATAGTAATTAGGGTGGGTGGGGTATGTCGGTACTTTTAAAGGAGTGTACTTTTTAGCATACTGAACTGTCAATCCATTAATTTTTTAATTGTTCAATGGTGAATGTGCAATCGTGTAAGAAGAAAAGGACGGAAATATGTTGAGTCAGGAATCAAAACTAACGCGTAGTAACTTGCAGCTGAATTTGTGTCCTTCAAAATCGACCACCCCTGTCTTAAAACGGATACTTTTTCAATACCTTAAAGTAAATTTACAACCATGAGTTTTCTAGGACACACTACAAGTTGGTCAGATTATAATATGCAATAACAATTATCTCCCTCACATTCTCAGGATTTGTGAAATAAAGGATTTAATAAGGGTGATGCGTTTCCAAAGTCCTTAAGTATTTTCATGTATACCTTTTCCGGGTAGTGGTAAGTGAAACATTACATGTGTTTGATTATATTCAAATCTGATAAATTATTCCTAAAATACTAATAACATTTATGCTTTTGTTGCAATAATGTTACCACAAGCCGCTTATGGAACATGCAGGGGGCGGGGGCAAATAAACTTTTCCAAAACATCACTTTTGATGTGCTACTGAAGCTTTGTGTTTGGACAATTCAATTTTAAAATTCAAAGGTCTAGTCAGAAAGATATGCTTATCGATTTGTCGAATTCAGGACAAATCAGTTCAAGTTCAAATCAGCCAGGATTACACTATGAGTAACACAAATTACATGTAGGGTCGTATTTTACATCCATGTCTTTATGTGTACTTATTACAGTGCTTTCAATGCAATTTTCCATTAAAAATATTTGCCCTTTTTCTTCTAAACCAATGGTAATTTTTATTAGATGATCTTGTCACTACTTTCAGCAGAGGTTTGAACGAATCCCTGATATGATGTAAAGAAATCAAATGTAATTTGAGATAAAGCTTTAAAAATGACTAAATAATCTGGAAAATCTGATCCTTCAGAAATAGAGAGAACCTACACTATTGGAAAACAGCTCGGTTTAAGTGAGTCTGTTAATGAGAACTAATGGAAAGTGCAACAATTCTCACGCCCCTAGCACTGGTTTAAACGGTATTCTGCTATCCATCAGAACTCAATATTCCTGAAAGCCAGGATATGAAAAAAATAACACTATATCGATGCGATAGATTTTTAATTCAAAAGAATATAATTTCAATGGATACTGCCAAAAACTAACCATACGTCAAAGACAAAACGTCTGACAGTATTTGATTAGCAATCGATTGCCCTTAAGACACCGCGTTCAAATCCTCCTAATTCGTTTATTGTGTATTATGATAGAGCAAGTGACAGGAGCTCATTACAAGGTTTTATTTAGTTAAAATCAAAACGAGTGTATATATTTTTGGTAGTGAAAAAGTGCGAAGTTACTTTTGGTTACAATTATATACAACGTTAACCTTTCAATCACATGCAGGTTAAAACGTTGATTTTCTTGATTTATCTTTAAAAATCCGAGCACAGCATCATGAAAGCATTCAGCATATAAACCTGCGTGTAATAGATAACATTAAGGCTGATTTGTTCTTTCTCACACAATGTGAAAAAACCCAAAGTGAGTGACTTTCAAATCTACTCACAACCAAAAGACATAGTGCTACATCAGAAATACCTGTTTTTATGTTGCTTTATTTCTTTTTTTTTACTCAAAAATCTCGTAAAAATAAATTTAACAAAAGGTTTACGCATTCAAACGACAAAATCTACAAGGCCGATTTCTCTAAATTTTGGCAAAAATGGTCCTTGGTTGACACTCAACCAATGTTGCTCTAATCGATCCATTCAAAAATGCCTACCAGGGGACGGATTTAGTTTTTCCTTTGTAAGGGAACACGAAAAAATTATCTTGCCAAAACAATGTGGCAAATTTTGAAGTCTTCTTCATTCCCTTGGTTAAGCTGGTATTATCGAACTGTGTGAATATGTACCTGTGTCGTCCTAGATTGATTGACAATGCAGTTAAAACAGTTTAAGTACAGGTTAAAATGTGGATTGTTGATCTACATGTACATGGTGCTGGTTGAAAGCTGATCCCTGAAGGTCTCCAAGCTCTGTGCTGAGACTGATGAGGAGGGTAGCTGGTTCTAGATACGGATGACACTTGGGAAGAAGGAGAATAGATTGGCAATTACTGTCGACCTTGGAATAGCTGATCTCATGTTGTTACCTCTGGAGGCTCTTGTTGGAATCAAGAATGGTGTAACATAACAGTCTTTTTCTGAATCCTCCGTTATTTGAGTGTTCAACTCGAGGTCTGCTAGCATGGCTGTATCGCTTCTGGTTCTGCTGTAATCACCCTTTACAAACCGCGTCACTCTTCACTGGACCATCTCTAGTTTATTTATGTTGCATTGAGTGTGCATATCCCCAACACAAGAGGCATATTCTATGATGGGCTGTACCAGTGACTTATAGCACTTATCCTTCACCGTAGAAGATTCCTCTTCAGAAAATTGAGGCTAGTGGTTGCCTTCTTGGCTGTAATGTCCACATGTGTGTTCCATGAGAGGTCGGAGCTGATATTCACCCCAAGGTTATTTTGCATTCTTGACTGTCTGCAACTTTGTTCCATGGATGTCATAGTCATGGTTAAGGGGATTTATTTTGTATAGTTATCTTTATGACCTTATACTTGTCTACGTTGAACTTTATAAGCCAGTTATGCTCATATTCTTCTACTTTGTCTAGATCTTGTAAGAGAATGAAAGGTCTGGTCTGCCTTAGACCTTACAATCCTATAGAAAAGTGAGTAGTCAGCAAACAATCTGGTGGTAGATGAGATATTTCTGGCATGTTGTCAATGTACACCAGAAACAGCAGAGATCCAAGGACAGTTCTTTGTGTGACGCCTGATGTGACGTTGGTAGCATCGGAGTGGGTGCCTTCTAGGACGACATCTTGTTGTTTTTTCTGTCAGAAAGGTGGCAATCCACTTGTTAAGACTGTCTCTCACTCCATGATGACGTAGCTTCTACAGCAGTCGTTGGTGGGGGACTTTATATATGGGACTTGGTATCCTGGGTCAGGTTTGACACTTGATTGTATCGATTCCTGATCTTTGCACTCTTACTTACATTTATTGAATGCCTTCCTAAAGTCAAGCAGCACAATGTCAATCTGCTCCCCATCATTGAGTGTGCACTGTAAGGATCAGCTGAGACTCACAAGAACGACGTTTTCGGAAGCCATGCTGTGCATCATTGAGCAGATGATGATCATCAGGATGTTTGATCACGAGGCTGTGCTCAATGTGTTCAAGTATCTTGCAACACAATGATGTTAAAGACACAGGCCTGTGGTTTGCTGGTTTTTGTCTGTTGCTCTTCATGAATATTGGTGAGATAAACGCTTTCTTCCGGTGTTGTGGTATTTTCCCATGGCCAAGCCATGCTTGACATTTATTGTCAGTATGTCTGCCACTTCATCACAAAGGGACTTAAGTAGTCTTCCTGGAATAGCGTCAGGCCCTGTGGCCTTGTATGGATGAACGTCGTTCAGTAGCTTTAAGACACTTTTTCTGCTGAACGTGATAGGCTGAACATTTGGGTGGTTGGAAGGGCTCATCTTTGGGGTTGTTGTTGTGTCTTCAACAGTAGAAAAGGATGTAAACTGATCATTAAGTATATTGGAATTCTTTGTGTTATCTCTATGGTTGATTCCGTTTGACTGCAATTGAGCTACCCAGCTGGCATCACACTTTTTACTACTGATGAAGCTGTAGAGTTTCTTGGGGGTTTCCAGTTTGGTAATCGCTCACTAAGCCAGTGATATGGGCAAAGTAGGCTTTCCTGCATTTCATTTGGCTTTCCTTCCTCAGCTTTTTGTATCTAGGCCAGTCTGATTTCTTGTTTGAGGTCCTGTTTTTCTTATAGGTGCTTTCTTTCTGCGTTACAGCCTCTTCAGGTCTCTTTTAATCCATGGCTGGCAGAAATACTGAGGACACGGGTTAACCTACCCTGTTTAGCTTGGGTTTTAGAAGTTTTATAAAGTAATGTTCTTTTGCACATTTTAATGAAGTGCTGTCTGAATACATTTTATAAAATGGGAAAATATGATACTTTGGATTCATCTGGTGAGCACATACATTCAAGTTTTCACTGACAAAGAGTAATTTTATTTTAGGAGCCCTTATTTGTTGATTATGAACTGTGACCCGTTTACGTAAAAAATTGCCGGTTTCACCGATGTATTCATCCCCACAGCCTCTGCATTTCATGATATAAACAACATTTTTCACTTCACAAGTCATTGATTCATGAACAAAAAATCTTTTTCCACAGTTAAGTTCGAACGATTTACTTTCTAATAGGTGTATGCAGAGGCCACAGTTAGCTCTATTACACCGTCCTCATGGCTAGAATCGTAATTGAATTTAGCCTTGGTTAATAGTTGTAATAAGTTATTTGGCTGCCGTTTGCTTTTAATCAATTTGAAGTTAGATAATACATTGTTCAATTTCGGATCCTCTGGTAGGATGGGTAAATTGAAATTAATTACATTAAATATTTCTGGATTTTTAGGGTTATGAGTGGAAACATAAGTAATGGTAGATTCGCCTGTTCTCAGTAACAATTCTTAATGTTTTTTGGTCGAGTTGCATTGTCCTGTCTTTTCCACTCTGAATGAGTTTCTTGGGGTATTTTTGGATCAGTAAAAATGACCTTAATTCATTAAGTCTTATATCAAATGTATTTTGTTTAGAAATTATGGTCCCTAATCTAAGTGCAAGGTTGTAGGGAATCCTCAGTTTTGTATGTCTCGGATGGTAAGAGGTAAATAGAAGATATTGCTTGCTATCTGTCTCCTTATGATATATTAGTTTCGAGTCTAACGTCCTTATTTTGGACCATTACATCAAGAAACGGTTGTTCATTGGGGCTACTTTGTATTGTGAATTTGATATCTTTGTGTAGATTATTTAGAATACCAAGAAATGTTTTTAATTCTTCTCCGGATTGAGTCCAGCAAATGAAGCAATCGTCCAGAAATCGTTTCCAGTATGTTTCGAAAAAGTGCTGAAAGTCAGCGTCATAATCTTTTTTATTTATATCAAGTAATTTTCCTCCATATACGAGGGTTGTCCCAGTAAATCGTGGACTAATGTTATAAAACGACACTATGTATCAGGAATTCAATGAAATTTGTATAATATATTTACATGTATATACAGCTAGGACACATTTTCTACAAATATGAATGAAATCACAGTTAAGATAACAAACTTTTACTTGAGGGTATCTCAGTGTATGCGGAGCACGTCACAAATTATTTTGCTGCATTTTCAGAGAGGGGTGGTCGAATGTTTAGTCTGTACTTTTTTTATATAAGCTGAAATGGTAACGAATATTGCCATATAATTGTTGGGTAAGTCTCCCTGGTTCAAGTAATGAATAAATAGTTAGTTTAGATATGTTAAGCAAACAAACAAGCGCGATATTTTAATAATAGGAGACAACATATTAACTATTAAAATAACTGACGGAAAAATAGCATGCGTTCCGTTAAATTGACAAAAAGGAGATTGTCATTGTGGTATTACTTAAATAATTTTTAACTAAATCCATTTTACGATACCAATCATTTAACATTAAAAAACGTAGTTTTAAGTGTTAAGTTATCCAAAAAGTATTGATAGTCTAATTTTGCACTGTATCGTTCCTTGAACGTCAGCATTTTTTGAAAAATAAAAATGTAGTAGGTATGTAAAATCTGAACATAAGCTCAATGCAAATGGCCAGAAACATCTCAAATTTTCAACACTTCACCTTGCATATTTACTTGTTGATGTGGTAATGTATTGTTTGAAATACAACAGCTAAATTTGATTGAATGTACACTAATTTTTGGACTAGATCAGTGTCATTACAAACATTTTGATGTGCGCCGCTCACACTGACATACCATCAAGTAAAGCTTCGTATCTTTTTTATTTAAACTGCGATTTCATCCATATTTGTACAAAATGTTTCCTATATGTACAGTGAGCCACTTTAGTTACGCACCACCTTTTCAGGGCCCACATTTTTGACGAAAAATGCTGGAATCAAACATTCTCTATGATGATCTACTTATTGACATTTTATCTGATTGATAAAATCGAAAAAATATCAAAATCACAGACATGTGAATCATTCTGCAACATCTAAGGCAATTTTGACAAAAATGCTCGTGCAACCTGAACGTCTATATTTCCAATTTGCGTTTTACGCTAGGAATTATCCATGGTGATTGTTGTGACAGAAAAACACCAAAATAATTGTTTTATTCAAGTAAAACCCCTTTCTGTGATCGTTGAAGTTAGTAACACTGTTACTTTTTGAAGAATTGTTCGTTTTGACGTCATATTAACGTCAGTTACAATAATCAAACAATGTTTCCTTCGCAAATTGTTTTGTTATGAGTCATTTGATGACATAGAAGTATCAAAACACTAAAACATCTTACCATTGACACGTTTTATAGCCTTGGAAGTAGTGACGTCATCACTAACGTCAACACAATTCCGCCAATAAATTGGAATAATGTCAGACCATGCGCGTTCATGACGTTATCGTGCAATGACGCGACGTCAAGATCAATAAAACTGTAGGTCTAAACTACTCAATCAATTTTGTTTGGTACCAGAGATAGCTAGGACAAGCCTAGGAACTTATAATTCAAGAATCAGCTCTCCAACTGTGACAAATCGTTTACGAGAGATTGTAAAAGACCCCAATATATGTTTATTATGCGGTGTTTCTTTTTCGGCCTAGTATATATCACATACCAATATCTTACTTCTTTTTTTTACAGTTATCACTTGTACAGTACCAACTATATCCAATGCAACTCCAAGCACACCATCTACTATTGATTACAGCACTGATGTAACATACAGCTGCCAACCTGGGTATAGTCATACAGATGGAAATCTTACTAGAACATGTCAAGCTGATGGCTCACTAACGGGATATTTTCCTGTGTGCACGAGTAAGTCACTATGACAGTATTGAAAATGCTCAATTTCAATATCAGGGTGTCATTAAGCAAGTGCGTATGATCAGGAAGTTCCACAATTATGGACCACAGACCAATGCATGGCACCCTGAAGAGGAGAAAAAAAAACAATCATAAAAAAATAAAATTTAAGTAAACCAACTTAAGTCAAGCGACCAGTTTTCGCTTCCTCAGCAATATGATTGCTAAATAAAATATGACACAAGGAAACACTCCCCAAAACCAGGCCCACACACAACTCCAGCAAATATAGGGAGCATCAAACTACAATGAACTACATGTTAAAGGTTTGTCGATGCGGCCCATCGCACATATCCGCACTTACATTGAAAACCAGCAAAGTATGACATTTTTACATTAAACTTGGTGTCCAATGTCGTACCAGTAAACAAAAATATTTCTGGTCACCTAAAAGGCTAAGACGATCAGTGTCCTAAATATGAACAGTGTAAGACAGAAGGCAAAGATCAGAACTTACATCTATTGAAACGTAGGGGTTTTAGAGGATATTAAACATACTTGAATTATTATCCCCACACTTTTTATAAAATGCTAAGAGATTAATGTAATCGCCTCCGAAAAATATCATTCAAATCAGAAGTTCTGAAAGGTATCCATGGTAAAACAGCTGGGTTCTGGGCCAGGCATATGGATTTAATTCAGATAGTGTTGACACTGATTAGGGCTACAAGGAAAACAATTTAGAATTTCATATCACCCCTGTATGCCTAGTGTCCAATGTTCTGTGGGTACGATCACACCAACAACGCACAATATGTACCTGTGTACCTGATTACACTACTGAATTTGTATAATTCACATCCCAGATGCAAAGAAATCCTAGAAAACAATGGGTTTAGTGTGTCACAATCACCCGTTCTAAAATCTGTTGGCTTTCCCAACCCAATTTAATGCAACAAACTAAAATCTTTTGTGGCTTGTGGTCAAGAAAAAATTGACCAGTTCACAAAACTAAATAAGCCAGATGAGAGTTGAAAGTAATGTCTGGTCAGCCTGTACTTCTTTCTATTAAACATAATGTTGACCTTGAACAGACGTCGTCGCACCCTCTGGGACCTGTTCCGTGGCTGCTGTCAATTTTTGATGGCATATCCATCGAAACTGACAATTGATCGGCCATCCAATGCTGCACATATCATAGATGACAATGCCATACTACAGAGCTTAACAGCTACTTATGTCGCCTTTGAGGAACAGGGGGAATCAGTATTCAACCAGTCACCAAAGGCAGAGCATGTTGGTATTGTCACTGATACATTTATACGATGTATAAGCAGCAGTCTTTAAGTATAACGAACGCTCACGCAGGGGAACAGCACCAACACATATGTTGTCTGGTGCAAAGGGCGGGGCAACATGTACCTGGAAGAGCTTTATGAGCAATGACAAAACAAGACTCAACTCATTACTCTACTTCTTGATCAATGGACAACTATTAAGTACGCTTTTAGACTTGAAGATGGAAATATATCCCCTGTTATTGATGAAGAGTTGTTCTATCTCACCTGTGAAGACGCAAGGCTGTTTCCAAATATCCAGGAGGGAGCAGATACATGATTATACTACACTGCCTATATATCAGAATATCACTTCCTGGCGCAAGCACTATCATTGTAACCAGTAAGGTCACCAGACACAGATGTATTAGTACTACTTGCACGATATTGCAAGGATATACTCGTACACTTGACAGTTTTGTTGAACACTGGTTTAGGCAAACAAAAGGAGCCTTCTTATTGTCAACAATATTGGTCAGAATATGGGAGGTGGAGAGAAATCTGCACATTCTTAACAGTCAAACATTGTTTAACATGCTGTCACAGAAAGATCCCTCCTTTTAAAATGATAGAGGACACCCCCTTGTAAATCAGGTTCTAAGCAGGGTAGGAAATGAGAAAGAGGTCACAGAATTTCATTAGACATTTTGTGTGAAATGGGGTAACTATGTTCAATATTTGATAACTCACAAAAAATACAAGATAGAAACATAATTTTTGCAGTTTGAAAATGTTAAAAACCTCTTTAATATAATAACTAGTTGGTAAAGATATCCTCATTTTAAAAAATGAAGAGGACATATTATAGATTCGTTAATCAATTATAGTGGGTTTTATAAAATAAATGTAACGTACGCTATATCTGGGGCAACCATATTTGCTTTAAAGGTCCATATCTTTGGCTCAGAAATTGCTTATTTCGATGATATAACCAATTTGAAAATCGTACCTTATCTTCTGCACTTTTCTGTAGTCATATAATTTATGTAAATTATCAAATGTTTTGTTGGGTAACGTAGGTAACATGCTGTTACATGTTAACGCTAACATTGCCAGCGGGCTTACATGTTACAAACTCCTTGCAAGACAGTGGGCATTAAGAAATAGGTGGTCTACAAAAATCCCCCTTGGGGAGGTAAACCATACCTAGCCAGTTTTTTGACATTGACCTATAACTCCTTGGTCAGAGAGCACATGGTTATCTATACCTAATAGGCAATAATTGTGCCAAATATTAAACGATAAAAGTAGGAATCATTTCTATCAAAAATTAAGAAGGTTTTGTGTAGCAATTCGTTAAACAGATTCTACATATATTTGTTTATTGTATATTTGACATTGACCTTTTACCCCAAGGTCTGACAATGATCTGTAACCTACGTTGTATTCTACACATCATAATAATGCATATGCAATAATTGTGCACTTTATAAACACCTTTGTCCAAAAAAATAAAAGAAAATTTATCGTTACAAGCTATAAAACTTAATTTAGTATATGTGATTGTGGCCTATGGTTCCAATGTCATAGCAGTAATCTTAGACTTTTGTTTTAAAGAAAGAGCAATTTGCATTAAGAGCTGTAGATAAATCTTGACTCCAAGGCCATATCAGCAATCTAAAGCCATTTTATTTACATTACACAATAAAAGCAATCATTTTACCATATATGAACTCGCTCCATTGAACAAGTGAAAAGGAATTTGTGTTACAAGTCATAGACCGATGTTTATGTGGCCTTGGCCAATGATTCCAAGGGCGTATTTCTGATCTTTAACTTTCGTTGTTATATACAAAGGCAATCTTGTGTCAAAATATAAAGTGGCGTTTGAGTTTCAAGTTAATGTCGGGTTTTAAGTTTATGTGACCTTGACCTTTTATTTGTGGGCAGTTGGCAAATTGAAGCCTTTGTTGTAATATACTTTTACAGATCAGCTGTGGTAAGGTTCTGTTTTGGTTCCTTCCCTTTGGCCGTTCAGCTGGGGCGTTTTAGATGGCCAGTATACCCCTTCAGCAGCGAAAGACCTCAAACGATTCCTATTCAATCTGAGAGTCTGTGGCTAGAAATATGTATACATGACAGCTGTATATGTATGCTTAAAATAAAACCTGACATTCAGTGCACCTAACAAAATAAATATATTTGGAAAATATTGCATTTTAATGCCAGGACATAACCCAGCAGGCACACAATATTGATTTGATATTGATTTCTTATTGAATAATAGCTGAATATTGATCAATCCATTTTCAAGGATAACTCAATATTTATTCAACATTTTCATTTTAGGGTTGAAATACCAAGGATGATAATACACAATTAGCGATTGAATGTGAAAAGCTAAATGTGAATTAAATACTGAATCAATATAATTACAAATCCCATTTGAGAGCAGATATTTTTTGAAAGGTAAAACAATACAAATTCAATAATTATTCAATGTAATTGTTTCAATGTTGATTCACCAACCCTGAATCAATACTGACGCAGAGCCCGCAAATCAATATGGAATTCCTTATATGTATTAAATATTGAGTCAATATTACCAATTCAATTTCACCGCGGATAGTCAACGTTTATTCAACAATTAACATTTCAAGGTTAAATTACCAGTGTTGATTAAATAATGATTCAGAATTAGCACATCTATATGGAATAACATAGATGTTTTCAATATGATAGAAGCATGATCAAGCATGGCGTAGCTTGCTGACCTGTCGAATATGGGCGGACAAATTTTAGAGTTTTAAACGGTTTTGGACAGTTTTTGGATCCTAAATTTCTTTTTAAAGTTATTCAGAGACAAAGTTATCGAAAAATTATCAAATTATGATTGGAAATTCGAAATACAGAAATGGTGACGTGGACACAGTACAGGATTGTGGGGTATGTCAACTCAAACAAAGCAAAAACGGAATCGACTATCAACAGGTGGGACTTTCTCTGAAAACATTTCTAAAAATACTGTTTGTAAAATCACTAGAAACGCATTTAAGAATATGTCCGCGGACGAGAAACTAGTATCATTTTTGAAATCATGACAAGCGGGTTTGGGTCAATGAACTCTAGAGTAAGCGAACTCGATGATAATAACAGCCACCAGTTTTTTTTTGCCACACCAGAATTTGGCAAAATCACATCATCTTTCTAGTGGTGCAAAAGACTCAAAACCACTAAAATACATAAATACAGACATAAGGGAGCAAAACATATATGATTATGACTAAAAAAATATATGCCATCATAATGAAAAAAATGGTCAAAGTTAAAAACCCCGCCGGGTTTTTCAAAAACCCCATGGGGTTTTTAAAACCCCGCGCGGGGTTTTTCCCCCACATTTTCAAATGGGGGAAAAACCCTGCAGGATTTCAAAAAAATAAATATTAAAATTTGTTCAAGAAACAAGTTTGTTTGATTGTAATTATTGCAGAAAATGATTGATATGGCTTAATTCAAAACTTTGATTCCCCCGCGGGGTTTTTCTCCCATTTCAGATTGTGGGGGAAAAACCCCGCAGGGTTTTTTGAAAAATTCAAATTGACTTTTTTGAATTATTATTCATCACAATGCATAATAAAAGGTATATCAAAAACTTTCAGCATTATATTGTGCCTCTAGAGGAAAAAGAAAATTCCCCCACAGGGTTTTTCCCCCGCGGGGTTTTTCCCCCACAAAATAAAATGGGAGAAAAACCCTGCGGTGTTTTTTATCCAAAAATAATATTTTTAGTTTTTAGCTCAAAGAAGCATTTTACACTCTGTGTTCAAAGTTGTGAGAGTTTTATATCAAAACAGAAAAATTTCAATTTCTCCCTTGGCAGGAAATCCTAAAATATACGTTACCAAAATGGCAATGTATCATTGTTAGACTGATGGCTGAGAATGTTTTGCTCCCCGCTAAAGAATTTTGCAGACACATCGTATCTTAAAAGAGCATTTCAAGCTGCGTAGAATAAGAGATGTTTGCATGTGTACGATTTGGTGTTTGCCTCTGACAGTCTGTTACATATGTTACCATATAAAATTCAGAAAATGAAAAGATAAAAGGCTGTGCTACAGAGAGAAGGCATTAAACTAACTATTTAAATCACGCATATAGTCTGCCTGCTGGATACCTAAGCTGCAGATAAAAGTTTTAAAGCAAAATTACGGCATCCTAATGTGTTATGTGCGTTACTTACATAAAACTACCCTTTAAAAACGGTAACTGTGACCAATAGCATTTAATTTTACAGCTGATTTGTGAATTTTTAAAATGCTTTTAATCTAGTTGTACTAACACACTTATTTGGCTTATAGAAAAAAAACAAAGTGTGTTAATCTATCTTAAATGCATTGCCTTATATAAGCAATTAAACAACACTACCCCAAGTTTTAAGGAGCCCAATTTGGTAGGTATTATTTACGTAAAAATTATATAAAATTTTCCATATTTTGATAGTCTTGCTAATATAATAAAGAATCATAGATTTTGCATGTTAAACAACAAGATAGGAATACTTGTTTAAGGTTGTGTTACAGGTTGTAACTTATGTTACCTAACATAATAAATTAGCAAGGCCATTGACTTGGTGTCAGAGATGATATTTCAAAGGGAAATGAATATTTTTCGCATGGTTTCTTATAAATCTCTGGGCTTTGGTGCTTTAATCTTAGGAAGCAATTCATTGCTCTATTATCAAGACCTTTTTTACAGATGTTATATATAAACTTTTTCAATATTTCCATATATGTATAATACTACGATATAGATAGAGGGGCGTGGAAAATAATAGTTTCTATTTTAACATGACAATTTAGTATTTGTTAAATTGGTTAAATGTTTTAAAATATCTTAACTAATCTTTATCCAAGTCGTATACAATATCTATCATTATATCTGCTTGTGTGGCAAAATAATTGCTCGTCTCATCTCATCACAACCAGTAGAGTAATCAGACAGAATTATAACTGTAGTCTAAGTAAGGGCCCTTTGGAATTCTGTAGACATACTTGTATTCTATATTAAATATAATGTAAACAGTGGTCAAGAATAAATCAAAGGATGAGAAGATCCAATTAAAATCAAGTTTAGCTCATTTATTGCCCATAATTAGACATTTAAAAAACATCAAACAAAACCATCATAGCAGACGACCTTAATAATAATAATAATAATAATAATAATAATAATAATAATAATAATAAAAATAATGATAATAATAATATTCTTTATTTCCTCCACATGTGAAGAGCATACAAATAAAGCACAATTACAAAAGCAAGATAGAAACATTGAACATATATACATCATATACATTATTGGTTTGGTTTTAATATTTTAAAACCTGTTTGTTTATATATCGATATTCGGATTTGAATCGTTTCATTCAAAATCAGGTCACCAACATCCATGCTGTACATGACAATAGACCACGTCAACACTGATGAAGTATTATTGTAATGGCATTCACCTATTTTTTTCTTATTATTAATCTATATAATAAAAATAAACTCGACCAAACAAAGAAATCATGATCACCATGCGTGACATTTGGACTTCGAATCTTGAAAGGTAATTTAATACAAGTTTATTCAGAAATATAGCACAATAAGCCAAATTTGGCCCATGAGTACTTAATAACTTAACATACAATCTAAATACAATACAATCACAATGATCAAATGAATGTGGTATTTTATGCTTACACAAATGGATGTACAACTGTGAATATATCTCTACCATGCGCTCAATAAGCTGTATTCATGAGAAGATAATAAAATGTTGAGAAATATGCAACATACATACACGCAGGTATACACACACATTCATGCCTGTGTGCATGTATGCATGCAGTCTGCAGGTATCTTATCCATGCTGGCTGCAAGCATGCGCATCCTGTCTTGGCCCTGTGTGTGTCCACATGTGTGTATCTTCTTAAGCTACTGCTAAATAAACCAATCCTAACTTTGCTTGTTACCAATTAGTATTACTTAATTTGAGATTACCTGTTCACTTCTGAATTTAAATGCTTTATAAATATAAATACCTAGATTCGTTAATAACTTTTTGTTGTTTGAATTAAATAGTTCAATTAGTTTTGGAATGTTTGGTCTATTCCAATAATATCTTGGAATATAAGTTTTCCTTATACCATCGTGTAATTTGCATTCAAAAAGGAAATGAAATTCGTCCTCCAAAGAGGTGCAAAAACGGCATTTCCTTTCCTCGAGAGGTATTGGATGTGGCTTGTTCCACCTGCCTGTTTCCACGGCTAATCTATGTGATGACAGCCTAAGTTTTATCAAGGAGTATTTATATTTTGGAACTCTTATAAGATTTAAATAATCATGAAATTGGAAAGATCCAAACAAATTGAAAAAACGAGCTCTGCTGTGTGTTTGTAATAGGGCATTAGTGTTTTGGACATAATTGTCTGTAAGCCTTTGCTTAAATAACGAGATAAATACATTGTAGTTTCCCACCCCCTGTTGTACCCAAACTTCATAAAATCCGAGCTCTGACAACAAGTTCCTGACTAATACTGCCCAGTTAACCTTATTTGGGTGTGCTTCTACATCTTGCAACATGAAGTTATAAACGTGCTTTATATATTTAGTGTCTTGTGAAGTCAAAATCTTAAACCAGTAATTTATTATCTGTACCAATCGTTTTGTGCGCAAAGTTTGTCTACCCAATTCTGCATATACCAAATCATTTGGAGTACTAGTTTTAACCTTTAAAATAGTTTTCAAAAAACGCAAATGCACTCGTTCTATTGCTGGAGCCTGTATAAATCCCCAAACATCTGCCCCATAACAAAGAATCGGTACTATCAATTTATCAAAGAGATCTAGTCTGTGTTTTATCGAAATGTCAGTGAATTGGTATAAATATTTGTTCATTTTAAAAATTGCCTTCAGTCCTTTACCAGCTAAACAATTTTGTGTGTCATGAAATGAGCCTCCTGTTGTAAATGTGACACCAAGATATACAAATTTATTAACAATTTCAAGCTCTGCTCCGTCATAATAGAATGATATGTTATCCCGTAATCTACCCCCTTTTCTGAAAACCATAACCTTTGTTTTTTGAGTGTTTACCTTCAATTTCCATCTTTTACAATAATTTTCGAGAATATTTAGACTTAATTGTAAATTTTCTTCATCATTTGCAAATAAAATTATGTCGTCAGCATACAAAAGTAGAAAGAGTTTAAGCATACCAATGTCAACCCCTTCCGCACCCTTAAGAATATATTCCCTTTCAATATCATTTAAGTACATTGAAAAGAGTATGGGAGATAAGCATTCACCCTGTCTGACCCCTAAACAACAGGTGAAATCACTACTTACACGATTATCAAACTTTACTCTTGACTTTAAGTTTGAATAAATTGACTTGAAAACATTTAACATTTTTCCACGAACGCCAATCTCCACAAGTTTAAACCACAAAATGTCATGCACAATATAGTCAAATGCTTTTTGAAAGTCGACAAAAGCCACAAATAATTTTTCATTATTATTAATGCAATGTGAAATTAAGCCATGCAAAATAAAAATATTGTCAGTCGTGCCCATACCTTTTCTAAATCCTGCCTGTGCTTCAATATAAACAGTATAATTTTCAGCCCAATCATTCAACCTATTGTTAAGAATAGAAGTAAACAATTTACCAACAACACTGAGCAACGTAATGCCTCGATAATTTTCAACGTTTTCAATGTCTCCCTTTTTAAAAATAGGAACGATAAAACCCTCGCCCCAAAGGCCTGGGTAGGTCCCAGTCAAGATAATGACATTAAACAGTTTATGTAAGTAAGGCCTCAAAACATGAAAGCCATATTTCAAAAACTCATTTATAATTAGGTCTGGCCCTGCACTCTTTGAATTTTTTAGATTTCTTACCGCTTTGTTTATTTCGCCCATTGAAATTTCTACATCCAGCTCCTGAAACATTACCTGAAATTCATCTTTTACTATTCTCTCATTAAAGTAAATAATATCGTCGTCCGGCTGGAAAAAACGATCGTCTGGATTATTTATGGCTTTGAAATAATCATAGAAATTGTTTGCTGTTACGCCAGATGCCTTCCGTTGACCCCCTGCATTTTTTAAAAGTTTCCAATATTCTTTAGCGTTTTTAAATCTCATATTTTCCAATTTGCGAGTTTGCTGCTTAGCATGTGTGAATTTCGCCTTGCGCACATTTGATTTAAAAATAGATCTTGCCCTTGTCATGTTTTTGCAGTCAATTTCACTCTTATCATTCCTAAATAAATTTAAACATCTATAAAATTCTAACCTTGCATCCCTGCAATCATCATTAAACCATTTATTGTCACTTTTCGAATGCGCCCACACATCTGAGGTAAACACGCTGTTTGCATGGTGTGATATTTCTTTCTTAAATAACGGTCCGCACACCGTGTCCAACAGATTATTGAAACTATTTACATTTTCATCAATCGCACTTTGGTCTGACGCATTCGACAAATGATCGGATAATTGGTTTAATTTTGTAATAAAACTACCTGAATTAAGCTCCCTAGTATAGCTTTCACTCCGATCAGTGCTCCAGATATACCTATACTGAAGAGGAGATGTATTTTCTTCGATTAAAGCATTCTCATCTCTTACCTGTGACACCCTAGAGAGCCCAAAAGAAATCAAACAATGATCCGATAGGATATTGGGGTCATATACCTTCATATACTCAATATGATCAAAGAGATTTTGAGTGGCAAGAACATAATCAACCACGCTGCTTCCTCTGTCAGTCAGGTATGTGTACTTTCCAGACTCAGCACCAAACCTCCCATTTACAATTCTCAGACCACTCTGTTTGCAAAGGTCCAGAAGACACGTGCCAAATTGATTTGTGCCCGTGTCTGCTGACATTCGCGACATAGGCGTATCTACGCTGTAGTCATCCGGAAGTACATCTACATGATCGACCGAGTCATCTTCAACAAAATCTGCTAAATTGGCAGTCCGTGCATTTAAATCGCCGCAAATAAGAAACTGACATCTATTATTTGACTGCTCTTCAAAACTGACAATACTTTGCAAAATTCTATCAAAAATATTTAAGTCATCATCTAGTGTTGCTCTGCTTGAGCCAATTGGGCTGTTATAACTCAGACATAAGTATGTTGGCTCGTTTGACGAGAGAATGTCACCACTTATGCATAACCAGATTTGATCATCTTTGTCTGTTTTTACAAGTGTCACATGCTTATTTAAGGAATTGGCTACATATACTACTATCCCACCAGAGTCTCTTTTCGATGACTTTTTCTTAGCCACCCTATGTAAAACATAATGCTCAAATCCGTTTACAACCAGATCAGATTGCGCATTAGTCCACGTCTCAGTGAATATTACTATGTCATGACTGTGAAATATAGATTTAATTTCAGAAGAATGTAACTTATTTACATATTTACTAACTAAACACTGTACATTTAATAACGCAAATTTAATTTGCACATTTCTCAAACTGTCCTATTTTCCCGAAGTTTGCGTTTGACACGGTGGATTTTGCTCATGAATTTCACGCTGACTGTCATTTGTCTGTGTATTTATAATTTGCTCCTCATTGATTGGCTGGTTTACATTTAATGATGACCTTTGTGTATTCGCACGCCTACCTGGGCGTGGATTAGCAACAGGTTTCACTTTCGGAGTAGCTTTTACGGATACCCTTTTCTTCGGATTAGAATGAGAGGTAGGTTTGTTTATTTTTCTTTTTGGTGCTGGTTTGTTCTGCTTTGTCTCGGTATTTCCAGCCTGCCTCTGCGGTTGCAGGAGAGACTGGGAACACTGTGACATGTCCGACTCCGACTGCGAAAGCTGTCCTGCTGACCCTGTATTGCTATCACGTGGTTTTGTATTTTCAGACATTTGTTTACGCGTAGTATTTCTGAAACCACTAGTTTAATAACCATTTCTTTTATCGGGACCGACAAATCACTTCGAAAAATTGAATTTTTCGGATAATCGAAATTCGAATAATAGGTAGTTTTATTGCAATAGATAATAGAGAAAAAAGTCAGGACTGTCCGTAGTCTTCGAATAACCCAGTAGTTTCGGATAATCGAAAATTTGGCTGGAAGGTTAAAAAAATAAATGTTCTTTACCACTCCCCACTTGTGAGAAAGTCGACCTTTCAACAAATTAGGTTGAATTCAGCCCAGCATGTTTGGATTAGCATAAAAGAAGAATGGGCAGACACTTTTGACCCCATTATAGGGCGCCTCTGAGTGGGGTACCCAAAAATAAGCTCTTGTATACACAATTTGTTTAAGTTGTGCACAAATTTGGTTGAGTTATACCCAGCAATTCAGAGAGACTGCAATTTAGCCAGAAAATGCACACTCTCTGAGGCCCATGCAAATGGGATCCAAAAACAAAAAAACAGTAATGCTCCTGCTCATCCACTTGTGTCAGTAAGTCAACAAACAAATTCAGTTGGATTCAGTATGACCGTTTGCGCAGTCGGTAACGTGTCTGGCAACAGATGTGAGTCTGAATCCAGGGGTCGCGAGATTGAATCCCAACCCGGTCCCGTACTTTCGTGGAGATTGATCATGAAATAATTTCTACGGTCATTCTCCTCCCTTCCACTGAATCATTCAAGAAGGGTTGTTGTCAGTTACAAGTGAAAGTATGTGCACGAAGTACTGGTTAACTGCTTGTTAAAGCTTGCCCAGGAAAAAGTGTGGTTAGGTGAACTAACTGTCCCGCCATGACCATAGCTGTTGACTTTGGACGTAAAGCAACAAAACAAACAAACCGTTTGCAAGGTGAAAGTATTGCAGGCAAATGGGCAGACCGAAGGACACTTTTGACCTACATCCCACAGCATTGGGGTATTGGAATTTTGCTGTTGCATACACCAGTTGCATACACCAGTTGCTCAACAAATTTGGTTGGATAATCTGTCCAGTTGTTTAGAAGATAGCATAACAAACAAAAACCTGATATACAGACGAAGGCAATCGCAATATCTCCCAACACCTTTTAAAAAGAGAATGGATAAAAAAATCAAATAAAAATAAGCCCCAATGATCAGCCTGATTATCCTGTAAATTCAGTAATTAACCTGCTTACATGTACCACACTAACTAAGTGTTGTACTGCCATAAATGCTGCTGTAAATAATAATGATAATGGTAAAATTGTATAACCATAATGAACACAATTCAGTATTAAGCGTCTTTCATCAGCATTTAAAGAAAGAAACAACTACAAATGGCTTTGTTTCTGAGAAACTAAATTATATGATGAAAAGTCTCATGCAAGTATAATTTATAAGCATAGAAATATGTTCTATTTACTCACATTGTCTGTTGTAGGATTTATTTTGTGCAGTTTATGCAGTATATATCCAAAATTAACACAGGATTTATCAAATAGTTAGAGCCTTGCAAACCATGAGGTTTATTTGAGTCTTTTTCTGGTTTCCTGCAAGATTAAAGAATTTCAGCTTGAGTCATTGAAATGAGAGAACCAGGTTAACACAGTTATATCATATTTCAAGGTCAGACTGAGTTCAGAATATAATGGTCCTATGCAAATCTAGGTTGGGATTATTTGGTATTAAATGGAACCAAATTATTTACTAGCTGTACCAAAAGATTCCATTTAATCCCAAATTATATGGATGTGTTGAATTGATGAAGTCCCAGAAAATCTTAATAATCCCATTTAAAGTACCTACTGGGACTTTCTGGGATTAAATGGAATATTTATCCCAGAAAGTAACATAGAATCCCACTTATATTTTAAGCAGAATTATTTGAGACTTTCTGGGATTTTCCAGTTCCAGATAGTGACAGAAAATACCAATTGTTCCAACTTTTGGGATTTAATGGAATTCCATTAAATACCATGTAAAGTGAAGTACCACAAAATCCCAGGAAGTTCTATTCAAGCAGAATTGGAACTGGACTGAGACTTTCTAGAACATTCTAGAACATACCAATTATTTGGGATTATAACATTCTTTTCGGCCCTGATCTGGGTCCTTACTGTTTGCAAAGGTTATCAACAGATGACAAAAGTCTTTGTTAACAGAACAGAACATATCTTTATTGACATAAAACTCAGGCCACTCATAGATAGCGTAAAGGCATAAGATACAAAAACAAAGCATATACATGATATACATAAAATACATGAGTACAAAGAGCATGAAAAGGGTGAAAGTTAAAATGCGAGCAAAATCAACCCTGAAAGAGCCTTCTATAACTTACAGTAAGCAACATAATCGACTGTTTTTGCTTCATTAAGAAACAAAATTAGGCTTCACATTATTGATTATAGACAATTCGCATGATTTGACATATCATGTGAACTGTCTATAATCAGGTTATTCCCATGAAATATTAAGCCAAGACATAGTAAGAAGTATATTATCGTACTGATTGACTCTTTTAGGGTTATGCTGCACATGAAAATTTATTGATTATAATTTCTACAAAACTTGATAACTTTACAAGCTTCCTGGTATTTGCTGAAGAAAATAGTTCTTTGAATTTTATAATGTTAGGACTTTTGTAAAAATATGATCTTAAATATTTCTTTCTGTCAGAATGTGCATTTTCTGTCTTCTAAAGGTGTGTTTTCCCAGCGACCAGTTTCAACCGGAAGCCGATGATTACTTTACCTAAACTTTAACAATGAAGAACAGTGTTTCCTATTTAATTTGATTAGGTAATTTTCAAAATTTAAATCTTGCTTGAAAAGAGTATAATTCTTTCCTTTAGAGGATGAAGTTACTTTGTTATGCCACTCCTTAACATAAAGGTCTGATAGAGTTTTAGAGATTTGATTTTTGATTGATTTTGGGTTTTCAATGACTTCCTTGTTTAAAAGATCGGGACGCCCTACAGATATTAGAATATGTTTAATAAAATGGATCCATTTATGTTGATGGATGCCACCAGCATATTCTCCTAGTAGAAGTAAGTATTAACCATTTTAATAGTTTTGTTTGTTTACCATTCACAATATTCATCCAAAAGCTAATAATACAGGTTTTTATTCTAATGTCTACTGCCTTGCGACCTAGTTAACAAGGATAGTTAAAATGATGTAATTCAAAATAACATAAGTTATCAAGCAAGATACAAAATGACAATCTAGCATGAAGCACATTTCTTTATTCGCTTAATATTTTCGCGGTATGTATTATAACAATACAATAGAATTAGAAAGATCTTTTTCTTTAAACCTTTTTTGTCGTCTGCTGACTTTTTTTTGTAAAAATTACTTTTTTCAATAAATTCTTTCAGGAACACACTATTATAGTGTCAATCCTTTTGGATCAAGATCAGGATCGACATTCTTCTCGTTCCAGATCTGGGTCCTTACTGTTTGCAAAGGTTATCAGCAGATGACAAAAGTCTTTGCTAACAAGGATAGTTAAAGTGATATAAGTTATCAAGCAGGATACAAAATGACAATCTTGCATGAAGCACATTTCTTTATTCGCTTAATATTCGAGTAATGAATCATAACTAAAGTTGTTATGTGAATTGCATGATGTTCACTATTAATGCACTCTATGTCTAAACTTAGTAAACATAATGTGCACTAGGGTGTAAGGTTTTTGTTTTTACACACCTGAAGGTGCCGTCTATGTCTGCTCCCAAAATGATACTCCCACAATATCTACTTCCAAGCAAAAATCCTTTTAAAATGCTAAACTATTCATTTTAAGTACATGTTTGTAGTTTGTATATATATTTTTAGTGAATATTTTGTTCATTTCTCTTCTATCGATTTATTATTTTACCTATGACAATTCTTGTACCTTACAGTGTGGATCCTGATCAGCTGGCCTCTCAGAAGCTAGCTGATCTGGATCTACACTCATAGGGAATAGTCATAATTAGGCAGTATCCAAAATTTCTTCTGATGTGTTTTTGTCGAATTTTATGCGCATAAAATTCGGAGAAAATTAACAAAAATAAAAATTACAGAAATATGATGACCTGTAAATAATGTAAAATGGCCCATACCATGCTGTACCTGGGTTTAACTTGTTTTGAAAACAGTATAGATCTGAATCAGCTGGCCTGATACCAGCTGATCAGGATACATATTGTTTTCTACTCTGCTTGTAAATGCATACTGCTAAGTGGAACCCTGCAAGTTGGTTAGATATACACTGCTGAAGTTTCTCTTTGCCTGCAATTGTTGTCTGCTGATAACCTTTGCAAACAGTTTTAGAACCAGATCAGGACCGACAAAATGCCAGACCTGATCTGAATCCAAACTGTTTGACTCTCTGATAGTGATAATGAAGGAACTATATAGTAAATTAATTTAGAAAAGACAGCAGATGACAAAATACCTAAATAATTTCCAACAAGCTGAGTAAAATAGAAATGGATGCTTGTCGAGATAAATAGGGTTACTATGTTAGGCACGAGACCGCAATTATTTCTACTATATAATTTAATCATTCCTTACAACACCTACATTTTAACATGACGAACCTGGCTTTCTGCTATAGCTTGTCCCCAATTCTGCATGGCCTGACAATCACTCCAATGGGTGTTTAGATAGGGGAAGTTCGGCTCGTTTGTTTACAATCGGAATGTAAACAAACCCTCTTTGACTCAGCAGCTCTCTAGGGTCATTTCGGCAATATTTTACCCAGGGTGTGCAGAGGCCCCAATCTATCCAGAATGAACAGCTACAGGGACAGCAGCAACACTCTCTAGAAGCTTAATCATTGGTCAGCCCAGACAAGCCCAAGAACAAGGATGCTCACATCAACTGGCAGATTTACAGCCCATTGAAAAGGGAACTATCTTGTGTGGAATTATATCCGTTTTCTATTCAACCAATTGTCATAGGGTGATAATTTATTCCTACCTGTTTCCTATAATCCCCATCATTTCCCATTCCTATATCCTATAGCCCATTCCCTGTTAACCAGATCCTATAGCCCTCTATTCAGGTTACGTACATTACTCACTCAAATGGTGGTTCTTGTAGCACATTGTAGATAGTGTAGGTGTAGTTGTAGTGAGATTCTATGTGTAACGCTTCGGTGCACTTGCCTTTTATCCTTACACCTGAGTGTGTCATTTTTATCATAGAATATTAGCTCAGAATATATGATATTTCATTATATATTACAGGCGTTGAGTTGTTCATTTTTAAAAGAACCCACGACCATTTAACCATATAGAGGGTTAGAAAATCAGCCGTGGACAATGGTGGCCAGTGTTATGATGAACCTTGCAAGCCCAAAGAGCTCCAACATGATCGATCCTTGATCAGCGCTTTCTGCATAACCAGTGTTCGGATCCGTGTTCCTGGAATATTCTGCGATCGCCTACGGTGGACTGGAATGGACTTATCTACGTTTGAGGGACTAACGGACAGCATCATGTGTGACAGTTGAATCATAGGATTTGTGAACACACTTCGTGATCATATTTGTTTTGTGCATTTTTTATGTGTTTAATTTGTGTTAGGATTTGTTTATATTGGATAAGTTTGTGCTAAGGTAGGATTCTATTTTTTGTTCTATCAGCTTTTCACATTTTGTTTTCTTACAACATTAGCTAAATAGGCCTACATTACTCATTCATCATCAGCTTTTGTCATTATACGCCATCATGTCACGTACAGTCCAAGTAAGCTAGTGTAGTGCAGTAGGATACCCCACCAGCCCTTACCAGACCCATCAGTGCCAAGCCTATATCCTATAATATGTCCAATTTCTCCCCTCGTTAATTTCGGGTTTTCCCCTGTAGAAATGTTGTCAAAACCCATACAAAACCCTGTTTTCGTGCTAAAACCTATTTGAGGAACTTAAGTTTTGGCCAATGTCTTCAACTCATTCAAACACTGACTTATTTTTCTGAACTAAAGTTTGTTGGACTTAGAAATTTTTCAATGGCGAAAATTACCGAATAAATGCAACAATCACGTGCTCAGCGGTGCGATTTTGTTAAGTACTAAAAATATACACTTGGTTGAACAAGTATCGTAGTGGTGTAATGGTTAGCGTTCACGACTGTCAAGGTATTACTAACATTATCACATTGGTTCGATCCTCGCGAGGGACATAGTTTTTCATATTATTTTTTTTTCTTTCTCAAATTGCATTTTTCTTTCTCTCGCCGTTGAACGGGAAAACAAATGTCATTAGTTTTTGCGCTATTTGCGACGTTGCGTGTTTTCATAGCAATTTCTACAGGCCATTTTTGCGTTTTGGGGAACCTAACTCTTAGCTGTGCGATTTGGCGATTTTTTTGGCAAATATTGCGAAAATCTGTGCTCGTTATAGTTGTACCGAAGGCTTTAGTAGCTCTGTGCATATCAAAGAGCTTTGGAAGCAATACCGTTGAAATTGGCGATTGACATTGTTGTACAAGAAAATGTGCAGGCCCTACGTGTTGATCGCGAATTTTTGAGACAGCGTCGCGACATACGCTGTTTTTTGTTTCTTTTTGCCACATGCGAAGCCAACCTCGTGAACATCGCGAATTTTGAATCCAGAATCGCGAATTTTTGAGACAACATCGCGAAATTCGGTGATTTTTGTTTTCTTTTTGCCACATTAAGCCAACCTCGCGAACATCGCTAATTTTTGAGTCCAGAATCGCGAATTTTTGAGACAACATCGCGAAATTCGGTGATTTTTGTTTCTTTTTGCCACATGCGAAGCTAGCCTCGCGAATATTCACGAATTTTGTATCCAGAATCGCGAAAATAGTCAAATGTTCTTTGGCGCTGTTCAGATTGCAAAGTACACATAAGCAAGAAACAGCTTAAAAATACTTGCTGTTGCTTGTGTTAAACGTGCAGTCTGATCAGGAATTGTTCTTGTGCAGTGTTTATAATATAGAATATATATTATACTTCGCTGTATGGAAGACATTAGCCAGTAATGGTAGTCTAATCCCACACTGCTAATACGGCTATAAAGACATTTCGCTTGAGACCATTTTACACCCTTGATAATCTGCTACATGGGAATAAGTGTGCGTGCAATACAATGCTCTCAGGTATATCATTTGAGAGAATATTGCAATCCCAGATTATATAGTTATTTAGCACATCTCAACACAGGCCTACGTATTTCATCATTCGATGATATACACTGTGGAAGGTGCTACGTGGGGAAAATAGGACAGAAATAGGGTCACTATTTTAGTGCATATCATATGTATGTGTATTCCTACACAGTTAGGAAGGCAGTACAGTGATTTGATTGTTGGGAGTTTATATGTTCTCCAGAGAAAAAAAACACTAGCGTTTACATTAAGCGCATACATGCTTTATTTCAGACAGTTTTTCATTTCAGATATAGGAGTTTATATGATCTCCTTTTAAAATACATCATATAAGCGAAATAATTCGCTACCCTTCTATATTTCAGAGCTTTTGTTTCAGATTACTTGTGCAGGAGTTTCAATATTTCTCTTAAAAAAAAAAAAAAAAAAAAAAAAAAAAAAGTGTCAACGTTTTCCTTTTCAGAATATTTCTTTTCAGAGTCATATAGTTATATATAAGAAATACATTCAGAATGGAAGAGTTGACTGAGAGGGGTAAGAGAGCTCGGCGAAGACAACAGGCACAATTAGAGCTAGAAAGGAAGGAGCTATTAGAAAAAATTAGGAGACAAGCAAAAGTCATGCAAAGTGAAGAAGGAGAGCTGAAAACCACTGATAGTCAGACTTGGGGTCAATTACTTTGAAAAAGTAATTAATTACATACAATTACATTGTAAATTGTTCAATTAAATTACAATTACAATTACATGGCTTTTGAGCAAAGTAATTAATTACATACAATTACTTAGCCAAATGTAATTAATTACATTACAATTACATTTCATTGCCACTTAGAGAGCTTCATCAGATTTTAATTTCAGATATATTTGAAATGTTAAAATCTCCTAAAAAGTTATATTGTCAAGTGATGCAACTTAAACGAAATGAAATGTACAAAATCCGTTGTTGTATTTTGTGATTGATGACATGATCACACAAGAGAAAATACAGTAACTATTATTATTGGTTGTTTGGGGTGGGGGGGATAAATTTTCAAAGTTCTCAAACAAGCTGTTAACCGCAGAACAAAGGTCAGGAATACACATTGGCTTGAGAAAAGTCTTACAACTGTGGATGATAAACCATGGAAATTATTTTGTAAAACTAGCTTAAATGCCAGAGAATAACCATTTTCAAAAAGTGTTGATAAAAAATCTGTGTGGCCCTATGAGTTCTGAAAGTTGGCAAAATATACAAAAAGGAATATTAGATAGTGACAAACTAAAATATTACTAGCCTGTTGAAATGCTGGCTTGACAAGCAAGAGGTAGCTAATACGGTCACCACTAGAACATCTATTTTATTTTTATTTTTTGTTTTTATTAACAATGATGGGCCCCAGGTTCACTAAATGAGTAAAATTCAATTTAATTTTCTGAATCACATTTTATGTCAGATTTTCATTATTATTATTATTATTATTATTATTATTATTATTATTATTATTATTATTATTATTATTATTATTTAAAAATGGCTAATGAGCAGTTTAAGGTCTTTAAATAGTGTAGCGGATAGATTGGGTCATGCACCCAAGCATATGAATGTGTTGATTTTAAGTGTGAAAATTAAACAAAATGCCTACAAGGAGTCAATTCACTAACCAACACTATTGTTTGAATAAATACTATTGTTGGGATATTCACACCTTCTTTGTTTTTGTATTGTTTTGGTAACTTAACTATTAAAGGTTGATTGTCACAAAGCCATATCTTTTGTAAGCAGATAAACAAAGAATAAATAATTTGCTTAAAAAAGGAATAGTAGAAGTAACATACAGTCTGTGTCTGCAGTAAAATTGCTATATTCTATTTTAGGCCTATAGATACTAGCATGACTAGTCCCAATTCTCATTTGTTTCATGTTGCATTCAACTAGTACAGCAAATGATAATGAATTTCAAAGGCCAAGAGCAATTCATTTTAGCAGTATTTTAAGTATCTATGATAATCTTTAGTAACTGAAGTTCATGACTGATCTGAAAAGTACATGTAATTAAAAAGTAATTGAAAGTAATTGTTAATTACTCCCATTTTTGGCCATGTAATTAATTACTTTCAATTACAGTAATTAAAGAAATGTCTTAATTACAATTACATGCAATTACTTTAGAAAATGTAATGAAATTACAATTAATTACAATTACAATTTTAATTACCCCGACTCTGCTGATAGTGGACATAAACTCCTAACCAAAGATAAGCAGACTCATTTTATGGAACAACCATCTTGGGAGGAGAAAAAAGGGTTAATGGAACCCTTACAAGAGAAACACTTGGATATAGAGCAAGACAGCCAAGGCTCTGTAAGTGTTGTGCAGGAAGAAATTGTATCTAGTCCAGGTTTGAATAAGAAAGAGGAAGAATTATTGAAAAGGGTTGAAAAGTTAGAACTTGTAGAAAAGAATTTGGATGAGGAAATTAAGCAGGGAGCAGCAGAAGAAGCTCTAAAAATAGAGAGACTTAAGAAGTTGAGCGAACAAACTCAGCATTCATTAAGAATTAAAGAGCTTAAAGAAAGGGAGATGGAGATTGAAGCAAGATTGAATGAGAAAATAAAGAAGCAGATAGAGTTAGATAGGAAGCTGAGTCTTCTTAGTAAACAAGAAGAACAGCTAATTTTAGAATCGGAGAACTTTGATGGTATTGCACAAAGCACACCAAAAGTAAAGTTTGATTTTGATTTTCAGAAAAAGGCGTCAATGAGACAGCAGTCTGGCAAACAAGAGCCATTTCTGTCTCCAGAATCGAGTGAAACTCATATACGAGTATCAGAGGAGCAAGCCATAAAGGAAGATGCATTGAATAGAAGGGAAGAATACCTAAGACATTTAGAGAAGGAACTGCAGCAGAAAGAAGATAGCATTAGAGAACAACTAAGGCATAAACCTGCCAGTACAGGCAAAGAACGAACTCTAGGAATGTCTAACATGATAGACACAGTCCAGAAAGATACAAGTACGATTGTCAAAAGACAAACAGACACTCTTTCTTCTAGAGATGAAGAAAAAGATATCACTAGTAAACATAAAGAGATATCACCATTCCTCAAACCATATATAAATTTCTTTTCTGGGGCAGAACCAACACCCAAGAATGAAAGTAATTTTGAGGAATGGAAAGTGGAAATAGAATGCTTAAAGAAGTCGGGTGTATACCCTGAATATATAGTCAATCAAGCATTGCGGAATTCCGTAAAGGGCCAAGCTAGACGTGTACTGTTCACATTAGGATCTGCTGCTACTACAGAGCAGATAATGGATAAACTTGAAAGAACGTTTGGAAATGTTGCAAGTGGCCAAACTGTTCTCCAAGAGTTTTATACTGCTGAACAGAAAGAAAATGAAAGTGTGACCCTATGGGGTATTCGACTAGAAGAAATTTTTCAGAGGGCTGTTGAGAAAGGTTTTGCCACTGAGAATCAAAGAGACAAAATGTTAATTGAAAGGTTTTGGAGATCACTTCGAAGCATAGACTTACAGAATGCAACAAGTGTGAATTATCATTCTGTTCAGTCTTTCGAAGTGCTGAGACAGAAAATACGGGCTGAAGAATATGCCATGGCAAGCAACAAAAAAGCCATAGACAAAAGTCTGACTAGAATAAGAGAAAAGGAGAACAATGTACAAAGCCCTGATACAAAAAGTGCATCGAAAGCTAGTTTTGAGTGCGTCTCTGACTTTATACCAAATGCACAACATAGTGTAGTAACACAAGACCAGAATGCAAAACTACTGAAAGAACTTATGGAAAGAATGACATCATTAGAAAAATCTATTAATAGGATCTCACAATCAACATCATGTGACAGAACAGATCAAGCCAATAGAGATTCAGGCCAGAATTATACTAACAAGGCTACAAATAAGACAAATAAGAAACCTTTAAACCAGTAGGTGTCGTTATTGAAGGGCAAATTAACGACACAAATGGCTTAAATATAAGCCCTAGCAATAACATCTTAGAAAGGCTAATAGGAAAAGGAAACGAAAGCGAAATATTAATTGCTGGTGTCAAAGTAAAAGGCCTAATAGATACTGGGTCCATGGTTAGCACCATTGCTGAAGAATTTCTATGTGAATTGAACGACAGTCCGGTCATTCATGCAATTGATGAACTGGGGCTGAGAGTGAATACTGCTAATGGACAATCTATGCCATACTCTGGTGTAGTGGAGATGGACATAATAGTTCCTTGCTTTGGGAATAAGTCCTTGACAGTACTTATGCTTGTTGTGCCAACGACTGAGTACAACCAAGAGGTACCAGTCATAATAGGTACTAATGTCATACGTGACATAAAGGATAGTCTATCAAATGCAGAAAAAGTTCCACTAGAATGGGAAACTGCTTTTGAGGCAATCCAAAGTGATAGAGTTGGAGTAGCAAGATGCAAGAACTACCAGAAAGCTAACATTGCAGCCCAATGAAGCCAAGACAATTACATGTCTTGTTCGAAAGAACGGAAATATAGAGGCAGCCTTGACAGAGCCTACAGAGAAGGCAATATCTGCAAGGGTAACAGTATGCCCTAGAGTCGTCAGAGTTGATAAACCTGGCAAAACAGCTCGTATCCCAGTGCGTGTATGCAATATATCTGCAAAAAGTGTGACATTACATGCACAAGCAGAAGTCTGCAATTTAGAAGTAATTAAAGTGCTTGATAGAGATCCAGTAAAGGAAATGACAGATAGTAAGCTACAAGTAGAACATCATCAGCAAAGCATTGGTGAAAAGAAAGTTGATATAAATCTTGATGACTCTGTTTTAACATCAGAACAGAAAGAAAAAGTTCAACAGTTTCTCTCAGGATGGTCACAAGTATTTTCACAGGGTCCAACAGATCTAGGCAGGACAAATATCGTTGAGCATGAAATCCACCTCACAGATGAACATCCCTTCAAGGAACCATTCAGGAAAATTCCTCCTGCCTTAATACAAGAAGTCAGAGAACATCTAAAGGAGATGATGGAGATTGGAGCCATACGGGAATCAACCAGCCCTTTCAGCTCGAATGTAGTGATAGTCAGGAAGAAGGATGGGTCAATACGCTTCTGCATTGATTTCAGAAAATTGAATCAGCGCACTATCAAGGATGCGTACCCCATCCCTCGGATTGACGACACACTACATTCACTTGCTGGTTCTAAATATTTCACCACTCTTGACTTAAAGAGTGGTTACTGGCAAGTGGAGCTGAGAGAGTGTGATAAGGCCAAGACTGCATTCCGTGTGGGCTTGCTTGGCTTCTTTGAATGCAACAGAATGCCTTTTGGATTGTGCAACGCACCTGCAACCTTTCAGAGATTGATGGAAAGATGCATGGGAGATTTGAATCTCAGAGACTGTTTGATATATCTGGACGATATCATCATCTTTTCATCAACCTTTGAGGAGCACCTCCAACGTCTGCAGGCTGTCTTTGAGAACCTGGAGAAGCACAATCTGAAATTGAAGCCAAGCAAGTGCGAGTTTTTCAAGGAGAGAGTTGTCTACCTTGGTCACCTGGTATCTGCTGAGGGCATTCACGTGGACCCCACTAAGACTGAGGCTGTGATAAATTGGCCTGTGCCAAAGTGCACAAAAGATGTCAGGAAATTCCTTGGGTTCAGTGGCTACTATAGGCGGTTTGTTGAAGGGTATGCCACTATTGCAAGACCACTAAATGATCTGTTGGTAGGCCATCCTACAAACCCTGAGGCAAGGAATAGGAAATCTGCCAAGCCTACACCATTTGTTTGGGGAGAAGATCAGCAGAAAAGTTTCGAGATGATCATTGATCGGCTGACTAGTCCTCCTGTGCTTGGCTATGCCGATTACCAGTTGCCATTCACACTTCACACAGATGCTTCAGGGACTGGCTTAGGTGCAGCACTCTGCCAGACTCAGGAAGGAGTTAACAGAGTGATTGCCTATGCAAGTCGGAGCCTGAAGCCAGCTGAAAAGAACTATCCAGCTCACAAGCTGGAGTTCTTGGCGCTGAAGTGGGCTGTTAGTGAGAAGTTCCATGATTATCTGTATGGGACCAAATTTGAAGCCATCACAGATAATAATCCACTGACTTACATTCTCACGACAGCCAAGTTGGATGCAACTGGTCAGCGGTGGATAGCAGCCCTGTCAAACTACAATTTTGACATTAAATACAGGAGCGGCAAGAAGAATGCCGATGCTGATGGGTTGTCTCGAATCAGAGAGGAGGGGGTGGAACATGAAGTAATCATCCTTGGTGTGATTAAAGCTGTGTGCCAGTCAGTGCTGGTAGAGACTGAACAGTGCCCCTTGATTGAGAGTGTTGCCCTTACAACGCAACATATTGACTCTCAAGAGGACGTTGTTACGACATAAAGCCGGTCAGGAAGGAAGAGGGGAAATCTTATTGGAAAATTCCTTTATGCGATGACGATGCTACCAGGGAAAAATAATGCACACAACTAGCAGAAACTTTTCAGTACTTTATGTACTAAGAAAACATCAACAACACATTAATATACAATGACACCACCTACGCTGTTATTTCTGGCTAATTGACCATCCTATACTAGATCAAGTTGCCACTCCAAGATCGTTTCAATTAGAACCAATCTTGGACTGTCCTGTTCTAGATGTACGTCAACTAGTCAGAAATAAGAGACGTAAAGAATATGATTAACATATAGCTTAAGTTCTCATAAAAGAAAAACAAACAATTGGGCCCTTTAATATTTAAGTTCTCGTATTGACGAGAAATCTCGAGATTATACGCGTCTCGCGAACACTATGTCTTCTAAGCTGCACGTGTGTCTTCTTCAGACCATCGGCGCTGAGGTGATCGAACCTGTACTTTGGTCGTCACTGGATTCACGTAATCGGATTATCTGTTACGCGTACTGCTGATCGTCACTCAAGACGTCAGTATTAATATATGTCCTCCTGATCATATCCCCGCGTCGGGGTGTCAGATTTTACATATAACCATTCGAGCCGGTTGGCTTCCCATTTAATTGTGCTACGTTGTAACGATTGGGCCTTGATCCACGCTGGTCGTGGCCTGAGGGGGGACAACTATTATGTGCCCTCAGGTACTAATCAACGGCTCACCAACTTTCAGCCTCCAACGTAGGAGGGGACACAAGAGACGATTCTGCAAAAAACAATCTATATTTAGAATCTCAGAATCACTCTTTTGCGTCGATAATGGGGTTGTTCGTTCGAAGTTCACAAAAATAGAAATAATTTCAGTGGTCTTACTCTTTTAAATTACAGCCTAACCCTATAAGCGCGCGATTAGCCCACACCAGTGGGTGTATGACTAACGGCTCCCATGCGGTTAGGATGGATCGGCTCTTCTAAATACCCACACTTAAACTTATATAATAGAGAAGTATTTTTTTAGTGACTGGCCTATGTCAGCGCTAAACAATACCTCTTATGCCAAACGAACAAACCCATACGTAACAAACTCTTCCATACACTGTCGTAACGTCACCCTGGTTGAGACGCTATCGCAGCCGAAACATCAAGATCCTGTGGCCCTTTTTCCCTTCAAGGTCACGTTATCTAGATAGTTTCGAGGTTTACACATACTGATACCAATTCTCTTAAAATTCCAGGAAAAAGGTTGAACAGTGTGGTGCCGACGTAACGTTTGGACGTTTACGTCGGACATCACCCTGCCCACGCACTAATTTCGTACATGTATAACGTATCAGTTGTAAACAACTAATTATGACCTCTCGGCAAAATATATACATCAATATTGAGAGATTACATTCTGCTGTTTTATGTGTGTAAAACCGTACAATGCTTTCTTACATTTATTTTGGTGTAACACAAAATGCTTTACATTTACTTTGGTGTAACGAAAATATCTTACATTTACTTTGGTGTAACAAAAATATTTTACATTTACTTTGGTGTAACATTACACCTACCTAATCTCTAAACATACATGTCAGCTATCACCTTATTTATGTAAGTGTGTTGTAGTGTATGCACCTAACCCTTATTCTTATATGCGTCAGATATAACTCGAGGTGACACATACAGGTCGCTACAGAAAGTCGATTATCACTGGCAGTTAAATCGTCTTTCCAACAACGCCCTACAAATCACAACAATTTAAAATCTAGCTGCTAAAATTGTTTTTCACCTATCGGTCCCTGATAAATCTTTCAGCATGCCATTATAGTTTTAGGTGCAGGCCCGACATTTTACTATAGCCGCAAGAATGGTCCCAGCAGATTTTTAGGCAATACGCATGTGCGTAACTTCATACGCAAGTGCGTAACAATCGCTATTTTCACCAAAAAAACGGGACGTTATTGATAACACCCGAAAGAACACATACACGGAATGCTGGCCGATTCAACAGACGACAAAATAGAAAACGAGTGACTTATTATTTCAATACAATGTGACATGCTAGAGACATCGCAATTCAATGCAATTACACGGATCGCCATCGCCCTGTCATGTACAATATCAATACAGTAACAATATATATAACTTCACGTACCTTTTATAATAATGAATAGCATCTCTATATCGAACCTTTCAACGGTATGTTTAAAATGTCCCCTAACAAGAATGGGAAATTCCATCCTTTATATATTGAAAAACGCACAAGATTTCCGAGATATTCAAGAAGAATAAGGAAAACGTGCTAGCGTTGATAAATATAGATACAATGAATTCCATCTCAGACAAACCGACCTTTTATTGGGACTATCAATAGAAAGAGTACCGTATCATGGTTCGAATAGGTGACCAGGTGCATACCTAAACCACTGCGTATTTGTGCGTATACGCAACCATAGCTGATTCTGTTATTCCAGCCATTCTGTATCGTAACAAAGGCCCTTCCTTTTGGGAGAAAAAGGAATGACTTTTTCTTACGATACACGATGCAGAAAAGAAGGAATAATACAGAATAAATATATAATACTACATATATACACATGCGACTTAAATGGCGGACTACCTGGAAAGATAGTCTGCCCCCACATTGTCTTGTCCTCGGATTGCCACAATCATAGACCTGTTTTGTTAAAGCTTTAATGCTCAACACATAAATATGAGGTTGTACCCCTTTAACCTTTTCTATATATGGGATTGTACCCCTTTAACTTTCTATGAAGTTTTATGTCTTATGACATTTAATATATAAATAAGGCTTAATAGCCCATATCTTTTGCAAAGATCCACAGGTTATGCATTCCTATGCCAAGTATACCTATTAATAACACCATCCATAATACAATCTTTGCTCAAATACATTAACGTGACTCTTCACGTTGCAGCCAACCTCCGTTGCTAACATATTATCGTGACTTGCTCACGTCAACAGTCTACCGTCATCCGTCATGACTTAAATTAAATTACGTGACTCCTCACGTCAATAGCACACCTCTGTGACTAACTACTATGCTATCATAGCTAAAATATAGGTCAACAATCCGAGACAATTGGGTCATTACGCTATCGCACACCTTTAACATTAACACTGACTACTGCTTTCAGTCGTCATATTGCGTCAATAATATGGTATTGGGCAACGTCTACCACTACCATATGAACGTCGTCGTTCTGTCTGGCTTTCAGTCCGTCTTGTACGGCTAACTACTGCCTCCTTAGAGGATATGTTTCTCTGGGGTACACTACAACAATGAGTCATTGCGACCTTTATATTGTGAGTTGTCCTTTGACAAATGGCACAAGATCTACAAAATTGAGTTACCTCCCTACAAACACCGGGCCAATAAAATTCATCTAAGACCTTAGATATAGTTTCCTTTCTGCCTCTATGATTTACCACCTTTTGTGATTCATGGGCTAAATTCATAACGCTATGCGTTAAACTCGAAGGAACTACTAACTGAAGTGAAACATTTGCATTTTTCTTAAAATGTCTATAAATTAAGCCATTCCTACGAATGAACTTAGTTTCACCACTAGAGAAACTGCGACTTTTAGTCACACTACCAGACTCTACTCTTCTTCTAATATCTGCTAACTTAGCATCTGACGCTTGCTTCATACATAATTCTTGCCTGTTCTGCCTTATAAACTTATCTGCCACCTTGACCTTTCTATCCTTTCTCCTATCATTCCTTGACTGCTTATTTTTAACTACCCCTGATGAAAAATGGGTCATATCGGGAAATTTGGACCCCTCAATATTTCCAATGACTAAGTCATGTGCTGGATCATCAATGCACAATGCATCCGTTGTTCCTTTAAAAAATGGACAATCAATATTGATACGGGCTACTGGACATTTATGCTGGGAATCATTAATGAGAGTTACACCACACTCCTTACCTATGAACTGATTTTCAGAAACTAAGTTTCTCTTAACAATTACCCCAGTACACCCCGTGTCTCTTAACACCCTGACCTCTTTACCATTTACGGTACCTACCGCTGTAGGCAACCTTGATCTGGGGAAATGACAAGCGCCCTCTTTATCCTGGTGGGGTGATTCTTCCTTGGAAGAATGAGGGGATTCTAACTTAGTTTGATATTCCCTACTACAAGTAATGTCCTCAGCAAAATGAACCCTCTTAACTCTGGCTACGTGTTTACCCGACTGTGCATTCTTAATTTTGCAAAAGTTGACCTGATGTTCGGTCACATTGTTCGAATGTACACCTTTAAGTACACCCTTAATTTTACCATCATAATTCTCACAACTTTTACCATGCCTGTTTGAATTATCTCCCTTATACTGGGGCTTAACGATGGCGACATCAACATTCGATGTCGCCTTCTGATCCGGATTATACCAACACTCATGCGTGGAATGAGCTTTACCACAAATATTACAGGACAATTTAGGCCTCTTAACTGATGGGGTCTCAACACGAGTCTGCCCTGAACTTTTAAGATCACGTTGTCCGCTTGCGAGACAATAGGACACACCCCCTGATGCGTCTGCAAATAAATCTGCATCCCTGGCCATATCTCCTAAAGTTTTAAATGATTTGGGTTTCAGGAAAACATACATATCTTGATAAGCAATTTCAAGAAACTGATCACGGGCCAAAAAGTCGCAAACGGCTTCAAAAGTTTTTTCAACTTTGGCCATAGCTAACCACTTTTCCAAATAACTCGCCATTCTACTGCTAAACTGCCTAAATGTTTCTGATTTTTCAGGCCTACTCTCCCTAAACTTTCTCTTAAACTGCCTTTCTGTAAGGTTGAAATTATTAAGAAGGGCCTCCCTTATTTGTTCATAATCAGTCTGATCGTCTTTGGAAAGTCTCACAAAGACCTCCAAAGCACGCCCCTTTAATAAAGCACTTAAATACAAAGCCCACATTGCAGGATCCCATTTACATGCAGTGGCATAGCTCTCGAACCTGGTCAAGTAACTATCCATCTGATCCGTTTTTTCATCAAAATATGGTAACTTGGGAAAACGGGCATTTGACTCCGTACCCTTGGGACCTCCAGAATGTGACAACGATTCTAACTCCAACTTTTTCATGGCAATCTCCCTTTCAGCCTCAATTTTAAATTTTTCAAAATCCCTATCTTGCTGCCTTTTAATGAAATCTCTCAATTCTTGGCCCTCATAACCTAATTCCCTCGCCATATCAATGATTTTATCCATTTTAGCCTATTGTTGGGAATGGTATAAGTCAACTATACTGTTGAAAATAAATAAGGGTTCACTTTGTCCCTTTTAGATAGGTATGGGCTAACCAACGTTAGCGCTGGTAAACTAATAATTTTACTAGGGATTTAATGACGTTACATATGAGTAACGTAAAGTACAACGTATAAGAGATCACCACGGAAAGGTGCCTAGGATATATATCAACCTTAAATAGGCCTTCACTGAACGTATTTGACTAAAAAACGTCATTCATTTTCTCGTATTTATATCAAGATATGTATACCTACGCGATATTAATATAAACGCGTTACAGTCAAGTCAACAGTCACTTGTCATAGCAAGACATAATAATTGACTAAAATAATCTTTCTATGGACTTCTTCTAATAATAGAAATCAGTTGAGTGGCGTCACACACTATGACGTCACTGAGGTGATTTAAATTATTAGTACCCTCAAACGATATGAAATTTTCCACATCAGTATCCTTAATTAATAGGAATACAGGGCACAAGCCAATACACAATGATATGGGTAAAGTAAAGGTGGACAAGTCTAATAATTAACCTCTGTCAAATTTTCCTTGGGTTTTATACCCTAATGGCAATCCACAGAACAAGAAAGTATGGGTCCCCTCAGAATGTTATGTGATGACTTATTTACATGTGTCGCACTTCATCACAGGGGAACGCATGCAATCGGTACTGTGTGTTGACACTCACAACCTTTCTTGTAAAGGAAAACTACTAGTGTGCGCCCGTAGCAACGTCACAGCAGAGAAATTTGCCAATAAAACCTCAAAAATCCCACTCTTCTGACACCATTGTTACGACATAAAGCCGGTCAGGAAGGAAGAGGGGAAATCTTATTGGAAAATTCCTTTATGCGATGACGATGCTACCAGGGAAAAATAATGCACACAACTAGCAGAAACTTTTCAGTACTTTATGTACTAAGAAAACATCAACAACACATTAATATACAATGACACCACCTACGCTGTTATTTCTGGCTAATTGACCATCCTATACTAGATCAAGTTGCCACTCCAAGATCGTTTCAATTAGAACCAATCTTGGACTGTCCTGTTCTAGATGTACGTCAACTAGTCAGAAATAAGAGACGTAAAGAATATGATTAACATATAGCTTAAGTTCTCATAAAAGAAAAACAAACAATTGGGCCCTTTAATATTTAAGTTCTCGTATTGACGAGAAATCTCGAGATTATACGCGTCTCGCGAACACTATGTCTTCTAAGCTGCACGTGTGTCTTCTTCAGACCATCGGCGCTGAGGTGATCGAACCTGTACTTTGGTCGTCACTGGATTCACGTAATCGGATTATCTGTTACGCGTACTGCTGATCGTCACTCAAGACGTCAGTATTAATATATGTCCTCCTGATCATATCCCCGCGTCGGGGTGTCAGATTTTACATATAACCATTCGAGCCGGTTGGCTTCCCATTTAATTGTGCTACGTTGTAACGATTGGGCCTTGATCCACGCTGGTCGTGGCCTGAGGGGGGACAACTATTATGTGCCCTCAGGTACTAATCAACGGCTCACCAACTTTCAGCCTCCAACGTAGGAGGGGACACAAGAGACGATTCTGCAAAAAACAATCTTTATTTAGAATCTCAGAATCACTCTTTTGCGTCGATAATGGGGTTGTTCGTTCGAAGTTCACAAAAATAGAAATAATTTCAGTGGTCTTACTCTTTTAAATTACAGCCTAACCCTATAAGCGCGCGATTAGCCCACACCAGTGGGTGTATGGCTAACGGCTCCCATGCGGTTAGGATGGATCGGCTCTTCTAAATACCCACACTTAAACTTATATAATAGAGAAGTATTTTTTTAGTGACTGGCCTATGTCAGCGCTAAACAATACCTCTTATGCCAAACGAACAAACCCATACGTAACAAACTCTTCCATACACTGTCGTAACGTCACCCTGGTTGAGACGCTATCGCAGCCGAAACATCAAGATCCTGTGGCCCTTTTTCCCTTCAAGGTCACGTTATCTAGATAGTTTCGAGGTTTACACATACTGATACCAATTCTCTTAAAATTCCAGGAAAAAGGTTGAACAGTGTGGTGCCGACGTAACGTTTGGACGTTTACGTCGGACATCACCCTGCCCACGCACTAATTTCGTACATGTATAACGTATCAGTTGTAAACAACTAATTATGACCTCTCGGCAAAATATATACATCAATATTGAGAGATTACATTCTGCTGTTTTATGTGTGTAAAACCGTACAATGCTTTCTTACATTTATTTTGGTGTAACACAAAATGCTTTACATTTACTTTGGTGTAACGAAAATATCTTACATTTACTTTGGTGTAACAAAAAATATTTTACATTTACTTTGGTGTAACATTACACCTACCTAATCTCTAAACATACATGTCAGCTATCACCTTATTTATGTAAGTGTGTTGTAGTGTATGCACCTAACCCTTATTCTTATATGCGTCAGATATAACTCGAGGTGACACATACAGGTCGCTACAGAAAGTCGATTATCACTGGCAGTTAAATCGTCTTTCCAACAACGCCGTACAAATCACAACAATTTAAAATCTAGCTGCTAAAATTGTTTTTCACCTATCGGTCCCTGATAAATCTTTCAGCATGCCATTATAGTTTTAGGTGCAGGCCCGACATTTTACTATAGCCGCAAGAATAGTCCCAGCAGATTTTTAGGCAATACGCATGTGCGTAACTTCATACGCAAGTGCGTAACAATCGCTATTTTCACCAAAAAAACGGGACGTTATTGATAACACCCGAAAGAACACATACACGGAATGCTGGCCGATTCAACAGACGACAAAATAGAAAACGAGTGACTTATTATTTCAATACAATGTGACATGCTAGAGACATCGCAATTCAATGCAATTACACGGATCGCCATCGCCCTGTCATGTACAATATCAATACAGTAACAATATATATAACTTCACGTACCTTTTATAATAATGAATAGCATCTCTATATCGAACCTTTCAACGGTATGTTTAAAATGTCCCCTAACAAGAATGGGAAATTCCATCCTTTATATATTGAAAAACGCACAAGATTTCCGAGATATTCAAGAAGAATAAGGAAAACGTGCTAGCGTTGATAAATATAGATACAATGAATTCCATCTCAGACAAACCGACCTTTTATTGGGACTATCAATAGAAAGAGTACCGTATCATGGTTCGAATAGGTGACCAGGTGCATACCTAAACCACTGCGTATTTGTGCGTATACGCAACCATAGCTGATTCTGTTATTCCAGCCATTCTGTATCGTAACAGACGTACCAGAAAGTCTACTTCAGGCCACTGCACTGACTGACCATGACTGGCGCAATGCACAGCAGCAAGATCCCACCATCAAGCTTGCTAATCAGCATCTCAAGTCAGGTGCTAGAAAACCTGCTTCACAGGTTCTAGCGGATCCTATGTATGATGCGAGATATCTGAAAGACTGGGACAAGCTATATCTCCGTGATGGCATACTATACAGATCTGGTATAGTTAGCAACCAAGACTTTCAGCAATTGGTTGTGCCAAGCACATACAGGGATGATATTTTCAAAGCTCTCCATTCAGATTTGGGGCATCAAGGACGTGACAGGACCACGTCTTTGATTAAGCAGCGGTTCTTTTGGCCGGGTATAGATGCCTTTGTTGCTGAGCAAGTTCGGCAGTGTAGCAGATGCATTCTGCGTAAGGCAAACCCTGGCATCAGTGCTAACCTTGTGAGCATTGAGTCTACTGCCCCAATGGAGATCGTTTGTCTGGATTATCTTTCGTTGGAACAGTCCAAGGGTGGCATAGAAAATGTTTTGGTCATTACTGATCATTTTAGCAGATATGCCCAGGCCATTCCAACGAAGAATCAGACGGCAAAGACTACTGCTCGAGTTTTTTTTGACCAGTTTGTTGTGCATTATGGCTTTCCAGCCAGATTGCACAGCGATCAAGGTCAGAACTTTGAGAGCAATGTTATCAAAGCTCTTTGTGAGATTGCCGGTATCCAGAAATCCAGGACAACCCCCTACCACCCCATGGGCAATGGGCAGGTTGAACGCTTCAACCAGACGCTCCTGAAAATGTTGGGAACATTGGAGGAATACCAGAAGTCAGACTGGAAAGCTCATGTACCTACATTGGTACATGCATACAATGCAACTATCCATGACTCTACTGGTTATTCCCCATATTTCTTAATGTTTGGCAGGCATCCGCGTCTGTCGATTGATGCGTTCCTTGGATTGTCCCCAGACCCTCTCTCAGCAAGGCAGCAGACAGAATATGCTAGGAAACTACGTGAACGACTAGCTTTTGCTTATCGTGCAGCAGAGAAAGCGGCGAAGAAGAGTTCAGCAAAGCATAAGGCCTCATATGACATCAAGGTGAGGCATTCCACTCTTCAAGAAGGTCACAGGGTCCTAGTTAAGAATGTTGGCTTACGTGGTAAAAGGAAGATAGCCGATCGATGGGAGAAGACACCATACATCGTCAAGTCACAACCCAATCCAGACATACCCGTGTATGAGGTTCAATCTGACACTCCCAGAGCCCGTAAGACCCGAATGCTTCATCGGAACCTTTTACTTCCTTTTTTCTGTTTGAAGCCCAAAGGTAGAACTCCTATCACCAAGCCCCAGCATCCTCGTGACAGATCTCCTCTGCAGCAGCCTGGGTCATCGAAAGAGCAGGGTGGTCATACCAGTGTAGACATTACAGCTGGCGTGCCAAGATACAGAACACCTATGAAGAGGCAACCAGGGGAGCTAGGTCTTTACCCAAGATCAACACCTCTTTCTACATCAAATGAGTCTTTGAACAGCGATGATAGGCCACAAAGACCCAGAAGGACACGCCAGCCACCAGCATGGATGAAGTCACCAGATTGGATCATCTCAAAGCCGCAGTAGTTTTCAGGGATAAGAGATGTCAGCATTTTTTTTTAAATGTGAACCATACATTATATACAGCAGATGGTTCCATTTGTATATTTTTCAGCTTTGTTATGTGATGTATTTTTGCGTCTAGTCTATCACATGACATATTAGTATCACATGGTAGTATTTAATTTCTCATGTTCATTATTGGTTGCATTGTTTACTTGCTGTGTAATTTGGCAGCATTTTTTCCGTGAGATATGCGGAATCGTTTAATCATTTCATCAGGGGTCATTTCTTATGTAGTCACAGCTCTTATATGTGACATCGCGTTTTGTTTGACAGTCGTGACATTTCTCGTTGTTGTATCATGTTACTGCTTTTGTAGCAATGAAGTCAAGTCATATTTAAGTTCGTTGTGCGAATCATTTCAGCGTGCGCAGTGACTGTAAACATAAATATTATGGTTAAGATGGTACATGCTTTATGATCTAGGGCATTTATTTTTTCAGTAACTGATATGAAATAGTTGTAGAATACCTTCAACACTAATTTGACTTCTTGCCTAAACTGAGAAAGTTCTTCACAGTGACTCACTGTGTTATTATAAACATATTAAGAAATAAGTGTCACATGCAAATCCTTTCTTGGATGGATTAAACCCATTTTTTATATGTGCCCTTCCCTTATGTTGTATATAGGAAACATCACTAAATGCATCATCTTATCACTTTGAATTTAATCAATTGTACCACTGATCCTGAGCTAAGATAATTTAAATGTCGGGACGCCATTTCGCAAAGAGGGGAAGAATGTCATAGGGTGATAATTTATTCCTACCTGTTTCCTATAATCCCCATCATTTCCCATTCCTATATCCTATAGCCCATTCCCTGTTAACCAGATCCTATAGCCCTCTATTCAGGTTACGTACATTACTCACTCAAATGGTGGTTCTTGTAGCACATTGTAGGTAGTGTAGGTGTAATTGTAGTGAGATTCTATGTGTAACGCTTCGGTGCACTTGCCTTTTATCCTTACACCTGAGTGTGTCATTATTATCATAGAATATTAGCTCAGAATATATGATATTTCATTATATATTACAGGCGTTGAGTTGTTCATTTTTAAAAGAACCCACGACCATTTAACCATATAGAGGGTTAGAAAATCAGCCGTGGACACAATCAAGGGAAATAATTGTGGTCTGATTCCTATCAGCCCCTCATTTTACCCCATATTGAGAAAAGGAACCTATCTACCATCAACAGCATATTCAATGAGTATGTGATAGTAATATTAGAACAATAGAATGAGATCACTTAATGTGACAGCCATTTAATCACATGCACCATATTTGTGAAAAAAAGAGCCTCCCGAGAAGACATTTTTTTCTGGTCGAATCATCAGTTTTTTTGCAATAACTTTCTTATTTCTTAAAATTTTGGAATGAAATAAAAAAATGTCAGAGTCTCTGAAGTGCCCTCTCTCAACATGATCCAAAATTGATGAAAAAAATATCCGCCCAGCAGGTCTAGGGCATTTTAAAATTAAATTTCAATATTTTTAAAAAAATTTAAACTTTAAATTCAAATTTTAAAAATAAAAATGAAAATTTAAACAACTAAATTTTAGTCTAAATTATTTCTATAACAATGCTAAAGAAGATAGGAGCCCTTTCAGCTTCTGTGTATATGATGCTGAAGAATGCAAAGCAGTCAAACGCGGTATGTGTCAATAAAGTGTCAACGGAATACACACCACCTCCTGGAAGACATGTGCATATGCTAATCCGTGTCATCAAAAGTGGCAAGGTCACTATAAATATGATGCCATTCACTATTTAGAATACCCCAAAATCTGACATTTTGTAAAAATGGGTATAAATAGCACAAGATTTTTTTTCTTTTCATTCTATTAGTAATAAATATGAAAGGCGACAAGAAGAAATCACATAAGTTCAAAAAGGGCAATGTGCCCTGGAACAAGGGCATATCCACTCATTGTGCTGACTCTAATGAGGCTTGTGTAGACTCCAGTGATGTTTCAGACCCACCTAGCACTCAGATAAAGGCTAACAGAACAGTAAGAATGACAGAGGAAGAGTATTACCTGGTAACCAACAAATCAAGAGATGGTACTTCAAGAACCATGCCAGACTGTGAGGGATCAACTAGCTCAACTGGCTCTACTAGACTTCTTCGATCAGCACGAACGCCTTCATCAGACCTGAAAACAGACAGAAAAGCTCAAGACACTGATGGAATGAGACTTGTTGATAATGACAAAATGGTAGAATCATGGAATACAGCATACAGGCTCCATAGGCAGGAGAGCTCACAGTGTGATATGCCGCACATGGTAATAGCAAATGAGGGGAAGTGGGGCGTCTGTTGGAGATTGACTCTAAGGTGTGTTAACTGTGAATTTCACACTCCTGAATTCAAACTGTACAGAGAGATCATTAGCAATAAGCCAGGACCTAACCCAAGAGCACCTAATATTGGCCTTGGTATTGGCCTGCAAGACACACCCTTGGGAAACAAAGGTGCCCGTCTACTCATGTCAAATATGGATATGCCACCTCCAGCTAGAAGTAGTATGCAGAGGACATCAAAGATAGTATCAAAGACTGTGAAAGATCTCAATGACAGGGACATGGCTCAAAAGGTTGAAATGCTCAAGGACATTAATATTAAGCGTGGCCGCGAGGCATCAGAAATAAACATTGCCATGGATGGACGGTATAACTCAGTTACTATTGCGAGCCGCAAGAAGCCTGGACAGAATGCATCTCAAGCGATCGGGGTTGCATGTGAAACTATGACGGACAAAAAGTTTGTGATTCAGGCCAGCTTCAAAAATAAGTTGTGTTGGACTGGAAATTGGCTCAAAGGAAAAGGAATTGGTGTGCAGTGTCCCGGTGGACATCCAGAGTGTACAGCTAATATGTCCGTGTTTCAACCTTTCTCAGAGTATGACATGGGACATGATATAGGCAGTCAGCTTGCGCTTCAAGGAATGCTTATAAAGTATGCAACAACAGATGGAGACTCGAGATCGGCCGAAGGTATAGATCATGCGATGAAGTCTTTTCACCCTATGTGGAATGTACAGCGCTTGGCCGACCCAACTCATTTGGGTCAGTCTCAGTTTAGAAAGTGTAACCAGGCAGATTTCAGTCAAGAGATGTTTCCCGGAAGGACACGTGAACAACGCAAAGAGCAGCAGAAAGTGTTAAGTCAGGATATTAAAGCAAGGTGTAGCCTTATTTTAAAGGAACTTATGATGGACTTTGCAGGAGACATGAATTCATTACGAAGAATCTTACCAAAGGTTTTGGAATCAACGCTGGCTTGTTATGATGGGGACTGTTCTAGATGTTCCAGCCATTCCGTTGTCTGTAATGGTGGTGTCACTAACAACTGGTGGACTCGTTCTATGTTCTTAGCTTCTAATAGGCTCTTTAACCTGAACATGAATGAAAATGATAAACAGTTACTCCTTGAAATACTGAAGATGAAATTGAGTGTAGCTGCAGTTGAGCAAATGAAACTATATACTGATACCCAGAAATGTGAAGCAGTCAATCGAGCTTTAAGTGTTTCCCTGCCGAAAAATGTCAATTTTTCTGCAACGATGGAAGGGAGAGCTTCATCAGCAATTCACAGGATTAATAATGATCCAGGAACATCTTCAATTAAGAAATGTGAAAGTGCGGGTATTGAGCTGTCATCACGGGCGAAGAGAGCTTTGCGATCATTTGATGTTGAGGCAGAATATTCCAGAGATTATGCTACGCGATCAGAAGTTGTTAAACATAAACTCATTCAACACAGTAACAAAATTCAAGAACATTCGGAATATAAGCGTGTAACTAAAACCAAATCAGACTATAGAAAAGGACAGCTAGATGCATCTCCATCAACTAGCGGACTAAAAAATGATCATACTTACTGAAAAGGTCTGGAGATTGTAGCTCTTAGAACTGTCTTCTGTGTAGGCTGTCAGTACTGTCTGTGATGCATTGCAGTCAGATCACTCCCGTTGTCTCCAATTCCTAAAATTTAAATATGTAACTTGACAATCTAACCTGTATTTATAGTAAAGCATATTGCACAATCTTACATGTGTACTAAAAAAAAAAAAGGAAAAAAAAAATCTTGTTGTCAGTTGTCAGTTACTGACATTTGTCAGTTACTGATATTGCAATTTTGACCTTCTTAGCAAATAGTGCAGACCCAGATCAAAGTGCCCTTTAAGAGCACTCTGATATGGGTCTACACTCATAAGCAGAAGATACAAATCAATACATGCTAACATGGTGCGGATATAATCACAATCGGTTTAGATTCAGATCAGACAGTTCTGAGAGGAAAAGTTTGATCAGAGTCCAGACTGCTTGTGAACCACACTTGAAGTTTGAGGCCGCACAGATGATACCGTATAAATCCTAAATATTAACAGGCATGAGCAAGTAGTGTCAACCAAGATCAGACAACCTGCATAGGAATATTCTGGTCTGGGCTTACAAAACTTGACCTCATCAAATTTAAAAAAAAAATCATTTTTAAAAGACTTAAGAAAAAGTTTGCAGGGTAACTGAGAAGTCCCAATATTTATGGTAAATACGGTATCCAAACCATTTGAACATGACGACAAATAAACATGTCTTCGAGGTTTGACTCCTGGACTCTCTCATCAACAATGGAATCTTCCATCACACATCATTACTGCACTAAAAAAACCCACCTTAACTGGAGTTTGAAACAAAACTGGTGTTACCATATCTATCCTAAATTGCCAGCTTATGTAATGTCAACCCAGATCAAACTGCTCATGGAGGTCTGGTCAGGGTTTACACTAGTTGTCATTCCAATGCTACATTTAACCTTGTCGGATTTGTAAAGGGGCATGTTCAAATTTTACGATGCGTTTGGTCACTGGGGGAGATGAGCTGGACTGATGTTTAGGGTAGATACGGTAGACACCATATTTGAGCCTTGTGACAAAAAATATATAATTATATGCCCAGAAAATGCCACAATCACAGACAACAGACCAACCAATGGCACCCAGAGGAAGAGATACTTAAAGTAAACATTTGTTGTGGGTACTCATTGGAAGCATCACAATATGAGACCCTTCAGAGTCTCATTGAAATGTCTCCAATGTCAGCACCCGGCATATGTTTTTTTGCAACATTATTCAGAAAGCTGTCATGTTGTACATCAAATTAAAGAAAATGAAGAGAAGAAAACTTGCCCCCACCCCCCATCCCCACCCCACTTACACCAAAAAAGACCTTACACTTACATTGCCAGACACCAAGAAAATCAACGTTTTCCAAAACCAATCGAAGTGAATTTGAAGAACAGATTACCAACATGTGAGCACAAATTAAGCCTTTTTGAGCCTACTATTTACCTAAAATCAAAACTGCAAATACAAAACACAATCACGAAACTCCCCATGTCCACTACAACAGCAACGGTTCACACATTTTTGCCGTGCATTATTCACTGCATGGGGCTCGGCACTAAGATGCTCGCCGCGAACGCACAGCTTGTTATGGCAAAGGTGGCTTATATCTTGGCCAGTAATGTCCATATTCTGGTTGAAAACCATAAAACTTAGCCGATGTGCTGTGGTGCATCGCCACAGGCCAGATATCGGACATTTATATTTTACGGCCCCGTAACCATTTTTTTTAGGTTTCCGAGGCCACAAGAGACACTCTCCATTTGGGGCCGGGACGCATTCTGTTTCAAAAAGACACTTATATTTTTCAAAAAATCCCTCCATTTATGACTTTTAGAAACTCAGATGGAGTAAGAATACATTTGGCAACTGCAAAATGACATCATTCTGACAGGCACTAATTATCGACACTATCAAGGCCCTAGAAATCTCAATTTTAACAAAATATTCCAAATTTTTTGCTCATTTTATCTTGAAAGGCTTGAAACTTATCTAATTTCTTATCTCTGGACCAACTGTCAGCTCATTCTGGACACAAACATCTCAAAAATTGGAAAATAAAAAATGAATCTACCACACACTAACATCAGAACAGCCCCTCATTTTACCCCATATTGAGAAAAGGAACCTATCTACCATCAACAGCATATTCAATGAGTATGTGATAGTAATATTAGAACAATAGAATGAGATCACTTAATGTGACAGCCATTTAATCACATGCACCATATTTGTGAAAAAAGAGCCTCCCGAGAAGACATTTTTTTCTGGTCGAATCATCAGTTTTTTGGCAATAACTTTCTTATTTCTTAAAATTTTGGAATGAAATAAAAAATGTCAGAGTCTCTAAAGTGCCCTCTCTCAACATGATCCAAAATTGATGAAAAAAATATCCGCCCAGCAGGTCTAGGGCATTTTAAAATTAAATTTCAATATTTTTAAAAAAATTTAAACTTTAAATTCAAATTTTAAAAATAAAAATGAAAATTTAAACAAATTAATTTTAGTCTAAATTATTTCTATAACAATGCTAAAGAAGATAGGAGCCCTTTCAGCTTCTGTGTATATGATGCTGAAGAATGCAAAGCAGTCAAACGCGGTATGTGTCAATAAAGTGTCAACGGAATACACACCACCTCCTGGAAGACATGTGCATATGCTAATCCGTGTCATCAAAAGTGGCAAGGTCACTATAAATATGATGCCATTCACTATTTAGAATACCCCAAAATCTGACATTTTGTAAAAATGGGTATAAATAGCACAAGATTTTTTTTCTTTTCATTCTATTAGTAATAAATATGAAAGGCGACAAGAAGAAATCACATAAGTTCAAAAAGGGCAATGTGCCCTGGAACAAGGGCATATCCACTCATTGTGCTGACTCTAATGAGGCTTGTGTAGACTCCAGTGATGTTTCAGACCCACCTAGCACTCAGATAAAGGCTAACAGAACAGTAAGAATGACAGAGGAAGAGTATTACCTGGTAACCAACAAATCAAGAGATGGTACTTCAAGAACCATGCCAGACTGTGAGGGATCAACTAGCTCAACTGGCTCTACTAGACTTCTTCGACCAGCACGAACGCCTTCATCAGACCTGAAAACAGACAGAAAAGCTCAAGACACTGATGGAATGAGACTTGTTGATAATGACAAAATGGTAGAATCATGGAATACAGCATACAGGCTCCATAGGCAGGAGAGCTCACAGTGTGATATGCCGCACATGGTAATAGCAAATGAGAGGAAGTGGGGCGTCTGTTGGAGATTGACTCTAAGGTGTGTTAACTGTGAATTTCACACTCCTGAATTCAAACTGTACAGGGAGATCATTAGCAATAAGCCAGGACCTAACCCAGGAGCACCGAATATTGGCCTTGGTATTGGCCTGCAAGACACACCCTTGGGAAACAAAGGTGCCCGTCTACTCATGTCAAATATGGATATGCCACCTCCAGCTAGAAGTAGTATGCAGAGGACATCAAAGATAGTATCAAAGACTGTGAAAGATCTCAATGACAGGGACATGGCTCAAAAGGTTGAAATGCTCAAGGACATTAATATTAAGCGTGGCAACGAGGCATCAGAAATAAACATTGCCATGGATGGACGGTATAACTCAGTTACTATTGCGAGCCGCAAGAAGCCCGGACAGAATGCATCTCAAGCGATCGGGGTTGCATGTGAAACTATGACGGACAAAAAGTTTGTGATTCAGGCCAGCTTCAAAAATAAGTTGTGTTGGACTGGAAATTGGCTCAAAGGAAAAGGAATTGATGTGCAGTGTCCCGGTGGACATCCAGAGTGTACAGCTAATATGTCCGTGTTTCAACCTTTCTCAGAGTATGACATGGGACATGATATAGGCAGTCAGCTTGCGCTTCAAGGAATGCTTATAAAGTATGCAACAACAGATGGAGACTCGAGATCGGCCGAAGGTATAGATCTTGCGATGAAGTCTTTTCACCCTATGTGGAATGTACAGCGCTTGGCCGACCCAACTCATTTGGGTCAGTCTCAGTTTAGAAAGTGTAACCAGGCAGATTTCAGTCAAGCGATGTTTCCCGGAAGGACACGTGAACAACGCAAAGAGCAGCAGAAAGTGTTAAGTCAGGATATTAAAGCAAGGTGTAGCCTTATTTTAAAGGAACTTATGATGGACTTTGCAGGAGACATGAATTCATTACGAAGAATCTTACCAAAGGTTTTGGAATCAACGCTGGCTTGTTATGATGGGGACTGTTCTAGATGTTCCAGCCATTCCGTTGTCTGTAATGGTGGTGTCACTAACAACTGGTGGACTCGTTCTATGTTCTTAGCTTCTAATAGGCTCTTTAACCTGAACATGAATGAAAATGATAAACAGTTACTCCTTGAAATACTGAAGATGAAATTGAGTGTAGCTGCAGTTGAGCAAATGAAACTATATACTGATACCCAGAAATGTGAAGCAGTCAATCGAGCTTTAAGTGTTTCCCTGCGGAAAAATGTAAATTTTTCTGCAACGATGGAAGGGAGAGCTTCATCAGCAATTCACAGGATTAATCATGATCCAGGAACATCTTCAATTAAGAAATGTGAAAGTGCGGGTATTGAGCTGTCAACACGGGCGAAGAGAGCTTTGCGATCATTTGATGTTGAGGCAGAATATTCCAGAGATTATGCTACGCGATCAGAAGTTGTTAAACATAAACTCATTCAACACAGTAACAAAATTCAAGAACATTCGGAATATAAGCGTGTAACTAAAACCAAATCAGACTATAGAAAAGGACAGCTAGATGCATCTCCATCAACTAGCGGACTAAAAAATGATCATACTTACTGAAAAGGTCTGGAGATTGTAGCTCTTAGAACTATCTTCTGTGTAGGCTGTCAGTACTGTCTGTGATGCATTACAGTCAGATCACTCCCGTTGTCTCCAATTCCTAAAAATTAAATATGTAACTTGACAATCTAACCTGTATTTATAGTAAAGCATATTGCACAATCTTACATGTGTACTAAAAAAAAAAAGGAAAAAAAATCTTGTTGTTGTCAGTTGTCAGTTACTGACATTTGTCAGTTACTGATATTGCACTTTTGACCTTCTTAGCAAATAGTGCAGACCCAGATCAAAATGCCCTTTAAGAGCACTCTGATATGGGTCTACACTCATAAGCAGAAGATACAAATCAATACAAGCTAACATGGTGCGGATATAATCACAATCGGTTTAGATTCAGATCAGACAGTTCTGAGAGGAAAAGTTTGATCAGAGTCCAGACTGCTTGTGAACCACACTTGAAGTTTGAGGCCGCACAGATGATACCGTATAAATCCTAAATATTAACAGGCATGAGCAAGTAGTGTCAACCAAGATCAGACAACCTGCATAGGAATATTCTGGTCTGGGCTTACAAAACTTGACCTCATCAAATTTAAAAAAAAATCATTTTTAAAAGACTTAAGAAAAAGTTTGCAGAGTAACTGAGAAGTCCCAATATTTATGGTAAATACGGTATCCAAACCATTTGAACATGACGACAAATAAACATGTCTTCGAGGTTTGACTCCTGGACTCTCTCATCAACAATGGAATCTTCCATCACGCATCATTACTGCACTAAAAAAAACAACCTTAACTGGAGTTTGAAACAAAACTGGTGTTACCATATCTATCCTAAATTGCCAGCTTATGTAATGTCAACCCAGATCAAACTGCTCATGGAGGTCTGGTCAGGGTTTACACTAGTTGTCATTCCAATGCTACATTTAACCTTGTCGGATTTGTAAAGGGGCATGTTCAAATTTTACGATGCGTTTGGTCACTGGGGGAGATGAGCTGGACTGATGTTTAGGGTAGATACGGTAGACACCATATTTGAGCCTTGTGACAAAAAATATATAATTATATGCCCAGAAAATGCCACAATCACAGACAACAGACCAACCAATGGCACCCAGAGGAAGAGATACTTAAAGTAAACATTTGTTGTGGGTACTCATTGGAAGCATCACAATATGAGACCCTTCAGAGTCTCATTGAAATGTCTCCAATGTCAGCACCCGGCATATGTTTTTTTGCAACATTATTCAGAAAGCTGTCATGTTGTACATCAAATTAAAGAAAATGAAGAGGAGAAAACTTGCCCCCACCCCCCACCCCCACCCCACTTACACCAAAAAAGACCTTACACTTACATTGCCAGACACCAAGAAAATCAACGTTTTCCAAAACCAATCGAAGTGAATTTGAAGAACAGATTACCAACATGTGAGCACAAATTAAGCCATTTTGAGCCTACTATTTACCTAAAATCAAAACTTCAAATACAAAACACAATCACGAAACTCCCCATGTCCACTACAACAGCAACGGTTCACACATTTTTGCCGTGCATTATTCACTGCATGGGGCTCGGCACTAAGATGCTCGCCGCGAACGCACAGCTTGTTATGGCAAAGGTGGCTTATATCTTGGCCAGTAATGTCCATATTCTGGTTGAAAACCATAAAACTTAGCCGATGTGCTGTGGTGCATTGCCACAGGCCAGATATCGGACATTTATATCTTACGGCCCCGTAACCATTTTTTTGAGGTTTCCGAGGCCACAAGAGACACTCTCCATTTGGGGCCGGGACGCATTCTGTTTCAAAAAGACACTTATATTTTTCAAAAAATCCCTCCATTTATGACTTTTAGAAACTCAGATGGAGTAAGAATACATTTGGCAACTGCAAAATGACATCATTCTGACAGGCACTAATTATCGACACTATCAAGGCCCTAGAAATCTCAATTTTAACAAAATATTCCAAATTTTTTGCTTATTTTATCTTGAAAGGCTTGAAACTTATCTAATTTCTTATCTCTGGACCAACTGTCAGCTCATTCTGGACACAAACATCTCAAAAATTGGAAAATAAAAAATGAATCTACCACACACTAACATCAGAACAGGCACGAGACCGCAATTATTTCCACTATATAATTTAATCATTCCTTACAACACCTACATTTAAACATGACGAACCTGGCTTTCTGCTATAGCTTGTCCCCAATTCTGCATGGCCTGACAATCACTCCAATGGGTGTTTAGATAGGGGAAGTTCGGCTCGTTTGTTTACAATCGGAATGTAAACAAACCCTCTTTGACTCAGCAGCTCTCTAGGGTCATTTCGGCAATATTTTACCAAGGGTGTGCAGAGGCCCCAATCTATCCAGAATGAACAGCTACAGGGACAGAAGCAACACTCTCTAGAAGCTTAATCATTGGTCAGCCCAGACAAGCCCAAGAACAAGGATGCTCACATCAACTGGCAGATTTACAGCCCATTGAAAAGGGAACTATCTTGTGTGGAATTATATCCTTTTTCTATTCAACCAATCAAGCGAAATAATTGTGGTCTGATTCCACTTGCATAGATATCAAATTAACCTTTGTCCTGCTGAACCTAGATATATCCTGTTTTTGGAAACAACTGATCAGCTGATCAGGATCCACAGTTTTGCATTCAGTTTACGGTCTTGCCAAAATTTAGCTATATTTGCTCAGCAGTACAGGGTTAAACAATTTAAATTTGATAGTTTGTGTAGAATTGTTGTTTTTTTTTGTGTGTGTACATATTCTTTATTTTGAGGGCCTCATGGAAGATAAGTTGTACCACTAAATGTTGTCACCCTCTTTAAATAAAGACTTTACTTACTTACTTGCTTACTTACCAATATACTCCTGAAAGACCTATTCCATCATTACAATTGATTTCTCCAATTTTTTTTTTGATTTGATTTGATTCTTTACGCCCAGTCAATAATTTTTCAGTTATGGCGGGATGGGTCTACCTGGATTGCACCAGTACTAATGCAAGAATTAAAGTGTCCAAATTAAATGATAGTGCTTCAATCATAACCCTTGATTGAAGTAACTCTAATGAATTGTTCAGGAATACCAGACTGTCAAACCATTTTGGATCCAGATCAGACCCAGCAAAGTCATTTTGATGTTCCTGATCTGGTTACAACCAGTTTGCAAACTGTTACTAGCAGATAGAGGGTTAACATGATGACCATTGTCATAATTTTCTCTAATGAATTTTCAGGAATACCATCAGAGTGGCACACAGTTTGGATTCTGATCAGGCCTACTGTTTTGACAGTCTTTATCCAGATCCAAACTGTTTTCAAATTGTCCCTAGCAGGTAAAAAGGTTAATACGATGCATACTGGGGATCGGAGATTGCTGAAACGGGCATGGACATCCGCCCGGTCTTGCAAGTTGCCATAGTAGACATCATGGGAATAGACATTTTGGCACAGTAGACATTTCAGGAACAAACATTTTGGGGGACATAATAGCACTAACCCATTTAATACATACTTCCACAAAGAATGGCTTGTAAATTTTCAATAATTCCTCCCCAGTCACAAATTGAATTTCCAATTGAATGCATCCATCTCAAGTTGGGATTATAATTACACTCAAATATTAAAAGTATGTAATGTTAGGAAACAGTGCAGAACCTGATCAGAGGTCACATTATGTCATATCTGATCTGGTTATGTACTGTTTGCCAATGTCCCATAAAATGATGGATAAACCCTTGTCCTGCTGAAACCGGATATGTCATCTTTAGAAAAAAGAGTAAATCCAGAATCAGCTGGCTAAATTTAGTGAACACATCTGTGGACATGCGATCTAGATCTGACTGCTTTCCAGACAGCATAAGATTCCACTGGAAACAGAAGTGAATGTGCCATATTCATATTTATGCAGCAGAACAAGGGTTAAGGCACTGATCAGCAGAGGACAACAAAAGCTTGTAAAACTATCCGGCATGCAAACATTCATGACCTGACCTCATGGTGTGCTGTCAATTGAAAATGCACATGCTAAGTTTAGTGTTCAGAAGGGCCTCTTGTCTTGACACACAAATAACAGACACACCATTCACATCTTGCAGACATATTTGAAGGCAATATTAAATGTATAGCTCAGTTTGAGCACTTAATAGCCAGGTGACTTAATATGTCCAATTCCAAATCCACTATTTGGCCTCCAGATGAAAGTGCTTATAAGAAAATAATTTTCAAATTGTTATTTCAAAACCAAATCCAGGAGTGCAGTGGCTCAGTGGTAGAGTGCTTGACTCGAGACAGATGGCCCCCCTGTTAGAGCATCACCGGCATCACTGCGTTGTGTCCTTGAGCAGGACACATTAATCCTAGCTTAGTCCTGGTTCAACCCAGGAAGACCCATCTCTTTATAGCTGAAAGATTGTTCATGGGATGTGAAGAATCACATAAAATAAAACAACCAGAACAGATATTCTGGATGTTTAGATAAAAACTCTCATTTGGTGATATAGAGGCTTTTGAAGGGCTATTGAGCGGTTAACCTATACCTGTGTACTATATGACTAAATTCCCAGTATGGCACCTGTCCTTGATTTGGCTGCAGGCAGTCTCTTATCAGTTAAGTCCATTATAGAAAATTGCTAATACACTTAGGTATCCAGTTGAATGTGCTTAAAAATCATATCAAAAAACAATTTTCTTGATGCTCAAAAGAGCCGTCTCAATGAGACGGTTCTTTTGAGCACCCAAAACAAATGTTCAAATGATTGAAAAATTGCATATGTTCTCACAATTTTGTCAATAAAAGTTCACTTATCTGGACTTATGTTAGACCAAACTCCATGTACATATATAATAAACTCATCTATTTCAATATTTAAAAGTTATACAGCTTAAAAATATGCATTTTATTAAAACAGATGACATTTGATTATTTCTTCAGTCTTTTCTATTTAACCCTTAAAGCACCAATCACGACTGCAGCAGATGACAAATATGGGACAACTTTCCTAATTTTTGAAAAAAATAAGGTATGATATTTCATGAGAATCGTCTGCCAGCAGACTATTCTCATGAAACGTCGTGCCTTATTTGTTTTTTTAATTCTTTGAAAAAGCAGCAAAATTTGCAATTGTCGTCTGCTGCAAATTGTATGTGGCACTTTATGAGTTAACTTTTTGCCTATTATTGTTGTCTGCTGATTACCTCTGCAAAATCTAGAGGCGGCCACTGGCCCCCTTTAAGTGGCCCCCTTTTGTATCAAATGGCCCCTTGCTAAAGGTAGAGTTGGCCATCATCAACATCATGCAAATGGGCAAATATTAGACAGTGTTTTTCCATCTGAAATCACATGAAAATGACCACTGAAAATTTAATGGATTTAACACTGAAGTCGGTCCTAATCTGGATCCAAAGTGTTTGATTATGGATGATTTGTTTCTTCAACCAGTCAATAATTTTTCAGTCATGTCGAGATGGGTCTTCTGTGTTGAACCAGTACCAATCAGTCTCAGGTTAAAGTGTCTTGTACCACTCCTGATTTCCTGCTGACATTGAAGCTGCCCATCACTGGCCATCATTCGACAAGCCAATCAGTTTGTCCAGCAGAACTTGTTCCTTATTTATCACATCCAGAAATCATGGGTTAGTGATTCAATATTGGAATAGAGTCCTAATGGCCAAGAAAGATGTTATATGTTCAACTCTTGCTGAGACCATACTGAGTAGTTAAAATTTGGCACAGTGAGTAACAAATCTGTACTCTTATCAAACATTAAAATGAAAGAGGTATAATTCCCTTGAATCACATCAGATATTGCTGTAAGTTGGTGACTGTGGTCAATGGACTGCTTAGAACTGGACTTTCTCTGAGACCAAACTATCTTATCTGTGAGATGCTGTTCACCCTGAAAAAATTATTGCACAAACCAATATGACATATTGTTATATAACTGGAGAGAATCCCATCTCCTGATTCGGTGCCATGATTAACCGAAATCAACAGATACCACCAAAATCACCAGAAAATCACCGAAATCACGAGATAAAAGTAAGAAATCACCTTTTTATTGTTTACTTAATGCAAAAATATGATAAGAATTAGTATAATATGCTTATTTCTAGTCTGTTTTTAAAAATATGTTGATAAAAAAAATCACTTTCAAATTGCTATAATGTGTTGCTATATTTTTTATTGAAATATTTATTTGCTGGCACATTAAAATATAAGCCTTTTGTAAACATATCAATTATTCTACTATCATTTATATCATATAAAGGCATAAAATTAACATTAAAAAGGATATTTCCTTTTTTTCTGGTGATTTCCGCATACCTTGAATTGGAAATTGAAATGTACATTTTTTTTTATATTTTAATCAAAGTAGAAATAAGCTTATTATTCAAATTGTTATCCAGCTGATCAGGATGCATATTGTTTTCTACTCTGCTTGTTAATGCATACTATTAAGTGGAACCCTGCAAGTTGGTTAGATATACACTGCTGAAGTTACTCTTTGCCTGAAATTGTTGTCTGCTGATAACCTTTGCAAACAGTTTAAGAACCAGATCAGGACTGACAAAATGTCAGACCTGATCTGGGTCCAAACTGTATGACTCTCTGATGGTGATCATGAAGGAACTATATAGTAAATTCATTTAGAAAAGACAGCAGATGACAAAATACCTAAACATTTGCCTGGTCCTGAAGTCAGCTGATCAGGGGCCAATTTCATCAATAAAGTTCGTACGATATATCTTAAATTGTGCGTACGTTGTTTTCTGAGAAGTACGTACATCAGTTTCATCAAAACATCTTAAATTGTTCGTAAGAACAAAAATTTGCGTTTCACTAAAAACGTCTTATTTTTAACTTTGCCTAACTATAGTTTCCAAATATCATGTGATTGGTCACGTGCAGACTTTATATAGCCGTGTAAAGTGGTTTAACACAGAGAGAAAAATACGCAGGTATGTGAAGAAAGTTTTAAAGAAGAAGCATGCGCGGAACAGAATGAAGGCAGGGGGTCCGGACCTCCATCCCATTGAAAACGGCATTCAAGTTATACAGGTTTCTATAGAAATTAGCAAGTGGACCACCTGGAAAATAATGGACCCCCTCCCAGAACCTTGCTAACTTGAAGTTTTCCGGACAAAAATTCCTGGACCCGCGCCCAGGAAGACCAGCAGGCAACAGCATACCCAATTAAGATATCAATTCCTTTAACTCGGTGCATATACTTTGTGTCAAACATCGGTCTGATCTTGAGCCAAACTCTTTTAGATGACGGGTTTCCCGATATCATAAGAAACCATGTCCAAGTAAGGCACAAATCAGTAAGATTGCCTAAAACCACAAAGTATACGAAACTGAAGGATTTTTTTCTGACATGTCTGGATGAAAAATAATAATTCAAGTTCATTATTTTTTTATGAAATCTGATATCCTCAACTTCCATCTAAAAAATCCAATTCACAGAATCAATGATAGCATCAGGAACCAGTCCTATACTGCCGACAAATTTCGTATGCTCTCGAAATTTGGTCCTGAGTCGTGAGCATTATGGGCGGTTGTCTCGGCTTTCTTCACACCCAGATGATTGATTGCTGTAATGCTCAATCACAGATCCCTAAGAGGGACATACTATTATCATTTGAACATAAAAGAGATAGATCATATTGTATTCATAACAAAAATGGTACATATAATGTATCATGAAACTGCGTCCCGAAAATTACTCGGTTTCACACGTTATGTTAACCCATACATATCGAATAGAGTTTCCCATTTTAAATTTTTTGGGCGAGCTCATAGCCTGATCCGACGCCACCGTGGTTATGTGGCGTCTGATTTGGGTCTGCACTGTTTGCCAACGTCCCACAAAATGGAGACAAGGCTCAAATGAGTTTAACATCACACACCGGGTGCTTGAGATAACAAGTCAAAATTTTTAAAAAAGTAAAAATCTAGAATGCAACTTGTAATAAGGTCGGAACTGAGATTGTGCTAACCCGGATGTATGTCCCTACATGGAGAATGTAAAGTTCTACTGAAAGCTCTTGTGAACAGCTCCCACATATACATACTCATACAAAGACTTTATCGAATGTTGAACGTATGGTTATTGACGAAAGCCCCTCAACATTGTCGTCCCTGGCAGTCATGCAAATGGACGATGACTTACTCGTACATTTTAATGTGTATATTAGTATGTTTAAACAATAGTGACATGTGAAAAGGTACAAAAATATCCTGTTAGTTTTACTACAGAATCCCTTCTCTTAGGCGTGATGGTTATGCATAAATTCAGTTACTGACATGGTGGTCATAGGTGAATCTCTTGGTGACAGTATACAGCGTGGTAGGGGAAGGGGTGGGAGAGGTACATGAACAAATAAATAACTCATAAGCACCAAGGAAAGGGGGTCTTGTTATCTCATTTTGTTAAACCATATGGTATGTAAAGGGTGATCTTGATTGTAGTACTTTCAAAGTATTTAAACCTTTGTTGATTTTTTGCTCTTCAGTCTCTAGAACCGTGTGAAATGCAGCAGCATTGGTAGCTAAGTAGAAAGTTAGTAATATTTAAGACAAAGATGTCAGCTGCGACACCTAAATATTCGTCTTAAATTTACGACAAAAAGTAAGAAGTTCGCAAAGTTCAATAGTTTGATGAAACCCGATTTTTAACGTACCAACTTCGTACGATGTTTTTAAGACAAAAACGAGTCGTAAACTCGTTGATGAAATTGGCCCCAGGTTGTTTATTGTTTTCTACTCTGCTTGTAAATGCATACAAATAAGTGGTATAATGCCTTCAATGTTGGCTCCCGGTACCGTTAGTTTAACAGGTAACAGGGTCCAGGGCGACAACGGTAAACATTGCGCTTACTGTACCCTGCAAGTTGGTTTGATATACACTGCTGAAGTTACTCTTTGCCTGCAATTGTTGTCTGCTGATAACCTTTGCAAACAGTTTTAGAGCCAGATCGGGACCGACAAAATGTCAGACCTGATCTGGGTCCAAACTGTATGTCTCTCTGATGGTGATCATTAAGGAACTATATAGTAAATACATTTAGCAAAGACAGCAGATGACAAAATACCTAAACATTTGCCTGGTCCTGAAGTCAGCTGATCAGGATGTATATTGTTTTCTACTCTGCTTGTAAATGCATACAAATAAGTGGTATAATGCCTTCAATGTTTGCTCCGGTACCGTTTGTTTAACAGATAACAGGGCCCAGGGCGACGGCGGTAAACATTGCGCTTACCGTACCTTGCAAGTTGGTTAGATATACACTGCTAAAGTTACTCTTTGCCTGCAATTGTTGTCTGCTGATAACCTTTGCAAACAGTTTAAGCCAGATCAGGACCGACAAAATGTCAGACCTGATCTGGATCCAAACTGTTTGACTCTCTGATGGTGATCTATATGGTAATCTATATAGTAAATTAATTTAGAAAAGACAGCAGATGACAAAATACCTAAACATTTTCCTGGTCCTGAAGCCAGCTGATCAGGATGTATATTGTTTTCTACTTTGCTTGCAAAGGCATACAAATAAGTGGTACCCTGCAAGTTGGTTAAATAAACACTGCTGAAGTTACTCTGCCTGCAATTGTTGTCTGCTGATAACCTTTGCAAACAGTTTTGGAACCAAATCAGGACCAACAAAATATTGGGCCAGATCTAAATCCAAACTGTTTGACTCTCTGAGAACTATATAGTAAATTAATTTTAAAAAAGACAGCAGATGACAAAAATATCAAAAAATTTCCAGCAAGCAGAGTAAAATAGAAACGGATGCTTGTCAAGATAAATAGGGTTACTACATTATAATAAATGCACTTGTGTAAATATTAAATTAACCCTTGTCCTGCTGAACCTAGATATATCCTGTTTTTGGAAACACTAACAATGTGGAAACTGATCAGCTGATCGGGATCCACAGTTTTGCATTCAGTTTACGGTCTTGCCAGAATTTAGCTATATTTGCTCAGCAGTACAGGGTTAAACAATTTAATTTGATAGTTTGTGTAGAATTGTTGTTTTTTTGTTTTTGTTTTTTTTTTATGTGTGTAAATATTATTTATTTTGAGGGCCTCATGGAAGATTAGTTGTACTACTAAAGGTTGTCACCCTCTTTAAATAAAGACTTTACTTACTTACTTACTTACTTATTTATTTACTTACTTACTATCCAATTATGGCATTAAATTAATAATAAAATTGTGATTCCCTATTTTTATCTGGTGATTTCGGTGAATTCACTGTGCACTGAATTTGAAAGTGAAATCATAACATTTTTTTCATTTCTTTTTAAAATCAAAGTTTATATGATTTAACTCAAAGATAAAACGCTGGTCAGATTCTACATTTATTAAACTAACATCATTCTATTGACAACATAACTTTGGCCATGAAGAACCAACCCAGATATGAATAACAGCCAGCATTGGCTCAACTAGTATGATTGCAGACCTTTAAGCCCAGTACGTGCTGTTCAGAGGATAATAAGGTGCAGCATGGCATAGTACATGCGGTCTGGCATAGCACAAGCCACTACATAGGATTCCAGCTGACTTTGACCCTGCACATGGTGGACCTGCATAGCCACGAATATCTGAAGAGATAGCTGACTGATACAGTTAGAGTCACCAAGGTCGCCAGGCTGGGTCTGCCCGAGCATCTAGTGGAGCACTATGTCAGAGTATGAGCCTGCAAGTCAGGGTGGTGGACTGTCCGTGCCGCACAGGAGCTGGTCTGTGTTGGACTTGGTCCAGCCAATTGTGTCTGCGGACCCCTAACCAAAACAGGTTAATCAGACAGACAGCTTAAAGGGTGTAGTAAGTCAGGGTGGTGGACTGTCTGTGCCGCACAGGAGCTGGTCTGTGTTGGACTTGGTCCAGCCAATTGTGTCTGCAGACCCCTAACTGAAACAGGTTAATTTAGACAGACAGCTGGTGTAAGTACAAGCAGGCAAGTCAGTGCATGATTCCGATCCTGCAATGTGGAGGAAATGAGTTGATTTCAGATAGAAATTAAATTCCCCCAAAATGAAGACAATGTGGATAGAAAGATGTTCACATTGGGTTGGTTTCACCACAAGATAATAAGTTAGAATGAAAGGACACCCTGTTCAACACTTGGTAATTGCTGGTAGTACATGACATAACTCTTATAAGTAACTATATACATCTCTTTATGTGCAGGCAAAATGTCAATGGAGTGTGAGAGTGTAATTCAAGCCTGGGAATTAAAATTCCATAGTACATATCACTGACAGGTTGTCAACATAAAGGTTGATGAATCCTTTGCCTGCTAGCTTGCTGATAAACTTGCAAACAGTTCAAAGATTCAGACCAGGCCACACAGAGCATCTGGCTGGTCTGGATCCAACTGTTTGACACTTATGATTTCCTTGTAAAAGTTTTTTGAATTTTAAGAAACTGCAGCAGACGACCACACAAAATTGTAAAACCGTTATTACTGTCATTCACTTAAATGTTACCACACAGCAAGCAAGCACATAACAAAAACAAAACTGTAAACAAAAACAACAAAAACTCCAGAATGGCTGGCTGTCCTGGAGCACAGCCAAACCTTTCACAAGAAGCACCGAAGATTGGCTTAGGCAGGTGCCTATCCAACACAGTTGCATAAATGAATTGCTACTAGCACAGTGCAGCTTCTAAGGTGCACAGTGCAGCTTCTCAGGTATTTGAAAAACAGATTTACTGAAAACAGGTGCCTCCTATGACAGGGCAGGCGGTAACTCAGTCAGAAGAGCCATCAGAGCTGACCGGATAACTGTTTAGGTGTTTGACATATCAACATTGTTTTTTGCTACACATGTTCAGATAAGTTTAAAATGTCTAGAGCTTGTAAGTTCATATTTGACCTAGCATTAGTAGACACGCATGTTCTTTAAGAACAAATTTTTTTTTTCTACGACGTTACTACGGAGAAGAAACCGGAGATAAAAACCCTTTTTGGAAAAACTCTGGAAACCGTGTCCATAGGATAGCATTATACATGTGGTATTAAATACCATGCTTACATCGTAAGAATGATGAACCTCATTCTACATTGAATATAAAAACAAGATGAAATCACATCAGGGTCAGAGTCCACAGATCTTCTTGAAAGCTCATTTACAACACAGTGTAAGAATATGTTAGAGCCGCTTTTTGGAGCCACATTCCAAGGCTATATAAAGCATGAATGATTGCTGTTCTAGCATCATTGGATTCTCAACCACATAGTCCTAAACAAATTACAAGTCTTATAGTAGACAAAACTAAGGTCAGGTAAGTCTTGTTCACGCCGTGGACAGCCAAGGAGTCAATAGTGGTGGCAGCCCTGTCTGGATTTCTCAGTTATTTATTAATAAGAACATATGAATGCCATGATGTTATGCAGAACATCAGCAAAGCTGCCTTTTAACAATCTTGCAACAACAACACAATGATAATAATAACAAGAAAAGTGTCATGCCAGCAGGTTGAGCACAAACCATGGGTTGCAGTCAACCCCGAGTTAAGAGAAGGCTAGGTCACAGCTGGTATCCTATACAGTATCTACATATTCAGAAAAAGTTAAGATAGCATTATCTTATTAAGAAAATTTGTCAGATCTCAAAATACTCTTAGCCATTATATGCAACTACAAGAGCGTACATGCACTCATCATGGAAACATCTCGATACATTTCTTAGTGTTAGCTCAGCTAGACTGATAACTGAGCTGTGCAGAAAATAACACATATTGACACTGTAGAACACACAACTAAATGACCTTGATTCTGCACTTGCTGGATCTGCAAGCCATGAGAGTTGGAAGAGACTGCTGACTGATCCAGTAATGTCAGCAAGGGTTTGCCTAGTATTTAGTAGAGCACTAATGTCCGAAATTATGCCTGCAAGTCAGAGTGGTAGACATGAACTCCAGCCACAGGAGTAGGTGGTGAACATGGTCTTGCCAAGAGACCCCTAACTAATACAGGTTGACCCAGCAGACAGCATGGAAAGCTTAAAGGTGAATAGGTACATGTATGTCCATCTGTGCCTATCACACAGATATAAACACCGATCAAGGGGCTCACTGGAAGCATCTGGAGACGCCGCCAATGAGCACCAAAACAAATGTATCACCGAAACCAAACATGAGCTGTATCAAGATTACATGAATAACCTTTACATATCAAAAGCCTCTCTATTAAATGAATATGCCTGCCAGCCAAGGCGGTAGACCGTGGGTCCAGCCATAAGAGTCTGTAGAGACCCCCAACTGATCCAGGTTGATGAGACAGACAGCCCGTTGGCTTAAAGGGGTAGTGTAAGCAACCAAGTCCGCCAGACAGTGACATCTGCAAGAGCCAAGTGTGATAACCTACTTCCAAAGTGATATTGCCAGCCAAGAAGAAAGCGAAGGGAGCAGCAAGCTATAAAGACCCTTGAATATGATGCACATACCAAATATCAAATCTATATGGCTTGTGGTTTCAGACAAGAACATTTTTAAATTTTTCATCTTGAAAATCTATTTTTAGCCTGTGTTGACCAAAATCATTGGAACAATTATCAAAGAGGGCTATATAAAGATCATTCCTGCCAAGTTTGGCCAAAATCCAGCTAGTATAGTGGAGTAAGCTAATTTCGCCAAGAATGTATTTTCGCCAATTGAACATTCCCACCGTTTTCTCACTTATGTGAAGTCACAGGTTCATTCTGACAAAAGCATTTCTAAGGGCAAAAGAAAAGCTGTCTGTTAAATTGTTAAGCAGTAAGAAAATGCTTTTCTGAGTGATAAAATAATGGTCACTTGCCTGCATTAATGTTTTCCCGCCATTTTCACTAATTCTTTTTAACCCCAATCTTTAAATTATGATCCTGATATGTTTTAGTCGGTAAATACATTCCATCCTCCATCTTCATTTCCGTTGACATCCCCACAATGGATGTAAGAAAACTTGAAGTGATGTATTGGGGTCCCAAGTGGGGAAATCATTGATTTTATCATAAGGGGGTTCTTATAAATGTTTAGACTCAGAAACATTGGTCTGGCTAATAAGCAGCTGTATTGACCATATATCTAAAAATGATTTTTTGATAAATTATATCAATTTTTCACCTGCAGTGGCTTGATGTATCCCTAAAGTACATAAAAGAAAGCTTTTATGTTAACTTTTTCATTTACTGTCTGTGTGGTAGCATCCCAATGAACCTAGGGGTTCAAATCAATCTGAATTTGAATTGAATATTGAAAAAAAATGTAGCTGAAATATTTTTGATTACAATAAAATTAATCATCACAGAGTTACAATAATTTTTGTTCATTGAAAGAAAAAATAGGTTTGTCTCATAGCACCTATTGATTTTTTATCTATCCAACCCTTTAAGAGGCCTTTTTTTCATGTCAACAAGAGTTGTCGAAATTAGATTACTATTTTCAAGATGGCGGCAAAACGGGTGCACAAACAAATCGAAGTTTTTGAAAATTAAATAACATATTTTGATGGTCTAAGGTATCACACATTATTATAAATGGTTGAAATTTTAGGATAAAATCATTTTCTGGTCAGGTTGTATTTTGTTTTGCAATCCTCAGAGCCATATCTGCTTACGTTGGCGAAAACTGATTATCCCAGTATAGTTTAGGAAATGTCCTTTGATGCAAATGTTGACCACAGACGACGACTGACTTCTAACGAATTCAGTGTTGTGCCTAGGTCAAGATTTCTGGGGGACACAGGTGTCCCTCTACCAGAATTTCAGGGGGACATTTACAAATTCTGGGGGACACACCAAATCTTTACCTGTTAAACTGATTAGTTATCCAGAAATTTCTGTTCATTTTTTATTTAAATTTGAGCTCGATGTCGGTAGATTTGGCTCAAGAAGGGGTGTAGATGACAGTTAAGTAGTTTCTGCTTTTGCCCTAGTTTTGAATTCACCAGCAAATTTACTATTTCTATATTAAAATAGCTTTTTTCTGGCCTTCTGCTATGAAACATGAGTTTTCCGCCATTCTTCTTCTTTGTTTCTTAGAGTTCGTCCGTTGATTTGTCAGACCACCCGGATAAACCGGTAAAAGGGGGACAATGGATAAATGTTCTAAACACTAAATGTCACCAACACCAGTGTACATTGTGATTGTGTATTGGACTGCACTATTTACTTCCCTTTATTAGGTTTCACTAAATATGGAAATAGTAGAAAACAGCGAAAAATAAAAAGCAGATTTTCGAGGTGCGCCCTTAGGCCCGCGCTGGGTGCGTTTTTAAGGGACATTGGCGGTAAAATTGCGGGAATCCCACAATGCCGCGCTCTAGGCACAACACAGAACGATCACAATAGCTCATCAAGTGCTTTGAAGCAGGATTTCTGTGTAGTTTGGTGAAATACCACCAAGTGGTACAGAAGGAGACATTATTTAAAGGAAATTGTTGACGGACGACGGACATCCTATGATCACAATAGCTCACCTTGAGCCTATACAATTGACTAGTAGTACTTAGTACATAACAATTGGTGACTTGCAGTGCTCTGGAAGAATGTGGGTGGGGGATTTGTGTTAAACACATCTGTTTTACTTATTTTGATAATTGTACAGCTACCTAGATTCTGGGTCAGTCTCTCAATGTATTGCAGTAATCTCATCAGCGCAAAAATATTTACTGTTCATACTAAGGTCAAAATCTCACCTCATTTATCACCATTCAGCATGTTCAGCTGAGGGACCAAACTGCCTGCGGTGTCCCTCTTGTCAGTGAAGTATGTGTTCATCATAGAAGCCTCTACAGCCTCCTGGCTACTGATAGCCATACTAATCCTGCAATTCTGGAATGACTTGGACTGCTGGATGGCAGCTGTTGCATGTTGATGCTCTGAAGAACATTTAAATATTAACAAAGTCCTGCTGAGTCTGGATTTATCCTTTTTTTCAAATACATGTACTGTCAATTAAGATCAGCTGGTGTCTGTGGAGCTATCCGAGCAAAATCCTTACTGTTTTTCAGTCTGAAAATATACAAGGCCCTATATTAGGTCAGGGAAAACAGTGTTCAATCTAAAGCCTTTGATCCCTTGCTGAAAAGCTAGAGTGGGCCATCTATTACATTGTATGTGGATGGGGAAATATTGAGTTATATTATCACGTGAAATCAAATGAATATCACCCAGATTTCCAAGATTGAACAATGGAAAAGTATTATTAGGCCAAATATCCAGCTATGAAAATCTTAAATGGATCAGGGTGATTTCAAAAATAATGCATCCATTTCTATAATGAATGTTTATAGACTATCTAAAGCAGATTTATTGTTAAAATTAATTCTAAGATATGTAATTAATGTTTTTCTTGCATCATGCCAAGTTTCATCGCTTTAGAATGTTCCGTTCAAAAATTACATGGAAAAATGTCATCCAAATTGTCACAAGGGTAACACTTTTTTGTGACATTTTTTCCCTTACCTTCAATTCAACTGTAAATTGTATTAAACACTATTCATGTATAGTCAAACGGTGAATTGCAGTTGAATGTAGCATAAAAGTTGTAGGAAAACAATCTTTTCATCTTTTTTAAACCAGATAAATCGGAAATGTGTAACCTTTATAAACACACCCTTTCAAATTTTTATCATACAGAATTTCATATGATTGGAGTAAAGTGAATTGCCTCATAAAATATACAAAGTTTTACTCAAAAAGGAATGCTGTTTTAATGACTAGCTGTCTTTAAGCTTTCTTAAGGAACCAACTTGCCTATAAAACAACAAGTATGATTTTATGTAGCCAGTACTGAATAAAACCACCAAGATATGTCACAAGTGTAACATTTAAGGTTTCAACCATCAGCATTTCAATTTGTTTTGCATTTCATAGCCTTTTTGCTGTTTTTCTGGTCAAGGGAGCCCCCAAAAACATTACAAGAAATTGTGGTGAAATCCTTAAGCTGCTGACTTTGTGGCATGATTTTAACTGATGTCACAAGTGTAACACATTTTAGGAATATGTGATAAATGCATATACATGGCAAATCTTAAATGAAATATTACTTATTTGGTCTTTTTAATAATTCTTGAATGCATAAATATAATTTAAACACAACAAAAAGGCAACAACTTCACCAAATGTGTAGTCAATACTAGTTACGGTCCAGCAGGAATGATACTTCCTCAAGCCCGTATACTAGTTTCATTATGAAGCTGGCCATCCTTGAGCTACATTCTGGGATAGGAATCATGCTAAACTCAACACTGAAGAAATCAGACAATCTTAAACCAGACTATAACTTGATTTAGACAGGTAGACTTTAAAATGTGATTTGTGTCACGAGTGTAACATATATTATGGATTGAATTCATCTCACTTTTTCCTGTGTTTGGTCAAAGGATGATCTATTCAACAATCAATTTGATATATTTTGGTATTTAGGGTAGTTATTCACTCTTTCGATACAAAGAAAACACAAAATGGTGTAAACAAAAAGGATAAAATTATGCACTCACAAGGAGGGAAAGGTATTTTTTCACAATTCAAAAAATATTTACATGAATTTATTGAAGAAAACCAAAAAAAGATGCTAAGTTGTACATACTATAGTAGGTTACATAAAGTATAAGAGATAAGAAAAGACAAAAGGGTCATAATCAGTTCCTTTGTATGCTTGTCACAAGTGTAACACAATTATTTCTTTCTATTTAAGCCTTAATTTTGTTACAGATTCTTTAGAATTGCAAAAATGGTATCAATCAAATCATTCAATTTATAATTTATCCAACAATGAGTGCTGTCAACTGTTTTCTGATCATTAACATTTTATAACTCCTAACTATGCTTAATAAACAAATCTGAATAGTTCATTTTTTAAAGTCTTGTGCTAAAAAAGGGAATTGATTTATGTTTTGATACATTTTAATCAATTTCCATGAAGCCATTTCACTTCATCCTATATAAAATCTATAAGAGATAAAATATTCAAAGGAGAAACTCCCTCTTTTGATTTTGTCACAAGTGTAACACATTCCATTACCAACATATGTTATTGTGTTTAATATGTTTTATATCCTATATATTCAAATAAAATTTGTTCTATGTTTTTCAAATACCCTACTTGTTATCTAAGAACAATTTTTAACAAAAATCATGCTTATTATTTAAATTAGAAAAACTTTTTCCTCTACACAGTGAAAATCCAGGGGTGTATTTTCACATAAAATTTTATTACAAGTGCAAATTTTGAGCGAAAGATTAATTTTACTTTGAAAATGTGTATACATAACTACTTCATCAGTTCATGAAAGAATATTTACAATTCTGCATACCTGTGTTGTTTATAATCAAGCTAAGTGTAGCTTATAGAATTGTAAAAAAATAAGGAAAAAATGATTAAAGTATTAAATTTAAAGCATTGTCCTAAATTTTATTCTTAAACCAGTATTTGTTTCTGAAATTTTGATGTTCCCTGGTTAAGAGGATGTAAAAAAGATAATGATAGAGCAATTTTGAAATTTGACCCCCTCGGTCACACTTCGGATGCATTTCTTTTTTAAATCACCCATCAGCGGTTTCAATTGGATCAAATATTATATTTTATTCAAATTAATTTGTACATGTATGGTATATACAGCTTGAAACAATAAGATAAGGAAAAAAACACTAGAATTCCGAGAATCGGATGTGTCGCCTGGCCAAACAGAAGTCAATCAAGGCAAATTTGTCAAATTTATATTCCGGGCGAAGGGTTACTTTAGAGAAACTTATAAATGACAAAATATTAATCGTCAAAAACACAAGAAACGCACTCTCGCGGAAACACTGCTGATATGGGTATAGGGAATAAGCGATTGCCCCTCCTCCCCCCCCCCCCCCCCTGTAAAAAGTTGGACCCCTCCCAGTGGCGTAGCTTCCTTTAGGCCATGTAGGCTGCGGCCTACACTTTTTCAGAAAGTAAAAAAAAATATAAACGCCAAAAATGCAATAAAATGGAGGGGGTAGGGGGTGAGTAAATCAGAAAGATATTCCAAATTATCCTGATATCAGACGTCACCCATTACCCACTGTAGAAGAACGGTTGTTTGCGTTCCAGGACGAGTTGTCACGTGATGTTGCTAGCCTACCCAATAGGAAATGAACCATCGCACGAAGCTTTGCAACCTGTATAATTGCATTTTCACCATAATTGGAGTCCTTTTTACCATGCCACCGACGTCCGCAACATGCCAAAGGTAGCATGAAAAGAATTAAAAACTACTTGCACTCAACAATGATGTCTGCCAGGCTGTCCTTTGTAGCGATGATCTACAGACACTTGATGTTGACAGGGTGATAAACATGTTTGCGTCAGACAAATTTAATGCAGAAAATTAGTTTTTTTTTCTAAGTTGGCTTGTGATTAATAGTTTTGTTGCTACCTGCATTTAGATATTGAAACTTGATGTCGCTTGTTTTTCAACATACATGTACAGTACATTGTATCTTTTATTTGGGATGATCATTACAATGTCACGTCTTCTTGCTATATAACCATGTAGGCTCCTATAAGCCTTCTAACCCTTAAAGCACCAGCCAAAAACTGCAAATGAAAGACACGTTTGCCTTAGTCCTCTGTTGCATATATTTGCTAATATTATTGACTAATGTCAGTATTGAGGCAAACAGTGTAGACCCAGATCTGGATCTCTCACTGTTTGTCGAAGACGCTTGTAAAACAATTCAGCAGATGAGAAAGCGGACTACTTTTGTAGTGATTGGCCAATTAATGGTTAAAAGAGTATGATACCTGTCCCTGACTCCCAGGTCGATGATTTTGTTTTTGCATTTGAACACCGTAAGTTGATCAAACTTGATAAGCATATTAGGCCATATGGGCGATGATGGTGATAACTACCTGTAATTTCTAACAATCCCATGAACGCATTTATAAGTGCGAAATAATCGCAAAATCCAAATTTGGACAGTCTAGGACCGAAAATTTTTCTGGGGGGACATGCCCCCAGACCCCCCTACCATTAGGCCTACACATTCATTGAAGCCAAGCTACGCCCCTGCCTCCCCTTGGAAAAAATGATAGACCCCTCTGGATCCTTGGAAAATTACAATTTTCTTTAAAATAAACCATTGGACTTCTGTAAAATAAGTTGAGGACTAAACAAGAAATGTCACAAACACGTGACGAATGCCCCCAAAGGAATTGGTCTAGCATAAGACACATTTGAGGAAAGTAAGCTGTAATATAGGAGATATGCTCCAAACAGGAAAAACCTAGAAATGAGGCCAGAAGTCAATGTCAAGGTCAAAGTGACCCAAAATGGTATGCACCACTCTGCCATCCTAAGAGGAATCTTCACCCCAAATTTGGGATTCCTACATCAAATAATATAGGAGATATGCACCAGACTCAATGCAGTTTCTAAAAACTAGGTCAGAGGTCAAGTTCAAAGTCACAGTGACCCAATTATGGTACACGGCACTTCGTCATCTCAAGATGCATCCACTTACCAAATTTGAGATTCCTTACCCAAATAATATAAGAGATATGTTCCAGACACGATTATTCTAAAAACTAGGTTAGGTCAAGGTCACAGTGACCCGAAAATGGTAAACAATACTCCGCCATCCCAAGATGCATCCACATCCTAGGATTTAGGCTCCGGCCGCAATAATTCTTAAAACTAGGTCAGAGGTCAAGGTCACAGTGACCCGAAAATGATATGTGACACTCAGTCATCCCAAGATACATTTACACACCAAATCTGGAATTCCTTTCTCTAAGAATATAGGAGATATGCACCAGACTCATTGCAGTTTCTAGAAACTAGGTCAGAGGTCAAGTTCAAGGTCACAGTGACCCAATTATGGTACGGGACACTTTGTCATCCCAAGATGCATCCTCACACCAAATTTGAGATTCCTGCCTCAAATAATATAAGAGATATGCTCCGGACACGATTATTCCAAAAACTAGGTCAGAGGTCAAGATCAAGGTCACAGTGACCCAAAAATGGTATGCGGCACTCCACAATCCCAAGATGTATCCACATACCAAATTTAGAATTCCTACCTCAAAGAATGTAGGAGATAGGCTCAGGACATAATAATTCTTAAAACTAGGTCAGAGGTCAAGGTCATAGTGACCTGAAAATGGTATGTGACACTCTGTCATCCTAAGATGCATTTACACACCAAATTTGGAATTCCTATCTAAAAGAATATAGGAGATATGCACCAGACTCAATGCAGTTTCTAGAAACTAAATCAGAGGTCAAGTTCAAGGTCACAGTGACCCAATTATGGTACGCAACACTTTGTCATCCCAAGATGCATCCACACACCAAATTTGAAATTCCTACCTCAAATAATGTAAGGGATATGCTCCGGACACGATTATTCTAAAAACTAGGTCAGAGGTCAAGGTCACAGTGACCCGAAAATGGTATGCGACACTCTGCCATCCCAAGATGTATCCACATACCAAATTTGGAATCCCTACCTCAAAGAATCTAGGAGATATGCACCGGACACGAAGCGGGACGGACGGACGGACGGACACACGGACGTACTGTGCAATTACTATATGCCTCCCAAAGTTCCTTTGGGGGCATAAAAACCCAAAGAAAAACGTTGTCTAAGATTTTTTATCTTTTTATGACAGATAAACCTGGACGCCCCACCTGACGAAAATTCCTGGATCCCTGCATGTAGGCCTATTGATACAAATCTTGAGATTATGCTCGAATTCCTTATAACAATAGCTGGGAACTTTTCTTGAAAAGAATAGCTTTTATGACAGGCTGCATATTGTACCAAAGGCATTGAGTGTTCTACTGTTGTTAAAGCTCCTAAGACATTAGAGATCACATCTAAATGATCGCAAACCGATAGCCGTTCACCCCACCCACATCCAAGTTTTTCAATAATTTGTGAATAATCGGTGAAATTATAATTAAATTAATCGTGGTGGGACAAAAGACAATGTTTTTCCTTCGAATTAAGCGCAGACTGGTGAAAAATCAGAGAATTTGAATGAATGCAGCACGTTTTTCATCATTTTCCTGTTACCCGTAATGTTAAAATTCACTGTCCAATTCACCTCGGTACATTTGTTTATGTGCCGCTAAGGCTGTGACGTCACAGCGGTCCCGAGAATGCAGCATCATTTCTTCTGGTTGTGAGGTTCTATCGACTAGTGGTAGGAATCGGCTGGATTTTTATAATCGATCATTGAAAATAACAAGTGACCAATGATCAATCATTAATCGACTAAAATAAAATACATATTATATATGGTACATATCATGCCAGGTATGTCTGAGATGCCTTACGGGGTCAAGTTGATTGACCAGACATGTTAGGTGTTCAGAGTGTGTACCAAAAAATTAATTTTCTCAACCAAAACATATGTTGTGGGTACTCAAAAGAACCCTCTCAATAAGACGGTTCTTTTGAGCACCCAAAACATATGTTCAAACTGATGGATTAGTATATATTTACAATTTTACACTCAAAACTTTTGTTTATCTAAACCTATGTACATTATTTGAACCATATGCTGTTCATACCAGAAACTGAAAATGCAGAAAAGGGTCATATTAAATAAATACACCAAGCTAAAAATTGAAGGCCAATGAAGCAGAAGGTCTATACTGAGTAATCGATTATTGAAAAACTACCGATCAATTAATAGTGGTAGGAATCGGCTAGATTTTTATGATCGATCATCGGAAATAACAAGTGACCAATGATCGATCATTAATCGACTAAAATAGAATACATATATGGGACATATCATGGTACTTTGAAGATGCCTTGTGGCGTTGCGTTGATTGGCCAACCATGTCACAGGTGTTAAATAACAGGGCCCTAGCCAAAAGAACACATTCACTACATTATTTAGACCATACCAGAAACTGAAAATGCAAGAAAGGGTCATATTCAACAAATACATCAAGCTGAAAATTTAAGGCCAATGCAGCAGAATGTCTATACCGAGTAATCGATTATTGAAAAACTACCGATCAATTAATCAGTTCATTGAAAATGACCAATGATCGATGAACTCGATTAATTGGCCTACCACTATCAATTAATCAGTTCACTGAAAATGACCAATGATCGATGAGCTCGATAAATCGGCCTACCACTACTATCGACTGTACATATACACTACATCGATACATTGTACTGTCACAATTGACTTTAACACAACAGGCTCAGTCCCCAGTGGGCCCGTTCTATCTGTTCTGCCAATGGTTTGTCTGTACCGGCTTAAAAATTGTTGTTTAAAAATGTGACAGTGCAAAAGTTTATGTAAGCTGTTATTGTTATTAACAGCCCTTTGACTGTATTGTCTCGCAAGTAGTCAACTCTTTCACTCAACTCAACACAAATTTATTTGCAAATCACAGTTAATCACTGGTTATTTTCTGTCTACAGAGGCAGGGCCAGGGGGTGGGGAACTTGTCAGCTGGTAGGCAAAATGAAAGTAGCTAAAACTAATTGACAAGGCAAAATCAATTTACCTTTCATCAGCTAGTTGACAAAGTGAGCACATTCCAGTAATACTTTTCTTGTAAATCTCACTATACCTCTGTAACTAGTAGAAAATAGAATGTCAGGCAGATTTAGTAATCAATCTGCCATCTGTTCTGTTCTGTTCTTCTTAGTGTTCCCCCGATTTTTTAGCGAGGCACCGCCTCAATGGCGTGAATTTCACAATGAATTTAAATTTAAATTGTTTTAGCTGGATTTTTTTACAGTGCTGGTGATATATACAATGTGTGGTATTCTACACGTGAAAACTAGTTATGTGAAATCTGTTTCAACTTGGCGACTCGTTTCTTGTGAATCTTGTAGATATATTCTCTCGTATACAACTCTAGTAGGTCCAAAAGATCGGTCTGAACGGAGCTGGTATTTAACAAAGCAGAAGCATCTAGTAATAACTTGGTTAAATCTTAGTTTTTTTAACTACCCAATCCGTACTCTATCTTCCTGTACACTCCCCAGGAGTTTGGTGCATTGCTATAGGCGCGACCCCCGTCATGGACCCTTGGATGCATGAAAGACACTGTGTAGCCGGAATTGGTACATCAATTAAGATCTGTGAAATTGGTCTGCTTTAGACCAGGATCTTTCTATAGGATACACACAGGGTTGTAGAAAAGACCCAAATTTCTTGATGCCCAACCCATTCTATGATTCCTAAACAATCAATGAAGACCGTGATCAGATGCTACATTCTGCTGCATCTGATCCTGGTCTGCACTGTCTGTTTGGTGGTGCAAACTTGGTAGTGATCACCGCTGATGCAGTGCATGGCGGACGAGGGGGGGGGACAAGGGTTGGGGGGGGGGAGGGGTCATCGAGAGAATTGTTTTATGACCTTTAATTACTGTAAAATCTTAAATAATATCAGCTCTAAATGTATAACTGATCTCAATCATTAATAAAACTGATAATCACACTTTGGTGAAAACCCGGCAGGGTTTTTCTCCCATTTCATTTTGTGGGGGAAAAACCCCACGGGGGTTTTCCCCCGCGGGTTTTTTTTATTTTGCTTGAAAGGCTTCAAATGATGAGAAAAACTTCAATTCAGCTTCTATATTGTTTTGTAAAGCAATACAATTAAAAACAAACCTTTTTATTTGTTTAAAAAAACCCTGCGGGGTTTTTCCCCCAGAATCTGAAATGGGAGAAAAAACCCGCGGGGGAAATTAAAGGTTGGAATTAAGCCTTACCAATCATTTTCTGAAATAATTACAATCAAACAAGCTTATTTCTTGAACTTATTTTGATATTTATTTTTTTGAAAAAACCCTGCGGGGTTTTTCCCCCATTTGAAAATGTGGGGGAAAAAACCCACGCAGGGTTTTAAAAACCCAGCGGGGTTTTAAAAACCCCGCGGGGTTTTTGGAAAACCCCACAGGGTTTTTGACTTTGACCATTTTTTTTCATTATGATGGCATATATTTTTTTAGTCATAATTATATATGTTTTGCTCCCTAATGTCTGTATTTTTGTATTTTAGTGGTTTTGAGCCTTTTGCACCACTAGAAAGATGATGTGATTTTGCCAAATTCTGGTGTGGCAAAAAAAAACTGGTGGCTGTTTAATGTACATGTTTTGTTATTGTCTAGTGCCCAGTCTGAGAGGCGTTGTTAAACTCAGAGATTCTGCCATGATAGGGGCACAAATAAGCAATACTTCTAGGAAAAAATAACCACCATCATCAGCTGTTTCACAACCGGAAAAAGGAAAAAATCCGGGAGTTTATTAGACTGGTTCAGTTACAATTGTAAAGTACAATGTGGAATAGAATGGAACAAATAGATACAAAGAGAGATCACACCCCAACACCCCCACTTGATCTCTATTTTCTAGACAGTAGATTTTCTCAAGTGTTTGAAAGAATAAAATGTTAATATTTACACTGGCAAACACTGTGTACGACTAGTATCATGAATATGTATTGACTAGCTAGAATAATCTTGTAAAGAGCAGTTACTAGATCATACTTACACAAAAGCTAATATCATTAGTCAGCTGGCGCTTATTTTCCAAAAATGTATTCTCCAAATTTATCTAACTGAAATTTGGTAGAAGGTGGTGTATGAACATCAGCGACCATATCACTTGTTGGACAGTAATGTAAGGTTATATACCCTTTGTTCAGCACTTCACGAGTAAAGTGGTATCGAATGTCAATATGTTTCAATCTTTGACGACTAACAGGGTTGTACGCTAATGCATTAGTTCCCTGATTGTCTTCAAAAATAAAAATTGGCTCTTGTACTACAATACCCTCAACGCTTTCGAACCATTGTTTTAGGTACAACCCCTCTTGCACAGCAGCAGCTAGTGCAAGGTATTCCGCCTCACAGGACGAAGAGCCACAGTTGGCTGCTTTCTGGATTTCCATGAAATAAGTGGCCCCGTTCTTGTCAAACTGAAACAAAAACCACTAGTACTACGTCTATCATCTTTAGATGATGCCCAATCAGCATCACTATACCCTACCAGAGCCAGACCATCCTTACACTTTTTGTAACAAAGCTCACTGTCAATAGTCCCCCTTATATACCTTAATACATGTTTGACTGCCACCCAGTGTGATTGAAGAGGTTTTGACAAATACTGTGACAGTCTAATGATTATCCAACATATATCTGGTCTGGTACAGGTCATGGCATAGATCAAGCTGCCTACAACCTCACAGTATTTTCTAGGTTCAACTGGATTTGAATCAATACAGTCAATTTTCTGTTCTGGGGGAGTTGACCTTGGTTTACAGTCTGCCATCTCAAATTTATCTAGTATTTTAAGTAAATACCTTTTTTGGTTCATTTTTACAAGCCCATTTTCTTGCTAAAATCAATACCCAGGAAATATGAAAGTTTGCCCAAGTCTTTCATGTTGAATTTATCCTTCAGCATTTGTTTGGTATCATTGAGGAGAGACTCATCACTTGCCGCAATAATCAGATCATCTACCCACACAACTATTATCACTATGTCCTTATCAACCTGCTGTATATATACACAATGATCAGTTGGACTTTGAGCAAATTTGTTTGCTTGCAAGTAGCTGTGCAACAGACTGTTCCAATTTCTACCAGACTGCTTTAGGCCATACAAAGATTTGTTCAATTTGTAAACTAGCCTACCCTTTTTCCTTTGAACCTCAAATCCTTCAGCTTGCTCCATGTAAATTTCACAGTCAATAGGGGCATTAAGATATGCAGTTTTCACATGCATTTGGTGCAAAATTAGGTCATGTTGCGCAGCTATCTGCATCAAACTACGGATTGAAGTTATGTTCGCCGTAGGAGCGAATGTTTCCTTATAATCTATACCTCCTACCTGGCTAAACCCTTTTGCTACATATCTTGCTTTGTATGACTCCAAACCATCAGAATTTTCCTTAACAGTGAACACCCACCGACCCCCCACTGACCTTCTGGTAAGGTTGTCAGAGTAAATGTTTCATTTTCTCTTAATGAATTCATTTCCTCTGACATGGCCTTTTTCCAGTTCTCAGATTCAGTGGAGCTAATGGCTTCTTTATATGACTGAGGAAATGATGACACTCTATAAAAGTAATCAACATTTGACATACATTGGTCTTCATCAAGGTTAGTGACATAGTCGTCTAGATGTTTTGGGGGTCTTCTCTCACGCTCGGGATATCTGGTGGTTCGTGTCAACTGAGTATCATGTGTTGTGCTGGGAGCACTCTCTCTGGAGTCCTTAACATCAGGCATTAAATTTACCTGCTCCAGAGTCTCTGACATCAGGCCTCTCTCCAGAGTCCGGGACATCAGGTCTCTCTCCAGAGTCCGTAACATCGGGCTCTGGATGAGCATTTGGATTTTCCAACAAATCATCAAACTGATCAAGTGGGACAGTATTTTCCCTTGCAGCACTTGGAAATTTAACAACTCTGCGTTTCATCACTTTGCCTGTATCTAGATAGTGTACTAGATATGCAGGACTACAACCATCGTAACCTACAAAAATACCTTTGTTACTTCTGGGATCCAGCTTTTTCTTATCATCAGTGCAGTAAACATAGCATTCTGAACCAAAAACCCTCATGTTTGACAGGTTTGGTTTCTTTCCTGTCAAGGCATGAAATGGTGTTTGTTTCAAATGCTTGTTGTAACATCTATTCGGGATATATGTTGCGCACATGACAGCGTACGGCCATAACTCTTTCCCTAACCCAGACTGTATCAATAAGCACCTACCAATCTCAAATAATGTTCTCCAGTGTCGCTCAGCAGTCCCATTTTGGTGTGGGGAGAAAGGTGCAGAGGTTTCATGCCTAATAAGATTATCTCTAAGCAGGGTTTTCAATGCACTGCAGGTAAACTCTGTACCATTATCTGACCTTATACATTTCACATTACCAAAGGGGGCAGAATCTGCTAAAAATTTGTTGCTTTGACAGTGTCACCTTTATTTTGCAAGAAATAAACAAAACTAGCATAGTGGTCCCGTAGAATTGTCAAAGCTTTCCGCCCGTCATCTGCGGCATCTCTCATGATTAAGGAGAGGCTCTTTTCATCCAGACGTTGGATTAACTCCGCATATGCTTCCTCATTTTTGTCCTCATCGATTTCTTCATTTTCGGGTGCCAAAATGGTAGCTTTCAGTTTGAATGGCGCCGTTAAACCGGTTTAAGCCCTCCAGTAAAATATTTTACTGACCGTTCCAAGGCGGTACTTTTTTGTGGATCTTTTATGTTTTTGTTCTGTCTTGTGTTTGCTATGTTTTGTGCGCGTCTGTTTGTATGTGCTTCGTGGTCACCTGCTGGGAAAGGGCTGACCTCTTGGCTCTCGTTTGTGGTGTCTTCTGTGAGTTTGTCACTTTCCCTTTGGTATCCTGGGTCAGGTGTGGTACTTGATTGTATCGATTCCTGATCCTTGCAACCTTACTTACTTTAGATAACCAAGGAATTTCACCTCCCATTGTTCGTAACGTCTTTCATCCCCATCGAAAACAAGACGAGAGTATCGTCCCAGGTTGTGACTGGGCCCATAACCTGTTAAACTCTGAGATTCTGCCATGATGAGGCTTGTATAGGGGGGTACCAAATATCCCATATCCCTTGAAGTAAACAGGCAAGTATCCCTTATAAACTGGCAAATAATCCCATAATTAATTTTCCTAAATATTCAATATCCCTGAATGTAACGAAAATATTGAACTAAGTATCTCATATCCCTGGTCATAAAATGCCCAATATCCTATATCCCTTAAACCCCTATACAAGCCTCCATGATGGGGGCACAAATAAGCAATACTTCTAAGAGAAAAATAACCACGATCATCAGCTGTTTCACAACCGGAAGAAGGAAAAAATCCGGGAGTTTATTAGACTGGTTCAGTTACAATTATAAAGTACAATGTGGAATAGAATAGAACAAATAGATACAAAGAGAGATCACACCCAACAGGCGTATAAAGTTGCTAGAATACAGAAGTATAGATCAGGAAGCGCGTAGTTGCAGAAATAATTTGATATTCCGTGGGCACGTGGAGGTAGCAGGTCATGACGACCGTGAGGCGATTATCCGGACGTTTCTAGCTGATAATTTCGATATGCGAGGTGTGTGTATCCATCAGGCCCATAAACTAGGCCCCTTGCGACATTTTCGGAGACGACAAAGACCACATTGTCAACGACAATCGAATGCTAGGTCCATAATAGTATGTTCAAGGACTATCGGGACGTTGCAAATAATCATGTCAAACGGGCATATATACTACAGGGCAGAGGGTACGGTATAAATCTTGACTATCCTGACGAGATAGTAAAGGCGAGATCTACTCTGGGTTGACAATCAGAACAAAAAACAAAAACATCGCAGGGGCAAGGTACTCATTGGTTTCTCTGCGAAGCTTGTTGTGTGCGTAACGAATTTCCTGACTGGAGAGAGAAAATGGCTGTGTTTCTTTGGCACCAAACGCTGCCTCGCCTGCAACTCAGGCTTACGCCGATCACATGACCGGAGGTGGGTAGTAAGCCGCTGCAATCAAGCAAAAACGGCGCATCAGTACTTTCTTTGAGGCGAAATAGGCCTCACCGCTTCCACGCCTTGGTTGAAATTCGACAAGATCGGCGTACACCAGTAGTGCAGAATAGAGCCATTCACCTAAAATCGGCCAGTGACGACGATAGGAACAGTCGAATCAAGAGCCCTAACCGTTTATCACAGGCAGCACGATTACCAAAATTGTCTATTAGTGGTAGTGGCTCATCCTACAGCCAAATAAACTACAGTGAAATCATGCACAGATTTGCGTCTGCCAGCGTTCGCATGGGACAACCAACAGAAACTGGTACTTATCGATCAACCTTAACAGTTCTCTAAGACATAGTTACATACTGGTCTTTAAGATTTTATGTGCTCATTGTATTGCAGATTGATTATCAAAAGTGTAATATTCAAGCAGAAGTGTGTTTCTTACATTACTTCATGTTACATATGTTATATTCGTGAACTACACCTTATAAAATCATTGATTTATTTTTAAAACATTCATTTAATAAACTTGAAATACATATCATGAATACCATGACCCTGAAAGGCAATTAACTGGCACATTCAAAACTGCAAACAGCTCACGTCTATCACAGAAATTGTAAGAGTTATAAGCTGCTGCGTATGATGACCCTGAATAAAAGGGCCTTTGATTTAAATTGAACATTTAATCCTATCTGTAAGTCTTTAAACACCATAATATGAATTTCATATTGATAAATAATATTGTAAGGTGATATTTAACATTTTCTGGTGTATATTATCATTTTGTTGCTTGTTTCATTATAGGTAAAGTATATTACTAACTTTAATACATTTTTGATGCCTAGTTCTTGCTTTAAAGTATACATCATGGGGTGTTTTAATTTATTTCAAACGTATTCTTTCAATAAAAATATATTTTGGTACAATTTTGTCAAAATGGAACTTAATAGTTTTTATCAAAGGGCATTATCAATGCACACTTAGTTTTGCAAAACAAATTAGCTGTTTAAACTTTTTAAAACAACATGATCTTGTTTTTAGAGTTATAGGTTTTAAAGCTCATAAACATAGAGAATATGACAGAATTTAAGTAACAGCTGAATATAAAGACTATTCCCTTGTCTGCCAAATGTGTTAAGGTAACATATATAACCATATATTAAAGCATATGGTCCTATGTTTGTCCAAAATGTAGTCAAAGATAATACTTTGTTTTGCCTGAAATGATAAGATACATTGGTTTTAGAGGCATGTAATATTTAGTTAGATTGATTGATTGAGTTTAGGTTTAATATCCCAGTCAACAACATTCCAGTCATTTTGAGAGAGAAAGAAAAAAAGAATAGGATAGAGTAAAAGGCCTTGACGCACCCCATCCCCCTCCCCAGGTTCAACATAAGACATCTTGTCTGAGATATGAGTGTTGCCTGGGAAATGGAAATTTTGCTACTTGCCACATTTAAGACAAGACTTGCTGCTAGCAGTTAGAACAAGCCAATCACAGTCCATTCTACACACTGAATCACATTCCGCAATATGAAGGTTAACAAATTAATCTATATATTAAAACCAATGATTTAAGATTTATTCATAATTAGCTCACCAGGGCCCGGAATTACAATGCCTCCTTAAAATTAAGGAACACTTAAGTTAAGTATTGATACTTAAACATGCTACATTAGATGCTAAATATATTGTCTGGATCAATGCAGTACTTGTGGTCAAATATATCATTGTGATCTACAGAAAAAACGAAACTATTTTGATTTCAATCAGTGTGAAACGTTATTTTTTGCATCCTGAAAAGCCAATACTTAAAGTAAGTCTTCCTTAACTTTAAGGAGGCATTGTAATTCTGGGCCCTGAGCTGTAGGTTCATAGGTTAGCTTATAGTATATAGACGCATCCGGCGTCGATCCGTCATCCATCAACATTTTTAAACGACATCTCTGAAGCCATGAGGTCAATTCTTTCCATATTGCATATATAGCATCTACAGGTAGGGGAAACACAATCTTATATTTTGGTTTCGGTCTGAAAAGAATTTGGGTTGCTATGGCAACTTATACTTTTCATATACTTATAATGTGAAATCAGAAATTTGGCAAACTCTGCCAAGTCATTAAGGATATTTGAAAAATGTTTATACAGAAAAGTTATTGAGTAGTCCTCCACGATTCATACGACATTCGTCTGAATCACTAATTTTGATTGGTTGCCGGGCAAAATAAATTTTCGAAAAAATATTTAAAAGTCTTCTCAGAAATCATATGGAGAATGAAGCTGAAAGGGGTACTTTCATCTGTGCCCACGCATGGATTTTCTTCAAACTTTGCATATTAATAACTCATTATATACGAACTATGAAAATATATTTATCGAATTAGATAGTTAAGAATAAGGCTTAGGCAGCAACCCTTACGTTCTCCACCTTTGAGGTGGTACCTGTCTCTAAATTTCCGTGTCCTAAATCAATAGTTTTGTTTATTTCTATGATTTGTCATCTAGATTGAATCCGAAATACCATAGACATTATTTTAATACCACGAAACCATTTGGATAAGTTATGGTTTACGTTTTCAGAAGAAGTGATTGTAAAATTTCTATTTTTTTTTTCAAAAATTTACAAAAAATTCAACATTAAATTCAAAAGAGTGATATGTTCTAGTCTGTGTCAAGATATCATATTATCACAAAAACATGCCATATATATACTGCTGATCTGAGCCAAATATCATGAAAATCCAAAACTGGTAACTTTATCATTTCCTACCTCTTATGGGTATAGGTCAGTTTTAGCAAAATTAATTATTTAATTCAAATGAATCAATAACTCGACATAAAGAGGTTGTTTTTTAATCTACTTCCACTTTTCTTAAAGAAAGACATGTTTAGACAATCTTAAATGATTTAGTGGTCAGAAATGCCGAAGGTCATGGCCCTGTGTCATGTCACTATGGGGCCAAGACAATATGTATCACTTCCTCAAGGCCTGCATGATATTGTTTGAGAAACATAATATCCTAACAAAAAGCATGTGAAAACAAGAAGACTAAATATTTCCTTTACATCCTAACTGAACTAGAGGAACCACATTTTGGTGCCGTGACCAGGATAATGTGTAACAGAGTCTTATCAAAGGTATTATAAAACAGTGTTCTAAATGAATAAGTGAGGCCCAGAAACAAAAATGTATGCCTAGAATATACAGCCAGCTAAGATATAAATGTTGCTATTTGATGGAAATCAGCATCATTTTCACAAAACAGAATGAACAGAGAAGATTTTAGCATTAAATTAGCCATATCATTGAAGCCAAGAGTTATCTGTGATCAAAAAGGTTAATTTTAACCAATAGGTTTGACAGGGGTTATTTTTGTGAAGCAGGCTTATTAACGAGTCTTACAATTGTAAGATCATAGATATAAGGTTCTTCTCCTGTATGAACTGACTTGTCATAAGGTTTCTCTTCTGTATGAATTAAAATTCTTAAAAATGTTACATATTAAGTGTAACATTGGCTCGATGTAATTTTAATGTTAGAAACTGGATGTGTTAAGTACAGGTGTCAACATATTGTATCATTTTGGCTAATATTATTGTGTAAGCACTTCATTAAATAAGAATCATGGCACTTCATATCAAAGAATATTGTTTTTTTTTCTTTTTCCAATCCATAATAGGGGAAAACACTGAACATATCAACTTCTACCAATAAACGTACTAGCGTGATGATTCAAACTAAGCAAGTATTCAAGTATGTTTTACACTGAAACATAGTTATTGTATTTTTTACATTTCGATGAATTAAGGCCATGTGTTTACATCAAGTTAGAAAAATATGTTACCGGTCCTTGAATTTCATGAAATTTGGTCTACATATTCTAAACATATATGGATAGTTTATATGTTGAAATGGTATCTTGACAAAGACCACAACCTGTAAAAATGTTAATTCCAAATTTGACTGAATACAAAAAGTACAGTCGAAAATTGTGGTACCATGCTATAAAAATGAATGCCTACCCAATATCCTAATACATACAAAGCCATTTTAAGTAACAGCGAACTTATCAATGATATAGCTATTTAATAAAACATTTCTCCGCCCGTTACATGATATGTCAATCACTTTAGAAATAATAATAACTGGGTACCCTAAGGTATTATAGTGATATCATTCATAACGTCATAAATTAGCAATGGAATTGCATAAAAACTCAAATGCACCATAAATATTAAAGTTATACCCCAGACAATTTAATAACATAATATTTTCAAAATCCAAGCGTGGGCAGACTTCAATGTTAATTTCCCATACCATGCAAGAGCCCCTTAGGCATACATGTTTAGGACATTACCCTATACTAAAGTTACGTTTCATTGTCATTGTCTAGCTGCTCTAGTTGAGATGCCAACATAAAAAGATACATAGCCTTATAATGGGAAAAGTGAAAATGTTTTTTTTCTGATGTCTCAATTATCTTCATACATAAATGCTAATAGAGAAGTTCTCCATGTGTTATATGGCTTTGTACGAATCGCTTGATTTGATTGGTTGCTAGAGTGACATACAGCGTTAAGTTTTGACAAAATAGTCACAATTCTTTTCAAAAACCATGTTTGACCAGCTATTTTAGTTGCTATGGCAACTTAAATATTGATAGACTTATAATGCGAAAAGTGGAAATTAGCAATTTCTCATTAAATTTCATTTTTACAGAAATATTTATTGAATAGTTCTCCACATTTTATAAGACTTTTGTCCAAATCGCCGAATTTGATTGGTTACTGGGGCAAAATAAATGGTTAATTTTCGAAAAAGTCTGCTTCTCAAAAGCCATAAGTAGGTAAACAGTGAATGTTTGCATTATATACGTGTTTATGGCATTAGCTAGAAGTTAAGTTGTGCTACTTATAATTCCATGCTACTGCAGATGTTTTGACAAAAGTTTCACAACAGTGCCTCTTTTCATTGTTGTGGTTATACCTGGCCAATAGTCAGGTCCAGAAGATATGCACACTCTACTTTCAGTTCTTTGATGCATTCTTTGCTTCCAAAGGATACCCTTTAAAGAACATATTCAAATTCACTACAGCTGGTGACTGGGACTGTGTGGCGGCGGTAGAACGTCTCCCTGCCCTTCACTATAGTGTAGCTTTTATTTTCTTGTCCTTTGGGATCATGGGTTCCATTATGGAACTTTAAAACTATAGAGGGTCACTGATGAGGCCTAACTGGCCAAAACTAGCTAGTCTGGCCCAGAAGATATGCACACTCTAGTTTCAATTCTTTAATGCATTCTTTACTTCCAAATGATACCCTTTTAAGAACATATTATATTGGCTTCGAGAGGCAGGTGAGCGTTTGTAGGACCATTGGTCCTCTGGTTTACTGTTGCGTTTGAGCGGAAGTTGAATAAAAGAATCTGAGTTGGAGATTAAAGATTGAATAAACATTGACACACCTATATAGAGTGAAGCCTTGAATTTAATCTTCAACCCAAATGTTGATTCAATATTGACTGCCAAAATTAAGTCTAGGTTGAATACCAAATTATGAAGCATAATTTAAGAATATGTCTTGATTAAATATAGACAAACATAGAAAGAATCAAGTCTTGATTTCATTCTCACATTAAGTTTGAATCAATATTGACTTGCATAGTTTAATGAAAGTTGAAAAACAAACCATGATTCAAAGTTGGGGAATAAAGTTGAGTTTAACATACGCATTTTTGATAGAACCTATGTCAATTTTCTGGTGTAAACTAAGGGTAAATTCAATATTGATACTCAATCTTGAATCAATTTAAATTCAACAAAAATGCCCGCTGGGAAGGGTTAGGGGTGAGGTATTTTTGTGACCATTTTTTTTTCTCACAGAAAGCCAAAGTTTTGCCAGTTATTCATCTAATTACATGCGAATGTAATGTTTTCAACATGAAACTCAAGACTGAAGTGTTGTGTTTGCATAGAAAGTGTTGAGTGTGCGTTTTGGGTTTAAACTATTTCATTGTTTTTGATAAAAAGGTATGTTGTCCATAACTTTTGACTGTTACCTGTAAATGTCTTACCCACAGAGTATACCTGTTCTGTATATTGTCCAATCAATCTGACCGGTTCACTGAGGTGTATCATAACTACATACTGTATACATGCCACTGTAAAAGGATATCAAGCTACAGGTTTGTACAAAAGTAGTGACTAATGAGATTTAATTATAATTTGTTTTTGCGCATTTTGACAGCCTTCCTCCCCCCTGTGATCAACCATGCCATTTTCGTATGATGAGTGTAATGTAAAACCACAAATGTATGCAAAACGATTATCTTGATCAATGGGGGGAAAGCTCCTCAAAAAACTTTTTTTTCTATTTCCTACATGTTGAATAGCAGAGACAGAGCTTTCAACCTATATTTTTAATCCACTGCCGCGAAGCAGAAGGGGGGGCTATAGGAATGCCCTTCCTCTGTCAGTCCTTCAGTCCATCTGTCCGTCAGTCTATCTTTCTGTCATTCCATTCGTAACACTTTCGTGTCCGCTCCATATCTCCTGAACCCTACTTCACTCAAATGTTCCTCTCAATGAGACGGTGTTCAGAGCACATGACCCAGCTACTAAGACTCAAGGTCAAGGTCACAGGTCAAGGTCAAGAGATTAACCCTTTAATTTTGTGCCCGCTCCATATCTCCGGAACCCTTAGGGCGATTTTCATCAAACTTTACCCAAATGTTCCTCTCAGTAAGACCATGTGCAGAGCACATGATACAGCTACATAGACTCAAGGTTACAGGTCAAGGTCCTTCAATTCGTGTCCGCTCCAGATCTCCTGAATCCTTTGAACGATTTTCATAAAACTTTACTAAAATGTTAATCTCAGTAATACAATGTGAAGAGCACATAACCCAGCAACCTAGACTCAAGGTCACAGGTCAAGGTCAAGTGATTTACCCTTGAATTTCGTGTCTGCTCCATATCTACAGAACCCTAAGGGCGATTTTCATTAAACTCCTGAATCCTTTGAACAATTTTCATTAAACTTCACTCAGAGCACATAACCAGCCACCTAGACTCAAGGTCAAGATCACAGGTCAAGGTCAAGGGATTTACCCTTGAATTTTGTGTCCGGCCCATATATCCTGAAACCTTTGAACGATTTTCATTAAACTTGACCCAAATTGTCCTCTCAGTAAGAAAATGTGCAGAACCTATGCCTCGGCTACCCAGACTCAAGGTCAAGGTCACACTTCAAGAGCATGGGATTTGCCCTTCAATTCGTGTTCGCTTTATATCTCCTGAACCCTTTAAACGATTTTCATTAAGCTTCACGGCAGTTTTACAATTAAGTTCACACAAGTTTTACAAATATGAAAAAAAATTCAAATGGACTTTTATTGAATATCATTATTATTATTTAAGAGACTACTGTACCTGACACATTAAATCCTAAAAAATCTCCCACTATTACCTCTCCTTTTTTAAAATAATGGCTACAAATTTTGGATACATGTTAATAATTACAAATTGAATAAAAAATAAATGTGTTATATTTCAAAATATGAGCCAAAATACTTCTCCATAAAGAAAATACGTGTTTATTGTATAACTGATGTACCAATATAGATTTTCAAACAAGATTTTATGGTATATATTTAGAAAATTTTGTGAAATTTCAATTTTGCTTCAATTTTCACAATGCTTTAACTATTCTCATACTTTGACATTGCTTTAAAACTGAGTAATATACATGGAGACAGTCATTTTTATCATATATTGAAAATATAGTTACACTTTATGACCTGAAACTTAATTCTTGTAGACACGTTGCGTTAAAATCATCATATTTGACCTTTTAAATTTACACCATTTTCTTTGCAGATACTACAATACAGTCAAATCCATTACATGTATTTATCAAACTTTATAATTTAGCAATGTAATGCGTTTTTGTACATATCTTTCTTAATACTGAATAGAATACTGAACTGAATTTCAATAGAAATGTGATTTAACGTATGCATATAATAAATATGTGCTGATAATTGTCAAAATAGCATAAACATCTGGTTATAAAATAAGATTTTCAAATGAACGATGAACCATTAAGTTCAATGAAAAACCTCAGTTAATAACTTTTATCAGACGAAAGGACGTGTAATGATGAAAAGTGTGTTGGTTGGATCTCGAAAACGATTCTGTTTTATGCTTAAGGTCTTTTGTCAGTTCCGTTGCAGACACTACAGTAAGATTCATATTTGAGAATTGGTTAGAATTGTTTTGCTTGTTTACAAAGACCAAGGGCATCATCCCCAAATCCTCTTAAAATGTTTATACTAAAAGTGTTGATCAATGGCGGCATTGCCACAATGCATGGCAAAGTGCTTGACATTATAAAGGAGTTAACTAATGATGTTTAGCTTTAGTTTTTACTTTCCACACATATTGCCTTTCTAAAGCCTTGCATTGAAGCATAGATGTTATAATTCCGTTCATGTTGTCATAAAATAGTGCTCTTTCTTTATAATTAATCTCTTGATAGTTTGCATTTTTGAAGAGTAAAACATAGAAAGTCATATGGAAACCTTTTTTCTACCTAGGGCTGTATTACAAATCAAAGATAGTAAAAAATATATATATTGGTATCAATGATTGGGAATTTAAGATGCTAATAAATGGATGATTATGATTAACTTGCACCATAGAGACAACTAACTGCTCAACCAACCCAAAAACTTTTCTGAATCTGTTTTGACCAGTCACCTGTCATCGAGCTCAATGATTATTGACTTCTTGAATTTTTTAGAATATAAAAATTGTTATATCTACTTCTCAAAGTTTTTGAAAAAGATAACTTTTCACAATTGGCATTATCAATGAGACCAGTGGTGTGTGTGAGGGATTTAATTGTGCTTTATTTAGCCAAATAATATTTTTCAGTCCACTGACTTTGATGTCCAGCACAATTGCTTGCCAAAATGTTTGCCTTGAGCCCTCTCCCACATCACATAATGTGATCATGTTGCATACCAGATTGAATCAATTTAAGCACAGAAACCCCTTAAATGCTCCATTATTTCCTTCAACGTAGCCAGGATTAAAGTTCATCTTTTACAGAAAGAGGTCACAATGCTCAAATTAAAAGGATAGAATATTAGATTAACATGTAAGCAAATAAGAGGCACTTACACTTACGGTAGACTCCTGAGGTGGGGACAGGGGATGAATTTTCCAGGAAGAAGTCATGGTGTATATCAAATACATGGAAAGGAGTTTATATCAATTTGCAAGCACTACTATGCCCTGAGATATTCTGTCTCTTTGGAACCTTGGTTTAACCATTGTTTACTCAGCTCTAGAATATGTTTGTCAACAAAAATCTTCAACTGTTGCAAAATGTGTAGTGTCCGCAACGGTTTTTGTATCAATAATAGCCTACCAATGAATAAGCAAAACGCAAAAAGGCATGTTTACATTTCTTTGTTATGCTATGTTATTTTAATGCCAAACAAGGAACATAAAAATAGCTTAAATGTAAAATCACCTAATCTTCAACACACATTTCATCAGTGCACTAAGTTATATCTCTAAAAAAGGTATTTAAAGCTCTATACTAAGATACTTGGATAAATGATCATCTTGCAAGAGAGCAGTTAGAATAACAAACTGGTTAATACATGCTTATACCTAACTTTACCACTAATAATAGATTTTCATTAATCGAAAACTTAAAGGAGTATCGTTGCGGACACTACAGAATGTTGCGGACACTACATCCGACATTTTCTGCTCCTGTTTTCCTAGTCAAAAGCAGAAGTGTCAAATATTTTTGCCAGTTATTAAGGAAAATAAGCAATCTCCACAGGAAAAGTGAAAACATCATCAGCTAAGAAATTGTAGAACCAGATAAGCATCTGTATTTGTTGCGGACACTACACAAAATACGCAGAAATTTCGGGCTTCAATATAAACAGTTTAAGAAACCATAAAAGATATGATACTTGTCTAAACTGTTGCTATTATTTTTCAATATCAGATGCAGGTACTTACTAATGTTAATTAAGATACATTCAATGCTGTTTTTGTACATCTAGAATGTATTCTATTAAAGCTGTTGGATAAAATGTTAAACCTATAACGGAGCATGCCATTCATACAATTTGGCGTAAATCTCTTATTTTCTTTCCAAATCGCAAGCGGAAAAAAGCATCTAAAAGATACTGAAACATGCTATTTATATGATATTTAAAATTTATAAAATAATGCTTATAAATATTTGAAATAACCCTGTGAAAATTGGTGTTTATTCAATGTTACAGCATAACGTGGAAAAATGGGTTATTTTTGGCATCATTTTGGCTTCTAGTGACAATTGAACATATATAATCATGTCATATACCATTTTGAAGGGTCAAGTAATGACTTGTTGGTGAAACTAAGGTATTTTGGCTGTAAATTATGCACAAATAACATAGAACAACCACTATAACAAAGACAGCTTCCTAATGTGCACTTTATTGTAAAACTGCCATTCACTCATATGTTCCTCTCAGTGAGATGGTGTACAGAGCACATGGCCTAGCTACCTAGACTCAAGGGCAAGGACACAGGTCAAGGTCAAGGGATTTACCTTGAAGTTCGTGTCCGCTCCATATCTCCTGAACCCCTTGGGCGATTTTCATTTAACTTCACACTAAATGTTCCTCTCAGTGAGATGATGTGCAGAACCTATGACTACACAGACTCGAGGTTAATGTCACATTTCAAGGTCATGTGATTTACCCTTCAGTTTGTGTCAATTCCATATATCCTGAACCCTTTGAACGATTTTCATTAAATTTCATCCAAATGTTTCTCTCAGTGAGGTTGTGTGCAGAGCCAATGACTCAGCTATGCAGACTCAAGGTCAAAGTCACACTTTAAGGTCTTGGGATTTACCCTTGAATTTTGTGTCTTTCAAATCTCCTCAACTGTTTGTAAGATTTTCAATAAACATCACTCAAATGTTCCTCTCAGTGAGTTGGTGTGCAAAATCCATGACTCAGCTATGCAAACTCAAAGTCAAGTTCACACCTCAAGGTAATGGAATCCTGAGGCGGGGGGTATGGCTGTCCTTCAGACTGCTGTCTTGCTTAATCTGTACTTGTCCACTCTGAAAATCCATTTTGGTGATAATTCGAGGGCTGAACCAACTACCTTTTCCAAAGAAAGAATATTGTTTTCTTTGAAACTTTAATTTTTGCCATTTTAATGGCCAATCCTGCATTAAGAATACTCGAGGTCCTTTGTCGTGTGTACAATAGTGGACAAATGAGGAACATTTTCTTACCCAGTGTACTAAATACAATGTCATTTGTTACAACTTGTTTGGACATATTAACGTCGACATCACCACAACTGAATTTATACGAATAATGAAGCAAACAGACGCAAAGATCTTATCAAAATACATTCTCTCAGCGTATGAACTACGGAATGCTACGTTAGCGAACTATTTAAATATAAATCTTATTAAGCAAAATTATGATTAAGCGAAACTATGAATAAACTTTTCACCTACAAGTGGTGTCTGCTGATAATCCTTGAAAACAATTTGCATTTAAGCCTCCCGGTGGCTTAGGCTGCTGTTCGTTCTAAGGCGGAGGTTCTGTTGTTGTTGATTTATTGTTTAATGTACTTCCCATTGTTTGTGAGAGTTCTGTGTTAAACTTTGTCTATGTTTTGTTATGCATTACTTTGTGTCCATTCTAGTTTTGCAATCATCTTGAAGAGAAAGAGAACGTTGGTTGCTTTGTTATTATTGTCTTACAAGCGTATTGTTACTATAAATGTTCTGTTGCTTTTCCTCACGGTGCCGTGGGTTGATTTGCAGTGTGTGATTGTGGTATTTCATGATCATACTCATTTTTTTGGATCCAGGCCAGCCCCTTCAAATCGTCGGGTCTGATCTGGATCCAAATTGTCTGACATTCGGATGATGTTTCTGAAATATTCTTTTTTCAAGAAGTTGATTTTGAAATATATCAGCAGACGACTTAAAAACCTTAAAAAATTACTCAGCACGCAAAAGTTAAAGTAAACGTAAGATCCCTTATCTCGGAAACACAAGAATTATTGCTGTAACCCGTAACTCTAATATTGGGGTATACTGGCTTATATGACTGTATGATCTGGGTCTACACGGTTTGATGGGGTCCACCTGTCCGAGATTCGGGAAGGTAACGATACGGAATTGGCAATGAATCGACGCAACAAGCGTTGGGATAATGCAATTTTTGTGGATGATATTTAATCCTATGTCCGAGATTTGGGAACGTAACGGTATCATGAAATTTGCACTATATCAACGTAACAAGCGTTGGTTCAGTGCCAATTTTGTGGTTGATATTATCCAAGTCATATATTCAGATACTATTCACAAAAAGAAGCGGAATAACAATTGTTTATCGAAATTCATCTGAGACAATTTAAATATTTTTATATATCTTGATAGTGCATCATGAGCCTCTGAAGGCTAGCTGTTTTATTTTATATGTGTTATATTGTACAATTGTTAACAGGTTGCATTCTAAATATATTAATAATCTAATCTATACACACCTTAGGCAATAATTTTCCTTAACATGAACACCCGCCACCAACAAATGAAAGAGTTATTTCTGCTAGGGGTAATAATCCAGATTTTAAGAATTTTTGACATTGATTAAAAGATTGGTTATAACATTTATGAATTGTGACAGACTGAATGCTTGACGGTCAACTCAATAACGGTTAGCAACTTTGCTTTCCTCTTTAATTGCACACTGGCCTGTCAGACCTCAGAATCTATGACGGTTCCGACTTTAGGACATCTATAGATGAGAGGGTTAGGGCCTGATGTTGTGTCTGTGGTCAGGCCCATCGGGTATAAATTTCGATTTTATTTTACTCCTGTTTTTAATCGTACATGCTATCGAGTGGAGTCTTTGTTTTATCACTTTATATATCTTGATTATCAGAAGATGATACATCTATAAGTTAGGGATGTTTCATGCGAACCAAGCATCTGTTTGTCTTGATCCACATCAGAAATAAAGGTGAGGTTGGTACCGTCAAACATGTCTAAGCCCTCTAGTAAAATTGTTTTACTGACCGTCCCAAGGTGGTGCTTCTTTTATGGATCCTTTTTGTCCTTTGAAAAATGTGTTTGTCTGTCATACTGTCTTGCCTGTTCCTTGCAGCCTTCAATCACCTACTAGGAAAGGGTTGACCTCTTGGCTATCTGGTTTGTGATGTTTTCCTGTGTTTCATCACTTTCCCTTTGAATCTCCTAGGTCAGGTGGGTTTTTTGATTGTATCGAATACTGATCTTTGGTTTCTTCCTAACATTCACCTAGGAATAAATTTTGTAATATATCGACAGATTATGTGAATCAGGAAATACCGCATTTACACACTGTAGACCAGCCCATGACACCGTGAATAAGAGGAGCCACAAAAGGCTTACAGCAACAAGGCATCAGAAAGTAAAGAAACTAATTAAGATAAAAGTAAAGCATCACTCTTCCCTATCAAGATGATTGCAAAACTAGAATGACACTAAGTACTGCATAGCAAAACAACGACAGAATTCGACTTGAAATAGAGAGTTCGCTTGTTTGAGTCTCTCTGTCCGGAGATAATGTATTGTGTCCTTTCACAAAGCATTTTATCGCCTAGGTAGAACTTGTTCAACCCAGTAAACATCCCGACATAACTAAACTTGCTGACAGGGATGTAAAGCAAAAACTCAAACAATCAGGGACCACAGTTGCTCAGTGGTAGTGTGTCAGACCTGTGAATAAACCTAACCCTAACCCTAACTCAGAAACTTCTTAAACAAGGCTATCAGTATCATAAACATCGCAAAACATTTTTCTATATTTTATAGACGATAATATGATTGGATATCTAAATTCCAAATTGGACATAAATCTCTCTTGGGCCAAGGACTTTCAGAACCTGGATTCTATGGTGGCTTGGTGTATAAATTGAAGAAGATTGTTGGCTCTAGTATTTTTTCAGCGTAGATCATTAAAATAATTTCCCATTACAAAAAGATTGGCTATAACATGAATGTATTGCAGCAGACTGCATGCTTGGTTGTCAACCCTATCACGGTTGGCAACTTTGCTTTCCTCTTTAGTTGCACGCCAGTGGGTCTGACTTCAGACTCTATGACGGTTCCAACTTAACGACTTATCTATTGCTGAGATGGTAGGGGCCTGATGCTTTGGCTGTTGTTAGGCCCACCGGGGTTTACCTGTTGGATTTCTTTTGCTCCGGTTTTCAGTTTTATTTACTGTTGAGTACTTATCTTTGCTTTATCTCCTTTTTATATCTTGATTTATATGTTCTAGGATATGATGCATTGATAAGTTAGGGGTCTTCCATGCAAACCAATTATCTATGTGTCTTGATCCACATCTGAACTAAGGGTGAGGTTGGTGCACCGTTAAAGTGGTTAAAGCCCTCCAGTAATTTTTTTTACTGACCGTTCCAAGGCGGTGCTTCTTTTGTGGATCATTTATGTTATGTTATGCTTTCATGTACGTCTGTTTGTTAATGCCTTGTGGTCACCTGCTTGGAAAGGGCTGACCTCTTGGCTCTTGTTTGTAATGTCTAATTGTGACGTTGTCACTTTCCCATTGGTATCCTGGGTCAGGTGTGGTGCTTGATTGTATCGATTCCTGATCTTTGCCCTCTTTCTTATTTTGCTATATCGAACGACTTAACGGAGGCACTGTGTTGTGTCCTTAAGCAAGACATTTTATCCTCTGCTTACTACTGTGCAGCCTAGGAAGATAGGAAAACGTCCTGAGATGACTGTAAAAAAGACAGGAAAACGTCCTGAAATGACTGTAAAAAAGCCAGGAAAACGTCCTGAGATGACTGTAGAAAAGACAGGATAACGTCCTGAGATGACTGTAAAAAGACAGAAAAACGTCCTCAGATGACTGTAAAAAAGACAGGAAAACGTCCTGAGATGACTGTAAAAAATTTGATTGCGACGTATATCACCAATACGAACAAACGAAATCAACAAAAATAAATAAGAGACCATCTAAACTTTGCTGCAGTTATGTGCGTCTACCAGTATGCAGATTATATTTAGTATGCTGCTTACAATATAGTCGTGTAAGATATGTTGTCAATGGTAATATCCTTCCAAATTTTGTTCGTTTGGCAAGAAAATGATTTGGGTTTTTAGCTTTGACTTTGAATAAATAGTATTTAAACACACGCACACACAAAAACAGCTCCCTTCCCTTCATATACACACAACACATAAAAAGATTCAGGGTGATAAGGATACTATATCTGGACCACGAAAAAAGGTACACAAATCTTATAATGAAACAATGAAGTGTGATTGAAGATTCCGTTGTCGAAGATTGATTTATTTTCTTATTTAGTTAGAGATGCGCATTTGCATACTGGTTAATATTTTGAAGAAGACCTAAGCGTAGATCCCCTGACTGATCAGATTCATCTGCTTTAACTTGAAAGTTTTTTTCCACGATACGGCAAATATAATAATGCAGGTATATATAGGTGTAGAGTGTTTCACAGAAGGATGAATAAGCAAACGATTCAACCTGACCTGCCGATTGCGAAATGTGTTTGTTCAGGGGTTGAACCTAGCTAAGAACCGTCTAACGTCTCTTATCTGGACGAATTATACCTTTATCTCCCCTTCTTTATGACCACCATCTTCTCTGGTAGTATCCCTAACTGAGTCCACATGTAAAATCTACATGAGTTTGTATGTCTTCCAAGACTAGAAAGAATCACATTTGCTTCACCATCAAAAGTTAAAGGCAAATCTACAAGCGACTAGAGCTGGAAACAAAGATCCACATTTCTGGTAGCATCTGTGATTTTCCTCACCTCTAGTTTTCTGGAAAGAGATTATTTGTCAGAAGAGATTTTTATTTCATCAAAATGATTTTTAGTTAAGCATATTTTTTTACAAAAGAACACATATTCGAACCTTTTGACCTCAACTACTTGATTAAACCTACTGCTAGCTCTTGGACTAAACAAAGTTGAGATTTTATCACATGATTTTGTCGATGGTCCCTTTAGATACATGTAGCTGTATAGACATATGCATGTTCAAAAAATGACTTTATACATATGTGATAAGTGATAGAATATTAATTCGTTTCTGATGGCAAATATCATGAACTAGGGTCATCAAGGGACATGATGTATTCTAGTATATGCTTATTAGCTATGTTTCACAAATGACAAAAGTCAGTCATATTGCACAAGCAGCTTTATTGAGAATTAAGGCTATATCTTTTTTATGATGTTTCTGCCTATTTTGTTGCCATGGAAGATCCAAGTACAGTGAGTAACTTTGAGGTCAGGATCTTATTTTAAAGGTGACCGAAATATAAATACAACTGCTAACTTAGAAGTTCCACACACACAAACAGGGTTGTGTGGTTAAATTAAAGCTGCATACTCTGTAACTATGAACATTTTTCGAAAAAAAATATTTTCTTTTTAAATCATTTGCAAAAGTAGAATAAAGTTATGTTGTCACAATAAATCTAACTTCTACAGCTGAAAACTGCATGAAAAAGTGAATTATCTTATAAAAACAGGTGTATTTTCTCTTGTTTGTAATTATTTGCGTCCCTCCAATAATTCTAGACTGTTAATTTTTAACATAAATGCTGTTGTTTTGGCACTAATATTTTGTTAATTATTACGAAAAAGGTAAAGTGTATACCTGAATTTTAGTATTTTTACTGTGTTCTTGAAAAATAGAAACATTATTTTTAAAATGGAAATATCAAAAGTTACAGATTATGCAGCTTTAACGAATTAAAAGGTTTGCATAACGGTTGCCATTTCTTGTTGCCATAGTAATGGTAAAAGTCGCAATAATTGGCAGTTTAGCGCTTATAAGCAGAATAAATATCAAGGTCCGTTCAGTTAAGAAATAATTCGATTTTTGGAATGTTCATGGAATCAAACCCGAAGGGCTTCACGTTAACTTTGCAAGAGACCCAAAGTATTCATGATTCCATGAACCTTCCAAAAGTTGAATGTATTACTGATATTTAAATTTTATTATAAATAACTAATATATAGAAAGTATTTATAATTTAGGAGACAAAACAATTTTGTATTTAGTATTTAATCGTATAAACGGTTTTGTTGGAGTGCAAAGCGTAACAGCCAGTGTGAACACGGACAGCCAATGGAGCAAACAAGAAGCGTGTTTTGCATGTGCAACTCAGCTGTGGCTCGCTGTCAATCACAACACCAGTATCACATCTGGCGAATGAATTCGATGTTTGAAGCGAATTGCACGGGAAAGTGAGCTTGGCAGCTGTAATCAAATTCTGTGTCGTTCATGAGGCTATGAACGTTTGCAAAATTCTAAAGATTCATTAAAGGCTTGCTTAATATTCGAACATAAAATAAGTTTTATACTATGAGGTCAGACTATGCTTTGCAGTGACCTACGACTGGCCCTTAATGCTTCTCACAAGTAGCTTCTCTAGAGGTTGTGAAATAGCTTTCATGTGACAGCTCTGGATCAATTAAGTATTTCATTTATGAATAATATTCATTTCAGAAACAAGTTTGGAGCATGCAATAAATGTTAGATGTGATGGTTATAATGGTTGGGATATACGAATAGACATGAACCTGATGCGAACCATGTATCCAAATATGAGAGCCTCTCACTTATACTTGGGCAGGAACAGCTGTACAGGACAAGATTATGGTTCATATGTGATGTTTAAAAACTCGCTTAGGGATTGTGGCTCCAGTCAAATGGTAGTATCACTTTTCGATTCAGCAAGACAATTTTAACATATTGTTATGTTGGTGGAACTCTTCATTTTAGAATTAATCCTTTTTATACAACGGACTCCAAAAATACATACTTTGCCAAACAGTGAACCCCTGGATAAAATGTCGCATGATATTCTAGGAATTTTTATATCTACAATAGCTACATGCACATTTTTCAATTGTCCACCAATTATGTTTAACTTACTATTTTGGCTGGTGTAATATCTATTCAATGTTTAGCTAATCTGGTTGTTGTAAGCCTTATGTTGTCGTGAACCCCAAAGACAGGAATTTACGAAGCTGGAATAGCGTTATTTTATCTTTTTTATGTAGAACATGTTGGTAAAACTTCGTGTATTGGTGTAGTTTTGATATTTTTCATATTCTGATCCTTCATGGATATTGGAATTCGGCGGAAGGCAGAGCACTCCTTAAGCTGGTACTAGGGAAGCGTAAAAATTGTAGCACTTTCTCATGAACCGACTAAAAAACGAGTCTGCTGTTTTAAAGTAATGTAGGTTCTCTCTATTTCTACGAACCATGCTTTTGACGGATAAAAACGTTTTAACTATTTGTTGGTCAAAGGTCATCCAGCATTCATTTCTACAAAATAATTTTTAATTCTGACCACTTGTTTCCGAGTGTTTCAAGTTTGCCTAACAGCATAAACCACACACCCTTGGTGGCCTTTTTTTGATGGATAAAATTTCTTTTCGCTATTCTTAGCTTACCAGAGCCAAAGGCTCAGGGTGAGCTTATAGTTCGGGACTCGAGCTGGCGTCCGTCCGTCCGTATGTGCGTGCGTCCACACTTTCAAACATGAATATCTCTGAGACCAGCTGGCCGATCGTTATCAAATTTCATTTGGAGCATCATTGGAGTGGGGGATTGACTGCATTTAGTTTTTGGCTAGATCTGATTAGAACTCTGGTTTCCATGGCAACAGATAGCTCCCATAGAGTTATAATGGGGAAAACCTTGTGACCATTCTAGCTCCTTCATTTTTGATTGATTCTTCTTTATTCTTGCAGGTAACAAGGACAACCATAAAATCTTGGATGGGTTCGAAATTGGGCAGTATCCGACGAAGACTTATGAGTTAGCTGCCCTTGAGCGTTTGGAAAAATCCCCATAGACTTATAATGGGAGAAAGGTTGTGACCACTCTAGTGCCTTCATTATCCAATGGATCTTCTTCATTCTTTCAGGTAACAAGGTCAACTATAAAAGCTTGGATGGGTTTGAATTTTGGCAAAATTACAATGCTGACTTCGGAGTTAGCTGTTCTTGAAGGTCTGAAAAATCAATGAATAATGTTGTGACCACTCTAACGCCTTCATTTTGATTGGATCTTCTTCATTCCTGCAGGCAACAAGGACACCCATAAAATCTCGGATGGGTTCGAAATTTGGCAGGATCGGATCAGGGACTTATGAGTAACCTTCCCTTGAGTGTCTGAAAAAATCGCCATAGACTCATAATGTGAGACACGTTGTTACCTCTCTAACGCTTTCAATTTCGAATGGATCTTCTTCATTCTTGCAGATAAGGACAACTATAAAGGCTTGAATTAGTTTGAATTTCGTCAAGATCCCATCACCTATTATGGAGTTAGCTGCCCTTGAGCATCTTAAAATTTGATTTTTAATGTTGTGACCACTGTAGCTCCTTCATTTTTAGTTGGATCTTCTCCATTCTTGCATGTTACAAGGAAAATTATAAAATCTCGGATGGGTTTGAAATTCGGACAGATCAGACCTTGGACTGTGGAGTTAGCTGCCCTTTAGCGTCTGGAAAAATCCCCATAGACTTATAATGGGAGATCTGTTGTGACTCCTCTAGTGCTTTCAGCTTTGAATTGATCTTCATTCTTGCAGATAAGAAGAAAAACTATAAAAGCTTAAATGAGTTGGTATTTCTTCAAGATTCCATCACCCATAATATAGTTAACTGATCTTGAGCATCTTAAAAATTAATGGATAATGTTGTGACCACTGTAGCGACTTACTTTTTGATTTGATCTTCTTCATTCTTGCATGTAACAAGGTTAACTATAAAAGCTTAGAAGGGATCGAAATTCGGCTAGGCAGACCTTGGACTGCAGAGTTAGCTGCCCTTGAGCGTCTTAAAAAATCCCCATAGAGTTATTATGGGGGAAATTTTGTGACCACTCCAGTGCTTTCATTTTTAAATAGACCATATTCATTCTTGCAGATAAGGACAACTATAAAAGCTTGGATGAGTTTGAATTCCGTCAAGATCCCATCACCTATTATGGAGTTAGCTGCCCTTGAGCATCTTAAGAATTGATTGATAATGTTGTGACCACTCTAGCGCCTTCATTTTTGATTTGGTGTTCTCCATTCTTGCAGGTAACAAGGACAACCATAAAAACTTGAATGATCAGTTGAATTCAAAGTAGAGCAAATCTTAGACTGTTGAGTTAACTTCCCTTGAACATCATAAAAAATCATCATAGACTTAAAATGGGAGATCTGTTGTGACCACTCTAGTACCTTCATTTTTGAATGGACATTCCTCATTTTTGCAGGTAACAAGGACTTCCATAAAAGTTTAAATGAGTGTGTTTTTCCGCCACACCCATCCACCAGCTTAAGACTTAGCTGCCCTTGAGCGTCAAAAATATAACATGATAACTGTATAATGTTGTTACCACTCTAGCACCTTCATTTTTCATTTGATTTTCTTCATCCTTGTAGGTTACCAGGACATACATAAAAGTATGGATGAGTTTGAATTTCGGTCAGATCCCATCAATGACTACGGAGTTAGCTGCCCTTGAACATCTGAAAACTACACTTTCAACAGGTTTCCTCTGCAATTTTCATTTAAATCTTTTTAATACTTGCAGATAACTAGAACTGGCATAATATCTTATGATTTTGAATTAACTCCTGGTCACTGTTTCAAGTTCAGAGTTATCTGCCTTGGAGCATCGTAAATTATGGTGTCTCCAAATATTATGCTGGCTCTCAGGTGAGCGATCGTTGCCCATTGGGCTACTTGTCTTAAGAATCATTCCTGTAAAGTCTGGTTCAAATTGGTCTAGCAGTCAATGACGATTGTCATTTAATATTTCAAGTGTAAACAGTTAACAATTCTTCTTCTTCTATTCAAACTATACTACATGTCAGTATGCACCTGTCCCGAAATGAATAAAATTGTTGCTGTGGACATCAATGCACCCTTAATATAATAATATACTACTACTACTACTACTACTACTACTACTACTACTACTACTACTACTACTACTACTACTTATAATAATAATAATAATAATAATAATAATAATAATAATAATAATAATCATTATAAAAAATAGCAGTAGCCTTTTGTTTCAGAGGATGACGCATTTAGCCAAAAACAGCTAATATTTCACGAGGCCCTATATAAACTACCAAACAAGAACAAAATTAGAAAATGAGCTCCATGTATGTAAATCATACGTGTATATCATATCAGTAGATAAAATAGCGGAATTAAAATCATATCTCTTGAATAAATGGTAGAATTAAAAGGTACCCAAAAGAAGCGTCTCAATGAGAGTAAAAACTAAACTATAAGAAAATACTAACATGCACTATTTCACACAATTTGGCACTTAAAATTATATTGATTCTTAGACGGGATTTCATCAACTTAATATAGTGTTTATGAAAACAGTCAACAGTTTCTTAATTTTTTAGCCAGTCTGGTAATTTGTTCGAAATAACTGGACCTGAATAAAACCACCTTTGCTTGAAACTTTACTTTTGTGGCCTTGGAGTATAGAAACCTAGCGCACCAGTTGATCTGAGGGACTGAAGGGTTTCATTTAAAGATCAACAGGAAAACATTTAATTTATATGTGAAAGAAGGGCATTTATAATCAACTACTAAAGAAACCTGACACATACTGTGTCTCAATGTTTTGGTAGTAAATGAATACGATGCACACTTGTCTTTCCATTGCGTAAAGTTGAACAAAGGTAGACAAAGATGTGCTGAGATTATTTGAAAAGATGAACTAATTTCAGACGTCAGCTATCAAAACGTCACGTAACCCCTAAAGTCATTTTTGCAAGAACAAAGAGATCATGCAAAATTTAGCAGAGACTGCTTTAGTATGATACTTTGTTATTTCATTGACAATATCTGGGCATTCAAATAAAGCAAGCGTGCATTGTTAAACCCAAAAGCCTATTTTCATTTTCATAACGTCAATTTTACGTTATCAGGGTTTTATGAGCTTTTAAAAAGACCTGTCCGTTTAAAAATCTTCTCTGTATTATGTTTGGGATGCATTTTGACAGTGTTTCAGTCCTTTTGAACTCCGTAGCTCCGTAGCTGCCGTCTTCGTCCATTTAGCGACACCAAGCTCTACAATTACGTGCTGATATGTGTATACTGCAAAGCTTGAAATTCATACGCGATTAAAGTAAAGTGTAGCCAATTGGCACTAAAAGAAAGTAGACAGCACACACTAAACGGCGACTTACGTTGGCAAAGGAAAAACGGTTATTATCCATAGTTTACGTTGTTTCTTAATTGACATTAAATTTTGTTTATTCCGCTTTTACCCTTTAACGTGACGCGAAACATAAGTTCTGATTCTTGAAAATGCATTCTCTTACAATTATTGGTGGACTCAAAGTCACGTCAGTTTCTAGAAATTGCTTAAACACAGGAAAAAAAACACTGCCGTTTAGACAACGTCGAAATCACAACTTAAAACCCCAAATCATAAGCCACAGCAAGAAATTGCAAATGATAAAATGCGCTTGTGAGTGCACTGTTATTGGCCTTGCATACATGAAACAGTTTTCAAAAAATATCTAGACATACACTCCCGAGGCAAAAGTTATAAAATCGGCATTTTGACGTTGTGACGTCAGGTTCTATAATATTTTTCGAAGAATACTTTCTAATTTCTTGTTATTAAAATAAGCATATGCGCTTAGCTCTATCATTTGGTATTTACGAGTTTGAAGCAAGTAAAAAGTGTCAGGCTTCTTTAGTAGTTAAGTCTTCAAACATTAAACTTAAATTCAACCTTTCCTAGGTAAATGCATTCATACGTTTTTCGACTTCTAAGCTCATCCATACTGCTTGCAATATTGTCATTTTGACAGCTAATTTTCGTAACCTAAAAGTATATTTAGATTATTTATACTGTGGTGTTCCTTCCCATATTGTAGAAAAGTAGTCAATGTTGTTGAATATAAGTCTTTATGCTCCCCAACGGGAGAACATATAGCCGCAACTTTGTCCGTCCGTTCGTCTGTCCATTTATCTATCCAGTCCATCATAATTGTGTCCAGAGTATAAAACAAAAACTATAAGAGCTATCAACTTGAAACTTCATTGGTAGATAGATCTCGATGAGGAGAAGTGCAGTGTACAAAAAACATGACTCTTTTTGCATAATTTAGGAGTTATTGCCCTTTGATATTTTTTCAGTGTTTAATAACATTCAAAGCACACCATTCAGAAAGATTTTGTAAAGCCATCTGTAAGTTTTATTTAATAATATCTTGAATTTCACCAAATCATATACCGTGGCGTATCGTCGGCATAAAGATCTATTGATGGAGAACACATAAGCCTTACTAATCATAATGTTCTTTTTTGTATTGTAGACACAAGGCTCCAGTACAATATTTAGAAATGAGCTACTGTATGCCATCTCTGACCCAACTTTTACCTTTATTATTCGACATTACAACTGGACAGTGGCGATAGATTGCGTCGTCTCACAGGATGGGACTGCCACGGCACACACATTCGTACAGCATCCACATTACTATAGTACTGTGTCCCCACAGAGTCTTCATACAGTGGGTGTGCAGTTCTACCAGGATCCAAACTTCATGGTTGAGATACCTGGCAATCCTCTAAACGTGACCGCTGGAACCCAAGTATTCGTAAAGGTATTTACTACTGATGCTAACTGGAGCGAGAAGATGGTGGTCCATGATTGCTACTCTGAGCCTGCCTCTAGCTCCCCTACTATCAGAAGATATAATCTGATACGAAATGGGTACGTTCTTCTGCATACTCTCTTTAATATCAAATACGCAAGATTATGGTACACATTGCATTGTCATGCAACGATGGCTCGTTTAAGCCTGCACAAGTGAACAGACTCGCAAGAGCCTTCGCTGCTAGTGTACACAAAGTATGGATGTAGTTGAATTCTCAGATTAAAATTCTGACTTCTAGATTCGCTGCATACGCCAGCATGAGCGTTTTTTAAGCTTTTGCGCATATGCAGTAAATACCAAAATATAATGCGCTGGTCCATGATATTTTTCCATCAGATCGGTCTATCAGCTTCCAAGTGTATGTTTATTTTAATCATTTTACAGAAACGCACTATAGAAGAAAAGGATATAATTCCAGATGATATAAGATTCCTACTATCACTTAGGGGATAACTGTATTCAAAAGTTTCATTTTGGGAGGTTAATCGTCGGATATATGGTCGGAAATTTAGCTTTAGGGCGACGCTCGATTGGAGCCGTAAAATGTGATTTTCTAACGTACATCCGACGATATACCTCCTCAAATGAAAATTTTGAATATGGTTATCCCCACTCTAATGCACTTCTGCAGTCTCATCTAAAATTGGAGCGTTGCAAGCCACATAAAGCCGCACATTGTCCAACAAAATGTGGCGTAATTAATGACGTCAAACTGTTTCCGACAGTAAATCGCAGGGGATACTGTCGCAAATATTTGACGTTATCCAATCAGACGTCACAATACAAAAGCAAGTGCATTAGAATAATTGTTTAAAGTTGGTACTAGTTTTCTTTTTTGACACGCGTATGAGGGTATTCGTTTCCTAGATTCGATTACAACAAACACCTTAGTACCATTTTTATGCTATTCCTCTAGACCCCCCACACACACGCATATACACACCTCATATGGTTTCAGTGCTAGAGGATATACGCAGAACCAAAACAAGGGGACGCTTGTATTTCTCCAGGAACTTGGAGTTGCACTTCATGAGGAATGGCAGGAAATTCCGAAGGCAGAGGCAGCCAATTCATCTTTAGTATGCCAGACAGGTGTCGTGCATGGGCTTCTGCACGTGTATGTCACTTCCGATATCGACTTAAACTCCATATCTTTTATTTGTAAAATAAAAAAATGAAATCCAAGTGTTCTCAATTTTTTGGTTCCGCGTATAGACACGCCAATCAACAATAACATGCATATAGAACGTCAAATGGCATCTAAAAGGCAGACAACTGATACGTTCATCATTGTATATAATGAAAGTAAAATTAAATGTTTGTTATTTATAATGTATGACGTACATCATCTGGCAAAATGAAAAATGAATGATTTCTTTCATGGTTTTTAATGAAATATACATTTTTTCATAAATCGATGAAATAATTACTTGTCGCATTGATATCAGAAAATATAACAATCATCTATACTGAGTTTTAGTTTGAAATAGACGTTGGTACTCATTATTATACAAAGTTAAACAAATCAGTCATTTTTTTGTGTGTGAAATAGATGCTAACACCCTCATATAAAATAAAGCTTATTAGCTTATTTCCTACTAGCTTTGAATGGTAAGATATGGAGCAGTGAAATTTTGGGAAATATGAGCCGAACATAAAATGTATTTTCTGGAAGTTATAATATCTTATTATCTTATCGTAAAAATAGAAAATAATACCTACCTTTATAACATTCCTTATCTAGGCTTGCTTCTTGAGTGGAGACCATAGCAGTATTTATGTATTTTTTCAAAGAAACCTACCACTTGTTATTTTCCAAGTGAGGTCCAGACCACATCTAACCTCCCCCTCTGGATCTGTTCATGCATTAGATGGCCTCAGGTTTCTTTATTCACGTCTGTAACTTTCTTATAAATCAACAAAAACACAAAGTATGGATACATATCTCAGTTAATTTTTAAAAAGCATTTTCATGATTAAACTGTTGGGCTTTGAGAGGGTCAGGGCCTGACGTTGTGTTTGTGGTCAGGCTTACAGGGGTTTAACCGCTGATTTTTTTTTTTAAATCCAGCATTCAGTTGTACATGTATATATACTGTTGAGTCCTTATCTTTGTTTTATCTCCTTTATTATATCTCGATTTGTATTTACTAGGATATGATACATCCATAAGTTAGGGACCTTTCATGCGAACTAAACATCTATTGGTCTTGATCCACACTAGAACTATGAGTATGATTGGTACCGTCAAATATGTTTAAGCCCTCCAAAAACTTTTTTTACTGACCGTTCCAAGGTGATGCTTCCTTTGTGCATCCTTTTTGTTATAAGTATTTTGTGTCTGTCATGCTGCCTTGTCTATTCCTTGCAGCATTGTCGTCATCGGCTGGGAAAGGGCTGACCTCTTGGCTCTCATGTTTATGATGTTTTCTTCTGTTTTTGTCACTTTCCCATATGGTGTGCTAGGTCAGGTGTTGTAATTGATTGTATCGATTTCTGAACTTTGCCTTCTTCCTTACTTTGCTAATAAAATATGTTTTTCTTCAAGCTCGTCTTGTTCCTGTGGTTTCAGTTTTGAAAGACAATAAGGTTATGCAACATCATCTTAAGTGTGATGTCATGTATTCAAATGTAACATTATTAGGAGAAAAAAATCTAAACACTTTTAAATTATGTAAAGTGTTTAAAACAAAAAAAAACTAAACTTTTGGTCATGAATTCGACATGTCATGTTTTTCGTCCCGTGAAATGTAATTGAACTTTTCATGAGTGGCTAAGCCACTCATGAAATTTTTATTTTTCATTTTCACTCTATGAGGGCGTCAACGGGGTCTACTGTTTGGTCAACGAATTTCAGCCCTCATTTTTACTAATCATAAGAATTTTGAAGTCTAATTTTACCAGTTAGCTGATGGAGCAAAATACTGATTACAATTTTTTATCTTAAATTCTACTGATTACTTATTTTAGCCAAAATTTGACCAATTACTTATCTCAGAGGTACCCCATATTGAGCCCCTTTTTACTACATGTATTTCAGGTGTGAAGTAGATGCCAGCACACATATCATATCACAGACGGCGCACGAAACAAAATTTGTGTTTGAGGAGTTTGAGTATGCTCTGAATAAGAAGGGTATTTACCTGTACTGCGATGCAAGGTTTTGTGCAACGTCAGATTACTCTCAACCGTGTCAACAAAGATGCCAATCATTTAGCTAAGATAATATCAGCAGTTTTTGCTACCATCTTAAAGAATTGGATTGCTTTTTTCTTATAACATTAGATTTAGAATTTAAATTGTTAATATCTCAATACAATTTGAATCGTGTAAAACGTCCTCAACAAGACCAGAATATCATTTTTTCTAGCTTTTGTTCAGGTTTTGTTGAGGACTCTTTCCACGATTCAAATTGTATTGAAACTAAGATAGTTCAAAAGAACCTTGGTATCATAGAATGTGGTATAATTATGAGTTAGTGCAATGGCTAGCTTTCAGTATGTATGTTTTGGGTGCTTAAGCAAAACGTCTCTGTGATACGTTTTGTGTAAGCACACAAAACATGTTTTAATTGTGGTATACCAATGGGAAATTAGCATTAAATTGACATTCATTTCTGCTAAAATGTATCATGCAAGGAGGAAATGTCACAACCCAACTTTCGTTTAAATGAATAATTTTTATGTGATTAAATGATTGAAAATACTAATAGTAAATATTTGTGATGGTTATTATTATTCAATGACTTATGTCAAACAGTAAATACGAAAGAAACATAGTTGATTGTCAATTATTTAAGGCAAGTGTGCTCGTTTGCAGTTGGTAGCGAGCTTAAGTGGTGATCAGATTTCGACGAACTGCTTTGGTGGAATAAGGGAAGTTATATTCCAGTATACCAACGTAGTTTTGAAGAGATAATTCTCTCCTTTAACCCTTAAAGCACCATCTATAATTTGCAGCAGACGACAATTTCAAATTTCGCCACATTATCAAAAATAACAAATAAGGCATGATATTTCAACGGAATCGTCTGCTGGCAGACGATTCTTGTGTAATAGCATACTTTATTTTTGTTGAAAATTGAGAAAGATGTTGCAAAATTTGTCGTCTGCTGCAGTTGTGGTTGGCGCTTTAAGGGTTAATTGTGTTAAAAGGGACAGTTGTCAGCGTCTGACCAAAGCCTTTTTACAAACAATTTTGCAAGAGCACCACTTTAAAATTGTTCTTTAACCATCCTGTAATATAAAGATGGGGTGTGCACTTTAAAAAATGGTCTTAGGCTTACAGGCATAAATTGTGAATGAAGGGGTGTCCATCTCTTAGTGTTTCTTAAGCCTATTTTAAAGCAAATAGATTGCTTAAGTTTGATGTGTAATTGTGTCTGCTGGGTTTATTTATTATCTTAAGATTGAAGCTCTTTCAAAGCTTGCACGTAACATTAATGTAGGAATCCCGCAATCAGACTTCAAATTCTCTCTTCTGTCCATTTAAAGTCTACATTTGATCGTCTGCTCGTCAGAATCAGATTCAGCCCATGTTTTATCTCTGACATGATCTCACTGAATCTGAGTTACACGAAACGTCATCTACTATCAAAAATACATTACCCAGCTTAAAAGAGTTCCTACTTTTGAGTTGGTTGATTCTTTTAAGCTGGCACGTAACAACATTGCCACTCTTTGTATTGAAACACTGCTAGGTAACTTTCACATTAACCTTTAAAGCGCTAATCACTACAAAATCACTACGTCTGCTTTCTCGTTTGCCAAAATGTTTAAGAAGTCACTATGGCAAACAGTGCGGACCCAGATCAAACTACTCCGTTCTGGATCCAGGCTGTTTGCTTCTATACTTAAATTCGCCAGTAATGTTGGGCAATTATTTGCAGCAGACGACTTCAGCAGATGTCATTTTTCAGAAGCATTTTTCTTGGCGTGTTAAGGGATTTAATAGTGTATTGATCATTGACCTTCTCGATATGATATGATGATATGATTGTAAATTAATGAAAGTGATTATAAGCCTTAGATTGTTTCAAAATAATATGTATATGATTGTAAATTAATGAAAGTGATTATAAGCCTTAGATTGTTTCAAAATAATATGTATATGATTGTAAATTAATGAAAGTTATTATAAGCCTAAGATTGTTCCAAAATATTAAATCAGTTAATTTTCAAAGAAAATCATTTTGTTCTTTATTTCTTGAATCTTTTCTAACACAAAGCAGCAGCTTACTTGTTAGAATACCTACTGTCCTGCCAGCTAAGAGTGACAGTGACGTCATGTTTTGTTTACAAAGTTATAAGGGACTTATAATCGATAGATCACTTGTGTATTAATCCTATCCGCAGGATAGGATTAATACACATGTGATCTATCGATTCGCATTAGCTCAAGTGGAGTGTACAAGTTACTGTTTTACTTAGCAATTGTAAACAAAATATTTCGTCACAGTCACTTTTGGTTGGCACGACAGTACATGGCAAGCAACTATAGTTCCAGAGTAATAGCAGGCCACCAGTTATATATGTAATAAGAAAATATTTTGCCGATATCTCAACAAAAGCATATGTTTTGGGTACTCAAGAGAATGGAACACGCAAAATAAGATATTGAAACGAGTAGATAAGAAAATATTCGCAGTTTTAGGCTCAAAGTGTTTTGTTACCTGTTCCTATTGAGATTATCAATCGCTTTCTTAGTAATTATATGAAGTACTAAACATATTTGACTGATACAATCAAACACCACACCTGACCCAGGATACCAATGAGATAGTATCAACTTCATAATCTGACATCACAAACGAGAGCCAAGAGTTCAGCCCTTTCTCAGCAAGTGACCACAAGGCTTTAATAAACAGACGTGCACGACAGCATAGAAAACCTCTAAACATAACCAGTTTCATTTCAAGGAGTATAATGTTTATGATGGTAGATAGCTTGTACTGTCATTTCTTTACATTGTATTTTTGAAAATCCTCTAGCGAATTGTGTTTATGAAACACGTCCCAGGAGATGCTAAAGGAGTATTCCATACGCTCATTGACACATTTTTCTCTTAATCAGCTCTAGCTATAATATGAATCAAATTTGCATTTTAGATACTTTAATGAAAGTATTCACCATTATGCAATTGATGCATTCAAGATCAGTCACAATCAGTGAAAGCTTGTTTCAGCCAATCAGAGGAGGAATTTTATCGGAGTCAAATGACGGCAAGTTTTGCAATTGCCTACAAATGCTGCCCAAGTTTTCTGGGATTTTTTATCTGCATCAAGCTCTTTTCCCTCCCCATAATATGAAGTTTGTATTTTAGAACTAGCTCCTTTACATAGTAAGTAGAAAGTATTTGTAAGGGGACACTGATTTCAAAAGCTCTTACTTGTATGAAAAAAAAATCCTGTACAAACAAGAATGGCATTTTTGTCTAGGAGACTGGTACATCTGACTATATTGTTGGATGAACAATTGGGCCTCGACGCGAGAAAACCTGTCTTCGGGGGTTTGCAAACAACACAGGCGCAGACCAGCCTGCGCATTCGCGCAGTCTGATCAGCGCCTTTGTTATTCGCTTTTTGGAAAGTACTGTATGTTAACTTCCTATTCGCGCAGTCTGATCAGCGCCTTTGTTATTCGCTTTTTGGAAAGTACTGTATGTTAACTTTCTACAGGTGAAATTTCAATTTTCTAGCTAGTCTCTGTAGCTGAGAATACTGGTTTGAATCTCACTTTTTTGGAGCTCCCGAAGACAGGTTTTCTCGCGACGAGGCCCAATTAATACACCTCACACAGACTACTTTGCGTCCCAACATACAGTTTTTGAGTTCTCAGCAGCGTGCTTATTTGTTATATTTCAAAATCTGTTCGTTCCTGGTTTGATTCTGTTTGCATCACTGTGATGCGCTGTTTAAATTTTAGACAAAACTATTTACATGAACATAAAGTTCAGTTATCAGACTACAATGTATGGAAGTATTTTTGTCCAAATGGTACAGATTTCTGATAGATTTTTTCCGATTTTCTTTTAAAAATTTTCATTTAGAAAATGGTATAAAAATCAAAAAAATAAAATAATACCAGAAATAAATACATTTTGGTCAAAACACTTTCATACACTGTAGTTAGATAACTGTAGTTCTTGCACATGTTAAAACTTTATTCAAAATTAATCAAGCATGCCACAATGATGCAAAAGGAATAAAAACCAGGTAGTAACTAAAATTACTGATAAGCATGCTGCTGAGTGCTCAATAACTGGTTATTTGGGAGTAAATTAATCTATTTGTGATTTATAAATTGTTCGACAATAATATAGTCAGAAGCATCTGTGTCCTTGACAAACTGGCCATTTTTGTTTGTTCAGGAAAATTTTCGTACAGGTAATAAATCATAAAAGAATATTAACAAGTGGTTGGCTACTTAGATACTGAAACATTAAATTTCATATTCATGTAGCATACATTACGTATAACATTTTTATGCACATCAGATATGGATATTTGATATTTTACCCTGGGATAGAAAATCTTATCTTACCCATGCTATCTTACCCAGCCTGTCACGTATTGGTCGTATTGGAACTCACGCACATGGTCGTCAAGTTACGTCATTTTTATGTTAAAGTAACCTCATCATGTGCAATTACATCTTTGTGTATTCAGAGACTTCTGGAAGCTTAGTTTTAAAATAAAAAAACATGATGACCAAGAATAAGCATCCATTATTCTTGTTAGGGTTGGATAGAAAAATCCATCCCTCCAGATCACCATTTATCATCACTCGGCAAGCCTTGTGATGCCAAGCGGCGATCCTTTGGACGGACTTTTCTATCCTACCCTCGCACTCATGATGAACTCTTATATTCTAAATGCTGAATGTGCGTTTATACGAGCATATGGGCTTATCAAGTTGAATGCCATAAAGAAAATACTAGGTTGGTGTCTTTTGATATCAAATTTACCAGACAAGGCTTTAAGAATGCTTGTTGACATCTCGAGGCTTGCTGAGCGATTCAACATGCATTTTTAAAAAACCAAGCGTGGCAACTTCATATCAAAAGACACGAGCATGGTACTCTATTTATCAGTTGACCCATGGTTACACTCTTCAAACTAGCGATTATGACGTTATTTTCTATCTTTCTATTGATTCAGCCTCATTAGCAACGTCATTTAAAAAAGGCAACGTCATCATGACCTGATAAAGGTACATGCCATGAGATAGACAACGTTTATCAGGAAACGTGCAACAATGCAGTTAATATGAGAGGTAGCTGATAAAAAGCATAACACTCATAGAACTTTTCAATGCCCGTTGATAGAGTAAGAACAGAGTTGTACTAGTGTTTTTACTTCCATTTCCTTAGGCATAAGGGATAATTACCCTTAAAAGTGATATTCACTTTTTCAGTTAGATAAATCCTCATGTCTGCCTCATTCAAAATCAAACAATGTACAATATTTACAGTTATCATGGTTTACAGTTATTATGGTTTACCTGTTGTCTTTAATACAGAGTAGAAAGTAAAACTTTATTAAAAACCTAAATCTTAACTATGTTCTTTGATAGAAATGGATACAGTCTTAAAAAACATAAATCTGAAGAACTGGGGGATCCAGCGAAGGGACCCCAACCATCCCACTCATAAATTGCTTGTATTCTTTAATACAGAATGGATACAGTCGTAAAAACCCTTACATCTGAATCATGGCCAGATCCAGAGGATGGACCGCAACCCCCATATCCCTCTTTTGGTTTACAGTAAAACCTGTCTTAAGCAGTCACTCAAAAAAGACCAAAAACATGTTTTTAAAAGACCGATCATCGCTTAATGCAGGTCAAAAGTATTGCAGAATGCTCCAAGAGAGCATTCTGCATTACTTTCGACCTGCATTAAGGTACCATATTGTCTTTAAGACCTTTGTTTTGTCTATTTTTGAGTGGCCGCTAAAGACAGGTTTTACTGTACCTGTGTTCTTTGATACTGTTATATACAGAACGATTACAGTAAATTGATATACGAGTTGTACAAAAACCAAATCTGAACAAGGCGTGGGTCCAGAGTAGGGATTCCAACTGCCCCCTCCCCCTCTTTGTTTATCTGTGTTCTTTGATACTGTTATGTACAGAATGGATACAGTAAAAGTAAGTAAGGTTGCAAAGATCAGGAATCGATACAATCAAGTACCACACCTGACCCAGGATACCAATGGGAAAGTGACAAACTCACAGAAGACACCACAAACGAGAGCCAAGAGGTCAGCCCTTTCCCAGCAGGTGACCACGAAGCACATATAAACAGACACGCACAAAACATAGCAAACACAAGACAGAACAAAAACATAAAAGATCCACAAAAGAAGTACCGCCTTGGAACGGTCAGTAAAATATTATACTGGAGGACTTAAACCGGTTAAACGGCGCCAACCTCACCCTTAATTCAGATGTGGATCAATAAAAACAAAAATCTAAACTATAGGCGGATTCAGGGGAAAATCATAATTGGCTATAGGTTTCCATAAAATTTCTTGCACAGACCCCCTCAAGAAGCAATTAGACCCGTTGGTCTAATTTTCTGCTTTACTGAGGTCCATATGCACTGCCCTCTGTAAAATATGTTGATGACTTAAACATTTTCAGGAGCCTCTAACGGAATTTTCGGAACCGGTGCATATGAGTATTGTCTCTCGTGTGTGATGTCTAATTATGAAGTTGTCACTTTCCCATTGGTATCCTGGGTCAGTTTTGGTGCTTGATTGTATTGATTCTTGATCTTTGTCTTCTTTCTTACTTTGAAGTAGCAGCTAAGGTTGAATTTAATTTATGGTACATGTATTCAGATTCAGTTAAAAGGGCGTACTTTTCATTTTTAGGATTATTTTTATAGAAATTTACAATGTGACTAGTAGCCGTCTCGGTGGGTACTATTTAGTCCAATGAAAGTTTGGGCACAAAGGGCGCATCGTTTTCAATAAGTTTCTTTGTTTTCTACCAAGATATACGTTGTTTATACAGAAATTTTAAAAGTCTCAGCGTGTCCAATTAAATTCATGGCACATAATATTAAGATGCATTACACAAAAATATGTGGGGGTACTCAAATGAACCACCTCAATGAGACGGCTACGTTGATCACACTGAACGCATGTTTAAGTTATTGGTAAGAAAATATTTAAAAGATAAATATATTTCATCAATTTAGCTATGGTTTGGGTGATAAGACATAAGCCATTTGGTTATCTTATACTGACAGACTTTAAAAACGCTAACTTCCCTTTATAACTTTTAAAAGACAGTTGAAAGTAAATGTTCTTTGCTTCGGTGATGTCATCATTGGTTGACTTCTTCAGCCAACACTTAAGTTTTAATTGTACAACTTAACCCGACGACGCTACTGCTTCGTATGTAGTTAGTCACTGAAACATTTTAAGTAGAAAAGATTATAAGTCATTGATTGAAAGGGTACACACAGATAAACGTCAATTAAGCAAACAAGCTGTATCGCAGACCTGCAAATCAATATCTGAGTGATTCCACGATGGTTATTAAACAGTCCATGCTACAAATTGATTACTCTCTGGTTTCTTGATTTAAAGAACAAGGGAGTTTTTACTGATAACATTTTGTCACACAATACAGTTGACCACTATCACAAAAAGTTTACATGTTGATGCATTAAATTCAGTTTAATTGGACAAGTTTTTCATGTGTTACTAACAAATGAACACTCTTTAACATACAGTCAAAATGATTGTTTTGCCTTCTTTTTCAAGACATAAACTAAAGCTGCCATCCAAGTTTTGCGTTTTTAAAGTCCGTTAGTGTATAGTAAACACAGAACATAGTAAAACACAGAAAAGTTAAATCCTCTTGATGAAGACGTCTGTCATGTGTGATAGGAATGAAATTTCTGACATGTTTTGTGACCATTTTAAAAGTTTATTAGACATGAAGAATATGTTTCATCACACTAACAATATTCTGTTTATCTATAATCATGTATCGTTTTCGCCCTGTATTACACTTCTGCTGGCAGGGGGCTGTATTGTCGTCTATACTACAAAACACAGTTTCACAGAACAAATACAGGCCATCATGACTGCTGGTATACTGAAAATCTTGGAACATGAATTTTGTTTCATGTCCAGTGGCTCTTATCACGTGGGTGTTGACGTCTTTTTCACACCTGAAATAGAAATAATCATTCAAGTTATAATAGGCCTTGAACTGGCTATAGACCCCCTCCCCCCAGGGGGAATTTTGTGATTTTCTGAAAATACATTATATAAGACACAAAATAAAAGATGTAAGCCCTCTGAGAGTGGTAGCGTTAACGTGTAACATCACTTTATATACGTTAGCCCCCAAAATAGCATTAAACGTCCCTGATAATGTCTCAACCATGACATGTTCGTACATATTTGCATGCTGACACAGGTTAATGAACTTCTTATAACACAGTTACATATTTTTAGTATTAATTTCATAAATATCTAGAGTTGTTACCGTAGTATACATTACTTAGTGTTTCCTGCGTTATTTCCGAGTATCAATATGGTATTTAATGACTATAACTGTATCAAATCTGTCACAGAATATAGTAAATCTATAATGCTGTCACTTAAATGATTTTAGGTTCTTTATTATGGTGGCTTACACTATTTCTTTGGCCCATGTTACGTATGTTACCCTCAAAATAGCATTTAACATTCAAGTGAATGTCTCTAACAAGCCCTGATTATACGTATTTGCATGCTGGCACAGATTTATGTACTTCTTTAAACAAGGTTTATCTATTTTATGTATTCATTTAATAAATGCCTTGAGCTTTAACTGTTATGTGTGTTGCCAAATGATACATAAGTTATTCTGAGTATCTGTATAGCAGTTGTTGACTATATGTATAAAGTCTGTCAGAGAATTAAGAACATTTATTAGGCTGAAAAAAATGCAGTTCCTTATTAAATGGTGATATAAAGTATTATCATAATGTGATCTATCAACCTTCACTGCTTGCTCACATAGACAGTAGATACCATGCATTCAAAGCGAAAGTTCTGAAAGACAGTCACAGTGAAACAGCTCAGTTCTGGGCAAGGTATATGTATATAATTCAGATGGTGTTGACACTGATAATGGCTACAAGGAAAACATCTTTGAATTGCATGTCAGCTTGATCTGTATGCCTTGTTCCCAATGTTCATTGCAAACAATCACAATAAATACGCACAATATGTACCTGTTTAACTGATTACACTCATAAATTTGTCTGATACATATCGCAGATGCAACGAACTTCTCAAACAAAATGGGTTTAGTGTGTCACAATCATTGGTTCTTTGCTTGAGAAATGCTTTTGACACAACTATGAGGCAAACAGTAAACCCCGTGCCAAGTCCAAGGAGGTATTATAGGCTTCAGCAGATAAAACTTCGCTTCGTACTACAGATGGAATGGTGTATTACTCATCACATCGGAGCTCAATATAAGGAAACAACTCTCCAATGCACTGAAATCAAATATTCAATCTGCTCAGATGAAAAGTAAAACGAGTACTAGAGGCAGTTTCTGGCTTCGCCAATCCTTTTAGTTCTAGTTTTGAAGACAATGAAGTGTACTTTTTGTCTTTCGGTATTCCTGCTAAGCCTGGCATAGCTAAGGATCTTATTGAGGCTGATGACATTGGCAGGAAAGCTGTTGCAGACTTCATTGACTCACTTTTAGTTGAAAATCCTGTCTTTCACAACCCCATAAAATGCTACAATCTAATAAAGTTTTGAGACTTGCAAGAAGAATTGTCCAATTTACAAAACGTAATCAGCCAGAAGAGAGCTTAAAGGAGCGTCTTTGGTCAGCATGACCTTCTTTCTATTGTACATAATGTTGACCTTGAGTTGACACTGTCGATCCTTCTGGGACCTGTTACATGATAACTGTCAATTCACGATAGAGTTTCCACCAAAACTGACAAGTCCAAACTTCTGCATGGCTTGCAATCACACATTGAACGAACATTAGATTAGCCATGAACCAATATTAGATTACCCATGTTGTGCTGCATATAATATTGATGGTAATGCCATACTACAGAGCATAATAGCTTTTCCTGTCACCTTCAAGGGTCTGATGGTACCAGTATTCAACCAGGCACTAAAGGCAGGGCATGTTGGTTTTGTCACTGATACATATATACAATGTATAAACAGCAGTCAATAAAGTCTTACAAACATTCTCGCAGAGGATAACCTGGATGTTTTGATTAACACTAGTCTATTCAAGAAAAGGTGCTCCTTCTGAATGTCAACAACATTGGCCAGAATATGGGGGAAGAAATCTACAGTCATACACTGTTTAACAGATTGTGACACTACCAATGTGCCAATGTGTTAGTACCACGGAAAGGTTATTACTATCAAACTGATAGAGAACCCCTCGCCACTAGTCCATCTACATTCTAAGCAGGGTAGGAAAACAAACAAAGAATTGCTCTAGGCACTCATCAGTGACATTAAGCCCTAACACGTGCTAATTATGTAAATGTTAATTAGCTGCAGTATGACATGTTTCTTAAAAAAGTACCAAAGCCAAACACATATACTGACTATTTAAAATGGCATGAACATGAGCTTACTTCCACCCTGCTTTTCTGTGTGTGCTTAAGATGTACATACAAATATTGAACTATCAAGTATTTCCCATGAAAACAAGTGAGGCTTTCCAGTTATGGACAAAATTTGTGGAAAATAAATGGGAAGGAAATCGAGTACCTCTGGGTGAAAGAAAACTTGATTATACCCTAACAAAAGAGTCACATAATTATATTTCACATTTTGTGTGATATGGGGCTACCATGTTCAAAACCCAACAACACAAACCTAATAAAAGATAGAAACATACTATTTGCAGTTTCCAAAAGCTACGTAAACATTCTTTAATACAAAATGAATTAGTAAGCACATTCACATTTAAAATAAACTATATTAGTTTCATAATTCGTTTAAATATGAATAATAAAAAATATAACATACGTAACACTTTGGGGTGCATATTTGTTTTCAAAGGTCCATATCTGTGATGCAAAAATAGCTGACATGGATGATATAGCCAATTTGGAAATCTTACCATATAGTTTGCACTTTTCAGAAGTCATGTCATTTACTAACATTATCAAAGACGTTGATTGGTAATATATGTTATTGGCTGTTACAAGGTAATGGTGCCATTACCAGAGTACTAGCATATTGCAAAATCCTTGTAAGATGAATCTGATCGAGGATTAATAAGCTGTATTGAAAAATTCTTTAAACCATTGGATAATATACGAAGACTTGCTAGCTTGGCTAGAAACAGCTCGATAACTTCTACATGATGTGTTTTCATTGATCTTTTAAGTTGCTACTCACATATTGCACTGTATGTTACAAACTTCCCATGAGCATTTTGTTAACTATATTTGATGTCTCTATTAAAGAAAAGAGGGTTTATGGTAGTTTATGTTTTGAGTTACTTCCTCAGGAAATGAGCCAGAGTAAGAAGAAGTACATAGACCTATGTAAGCATGCAAATGAGTACAAACAGCTCGTTTTTGAGACCTTTTCTTAAATGTTTAGTGGTATTCTGAGAGTAACGTATGTAACTTGGGCTGTAAAATAGTGTAAGACACCATAATAAGGAACTTCAATTCATTTGAATAGCAGCCTTATAGATTTGCTATATTTACTGACGGATGTAATATATATATTCAATAACTGCCATACTGATACTTGGAAATAACATATGAAACACTAAGTAACACATACAACGGCAAAAACTTTAGACATTTATAAAATAAATGCTAAAATGATGTAACTGTGAAATAAGAAGTTCTTAAAGACATATGCAGCTATTTCCAATGCGCACCTTTTCCACCTCTGGAAACGGGTAAAGTTGTCTGGGTCCTGTCTTTCGAGCATTAACGGATTTGGATCAACACAGCTTTCTGATATTCTTATGTCATATCGGTGTTCCGACATTTTCTTGACAAAATAAAGTAATTAAAGTGTGTCGGAATAATCTATTGACATCATATCAGAACTGATTGTCTCAGCTCTAAAGACAGATGAATGTAGCTCAGTCGAGACCAAACAACGTACACAATTACCCTGGTTATGAATATGACAGTGGCCGAGTCTCTACTATTTGTACGGTTATTTAGAGCGGCGCACGACCTGACTTCGTGGTCCAGTGGTTAGCGTGTCTGGCTACAAAGCCAGAGAACCAGGATCAATTCCCGGGTGCGCACATATTTTCAGTGTGTTTTTTCTTTCTCTTTTAGCATTTTAATGCTAGATTGCTTCATATACTAGTAAAATGGCATCATCAAAACAACCAAAATGGTCATTCCTGAACTTTTAATATTGAATAACGCATGAAACCTATGGGGGTGGGGTTAAATTTCGCCCTCTTGAAAGAGAATTAGTTTGGTGACCCCAGATTTTTATTATTTTTTTTTCTAAAAGGTATTATAATAGTCCATGGATTAAAAATATTTTTTTAAGATTTTCAACATCAGATTTTTTAATAAATGATTAATTCTAAAAACAAATTCCAATTTTCGACGAATTGCCAAATTATAGCATGCAGTATTTTGTCACAGCATGGGATAACAAATAAACTTGCACATTTTCTATAAGGTTTGAGGTCACGGGCAGTAATTTAAGTTAAAAGAAAGGAGCTGGCTGAAGATTACAACTGTTTAGCTCGATATTTAGGACTAGTTTTATTATTTTATATTTTTAGAAAATAGGTCAAATGCTGGAAACTTCAATATGAGATTTGAAAAAATAAGCACGGTGACATATCCTTTTTATTTCATAAATGGATAGCCCATGCATAAAACTAACTGTGTGCAAAGTATTGAAAATATTTCAACATGGGAAGTATTTAGTAGCATATGTCCTTAAACCAGTGCCAGACTTTAAAAAGTGTGATTATGTCATTTTGGAGACATCAGGAAAATTCAATGTTATTTTGTGGGTAACATAGTGTTACGTGGGTAACATAGTGTTACACGCTAACGCTGCCACTCTTAGAGGGCTAACATATTTCATTGTGTGGCTTATATAATGTTGTATCTGGAAATCATAGTGTACAAAATTCCCTCTGAGGGGGAGGGGGTACTATAGCCAGCGCAAGGCCCAGATAATTACATTTGACATTTTTGTGTGATATGGGGCTTCTATGTTCAACATCTAATATCTCAAAAAGTATATACGATAGAAACGTAATGCTATTAGTTTTACAAAGGTAAATAAAGATTCTTTTATATAATACCAAATTAATGATCATAAACTGGTTTCAATATATTTTAAGACAAACTATATAAGATTTATTTATCATTTAAAATGGGATACAATGAAAAAATGTAACATACACTACATCAGTAGTGACAATATTTGTTTTTAAATGTCAATATCTGTGGCACAGTAATAGCTTAGTTAGAAGATATAGCCAATTTGAAAATCTTACCTTATCTTTTGCACTTTTCTGAAGTCTTAAAACGAAAGTTAATTATCAAGTATTTTGTAGGGTAACGTATATAACAGGCTGTTACAGCTTAACGCTGCCATTGTCAGAAGACTAACATGTTGCAAAATCCTTGCAAGACATTGGGCTTTAAGAAAAATATGGTCTACAAAATTCCCCCTGGGGGGGGGGGGGGTAACCATATCCAGCCAGTGGCCTATAAGAACTATAGCTATAAATCAGCATAGTAAATGGCTACACATCCAGGATGAACCACTATAATATGCTATTGGGATCAGTCAATGTCCGTCGTCCGTCGTCATCAATTTGCTTAAAATGACAAACTACTATATCATTTGGTCAAATTTAACTAACCTTCATAGGAAAGATCCTAAGGTGACACTCTACATAAATAGCTTAATAAAGGGGTACGTGCATTAAGGGGCTAATTTGGCCCCCTCTACAGCTAAAAACTGAAATTCGCTTTTCATCAATTTCATCCTATTGGTTGATAAGAAGAATGGTTCAAGTGTAAAATTCTGGTATTTATTTAAATTTAATGGTTGCTATGGTAACAAAAATGGCCACCAAAATAGACCTGAAATAGAGAAATTGCCATTTTGGGCTAAATTCAAGGCTTTTTCAGACCGATTTTTTAAGAATTAGATATCAGCACAAGCAAATACCAAAACAACCTTTTAATATATTGTGTGCCATAATAATTCTCACCCTCTGTTAAAATATCTTTTTAGTATTTGCTTGTGCTCTGTGTTAATTTCTCTGTCAAATGTCTTAAATTTGCTACAAAATGGTCACTTTCCTATTTCAGCCTATTTTGGCAGCCAATTTTTGTTACCATAGCAACGGTAAAAATAGAATCAGTCCCAGACTTTTACACTTGGGCTATTGTTCTAATATACTAATAAGAAGAGCTTGTGAAAAGCAATTTTCATTTTTTGGCCTCATATGGGGGCCAAAATAGCCTCTTAATTTTGATCCGTATTAAAAACATGGCTGCCAGGGGACGTGGCTTATTGCGGTAACAAAAACTTTAAAATGTCTTCTACTCTTAAACCAGAGGTGATAATTCAAAATAATTTGGTAGAAATGATCACTGGATAACTTTCTACAAAATCTGCTAAAACTAATTTGATTCTTCAAAAAACACGGCCACCAGGGTACGTGGCCAGTTTCCCTATATGTACCTATGTAAGAATTTTTTAAACATCTCCTCCTCTGAAACCAATAGTCAGAATTAAAACAATTAGGAAGAAGTGGTCACTATGTAACCCTCTACAAAAATTGCCAAAATGAATAAGATCCATCAAAAGCATAGCTACCAAGGGACATGGCTTATCGTGGTCAGGATTTTTTTTTAAAAATCTTCTCCTTTGAAATATGGGGTGTGGCTTATCGTGACTTATCTTTGCCTTCTTCTTTTCTTTTAAAAGCATTAAAGATCTTCTCCTCTGAAACCACTCATCAGAATTCAAAATAGTTTAGCGGAAATGGTCACTGGATGACCTTCTACAAATATAGCAAAAACAAATTTGATACATCAAAAACATGGACAGAAGGGAGCATATACATAATAAATTTTAACGTCTTTCTCATCTGAAACCAATCGCAGAAACGAAAAAGATTCGGCAGAAATAGTCAATAGGTGACCCTCTACAAAAATAGCTAAAATATATTTGAACTGACAAAAAAGAACATTGTCGCCAGGGAGCTCTGCTTATCGCGGATCTCACAATTTTCCATAAATCACACACATGTGTACTTAGCTACAATAATTTTAAATGATTTCTGAATAATGGACATTTTAACACTGAAAAAGTAAAATTTCGTGTGAGTGACGTGTCATCTTGACCCTCTTGTTTCTATTAGATTGTCTGACCCAATTTGAAAATATCGAAGCAGCCATGTAAAGCAACAGCTGACATCATTGGTGTTGCATATTATACCAACCAATTTTTGCGAGACCATTGCCAATTCTCCTTCACCCATGCTAATGCTCATCCTGGTTAACTAAATCAAAACTACAGGAGCAACAAATTATTTAGGTAAATAATGTCATTATCAAAACTACAGGAGCAACAAATTATTTAGGTAAATAATGTCATTATGCAAATATTCGCAACACAAATCTGGCAAAATAATCATTATCACTGGCTTAACACTGGTCCAGATGGACAAAACTTTTGAGCGTAAAATAGAAAATATTTTCTCATCCATCAATTTTAACATTTGTTGTGGTTGCTCAAAAGAACCGTCACATTAAGACAGTTCTTTTGAGTACCAACAACATATGTTTCGGTTGATGAATACGAAAATTAATGTTTAATTATGCACACTTATTGAGAGGCCTCACTGGCTTATAATTTTCATTGTACAATTCTAGTTGTTTATCCCATATATTTTTTGACAGTATACAGTGAGCCACTTTAGTTACGCACCCCTTTTTCCGGGCCCACATTTTTTAACAAAAAATGCTGGAATTGACCATTCTCTATGATAATTTACTTATTGACATTTTATATGTTTGATGACATCGAAAAAAATATCAGAATCACTCATGCGAATCATTCTGCTACGTTAAAGGCAATTTTGACACAAATGCACGTGCAACCTGAACGTCTATATTTTCTATTTGCGTTTTGCGCTAGACATTATCCATGGTGATCGTTGTGACAGAAAACCCCAAAAACAATTATTTTATTCAAGTAAGCCCCATGTATTGGGTCGATGAATTCTGTAAAAGTGTTGCCTTTTGAAGAAATGCACGTTTTGACGTCATTTTAACGTCAGTTATAATAAGCAAACAGGTTTTCCTTCGTAAATTGTCTTGTTATGAGTCACTTCTTGACATAGAAGTATCAAAACACTAAAACATCTTATCATTGACATGTCTTATAGCCTTAGTAGTAGTGACGTCATCACTAACGTCAACCCCATGACGCCAATAAATCCATTGATATTTTTACAAAAGTAAATGGCGGATACATGGTTTGTTTAAAATGACATTATAAAAGAAGTGTTTTGATAACTAGTTTACTCAGAATCATACGAAATTTTATCAAACTTAAAAAAAGTACTTAAATCAACTTTTTTCAAACCTTGCTCAGCTTGGAACCAAAACAGTAAAACGTTTAAAAAATGATAAGTTAACAAACACATTCCAGTCTTGGATATTGCCAAGAATAAATCGGTTCTTATGTCTTGCATAGCAGATATTCGACCCTGAAAAAGTGCAATGTGATCCGAGTTTCATTTGAAATCATGCAATGTGAAATGATGTTTTGAGGGTAGTGCCCTTCAAGATCCAATTTCTCATTCGATTCTTATCTGATCACAATAAAATTTAAATGGCTTATACAAATACAAATGCGCTTTACGCTGGTAGTCTCAGAATAAAAATATCCCATCTCTTTTCCGAGTAATTGTACATTTTATAAGTGGTGCGTAACTAAAGTGGCTCACTGTATAGCCACTAGCCACACTGGGCCGCCAGCGAAACACCAATAGAATAGCGTTTCGCTGGCAGATCCACAATGGTTTACTTTAAACTGCTTATAGGGTGTTTTATACTTAGTTACATGTTCGTATATTACATACCCACGACGTATAAGGTAAAACTTAGTTCCAACTGATGAGTCGTTTGACATCGTTGTGTAGCAGTCATGAACAACCAATTTCACTGCCCACTCAGGCGCAGTAGTAAAAACCTTCACATAGACATTGCTGCCTACACTTGTGTGTAGGGGATTGCCCGGCATCTCGACCATAAAGTTCGGATCTTTGTAGAAGCCAATGTTAACACTGTAGTGACGTTGCACAGCAACGTGTAGACCAGGATTGCTCGGGCCATGTGCAACTTGTCCCGTTGTGGATTCGTTTCTATTGACGTCACATTCGACTTGCACTGACCAGCTGTAACCCCTTATGATAAAAGAGTGTATAGGATCAGGTACTGCGTAGATAAGTTCATTTATGTAAATCAGCTGGTTTCCTGAAACCTGAAATAAAATGCGTTAAACAGGTGAAATATTTTGTGTATACAGTAAAACCTGTGTAAAACGACCACCCTCAAACAGACCAAAAATTGGTTTTCAAGACCAATTATTGCTTAATGCAGGTCAAAAGTATTGCAGAATGCTCCCCTTGGAGCATTCTGCAATTCTTTCGACAAGCATTAAGCTACCAATTTTTATTAAGATCTTTGTTTTGTCTATTTTTGAGTGGCCGTGTTATTCAGGTTTTACTTGTAATTGCTGGAGACAAAAAGCATGCCTTTCAGCCATTTATTTTAGCTTTCATAAATAGACCATGTCGCGAGAGAACCTGTTTTCGGAGTTTCTGGCTGACTGCGTAAGGCTCAAACCAGCCAAGCAGCTACAGAGACTAGCTAGAATATTGAAAGTAAGTAAGGGTGCAAAGATCAGGAATCGATACAATCAAGTACCACACCCGACCCAGGATACCAATGGGAAAGTGACAAACTCGCAGCAGACACCACAAACGAGAGCCAAGAGGTCAGCCCTTCCCAGCAGGTGACCTCAAAGCACATATAAGCAGACGCGCACAAAGACATAGCAAACAAAAGACAGAACAAAAACATAAAAGATCCACAAAAGAAGTACCGCCTTGGAACGGTCAGTAAAATATTTTACTGGAGGGCTTAAACCGGTTAACGGCGCCAACCTCACCCTTAATTCAGATGTAGATCAAGACACATAGATGTTTGGTTTGCATGAAAGACCCCTTTTACATAAATCAAGTTCAAGTATTATGCTTTCCAATATGCGATAAGCTTATTCGCCAGCTGGTCTGCGTCTTTGTTGTTTGCATGCAAGACAGGTTTGCCAATGCCAAAGCCAAAATGACTATTGTTCTTGTTGTTGTTTTTATTGTTTAGTTGTATTTTATCATTTAGTGGTTTTGTTTGATTCTATAGTTGTTTTTTAATTGTCAAAAAACATAATAGTTTTAAAATTAGTATATCAGGGATAAAAAAAAATCGGAAATCCTCCTAGCGCCATAGAGAAAGGCAAAAAAATGCTAATATATTGCATCATAGAATCAGAACTCTTTTTAGGGATAATCTGATTCCTGTTTTTGTAAGTATGTATGCAAACAGTGTGGACCCAGGAACATTTCGGTACATTTTGTTATAATTGGCGGCAGACGACAATTTCAAATTTTGCCACTTTTTCAAAATAACAAATAAGGCATGATATTGCATGAGCAGACGATTCTTATGAAATGCCATACCTTCTTTTTTTCGAAAATTAGGAAAGATGTCACAGAATTTGTCGTCTGCTGCAGTCGTGATTGGCGCTTTACGGGTTAAAGAATTAAGTCACTTACTGTTTCACTTGTTAGGCAATCTCTTAGCCCCTGCTTGAATCTTAATCTTGATCCGTCCTCGAAGCCACGGCATAGATTCTTCCCCAAATATATATTCGAAGTTTTCATGTCAGGATATTTTCCCCGAAGCATGTCAATATCAACAGCGATATCCCAACCTAATTCGTTACAGTTGACACTAACTGCATCAGTTATGTTGAAGTCTGCAAATTATCAAAAATGTGAATAAAACTTTCAAACACCTCAAAGTATAAACAATGCATTTATGTTACCATCTCTTGTCACTAAAATTATAAAAAATGATTGCAGTGAAGGTCCAATACATTGCGCACTTAAGCCTTTTAACATCTGTTGGATATAACAAGAAAGAAACAAACGTGAAAAGTGTTCACAGCAAAATAAAGAATTTATTATACTTTATTTACACAAGGTTTAAAAGGAAAAATATTTTCTTGATTTCTAGCACAACCCCCCTGTTTTCGGATAACAAAAATAGTCCCCTAACAATACGCACTTTCTGCAAAATTTTCAATTACTTCTCTTTGGTTAATTACTTTTACAAAGTATACCTGGTAAAAGTAACACCAGGTTGTTCCTAACAATTTACTTAACCAATAACTGAATTCTAAGTAAATATTTTGAAGCCTGGGTTATTTTAAATTACGATCAGAGAACTATTAACAACGTTTTCCAAATTTTGCCAAAATATATCCCTGCTCAGCAGTAAAAGCGCAAAGTGAAAACTTACTGCTGTTTTTCTCTTCCATCAGTAACCTGATATTAAACATAAAAAAAAGATTTGATCTGATTTGATGTGGCATAGTCACTTGGGCTAGTGAGCAATGTTAGGGGACATCACTGTATGACAATAAATGTTCCTAAAGGAATTTATTTAAACACAAATAAAAGTAAGAAAGAATCAGAATCTATGTAATTAAGATTCATTAACCAATTTGCAGCTAAAGATCAAAATATTGATTAACAAATCCTACTGGTAACCAACACAGGATCTGATATAGCTGGAGATAGCTGGGATAGCTATTTGAGATAGCTGGAGCACTCTCATCAAGTTGCAACTGCCCAAAATTGATGAATTCCTTCATGGTTTGTGATAGCGACTTTTTAAAAAGTCGCTATTACAAACCATGGAGAAATTCATCACCTTTAGACAATTAGCTGGCTTCCAATAAACAGCTTCAGACGATCAGATGAAGCTAGCTCAGAAACAGGTTGATTGGGTTCTGACAGAGTGTGGAATTGGTAAAACTTCTCCCCGTGCATCGATGTAGTGTTGATATTTAAGAAATAGATTCCCACTTGCAGTGATTTGTTTCTTAATATATCACTGGATGGAGAAAAGTCGTTTAAGTGAATAAATCATGAGCGCGAAGCGCGAATGATTTATCCACTTACAACTGACCGACAGACAGTGATATATTAAGCAACAAATCACTGTCAGTGCGAATTCATTTCGATGCTAACACACAAAAAGATTAAAAATGCGAACAAACCCTTCATAGTCTATAACGATTCCCCCATCGGAAACAGACTGTCAGAATTTCCAGCAACTCTCGTTCAGACTGAACCGTGTATTTTTAGGATAATTTAAACATCGAGTAGTTGTGAAAACGACGTTACGCCGTCTATTGTGGTAGATGTCGTCATAAAAATCAAACTGACAACTGAATGACGTCACGTTGGTCCTAGCCAAGTCCGTGCAGTGATTTATCAACCAATAAATCACTTAGTTTAACTTTAGGCTATATAGGCGAGGTGTGTTAGAATTTTATATATTCTGGTCCTTTAGCAAAATATTGGGTTCTGACGGAAAGCAGAATACCGCTTAAGCCGGTGCTAGGGGGCGTGAGAATTGTTGCACTTTCAATTAGTTCTCATGAACAGACTCAATGAAACCGAGTCTGCTGTTTTCTTATATTGTAGGTTCTGTCTATTTCTGAAGGATCCGTTTTTCCAGATTATTTAGAGGTCGCAACAGCTGTCGTTGTTTCTGTGTAGAGTTGGTAAAACTTCTCCCCATGCATTGATTTAGTGTTGATATTTTTTCATATTCTGGTCCTTCATGAATATAGGGCTCTGTCGGAAAGCAGAATACCACTTAAGCCAGTGCTAGTGAGGCGTGAGAATTGTTGCACTTTCCATTAGTTCTCATGAACAGACTCAAAAAAACGAGTCTGCTGTTTTCTTATATTGTAGGTTCTATCTATTTCTGAAGGATCCGTTTTTCCAGATTATTTAGAGGTCGCAACAGCTGTCGTTGTGCCATGTGGAGTTGGTAAAACATCTCCCAGTGCATCGGTATAGTGTTAATATGCTTTCATATTCTGGTCCTTCAGGAATATTGCGTTCTGACGGAAAGCAGAATACCGCTTAAACCGGTGCCTGGGGGCGTGAGAATTGTTGCACTTTCCATTGGTTCTCAAGAACAGACTCAATGAAACCGAGTCTGATGTTTCCTTATATTGTAGGTTCTCTCTATTTCTGAAGGATCCGTTGTTGTTGTTTTTTTTTCAGATTTTATTGGGGATTTGTTTCCAAACCTTTCTAATATGGCGGTTTACAAAATACGTCTTTTCAGACATGCTGAAAACTCTTTGAGCATTTGCAACTTGATGAGAGTGCTCTAGCTCGTACCTCAACTTGTATGAGACACTGTGTTTGGTTACCAGTCGGATTTGAATCTTCTAGTTCTATCTATCATTTATGCCAACAGAGTGCTATGCTCTGAAAATATTATATATCTGGCCTTCGAATCGCTTCTAAAATCAGCCGACGATAGTACATCGAATACACAAAGGTATAAAGTCACTGTGCTACACAATACTCTGCTATAATATTTTTTTCCAAGATTCTACCTACCCTCTGTAGCTGCGTAGATAGGTTCAGAAGTCACCTTGTCACATACCCTAAAACTGGTCTTGTATTAATAGAGGATCTCACATGATCGGTCATGTATTATTGAACTTGTTAAACAAGTTGGGAAAAAGAGATAAAATGCGTGATCTCCAGAATATTGGCAAAATCTTGGTTCATCGAAAACAAGAACAGCAGATCTAGAAAAACTATGGAGAGAAATAATAGATGGACTTATAGTCAGATGTGATACAGAAACAGCAGTGGAATTCACTGACGGCTCTTGCCTTGGAAATCCTGGACCTTGTGGTGCTGGAGCATGCCTATTTATGGCTGGTTCTGTTGATCCTATCATGCTCAAGCAACCAGTCAGCAACAGAGGTTCAATACTACTTGGGGAATTAGAAGCCATTAAACTAGCTCTCAAACACATATACCAATATAAAATGGAACGTCAAATGCATGTAGATATTAAGAAAATCCTCATTTTTTCTGATAGCCAGAGTGCTGTAGGACAACTAGTTTTAGGATGGGTGTGCAAATCACACCAAAATACAATACTTGAGGTAAAAAATATAATTTGACAATTGGAAAATACCAATATTGCCATAGAAATCTCTTGGACACCTGGACATGCAAACATTAAAGATAATAAACATGCAGACAGATTAGCCAAAGAAGCTGCGCAAGAAGCCAAAGAAAAAGAGAGATTACCACCTGTAATATCATTAGGAAATGTGAAAGAAGCAGCGAAGAAATCAGGATATGTTAAGTGGCAGGAGATGTAGGAAAAGTCAGACAAAGGTAGGCACTTATTTTGACATAGACCAAAAGTAGATTTTAAATGAAATCACACATTTGAATCTTCCTTTGGAGAAAAAGTGATTTCTCAGTTGAGAACTGGCTACATAGAACTGAACGACTACTTACAAAAGTGTAGCATAAAAAAGAACCCAACCTGTGAATGTTGGGGAGAAAGAAACAATAAGTCACTACTTTCTGGAATGTACAAATTATGGAACACTAAGGGAAAACATGAGGAGACGACTTTTTGATTGCTGCGGGAACATTTACTTAGACTTAAACATTCTATTATATGCAAAGCAAGAAGAAGTTTCAAAGAATGGAAAAGCTTAATCCTAGCAGAGCTAGAAAGCTATGTGAGTGAAACTAAAGGTTTCACCACACAAGAGTTAAGTCAATAGCCGCGCACCACCTATATACTGCGAGTTAATACAGTACAGTTTACCGGCGATAAGAAAATACCAGCGAGGAAAATTAGGCCTTCTGGCCTGACATACAGAAATACTTGCCGAGCATTTTATCGTTTTTCTACATATTGTTTTTATAAGTTCAATATTACAGGAGCACGAATGTTTGAACGAGTCTATTTATCATATGACATTAACATTCCCTTGAAATAACATTTTTGGTGTGAACATGTTAAGAGTTTGCCATTATTTCCACAAAGGTGTAATGTACGTCATTTTCTCACGATACTAAATATGTAAAGCACTTGTGGAATATAAGCTTTAATACATGGTGTTATATCACTCCAAATTGCGACGCCATGCTATAAATAATGGTAAATGATAAATACCTACCTTGGGTACTGGGAGAAGTGATCATCCAGGTTTGAGATACCAACGGAAGAAATGTAGATGACAGTATTAGTGATTCCGTTGACACATGAGTAGCAGTTATGAGATTGTTAATTGAACTTGTAACCATTGAAGGTGTACTCGACATTGATGTTAAATATTGAGAGCTTGATGAGATCACTGAAGAACGGCTGTCCATTGAGGAACGTGATAGTTTACTGCTTTCACTTTCTGTTGGATGTACACTAATAGAATGTGTTTGGAAGTGTTCACTATCTGTTTGAGATACAACACTAGGAGTGGCTTGGAAGTGCCCACTATATGTTTGAGATACTACGCTAGGAGTGGCTTTGAAGTGCCCACTATCTGTTTGAGACACAACGCTGGGAGTGGCTTGGAAGGGTCTACTATCTGTTTGAGATACAACGCTTGGAGTGGCTTGGAAGTGTTCACGATGTGTTAGAGATACAAATTGTCCGCTGTCTGTTCGAGATGGAAAACTAGGACTGGTTTGAAATTGCGCAGTATCAGTTTGATATTCAAAACTAGGACTTGAATGAAACAGTTTACTTTCTATTTGAGAAGCAAAACTGGGAGTTATGTGATAATGTCCACTATCTGTTTGGTGCACAAAATTTGAACTTAATTGTAGATGTTCAGATGATGACACTGTCCTTTCTGTGGAGAAGAGGCTGATTGTCCTGCGTGTTGGTGATATAGTAGCTGAAAGTAAAAGTATATTTGGGCCTCGTCTCGAGAAAACCTGTCTTCGGGGTTTCCGTCAAAGCGAGTTTCAAACCGGTCTCCTCGGCTACAGAGACTAGCTAGAAAATTGAAATTTCACCTGTAGCAAGTTAAAATATGGTACTTTTCAAAAAGCGAATAACAAAGGCGGTGATCAGACTGCGCGAATGCGCAGTCTGGTCTGCGCCTGTGTTGTTCGCAAACCACCGAAGACAGGTTTTCTCGTATCGAGGCCCTTTTGAACCGCAACATGTGATTTCCAACAATGTGGTATTTTGACATGAATAGACTCAGACGAGCCTGTGCAGCCTCCTTTTAAGCTTAGAAAGTCTTAATGCTGTTTTATCAGTAGCTTAATAGTCATAAAATATTCAAGCGACTAGCAAAGGCTCTGATTAGACTGCGCGTATGCGCAGGCTGATATGAGGCTTTGCTAGACGCACATACCACATTGATGGAAATCTCACGTCTTGGCTCATTTTACAACTTAGAAGCATAATTTGAATATCAAACAATTAACGACGATTGGTGGCTGTTTTCTCAGCTGATTGTTTACTTTGGTTGTCTATATTGCAAACAATAGGGATACAAATAAGATTGCTACCTTAGAAACGGTCATGTGGTATGGTGAGCATCAAGACTCAGTTGAAGGTGATGGTCATCTAAGTGCTACATAGAATGTTATGTAACAAGATGTTTGTCATACCCTGAAGTTTATGAATTGGTCAGCATACAGTTGCCATTGTTGGTGTAAGCTGAGAAAGTCAAGATGGCGGCCAAGTTGACTACCAGACATAATGCAAGGGAGTAAGTAAGTAAGTAAGTAAGTAAGTAATGAGTTTATTATAGTGACATGTGCATACATGATATAATACATATTAAATTGTACAAATATTAAGCACTCGGCTCAATGGACCTATATGTCACCTTGATAGGAAGAGTCTATCTAGTTACAATAATTTTATATTAGAAAGCTATGGAGTTTATGAATTGGTCAGCATACAGTTGCCATTGTTGGTGTAAGCTGAGAAAGTCTAGATGGCGACCAAGATGACCGCCAGACATAATGCAAGGGAGTAAGTAAGTAAGTAAGTAAGTAAGTAATGAGTTTATTATAGTGACATGTGCATACATGATATAATACATATTAAATTGTACAAATATTAAGCACTCGGCTCAATGGACCTATATGTCACCTTGATAGGAAGAGTCTATCTAGTTACAATAATTTTATATTAGAAAGCTATGGAGTTTATGAATTGGTCAGCATACAGTTGCCATTGTTGGTGTAAGCTGAGAAAGTCTAGATGGCGACCAAGATGACCGCCAGACATAATGCAAGGGAGTAAGTAAGTAAGTAAGTAAGTAAGAAATGAGTTTATTATAGTGACATGTGCATACATGATATAATACATATTAAATTATACAAATATTAAGCACCCGGCTCAATGGACCTATATGTCACCTTAATAGGAAGAGTCTATCTAATTACAATAATTTTATATTAGAAAGCTATGGAGTTATTCTGGTATTGTGATGGGAAACTGGTTGTTACTGTCAACATATTAACTTACAAAATTGGCGTTTCACTTTTTTTACTGTGGTTGATTATTGGAAATTGCAAACAATATTGGCCAAGACCAGACTACCCATTAGGAGAATCTGATCAAGGTTAACATTGTTTGCTGCCGTGATAAAATTAGTCTAGAGGCCTCTAGTGCGAACAGCATTGGCCAGGATCAGACAACTCCCTTAGGAGCAGCCTGATCATGGCTCATATTGTTTGCTTGCTCCCATGATACAGGCACTTAAATACATATAACAGACGTAATAAACAGACCATATTTTCTTGACCAAGTAAATTATTTGATAACATTTCACTGTTAGCCCGTTACAGTTATTCATGGCGATAATTGGACTGAACTATGCTTTGTTCTTAATCCTGGTGTGCGATATTGCTAATACTATGGACCAAGACCAGACTGACCCTTTATGAGCGTTTTGATCAGGATCCATATTATTTGCTTTCATGATAAAACCGAAACTGGTCTAAACTGAGAACAATATGGACCACGACAAGATTACCCGTAAGGTGCATTCTGGTCATGGCTCATATTGATTGCTGCCTAATAAAAAGAATTTGGAGTGCACTTGCATACAAGCAACAGACGTAATAGGCGGATCATGCTTCTGTACAAAGATACTCGCATAGGATAAGGGTTATTAATGCAAGGGAGTATGTATACGATTTGCTGTACGAAATGTATTTTAATATAGCAAATTAACGATATTTAGTTTTGTAGTATATTTTTGATCTTTTTCTTGATACATTGAAATATGGTTTTATTTGCAAGATCAATGTCAAATTCAAGGTCAAATAAGAAAAAAGTAAAATAAAAAGGCTAATTGCACACATAAAATATTGTCTTTTGTTATCGTACAAAATTATACTTATGTTATGAGACAAAGTAAACTAAATATTCATACTTTAATAATTTTAAAAGAAAATTAAACTGCCTGTGTTTCTATGAAGGTTTTCAAGATGGCGGCATGAGAACCCCTTGTCAAAGTAACTGAAAAATACTATTTCTTAGCAATTTGATTTTTTTTTCATTTAGAATGTAGTCATCAAACTACTTACTACTGAATCATGTTTATCATTATATTTTAATAGTCTGGAGGTTATAAGTTACCACGAAACGGTTTTATTTCATGTTGTGACCTAGAAAATCGAAGATGGCATCTAAACTGGATGAAAATGTAGACCTGGGTAGAAAGTTGTAAATGAAGCTGTAAAAGCTTAATAGGTGACTGTAGAAAACAACAATAATAAAATAACTGTCTTTCAAATATAGTACAGCATTTAAACTATGTAAATTGAGTCTTATATTTCAAGGTTTATAGTCAAATATGCTACATGAGCACACAGCGTGAAGAAACCAACAATATGGCATTTGAGCCGGGAGCAGACTCAAATCAGCCTTGGCATACTTTCAGTCTCATCAAAGTTTTTGCTGTACGAATAAATAAAGCCAAAGGCTTTAGCTGTTCAATGATCGCACAACTAAACTAATTATACTAGACAAACGTCATGGTTGATCTGGGAATTAGATCCTAGCCAGGAATGGTTGTACAATCAACAATATAGGATATAGACTTTGCCAATGTGTAGCTGTTATAATGTTGAATCTTCAGCACAGCTGGTAATTTGCCTATCGATCTAGTCCAGGAATAGTGTAATTTGAATGACTGGCCACACTCAAAATGACCTTAGTTGTGTCATTTGGTCATAAAGCAATCAGAACAATAAAACCTTTTAGCCTTCGACACATCATGTTAACTTTATTGATTTCTGTAATAAGTCACAGGCTGGTTTCCTTAACAAAGTGTCCTAAAATCGGATTAGTACCACCTGTTTCTCAAACTTCATCACAAAATCAAAAGGTTCATCACAAATAGTAACATATAACTTGCAATACGCAAGGCTAAGAGCATCAAAGCATCATAAAAGCATGCCTTACCCATTCATTTTAAAAAGTCAGGTTGTATTATACAAGGTCAAATTCTAGATAAAAAGGAGCAAATACATATTTCATAACAATATGATGTGCTTAAAGTAAGAAAAAGGGCAAAGATCAGGAATCAATACTACTGACCCAGGATACCATTTGGAAAGTGACAACTGCACAATTAGACATCACAAACGAGAGCTTAGAGGTCAGCCCTTTCCCAGCAGGTGACCACATGGCATCAATAAACAGACGTACACGCATGCATAACGAAAACAATACAGAAATTACCTAAATGATCCACAACGCAGCACTGCCTTGGAACGGTCAGTAATAATATTTTATTTGAGGGCTTAAACCGGATTCAGGGTGCACCAACCTCACCCTTAGTTCAGATAAGAACAAGACACATAATTCAGGTGTGGATCAAGACACATAGATATTTGGTTTGCATGAAAGACCCCTAAATTATCAATGCATCATCTTCTTGAACATATAAATCAAGATATAAAAAGGAGATAAAGCAACAGTAGATAAAACTGAATACCGGAGCCAAAGAAATCGAACAGATAAACCCCGGTAGGCCTGACATCAGCAAAAGTATCAGGCCTCTACCATCTCATCAATAGATAAGTTTTTAAGTTGGAACCGTCAAAGAATCTGAAGTCCGACCCACCAGCGTGCAATTAAAGAGGAAAGCAAAGTTGCCAACCGTGATTGGATTGACGACTTATTCATCTTGAATGTGACATTGGTACCGGAAGTTATATTTGTTACTATTATGTGATGAATATCACTTTCCTGATATTAACCTCAAAGGAATGCATCACATGTGCTGATCCACAAAATTCAACCAGAGGGGTAATGAAGACCTTTTAGCCATCAACGGAAGTAAGTAAGTAAGTAATCTTTTATTATAGTGATTTGTGTAACATGTATAAACAAAAGTACAAAACAGTAATTGTCTTACTATACACTCGGCCACATGGGCCTATAAGTCACTCTAAACACAAGAAACGTTTTTTAATGTAAGTTAATTTGTGACGATATTACATAATACTCATTAGAGCATTATCCCTAAAACTTGGCATGCTTTATCACAAGTTTCAGAATTATATTTTCCCAGTTCTTTGCATGCTGGACAATTTTGCATGCTTTTTGTCATCGGCAAAAAAAGATGCAATATTATTCAGCGTGCACTCGCCTATCGAATAGTTTATACCTTGAGAATCGTTGCTGGGCTCTGAGGGAAGGAGATATCTCCTTTTTAAGCCCGACTTTGCTTTAGAATTTTTCTGTCACTGTGTCTTATTATGTCCTTAACAGTTTTGCTGAGCATCATATGTACAGGTTTGCTTTACAGTTTAATGATAATATATGTCAAAACTGAAATGATAACTAATCAATAATTATACATGACTTCATTGTTCCAGTGTTGGTCTATTTTTATTTAAATCTATTCACATCCTTTGCCAGTACCGCTCCCTCTGGCAAAGAATTCCAGTCGTTTATAATTCTCTGTGAAAACTGCTGTAATCGTAATGTTGTTCTACAACGGGGTTTCTCCAATTTGAGACTGTGACCACGGGTCGATGATGAGGTACACAATTTAAAAAATCTTTCGGAAGGAATGTCCTCTATGCCTTTTGATAATTTTGAATGTCTGAATCATGTCACCACGTCTTCTTCTATGAGCCAAACTAGGTAATTTTAACTTTTTTAATCTTTCTGTATAGGTCATATCTTTCAATTCAGGAATAAGTTTTGTTGCACGTCTCTTTATTTTCTCCACACTTTCAATGTCTTTCCTTAAGAAGGGATACCATATTGTGTTCCCGTATTCCACATGTGGCCTAACAAGGGATTTGTAGAGGAGAATAAAGGAGTCTTTCTCAATATAATCGAAAGTTCTAACTATTAATGATATTGTACTGTTAGCTTTGTTAACTTTTTCAGCAACGTGACTACCAAACTTTAAGTCCTGTTGAAAGGTTACCCCTAAATCCTTCTCTTCACTTGCAGTCTCTATATTTTCAAAATTCATGGTAAATTGATAAAATTATTTGTTTTTACCATAATGAACAGTCTTACACTTTTTCACATTAAATCTCATTTTTTTTGTTAATTGATCTCCAGAGAAATAATGTACATAGCAAAATGTAAATTTACATAAGACAGAAAAGCTTGCATAATTCATAAATGTTTTACAGATGGGTACTTTGAACCAGTTTTTTCTAAGGAAACATATAGCAACTTGTGATTTTCCAGGGGGTCTATCCCCTGCCCCGCCGCCCTCTTGATCTACCAATGCATCAATTGTATATTGTACTCATATGACAATAAAAGGTTACCTGGATTCGTGTGGACAGCTGAGGGTCCTCTTGTTGTTGATGGTATTCCAACTGAATAGCTGCTGCTCGACATTGCTTGTACGGACGCTTCCACTTCAGGTTCGCAGTTAGCACCAACAAAACCTAGTGAGAAAAGTACGGCTTTAAATTCTTAAAATATTCAGAGTTCCTAGCTTACAAAAGGCGAATCAAAGTGGCTATTATGCACCAAATACCGGGCCCGTCTATATATTTTAGCGTATGTATACAATGATAAGATGCAGTTGATCCTGATAAATTAAAGTCGAAGAAATTTGGGAAATAATGGTTTCAGACCAGAAACCGCATTTCTGAGTTATTCTCCTTATTTCCTAACCCTTAATGCACCAATCGCAACAAAAGTCGTCTGCTGAAATGTTTAAGAAGCCTCTTTGGCAAAGAGGGTGGACCCAGATCAGACTGCTCCTATAGGAGCAGTCTGTTCTGGGTACACGCTGTTTGTTTCTTTACTTAATTCGTCAGTAATGTTAGGCAATTATTTGCAGCAGACGACTTCAGCAGACGACATTTTCATATGCATGTTTTTCTTGGCGCTTTAGGGGTTAAGCAAAGTTGTGTGTACAAAAAAGAACTTTCTCACTAAATAAGCTCGTTCTTTTTGTGTGCACAGCATATATATATATAGGTAAGAAATAATTAAAAAAAAGCAAGGAGCCTTAAGTATCTGAAGTCCTTACAAATTGCACAAAGTCATGATGCAAGTTTAAATTAAGTCAAGGTCAACCTAGGATAATCATTTAAGTCCCACATCCTCCGTGTTATATATCAAGACCAAAGGTCACTGGGCCTTTGATTGTGTAGAAAAGGTTCACGTTAACTGGCCATTGCAGCCACGTTAATCACGTGACCTGGATCGTTTGTCTGATTCAGTGGATGCCCTATATGAAACCATACATGCATATTGGCAAGAATGCCATTTTGGTAATTTGATGTAAACCATATTATCAAATTTGAATGGTAATATCTAATGAACGTTCAATGTGAAATTTGACTTCGATTGGATCTGTGTTTTCTGAGAAAAGTTGTGTTTTCTGAGAAAACTAAGTTTGAATTGATCGATATCAACCCAATATGATGGACCTTTGCGGAAAGGACAAAAGACAATATTGGCCTTTTGTACTTTTTAATAATCATTGGCTCTGTAGGTTAAACGTGGCGATGCATTGGCTTCAACTGTTGGCATATTCTTGCGTAAGATTTAACATTGCTTTTAACGTCGTCAGTGCCCACGAAGGGATATGAGTTAATATTGGGTTTTGGCGGAAAACAGAATACCGCTTAAGCCAGTGCTAGGGGGATGTGAGAATTGTTGCACTTTTGATTAGTTCACATGAAGAGATTCAATAAAACAGAGCCTGCTGTTTTCTAATATTGTAGGTTCTCATCCGTTTTACCAGATTATTTATATAAATTATGTAGGGCCTATATCTCCAATCCTACATACCTAGGATAAAAGACCATTGTCATTTCGGTCCTAGAGGAGAGGATTGTTGGTCACGTGGCCTACACTATATATCTTTATTTAGGTTGCTTTAATGTTTCATATGAAATTTGACTTCCATTTGCCCTATCGTTTCTGAGATAAAATTGTTAAGATATATTGATGAAAGTCCAATATGAGCGACCTTCGCTAAAAGGTCAAATGTCAACATTGACATTTGATGCTTATCTATAATCATCGTTTGATAAGGTTAAACATTGAAATTGTACGGTAAATGACACTAAAAAGGGCCTTAAGCGCATTTTAAAATATCAATATACGTATATGTCGAAATTAAACTATTCTTTCATATTATAAGACTTTTAAGCCTATTTGAATAGTTAAAATACTACCTAAAAAGCCTTAATTACATGATTTTTATGTTTTAAGATGATGAAGGGGTACCGTAATACAAATGCTGTAACAACCAAACGCCCCAACTGACAGATAGCGAACATGTTGTAAAAAGCTTATTTAATGATAAACTTTAAGAAATATACTATCTACGAAATTCCCTGTCAGGGGGGAAACCCTTAGTAGCTCACAGTCTATTTGCATGTATTCTAGTTTCTCATCCTCTGGTTATCATGGATGGGTTTCCTGGTCATATTCACTTGTTTTTGTCTTTTGTTATTTTTGTTGCTGTTTTTGTAGGTTATGGTGCCTCAAAATGAATTAATCAAACACAATTCTTTCTGTCTGTAAAAAATAACATACCGCACATATAGTTGAAAAACAAGCCTAGTACGCATGAACACGTGATATTTCTAATCGTCATTTGTTTGAATACAACAGCGATGAAATGGACTTAAGTTATGTGCAAAGCAACACGAAACAGGCCACGAGGTTATAAAACTTTTTTCATGCTCAACTCAGCTGAGCACGAAATTTATCCTGCTCATAAATGTTAAAATGCCAACAATCGTTGGCATTTTCACATTTATTAGCATGATAAATACAACATCGGAGAGGCTTAAAGCAAGAAACTTCTTCATTTCTTCATTTTAGTTTTTATGAGCAGTTGATATTTCGTGCTCAGTTGAGTTGAGCATGAAAAAAGTTTTATAACCTCGGGTCTGGTTTCTTCGAAGTTTGCCCACTTACCTGGCAAACAGAACCGTTCTCCATTTGTATTGCAATACGATTGTGTACTGTTCTCGCAAAAGACATCGCACTTGGAACCATAGTAATTCTCAACACACGAAATAGTAATTTTCACTGTCAGTCTATAGGCATAAAAGTAAAATAACGCTGATGTTAGTTGGGACATTGACCTCTGTTTAAAATTGCTACAATGATTGGTCCACGTAGCTGGAAAAAGTTTATTTGTTTCATGCGTACAACAAATGCGCAGTCTGATCAATGCCTTTGTTATTGCTTCATAAAGAGTCGTAATATTTTCGTTTGTCTCTGTGCATTGGGCATGCTGGATTGAGCCTTAACTGATGGAACATCTATAGGTCCTCAAGGCGAAACCCATTATTTCTTTATGGCTTTAAAACTAGGTTCACCTTCACAAACGATCCAATGACTTCGAAAACAACCCAAAGACTCTTCAAAAACGTGCAAACGTTCTAGCTCCGTCTCACACGACATATTGCATTGGCTAACCACTAAAAAGAATACAACCGCGAAAAACTGTGAATTTTTGTAACAGCCAAAACGAACAATCACAGTCATATAAAAGTTTCGTCTGCCAAGGTCGTCAGCTGCACCTATTTGCTAACATCACAGACTAATTTCAGCATACTGGCAAACAGTATCTATGGATATTTTGTTTGAAACTTCATTACATCTGTTAACGTAACTGATTTTTTACACCAAACACGAGTTAAAGCCTATTATTTTGCACTTTGGTGTGAAAAAAATCTATAAAAATGCCTTATAAATGCATCAAAGACCCTAAAATATTGAATAAATATCAAACTTCCCCATATTTTTGGTATATTTCGATGTTTCCTGCAATACTTATTGTCTTTATATATCAACAGAAATGAGTATTTGTAACTGTTCGAGCCACTTATAACTATTTCAAATTGCGCCAGAGTAGATTACCATTGAAAACGTGGGTGGGGTAACAATGTATATTTGAGAAAAACGTTCTTCTATTAGTTCTGCTTCTGAACATTAGTTTACATACATACAGATAGCATCAAAGTATCATTACAAACACTTTTGGTTTGTTGAAAGTAAAGTTATTCCTTGTTATGCAGTTAAAAGGTTACAAAATAGAAAATGTGCATTACAGAGGTAGTACTTAATCCAAAAAATCTCTCTTTCTAGACGGTGAAATTCGTTCAAATTTCATGATGATTTAGCTTTACGTAATGATATTTATGATATATATATATAAGTTTACAAAAATCTATTTCTTGGAATTGCCTAAAATGTTTGAATATTTAGTTATCAAAAGAAAAAATGGCAGTAATTTTGACTATTCTTTTTAATGTATAAGTCGGTCAATAAACATAGACGATATAATCAATAAACCGTTCCTGTAATCCTTATAAACTTAACAGTTGTTCAGATGCAATAATTCACTATATACCATAATCATCAACTACCATATCATAGACCTGCAGTGTTTCTCAGTTAATTTGGCCCTGAACATTTTTTTTGAGAAAATGGGGTGTATTAGGTATGTTTTAAAGTGCCATAGCTCTAATGGTCACATCGTTTTTATTGTTTTATATCATTAATAATAAAATGAAACAACAAATTACAGAAAACGAAGAAAATCTATTTTTCGGGGAAAATGCTCAGGTGTCAGGTCATCCTTAAAAATTGTTTTGTTTATCGTGCTCCTACCTGTACCCATCAATTTCAGTTTGGGTAGGTAGGTAGGTCTCTTTTTTTTAGAAATTCAGCATAATTTTATGACCTCTTCTTACTATCACTTTTAGAGGTCTACAAATGCTGTATATAAGGTAAGAATGCACATAATAACAGTCTCTGTAACCTTTCTTCAATTAAGATACAGCTTTTAATGATTTTAAAGAAGGGTTTGTTAACAGTACTTGAGAATAATTTAAAAAAAAAAGAAGATTCTCAGAAAGGCAATAAAATTATTTGGGTAGGGCTTGTTTTGGGTGGGTAGGTAGGAGCACGGCAAACCATTTTTTTAAGGTCGGCCTCAGTAGTGCCCTTAAGTATTTAAAGATTGTTATACCCAGGCAAACAATGCAGACTCTGATAAAATGCCGCATTTTGCAGGATTTCACCTGGGATATCAGTACCCTTTTGGAGGATGGCAGTGCATTAAAGGTTAACATGCACTAACTATGATGTCAATTACCTAGTGTTATATTTCTGCTGGCTTCCTTGCATTGTGACAGTTTGTGATCTCGGTTTAGAGACACCAAAGAAGTTAAACTCCATTGAATCCATATCGTCGTCCCCTCCGACGGCGTCATAATCTGTTGAGGTCACAAGTATACCTAATTGCTTCTGAAATCAAATGATGTTACTGAAAACTTCAACAGCCGTCCTTAAAGACTATATTTCATATTTTAGGCATATCAAAAAATACACTCATATTACTTGACTTTTCGTTTACTGTAAAGGTGGCAACTTTGATACTCATATCTGAGTGTGGTTCGGCTATTTCATCTGCTAAGGAAGGGAAATCAGATTTTATTTACAATTTGGTAAAGAGTTGATAAGCTATTTGAGCCGCGCAAACGTGCGTGCGTTCCATGAAAATCCTTACCATATACACCCTGAACTCACATTTAATAACCCTTAAAGCGCATAATCACAAAATGTATGTTTTTTGTCGTCCACTAAACTATCTAAAGCCTCATAGATATACAGTGTGAACCCAGATCAGACTGCTCCTGTAAGAGCAGTCTGATCTGGGTCCACAATGTTTGACTCCCTGCTTATGTTAAATATACATTTTCAGATGCAGTTATTTTGCTGGCGTTTTAAGGACTATATAATGACTGAGATGGTGGCACAAGATGATACAGTTACTTTTGAATAAAACCACGCCTCCTTTTCAGCTTTTACCTATGCCTAAGGTTGACCATTCATGAGGCGCCGCCATTATAGTAAGCGAAAAGTCAAGTAATACCAAACACGCCGTAAACATACATTTCATTAAATTTCTTCAAATCTTAAACAATCTAACAACTATGTCAACTATATTTATGTCCCGAAATAGACAGCAACGATCCAAATTATCAAAATAAAACTACATGATGCCCCATTACTGATAGATTGATTGGTACCCCCCCCCCCTTTAAAGTCAAGAAATTCAGTACAGTACAACGCTTTGTGAACATGACTTTCCGAAACAGCCCTTTTTTCCTCCACAAAACATTTTATTTCTAAAGCGAAACACTCTTGAACTCTTTAATGCAAAACAACACTCCTTCTGCATGGCAAGGACCTCGGACAGTCTTAATGAAGGATTGCCCATAAAAATTGTCAGAGAAAAGTTTCAAAGAAAATGATATTTTTCCTTGGAAAAGATAGTAGGTTTAAATCTCGAATTATCTACAAAAAATTGTTTTTTTTTCATTGGACAAGTGCCAATTAAAATATGGGTTTAAACACTGTTTTTGCTATTCAACAAATAGGGAATAGAAAAAAAGGTTTACTGAAGTGCTTTCCCAACTAATCCATTTGCAAAAAGTTATGGTTTTACTTTTCACACATCCTCTAAAAATGGCATGTTTGGTCACGGGGGTAACGATGTCAAAATGCTCAAAAACAATTTATTATGAAGACTTATTTGGAACCAATTTTGTACAAACCTGTAGGTAAATATCAATTTACAATGGCATGTACTAGGCTTTAGTTAGGGTATAACTGTATTCAAAATTTTCATTTGGGGAGGTATGTCGTCGGATATACGGTCGGGGATTTAGTTTTACGGCGACGCGTAAGCGGAGCCGTAAAACGTGATTTCCGACCGTATATCCGACGATATACCTCCCCAAATGAAAATTTTGAATATGGTTATCCCCATTCTAATGCACTATTAACATTTTCCCTTCAAATAGACGGCGAAAATGTACTTTGTTGCGCCTATACGTCCAGTGGATGCCAGCTGCATAAAACCGCTTGCCAGCTGCATATATTCACTTGCCAACCAATGAAAAGCCCAACCTCCTAAACCCTGAAATGCAATATTTTCCAAATATTTTTATTTTGCTAGGTGCACGAAATGTAAGGGTTTGATTTAAGCACGACAATATAGTTGTCAATAATGTATTATCCTAGCCACAGACTCAAAATTTGGGCAGATTGAATAGAAGACTGTCAGGGAAAGGGTCGTAACTAAGGTTGTGAGAACTTGTGACCCAACCCCATTGCTGTATAAAATTTGGCAATAAAATATGTTTAAACTAGAAGACTGTCCGAGGTCCTTTGGTGATTTGGCTTGATATAATAAATTCTACCCCACCACCCAATGTAAATTATTATGACTATGAAAACGGAAGTATCTCTATTCGTCAAAGTCCCTCGGGTGCAATTTCTTGATTATGCATAGCTGTTTTTCGCTAACAGTTTCTTATATCCTGGCCTATTAGAAGCTGCAAAAGGAATTTTGGAATGCTTTGTGGCTCCCCAAAAATTAATAAATTATAAGTTGACGGGTGTTAAGTGTTTTAAATCTGAAATGAAATAGATGATTAATATACTGACAGTACAGTAAAACCTATTCAAAACGGCCAATCCCAAAAAGACCCAAAATGATTTTCAACACCTAATATTGCTTAGTGCAGGTCATACGCATTGCAGAATGCTCTAAAGGAAGCATTCTGCAATACTTTCGTCCTTCATTAAGCTACCAGTTGTCATTAAAACCTTTGTTTTTTTCTATTTTTTGAGTTGCCGTTTAAGACAGGTTTACTGTAACAACAAATGAGATGAGGAGACATTTGGATTTGATACAGAACATGATAATTGGTAATTATCGCAAATGCGAGGTGCGAAAACATATATGAGCGTGTCTAATCAGATCCAAGAAGAGGCTAAAGGTAAGATTCTAGTCCAACTAGATGCATGCATGTTTAAACAAGAACCCAGTTAGCTGATTTGATTACTTTGATCACATGACGTCGCGTCTGGGGTGAAATAACGTCATGCAATAAAATCGATAAACCACTAGTCGTTCGTTCGTAATATGGAGGCACCAGGCTGATATGCCTGGTTACGCGGCGGTGGCGATGTATTGACGTCCACTATACCATTGAGTAAAATATGGCAAAATCTTGTTACATTTCTCACGCCAAAAATGCGATTTTAATAAATTTCAATGTCATGTGATAAATAGAATCCAACAATCGTGCTCCTGTAATTATTGAATTTATTTAACTCGTTGCAAAAAGCGATAAAATGCTCAGCAAGCCTCGTATTTTATCTTTTTTTCTCAACTCGTTTAATAAATTCAAACAAACATGAGCACTCATGTAGCCTCCTCTATCTATGTAATGGACGAACAATGAGACTTGCTGGTGCTGGTCGCTAATGCGCAAAGCCTCTATTATTAAGGTATCGCCTTCATCAACACATTTACTTGATGAATGAGAGCAGCAAAGGAGTTTGCTAATGTATTCATGGTTAAAGGCTATAATCATTTTTGCAACATCTGAAATAGAGAGTTTAAAGTAAAGAGTGCAGTGACAAAATATTACTTTAATTTTAGCAATTAGTGCTAATATAGCTGATGTTAATTGCAGGAGTCTTGTTAGTTGAACCCTTCACATCAGAGCGTTAAACTTCTATTGAACACTAGACTGTGCTAATAACACATTAGGGTTTAGAAATGAAAAGACACAGGCGAAGAAGGGTGCTCATATTTGGCACAAGTGTTGCTTATAGTGTATTAATGAGGTAATGGGTTACCTTGGAGCCAATGGTCAAGGCCAACAATACTTAAATTCTGTCTTATGGCTTGGAATACCAATTCCTCTTTCCTTTTTATGGAGGGTTTTCATATTTAATACACTATTTTTTAAAGGTGCGTAGATGACAATAAAGGTTTCAGATAGCCAATAAGAGGTCAATGTTAATTATACTGAAGAATAAGTGAGTATAACCATGGTATTTCAAACTCATACACTGCATACCAACCAAAGACACCACATGGAAGAGACACAGAACACTAACGGTCACATGACATAGAGAAGACAATTAAAGTAAAGCAATCAACCCTCTCTTCCTCAGCGAGATTATTTGGGCCTCGTCGCGAGAAAATCTGTCTTCGGGGGTTTCCGACAAAGCGAGTTTCAAACCAGTCTCCTCAGCTACAGAGACTAGCTGGAAAATTGAAATTTCGCTCGTAGCAAGTCTAGATATGAAACTTACCAAAAAACGAATAACAAAGGCGCTGATCAGACTGCGCGGATGCGCAGGCTGGTCTGCGTCTGTGTTGTTCGCAAACCCCCGAAGACAGGTTTTCTCACGCTGAGGCCCATTTCAAAACGAGTAAAGACACTAAGTACTGCACAACAAAATGACCAAGCACAAAATCCACGCTAACACTGGGCCAACCATCAATAATGAATCAACAGGACCAGAACTACCACCTTAGAACCAACCGTAGACGGAGCCACTGTGTGTTGTGATGGGCTTTGATTAATTTTACTATCCAAATCTTCGTATTATATTCTGTTCCTGTCAAAGCAAAACAATTGGTATGCTCGTGTGCAGGCTTCAATGTATCATCAAATGGAGACAATCAATCCAATCAATATACTGTGATAAACTAAAGAAAAGGGCTCTAAATTCACATACAATCAGAGCTAAAGACAGTCCCCAGTCCTCGGATGAGCCCAGCCAAATATAAACATCAGGCACTGACCCACCGATGAAAGATTTAAGTCCCGATCGTCACTGAGTCTGAGGCCTGGCCCATCGTCGTGCAATTAAAGAGGAAACCATAGTTATAAACCGTAAATGGGTTTATAACCAACCATGTAGAGTGTCGCATAATATCCATGCTATATCCCACACTTTTATATTTTTTGAAATGATCAGGAAAAGAACACTTTACAGCATTGCAAACTAAATCGCCATCATATGCTGGCTCCTTGCTGAAGAAGAAGTTCAGTTTCGAGTTCAGTTTTAAGGTTCGTAACGCGCATTCCTCAATCACATTTGATAGGGAATATTCATATTTTGAGCAATAATTGCTTGTAGTGTGTAAATGACAACGAATGTTTCAGATCACCAATAAAACCTTGGAGTCAAAGTTCAAGGTCAAGTATACTTAAAAGCCTCTAACAACTCGAAATACGAACTACTCTTACATTTTTAATAGAGGGTAGTCGTATCTAGTACATTGCTTGCTTACGTTGTGTAGATGACAATAAATGTTTCAGAACGCAAATATGAACTTGGAGGCAAAGGTCAATGTCAAATATACTTAAATTTGGTTTAATGGCTTGTAACAGATTCCTCTTACATTTTTAATGGAGTGTGTTCATATTTGGCATAATGCTTCCCTAGTGTTTGTAAATGACAACGAAGGTTTTGAATCGCCGATATACCTTGGAGTCAAAGGTCAAGGTCAAATATAATCAAAAGCCTTACATTATATATGATTTCATATTTGGCTAAATGGTTGTTTGTGATGTGTAGACTACAACAAGGATGGGATTGCTCATACGATATGATATATTATGTAGATTCAGAAAATCATTGTTTACAAAATTGACCCAGGCTGGGGAAATGTTTATTACCAGCTCACTGCCTGTTATCCTATTTCTCTTCGAGAACACATTTTATTTAGTGCTTACTGACTGCTGACAATAAACACATCAGCGCAAATGCTGTAATGGATAAAATAAATTACATGTGTTAAATGTGTATTGCCAATGAAAAATGTCGAGATAGAGCATGATACCTCTAACGTATTCACTGAAAGGCTGAAGGTTTTAGGTGAGATTCCACTGGAAGCAATGTCGAAAGAGTGCTTGTTGTTTTCTCGGTCTGTTTCTTTACACGATTCAATACCCCTGTGAATATGCAAAAAAAAGAAGTAAATGTGAAGTTCTGAATATCAGTCAATCCAGTGGACAGATAGTATTTGGGCCTCGTCGCGAGAAAACCTGTCTTCGTGGCTTCCGACAAAGCGAGTTTCAAATAGAGAGCTACAGAGATTAGTTAGAAAATGGAAATTTCACCGGTAGAAAGTTTACATACGATACGTTTCAAATGGTGAATAACAAAGGCGCTGATCAGACTTCGCGGATGCTCAGGCTGGTATGCGCCTTTGTTGTTCGCAACCCTCCGAAGACAAGTTTTCTCGCGTCGAGGCCCATGTTATTTATTTCACTATTTCAAGCTGTAATATGGACTTATCGTGTGGATGAAAAAATGTAGATATTGGTCAGCTGGCCTTATCAGAGGCCAACTAATCTGGATCTACATGCACATTGTTTTAAAGAGGCTTTAAATTGTAAAAACAAAGAGTTCTGCATCCATTATACTTATAAGATGTAACATAAAACCCAATTGTTTCCAATTTAGTCAGTAACATGCACCAAAGCAATTTGCCGACACTTATATCACCAAACGAAAAGGAGAAAAATGATCTTATATTACCTGTCTTTTTGACGGAGACAGACCCGAAAGTAGGGATCACAGTCATTACAAGTTCCGAAGAAACTAACCCCATCACAGCAGTCATCCTTATTCGCTTCATAGTGGATCAGTGTCACTCTGAACACCGCCTTACTTGAGACATACGCACAACTAATCTGAAATAAAACAAAGATGTTCATCTTTTCATTCACCATTTTTGCATTATCTAAAAAACCTGTAATCAGAATCCTCTTTAATTATCGGTTTTTAAAATCCCTATTGGAAAGTGGGTTCTGGTTACCTATATTTTATCCCCCACAAGGGGATACTGTTATCGCCTCCGTCCGTCCGTTCGTCCGTGCTACTGATATGGATTTTGGGGCCTTTTTAGTCGTCTGGAGATAGACAAGGGGCCATTTCTTAACAAGGGGCCATGGCCCTCTGTAAGTTGCCTCAAATGATTCAGGGGACCTCAGGGGATGTAATAAAATAAACTTCTTAAAAAGGGCCATTTTATGTCTATGGTGATGGACGTACAAACTGGAAATGGCCCGTAGTAATTTGTCAGTCTGGTAGTAACGGGCCAATTCGGAGCTAAACTGGCCCGTTATTTTGGACACTTGGCCCCTTATTAATGGCCCTTTATAGACTGACCCGATATTCAATATTGGGCGTACGTCCGTCCGTCCGTCCGTCCATCCGTTATGCTATCTCCTCCTAAACTCCTAAACCATTGGACGAAATTCAACCAATTTTGGTGTGTGAGTTACTCACATGAATGGAGCGTGCAACGGCAATTTGTTTTGCCCCCCCCCCCCCCCCATGGCGCCCTGTGGAGAGGTCAAGAGTTGTAAAACCATTTACTTTCAATTACACAGTCATTTCAAAGATTTTTATACCAAACTTTGTGTGTGTTCTCACAAATGAGACATACAAAACATATCAGACAGGATTTTCATTCTGTTGCCTTGGCCATGCCCCAGTGGTGGGACTTTGGGGCGCTGCTGTGTCCAGGGGGTCAACTTTTTTTTCAAACATGAAACGGTGGCATATCAAATTAAAAACAGTATAAACTAGGACCACATGTCAACTGAGCATCTACAAAACCGTTGGTTCTAATTAGTCACGTTTTTCATTTCTCTTCTGTTGCCTTTTAAACCATATGGGCGACATCACACAGGTATTTTGGTATATGCACCAATTTTGCATATATCTGCTAGTTCCCAGTCTGTAAATAATCAATTCTTGAAAATACAGGTAAACACAACCCCCTTTCAAATATTGATTTTTTTAAAAAATCAATAAATGAAGAGGATTCTGCTTACAGGTTTTTCAAATATTGACAATGTTTATGCTAGCAACCAACAGATAATGCAAAAATTATGAAAACTAATTGCTGAAACGGTTAGCCGAAACAAAGTGAAATAAAATTTGGTGAAATTTGGTATATACAAAGCGAGTCGAGTTAGGTTTTTTCGCCGTGCATCATTTTTGCTGCATTTTGCAGCAAGTTTGTACTTGTAGTAAAATTAGGGGATAACTGTATTCAAAATTTTCATTTGGGAAGGTATATCGTCGGATATACGGTCGGAAATTTAGTTTTACGGCGACGCGCGAGCGGAGCCGTAAAACGTGATTTCCGAACGTATATCCGACGATATACCTCCCCAAATGAAAATTTTGAATATGGTTATCCCCATTCTAATGCTCTTCTGCAGTTTGAGCTCAAATTGGAGCGTTGCAAGCCGCATAAAGCCGCACGCTATCAAACGAAATGTGACGTAATTAATGACGTCAAACTATTTCCGACAGTATATCGCAGGATATACTGTCGCAAATTTTTGACGTTAACCAATCAGACGTCGCGTTACAAACACAAGTGCATTAGAATATGGGTGTGACTGAAGTGCGCGTTAGGTAACTTCTATATTATTTAATACATTTTAAAGTGCGCTTGTGGATTTATTTCGATTTCCAAACTCCATATTTTATATATAGAGTTTGGATTTGATTTATTTCGTAGTACCCAATTCAAAACTACAAGCCAAATTTACACACTGGCAACAACTGTCAAGATGGCCCATCGAGTGATTTATTGCAGAATTAAACATGAATCGGCCACCATATGGCTGTATACGCGTGATCTGTTAAATGGGCGAATAAACTAAAACAAAGTAATGTACACAAAAACAGTAGACTACTTGTCAGAGGAATTAACTAAGTAAGCATACTTACGAGCAAAAGCATAGCTCGAACTAGAGAATGGTCCATTATATCAAAACAGTTGCCCTTTTTAATCCAGTTGATAATAATTATTACACGGGATCTTAACTGTTTACTGCGTCTTTTCCTTTTTAAAGAGCTGAATCACTACAAATTCGTACTGTGCAAAAAGTCTATATTGAACAGCATCACAAGAAAGCTAGTGTTCGCAGCTTTCGACACAAATCCAGCCTACTCAGCTACAGAGACTATCTTAAACCTTCTAAGCTTATATTAAGCGATTCAGCCGAAATAACAATAGCGCTGACCAGCCTGTGAATACGCCTAGGTTGTTCAGCGCCTTTTTTGTTCGAATACAGTATAGTATAAGCATGTATTTCATGAAATAGCTTAAATCATGGTTTGCCTAATCTATGCACATTCTAACCAGTGTCAATACTGTTCTCTTAAAAATTAAAAAGATATCCCAATTTGTATTTTCTTGTCTAAATCACCCACGGCTGCTCATCTCATTTACTTTGGCAATTGACAGTTTATAAATTCTAAAATTTAGAAATTGACTTCAGTATTTTCAAATTGTCACATTTCACATTTAGGCTTCGTATATTTCAAACGAAATATGCATTTAAGCCAAATTACCTTGTTGACTACTCAAATCTAGTAGAACCGCAGCATAAAATATAGAGAAAAATACACGCCCGCTTTTGTAAACTGCTGCCGTAAGTCACTTTAGAAATGAATTCATTTTTGGAATGTTCATAGAATCATAAATACTTCGGGTGTCTTGAAAAGTAAGGTTTCACGTTAACTTTGCAAGAGACCCGAAGTATTCATGACTTCATGAACAGACCAAAAAATGAAATTATTGCTTATATCAACATTTCATTTTAGATATCAAAAAAAAAAATATTTATAATTTAGGAAACAAAACAGTTTTGTATTAAATATGAAATAGTATTAACTGTTTTGTCGGCGTGTATACGGAAAAGGGGAGCAGCAAGCGTGAACACGGACGAAGCAAACAAGAGGCTTATTTTGCACGTGCGACTCGGGTTTAGCTCGCTGTCAAACACAGCACCAGTGTCACTTCTGGCGAATGAGCTCGATGTATGAAGTATTGCTTGGCAGCTGTCAATCAAATTTATGTCTTTCATGAGGCTATGAACGGTTGCAAAAATCTAAAGATTAATTAAAGGCTAGCTTTGAAAATGTAAATAGGTAAGGTATGAATGGATTTATTGATAGCTTATTAAACAAGAGAAGGTGGCTCCCAATCCGGATCTACATTGTTTGTGAGACACTCTGTTTAAAATTTTGGTTATGTGGCTCGCGTTGTATTCTCTGGAGATTTAGTTGACATGCTATCGTCTTTGGTATGGATTTGAACATAAGCAGTCGTGATGGTCACATATTGTGTTATATTATGGTCAGCATAGTTTCATTTCTAGCTAAAAACGGGGGTGCCGGTATGTTATCATTTGTTTGGTCAAACATTTACTGATAAAGATTCGTTTTACACCCAAATATCGACTGAAAGCCGTTCTAGAACGTCGTGACATACTTTTGTCAATCTGATGTCACCTTCTTTGGAGCAAGCTCAGAGTAGAATAAATTCGTGTGTGTGCGACCTTCGTATTCCCTGAACATCAAACAAATTTAAGTGCCCCCTCACCACCCCTCCCTCCTCCCCACACAAACTCATTCCTTTAAATTTTAAACGATCATTAGACGAAAATGGTCATCAAATCCAGAGGACTTCGAGGGATTATTTCATAATGACTGTTGAATACCATTATGAAATAATCACTGGAAGTCCACTGAACTTGATGACTATTTCAGGCTCGGGTTTCGACACCACCCTCGGGGTCCAGCAGATGTTAATGCATAGAAAAACATGTTTGATCCCTATATTACATCGTTTTACTGTACACGTGTTACCTTTAAAGTGATTTCCCCTTTGTTCTGTGTATCAAACGAAAGAATGTATATATTTCTTGGCCCAGAGTATGATGAAGGTTTGTACAATACGTGAGCCGCTGAATAAGGAGAACGTCACTTTACACATATGTGACCAGAGAAAGACTAGACGAGACTGCGCATTGCGCTGCCTTGCCAGGGTCTTCGCCATTCACAAACATGAAAACAAGGGAGCACAGTGACTCAGTGGTAGAGTGTTTGACTCGAGACCGAGGGGCCGCGGGTTCGCGCATCCCCGGCGTCAGTGCGTTGTGTCCATGATCCTAGCTTAGTACTGGTTCAACCCAGCAAGACCCGTCCCTACATAACTGAAAGTTTGTTGATGGGACGTGAAGAATCAAATCAATCAAACATGAACTCGGTGTCCAGTAAAAGCTACAAGTTGGCATATGCGCCCATCGAAGACTCAGATCAGCCTGCGCGTCCGCGCAGTCTGATCAGAGTCTTCGATGGGCGCATTATGGGTAGCCAAGGGTCCAACGTTTTTTCAGATGGAAGACTAGACTGAGATCAGACTGTGTGGATGCGCAGACTGATTTGAGTCTTCGCTGTATGCACATGCCAACTTGTACCTTATATACTGACTCGCTGTGTATCACTATGATAAAATGCTAGCTCCTTAAATGCATTGCGACGTCATGGAAAATATTTATATAGTGATCACTACTGTTTTATCATAGATATTTGAGTCCCTCGTTGCAAGACCAGAAACGCAGTACATTTTGAATATGTTAATCCCTCCCAGATACTTGAAACAGGCCAATTGTATTTGTCTCTAAGAAACGCGTATTTATGACCTACGTTGGGTGGGGTCATCTTCGTCATATTATGCGTGTTTGTCTGTTAGTGTATTTACACTAGAACTGCTAGAATTTAATTTTAAGCTAATCTTTATCGCAATATGGTTACAATCTACTTTCGATGAATTATGTGCGATTCTAAACTATACTCAATGACATTAAAAACGCCTCAAACACTTTCTTGGCGGGCAATATACATGGTATATGGCAAATTCTTCTAAAATCAATGAATTGTTAAAGCGTATAATATTACTTATACCAAGGGTGTGCCAGTAAGCTTTATTGTTATATAATGCATTGCATAATCGCTTGGCATGTAGTGGCCACACAGTTACCCAAACCAAATCATCAAAGAATGTGACCACTGGTCAGATTACAGTAAAGCCAGTGTGAAGGGACGTAAATGATGTATTTTCCATCATCTTAAATGAAAATGACGTCGTATCTGGGAGTGATATATAACATCATTTGAGTCGTGTCATGAGATTTCCAACAATGGGGTATGTGCGACCAGCAAAGGCTCAGACCAGCCTGCGCATACGCGCAGTCTGTGCTAGTCGCTTGAATATTCTATAACTGTTAAACTACTGACTGAAAATCATTTGGAGTTTCTAAGCTTAAAAGGAGGCCGCACAGGCTAGTCTGAGTCTACACTTGTCAAAATGCCACATTGTTGGAAATCACATGTCACGGCTCATTTTATTAATCAACTTCTTTGTTATAGCACTTTTTTACATTCGCTTTGACCTCGTTTAACTACAGCTGACCTCAGACTAATATTGTTGACGTGACGTCAATATAGATTGACCTTGGATCACTAGGTTGTACTTCACTATACAGTTTATACCTTGTTCGAAAACTATACATACAAAATTTACCAAGCCGGCCTCATTTTAAAATATCATCCTTGCCGGTTAGTTTCAATGTTAATAACTACATGTTTCCCAGCTCAGTTCCACACTCTGACATAACACGAAACAACATGTTTCCTAATATAGATAGCTCTTCAGGGGGTCCAAGAAGCAAAACCCATCTGGTATCAACCTGGTACTGGAATTTATCACCTTGGCTATCTCTATAAAAACGGACTATCACTCGCATCGTTTAATCAAACACGCCATGACACGTTGAAGAATGGCGGCATCTTAGCTCTAATGTCAAGTATGAGCTTTCCCCATAAAAGGCAGGGTCAGCCATGTACTGCTTATTCGTGTAGAGGTTAGCCGAGGTTGGACAATGACTTAAATATGATATAAAGGTGTCATGTTATTCTGATGTTACCATGCAGGTCCAACGTACACATGACGACAATATTCACCGAGTCGCTTATGCTATCTATATGAATTTACACTCAGTTTGTGCTGTTTATGTTTTGGTAACCGTGTTCAAATTTTGTATCATTTTTTGTACCAGTCATGCTTATAAGCAATATCTTTAAAAATTATGACGTCATATTTAAGACAAAATGTAAGGTCTGTTGATGAAACTTGTCAACGTCCTTGTTTTAGCTTAAGTAACAGAAAAAAAGGCGATAGGGCACCGTAGTTAATGCACCAAGAATATGCTTACATAAAATTACGACATTAGAGATGAGCTATCACGCTCAGTGAACAATTTGTGATATTACTTGACTTTTCACTTACTGTAAGGGCGGCGCCTCATGAATGCGTAATTAGGACCAGTCAACCTTAGGCATAGGTAAAAGCTGAAATGAAGGCGTGGTTTTCTTCAAAAGTAACTGTATCATCTTGTGCGACCATCTCAGTCATTATTTAGTCCTTAAAACACCAGCAAAATAACTGCATCTGAAAATGTCTATTTAACATACGCAGGGAGACAAACATTGTGGACCCAGATCAGACTGCTCCTACAGGAGCAGTCTGATCTGGGTACACACTGTTTATCTATGAGGCTTCAAATAGTTTATTGGACGACAAAAACATACATTTTGTTATTATGCACTTTAAGGGTTAATAAATGTGAGTTCAGTGTGTATACGGTAAGGATTTTCATGAAATGCACGCATGTTTACGCGGCTCAAAAAGCTTATTAACTCTTTTCCAAATTATAAATAAAACCTGATTTCCCTTCCTTAGCAGATGAAATGGCCTAACCACACCCAGATATGAATATTAAAGTTGCCGCCTTTACAGTAAGCAAAAAGTCAAGTAATATACGTTAACACCATCCCCAAAATGGCCATCTAGAACACAAGCCAGATTGCGTCTCCTCAGTAATCGTCACTTGATAAAGAAGTTTAGACTTTTGCAAATATTTTCATCCACTTTGCAAAGCCATGGAGTTTAATTTTTACTCAATGCAAGGCAAAAAGGGGTGGGGCAAGTTGTCTCGTTCAGCAGAAGCATAAAATCATTGTCTGAACATTATAAACGCCTTCTCTGTAGTATAGAGACAATTTTACAATGGTAAAACAAATTGATCTTTACAACGGGTTGTGTCTGAAAACACAGCAAAAGAGGCTAAAATCCTGTGTCACACGAATTGACGACCCCTGTCTTAAACCGAGAATGTTTTTGTTTTCTCAACCTGAAATATTCTTACAGCAATAGATTTTCAAAAGATACGCTAGACTGATAAGACGTTTTAATGCACTAACTCTGTTGAGACTAAGAGATATTCAAGTTTATATTTATAGGATACATTTTGTTGACGTCAGTATATATCACTCATTCAGCTGGTATTCGGCATGACCTCGACTTGTACATCATTATAGCATTTAAATCGATAAACCACAAGTATGAAATGACGCCCGTAGCAACTCCGCGCCATATATGGCAAAATATTTACATTCCCAATGTAGATTCCTTAGATGAAACCATAATTCCCAGCAGCTTGTGCTTCTGCAAAACATTGAGCAGTCACGTGGTCTAGGCCGCGCCTCTAGGTGGAGTAACGTCAACGCCAACCAATAGCTTTCTTTGTTTATCAACATTTGCGTGACGTCATTTACGTATTGCCACGACGTTATGTACAGGATTTGGGTGGAAGATAATTAAGTATATTTTAGTATATTTGATTGATAATATAAATTGTAAATATAAGGATTGAAATTCAGATTTTTAGCTTGCACTGAATGTTGGTAAGCCCTTGTTTGGGCTTCACAGACATTAAAAAGCCTATTGTTTTGCATCATCCAGTGCAAGCTAAAATCTGAATTTCAATCCTTAAGTATTGGCGTTATTACGCCAAACTACGCGATTTTAGAATAAATGCAGTGGCATACGATAAATATAAGTGAACATTTGTAATCATGTACTATTAAATAAATTAAACTCGTTGCGAAGATAAAATGATCGGCACAGCTTTTCTCAACTTGTTAAACAAATTCAGCAATACCTGTACATGGACACTCATGTAAGATACTCTAAATTACTTGATATGCTGTATAACAAAATCTTCGAAAGGATGTGTGTCATGCAAAGCCTCAGAACAGATTTGGCAATTGCCCAGTCTGGTCAGACTTCACTGTCAATGTGAACTTTGTCTAAAGCACTCACAACCCTTTTAGCATACACCAGAAAACGTGTTAGACCTGACAAAATCCAAGCATCGATACTATCAAACTTGTTGATGCTCAGGTCAGCTGCTGAGCATGTAATTTATTCTGCTCAAAATATAACAAATACCAATCATTCATTGATAAGTAGAATTAATACAACATCTGAATGTTTCGCGGGAAAATCCTTATTTTCCAATATTTCAGTTTTTTGTGAGAAATAGAAATGTCATGCTTGATTGAATTGAGCATGAAAAAAGTTTATAACCTCGACGCCAGGTTGATCTGGACCATACACACCTCTCATCTAGCTATTTGACCCGGGTGATGAACCTGTTGTGGCTAGGCGTTTTTAAAGTCGCTAAGTATAGTTGGACTCCGTTTGTATAATCATAAATGGACAAGATTAGTTATGACTATACAATTAATACCCACCACTGTAATAGTAACCAAAGGGGAAAGTATGTACTCAAGATTAAGGACAGTCATTCTTTTGGTAAGTGTTATTATCGTTTATGTTTTATGTACACTTTGCTGTCATGAGTTTCTAGCTTCGAAAGTAATTTTATCTCATTGAGTGCCTGAACAAAATCGCATGGAGCCGAAAGTATCCCAGGGGAGCAATCTAATCTGGGACAGTTCATTTGCTTTCTTCGGCAGTTTATTTCTTGATAAGTAGGATAATTGTTTCAGAGCTTCCATCTTAGAAATACATTTCGAGACTAATCCTCAAAGACAGCTTCTAAGTAGTCTTAACAAACCCTACATCCAGAAATTCTTTTCAAACACGCAAAATTCTGTGTGACAGGGGCTTTAAATTTGACAAAATGGGGTAGTTATGCATTATTGTGAAAACGTCAAATTGACATATATTGTGCTGAAAATGAAATACCATCTTTTTTCATGTGAGCGACCGACAATTGACAAACCATTTCTTATATGTTTGGTTCCGAGAAGAAAAGTAGAACCATCATGCTGTGGTTTCCAATACGAGTGACGCCTAGAAGCAATGGCATTGCTAATCATGTCAACAAAACGACTGACTGGATCTAGGTCATAATTTTATAACAGCATCCATTCATATCGATGTAGGTAGGGGAGTTTCAACCACACCACAGGGCACAACAAAAGCAGCTGTTATCTCTTTTCTGGATATCGGTGAACAGGTTCTTTGGCAAATACTGAAACCAAAAGCATTCTTTATGGACATAAATACATCTTGAAAAAGCGTTTATCATATGACGTCGCGTCTGAGAGTGAAATAACGCCATGCAATAAAATCGATAAACCACTAGTGGTTTATAGATTTACGGGAAACGTTATGACGTCCAAAGACAACGTTGCGTAAATAATGACAAAATTATAACGTTTTTACGTCAGAAATGAGACTTCAAAGCAATCTTAATGCCATATGATAAATAGAATCTAACATTCGTGCTCTTGTATTATTGAATTTATTAAACTCGTTGCGAAAAAGGGATAAAATGCTCGGCAAGCCTCGCATTTTATCTCTTTTCCCCAACTCGTTTAATAAATTCAATATAACATAAGCACTCATGTAAGATCCTCTATATGACCATCCCACACGCATTAAAAATAGATAACAACAAGTTTAAAGTTCAAGTTTTGCTTTTGGTTATATCACTCGGTACCCACGACCACCAGAAAAAATGTGTTTGTCTATACTCCCCCCCCACACGTCCCAATTCATTACTGGTGAGAATTGGTAGAAACCCCCAGTAGAATAATTTTCTTGAAGAATGATGTTGATCTGAGCAAATAATATACGGCATATAGAAAACAGGTTTCATCAATTAATTTCCAATTTCTTGATGGAGATGTTCCACGCCCCTTCCAGTGGGTATATCGTTTGCAGCTTATTCGTTTTGCCGTTTTGCGAGAGTGTGTTCTAATGTTAGTGACTTCAACAACAGAAACCAATTTTTGACTGCTAAGTTATTAAAACAAGGTTATAGATATCATTAAATTCGTAATGCATTTTCTAAACTCTACCACAGACACTCTGAGTTGATTGCTAAATACAATATTGGTTTAAAAACTTCTGCAACAGGGCATATCGGAGCCAGTATTTTATGGTTATTTAGTTTATAAATCCAAAAGAACTGCTGGAAAACCTAATAATAGTAATCAATTCAAAAATATAATCAAACATTATAAAAAAAAGTTGGATATACCATGGATATTATGCTACAGTCTGCATGTCTGGTTGTAAATAGCAATCATGGTTTCTCTTTAATTGCGCGACGGTGGGTCAGGCCTCAGACGCATTGACGTCCCTGACGTAAAGTTTTAATCTTTTGGTTGGTACCTGATGCTTGTCTTTGGCTGGGCTCATCGTGGCTCAACTTGAGGTTTTATTTAGCTCGGAATAGTTCGATTAATAGATTGTTGCTCTGTGATGATACATTGCAATAGAAAGGAAGCCAAACAATTTTGTATTTTAACAACAACATAATCTAGGGCAAAAATTTGGCACCATTAAACTGCATTTAGCCCCCCCCCCCCCCCCACCCCCGTTGGCTCAGACTGCTGTCCTTTCTAAGGTGGTGGTTCTGTTGTTGTTGATTCATTGTTTATTGCTGCTCCCATTGTTTGTGGGGGTTCTGTGTTTGATCCTTGTTTTGTTATGCGAAGAAATAATAAAGAGTATCTATTTACGTATAGTGTGTAGACTTTTGAAGTCATACGTTCTTACATACGTTTACACAACCATCGCATATGGTTCCCACTAAGAATGCTTGTATATGGTACATCTTATCTCTCTGTATAAAGACGCATCGACTGCTGGGAAGTCATTTTAAGCAGAAGAAGGTAATGACTTACTTCTGGGAAGCGTGATTGTCAAAGCAAATTAACAATTTATTGAACGAAAACGAAGTGGCATGTTAGTGAGTCATAGTGTTTGCTTCCATGGTAAACTTGAATTTATGTAGCAAATGAGAGGTAAGGAGAAGAAAATGATTGAAATGATAAAAATATGGAATCTCTATTCATTATAGTCTGGAGCTTATCGCATAGGCAAAACGAATGGCTCAGGCTCTGTTGAGTCTGCTCGGAGGCACATGTTCATTATGAGCCTGTGCCTCAATGCATCTCGACATAGCCTTTGCTGTGCCCACAAATAGAGAGAGAGAATAAGAGAGAGAGAGAGAGAGAGAGAGAGAGAGAGAGAGAGAGAGAGAGAGAGGGAGAGACAGGCAGACAGACAGACAGACAGACAGACAGACAGGAACATAAAGAGTAGAAGCGTAGATGAAGGCGAAGATTTAAATCTAGGTATCTAGCCCATTAAAATAGTGGTGCAAGCATATTCAAATGATGAATTTACGCATATGCAGTAAGTTCCAAAATATCATGAACTGACCCCTATATTCATTTCAGGTTGCCATAGCGACAGTTTCAGGTAAAACCGTATTTAAGCTGAAACTACTGAATTATGAAGCCAAAGAGGACACGTGTTGTGACGGAGTTAGTTTCTTGCGTACTTGCAATGAATGTGATCCATATTTCAAAGTCTGCCTAAAAGAGAGAGGAACGTAAGTGTACTATCTCAATTTACTGCCTTAACAAAAACTTAAGAGCCGTGACACGTGGTTTTCAACAATGTGGCATTTTGACATGTGTAGACTCAGACGAGCCTGTGCAGCCTCCCTTTACGCTTAGTAACTTCAAATTGTGTTCCGTCAGTAGCTTAACAACCATAGAATACTCAAGCGACTAGCAAAGGCACTGATCAGACTGCGCGTATGCGCAGACTGATCTGAGGCTTTGCTGGTCGCACATGCCACATTGTTGGAAGTCTCATGTCACGGCTCATTAATAAAGCATAAGTCCTTTTTGCTTAATAAGCTTAAGCCATTAGAACGCGCGAAATTTATTAGGCATAAGTTTGATTCAAAAAAGAAAGATAATTCAGCGCAAAAAGTGGCAAAAACCCTGTGTTATACAGGATTATGAGTCACATCTACAAATTCTGTTTGGGAAAATGTGAATCTTGAGTGATTACTGAGCAAAAAGTTATAACAATCTGACCAATCCTATTAACTAACGTTATATATGTTTCTGGCATGTTAATTAGTCAGTTTTAGAAGATCCTTCCCGAATTTTACAAACATGATTATCTCCGATTTTTGATCAAAAAGATAGGTTGTAATTTACAGACCTAATGCAATCATTCTATCAAATATGAACCCTGGGGGTGCTTTCATTTTTTCTTGATACATAGGCTTCGACCTAGCATCTATTGTTTACCAAAAAATATCAGGGGTATGAGGCATACCCAAAACAATATTTGTAAATTTAGCGACCCCCCACCCACCTAATATTACCATTATGTACATTGACCCTTTAAAAGACCCGAGGTGTATAGAAAAACAAAATTGTCTAGTTTGGTAATTACCATAAAAAAAATATCCACACTTTCTTCTTACATTAACATTATTCACTTGGCACCGGTTAAGCTCGAATCGGCGGCCCCAGTACTCAAACACTGAGCCACTGCGCTCCCTCTATTGAGTCTGTAAAAGCGGTATTTTTATTCGCCTTATCACTTGAACACAAACGGACAAATGATAATTGACATAATTAGATTTTGGTGGAAATTTCTGTCTCGTAAATGTTGCACCAGTAGTTTATGTTTTGTAAAAATGCAACAGCTATCATCAAATGAGCCAGTGCATGAGATTTTCAACAATGTGGTATGTGCGAACAGCAAAGCCTCAGATCAGCCTGCGCTAGTCGCTTGAGTATTCTATGGCTGTTAAGCTACTGACCATTTGGAGTTTCTAGGCTTAACATGAGGCTGCAGAGGCCCGTTCGAGTCTTCACTTGTCAAAATGTCACATTGTTGGAAATCACATGCCGTGGCTCAAATGGCATATGTAAGAGTGCTAAAAAGAGAAGTATCAGGTAAACATTCTTCACCCAAAGAACGGTTTTTGAGACATATTTTTCTCATTAAAACACATCATATGTTGATGTTTTTTATGTTTTTATTGATAAAGAAAAGTTGATTATTCTCATGATAACCTATCGAATTACATACACACTGTTGCCAATAATTTGTTTGTTTGATTTGATTCCGTACGTCCCATCAACAATCTTTCATTTAAACAGGGATGGGTCTTCCTGGGTTGAACCAGTACTAAGCTTGGATAAATGTGTCTTGCTCAAGGACCACAACGCAGTGACGCCACTGAGGCTCGAATCCGCGACCCTCGGTCTCAAGTCAAGCACTCTACCACTGAACCACTGCGCTCCTCCTGATGCCATTAAAAGAATTCATTTCTGTATAATTTGACTTTTTGGGTACTGTAAAGGCGGCACCTCATGAATGCGTAATTTGGACTGGTCAACCTTAGACATAGGTAAAAGCTGAAAAAGAGGCTCGTGGTTTTATTAAAAAATAACTGTATCATCTTGCACCATTCCCTCAGTATAGACACAAAACACATTATTTAGTCCTTAAAACGCCAGCAATATATATCCGACAAAAAAAGAAACGCACCACTTAGAACTGTTTAACTCCCAGGAAGATCACAAGGGTCAGGCCAGTTTAGTTTGTATCAGTGCAAAGTTATGTCAAGTACTACTGTGTCACACGTCTTTTGCAATCTGGCGTCAAAAATGAGTAAAAGAAAATTGGTCATGAACCAAGTAGGAGTCAAATTGTAAAGTCACAAGAAATAAGCGTTTTTATAATGCTCTCTTGCTGGATAAGTTAAAACAATGAGGATCATTTCAGTAGACCAAATTGTACTCAGGCACTTATTCTTCGCAAATTCTATCTGTTAATTAATCATACGCGATAATTAAACCAGATAGCTCATGTATTGTGACTACTCTTTGGATAGCGATTCAACACTGGAGATAAACCTTACAGAACATTTCAAGAGTTCAACATTGTTTTAATCAATTCAAATGGCCCTAACTGATGAAATGGACTTTGGAATAACAAATATGCATCAATAAACACATTGGTTGTCTCACATAAAGACAACGTATCGTTTTCATACTTTGCAAAAGTAAAACATACTCGAAATTTAATGTAGACAGTAGCATTGAATTAACGCTTCCGCAACTCGTTTACCATTCGCCTTGGTGAGTTTTGTGTCTGTACAATAAAGGTACAGATACTCATCTACGTCACACTCAAGTTTTAGTAAGATTTGATCAGAAATAAATATTTTATGATAATTAACATTTTCGTTTTAAAAGGAGATCTAAATGGGAAAATCGTAGTGGTGCGTTTCGTTTTTAGTTGGGTATAACTGCATCAGAAAATGTCTATTTCACATAAGCATAGAGGCAAACATTGTGGACCCAAATCAGACTGGTCTGGGTCCACACTGTTTGTCTCTGAAGTTTAAAATATTTTTGGACGACAAAAACATGCATTTTGTGATTAAGCGCTTTAAGGGTTAATAAATGTGAGTTCAGTGTGTATGCGGTTAGGGTTTTTATGAAATGCAGTCCAAACAACTTATTTATTCTTAACCAAATTATAAATAGAACCTGAATTCGCTTCATTAGCAAATGAAATATCAGAAGCACGCCCAGATATGAATATTACACCTGCTGCCTTTACAGTAAGCGAAAAGTCTATTAAAATGGGCCAGTACTTGAGAGTTAATTCTGAAAAGATTCAATAATCAGTCCTCTCCAATCCCTTTATATATTTCTTCTTTCTAAATCAAGAAGTAAAACATTATCATCCGCGGATCCAGAGGGGGGCAGGGGGTCTGGACCCCCCCCGCCCCCTGGAAAATCACAAAAATATGGTTTCTTAGCAATACTGGTCCGGATCCTCTTAAAATAACAAAGCTACCAAGTCAGCATTCAATGTAAGGCCATCATTGGCACGCCAGCAAAACGCCATTTACATGGCATTTCGCTGGCGGGCCGATGTTGGCCCATTTATAGCGGTATTTGGACCCTCTATTCCCTCATCAACTAAAAAAATTATCAAATTTGGATCCCATCTGACAAAACTTTCTGGATCCGCCCATGTTAATTACAAGAATATGATGTCTTCATCTATATCTAAACCGTGAGTATGCATAAACCGTGAGTATGCAAACAACGGATATTCTGGCGAATCTAGACTCGCCAGAATCTTCGTTGCTCAACAATGCGACAAATACCCTTGACAACACGACAGATACGCGTAGTGTCTCATTCGACGAAAGCAAATACCATAATCGCATGCTCTTTTGCTGGTACGTTCCATTATCAATTTCCAGAGGTCAAGAATTGTGTCAGGAGACAAGCAGAGAGAATGACAAGCGCCTGGTTAACCTGACGTCCAGCAATATATCCCCAACCACTTTCATACTACCTTTAAACAGCCTTTTGGTAAGCAAACAAATGAGCCGCGACATGAGATTTTTAACAATGTGGTATGTGCGACCAGCAAAGGCTCAGACCAGCCTGCGCTTACGCGCAGTCTGATCAGAGCCTATGCTAGTCGCTTGAATATTCTTTGAGTGTTAAGCTACTGATTGAACTCCATTTGGAGTTTCTGAGCGTAAAAGGAGGCTGCACAGGCTCGTCTTATTCTACACTTGTCAAAATGCTACATTGTTGGAAATCACATGTCGCGGCTCATTAATGGTTCAGATTCCCTCAATGGAAATGTTTACTTAACAATATTTTCACGGTTCTTTTTATAGTTCATGTAAATTGATTTTCTATTATTATCAAACGGAATCCAAATAAAAAAGACCATGCAAGGAACAATAACACATAGGCGTAGGAAGCTTTACAATATTGGAGGGGGGGGGGGGGTGGCTCGCAAAGAGATAAGTTTTTGGACTTTACACAACCTTTCAAACTTAGATTTAAACTTGAAACAGATGTGACGCACAACGGAATATATAGTCTCGTGTGTCACATAACCCAACTCATCGTGGTGTGTCCCGTTTGCATGGGATTCTGTCATTATTCGTTACCGCTGTTAAAGGTATTATTAAAACATTTCGTGAGCCAAACAACCCTGGCTGTCTCCAAGGCGAGAATTTAGACCACTTTTACTGTTTGGAAAGGCCTCTTTTATTTAATTTCGTCATCATTGACTCGCTGATGTGTGTGTGTGTGTGTGTGTGTGCGTGTGCGTGTGCGTGTGTGTGTGTGTGTGTGTGTCCCGTATACTCGAAATAAGCGATGCTGTCTTGAATAATCTGGTAAATGCCTGAACTTCATGAAAAGATGAAACATGCAAATAATACTAAAAACCAGTGCTGTACCGTTTTAGCTATATAATGTATGCGCGACACACGAAATAGTTTTTTACACATGTAACTGGTAACCTGAGTCGAGCATTTTTGACGCAAAAAGTGTGTGTTCCTTGTGGTTAAAATCGCGTGACTGTGACGTACGTTGGTCACCCTGTAGTCAATATCAGTTGGTCACCCTGTAGTCAATATCAGTAATGAAAGCGTGCACAAAGGTAACTTATGAAGATGTTTCTAAATAGGAGCTGTAAATTGATGTTCAAATTTGACGTTTATTGTTATCAATTACTTTTAATTAGAAAAAGTCTATAAGCTATGTTGCTGATATGGTATCATACAATCCACAGTTTAAACACAAAAACAATCAAAAAGCTTCAACTGACTGTGCAGAAATGTGCCAGATGCTGTATGTACCCATGTGACGTCATCAGCAGGGTCGCGTGGTAGTGCAGTCAAATTAACGACTGATTCATACCAATTCTGGAGCAAAAAATCTAAAACAGTAGTAGAATTTAGTTGACCATAACCTACAAATATTAGTTTAGTTGATCGTAACCTACAAATATCAGCAAATCTTCCCTACGGAAGAGGTATTGTGTCATACATTATTTTTTTTTAAATCATCGACACAGATATTAATTTAAATTTCTCGCGTTTTAACTATCATTCTTTCAGCGTCAACGTGAAAATCATATTTAAACTAATGAAAAGGTGCAAAGAAAATAAACATAACATACTACTAAATCTCTGCGATAGATTAATAACCATTTCATGGCATGTACTTTCTTCCATACAGAGATCAAGTCAGCCTTTCACTCCAACAATGAAATTATAAGACGTTCAAACACTCTGAGCTATAGTTGGTTTGAATTCAAATTTGAATAATTTGACCATTTAGAAATAAGGTTTGATTGTTCTGCTCTTGAATTTTTATTGGGATGATAGTATAATTAAGCATTTAATGTAGTTGCCAGTATTGCTTTTTTTACAAAGATATTAACTATTTTACAAGGAATTATACAAGAATTAAACATCAATCACAGTCTATATATACATACCAATTATCAAATATAAGTATGTCGCAAAAGCATTACTGTGTCTATCTGGCCACGAAAACAATACACGAAAACACCATATATATGAAAACAAGTAGAGCGTACGTCCTTGGATTGACTGTATAGACCCTCTCCCCCAGGGGCAATTTTGTACACAATGGTGTTCTAAAACTGCTCTTTATAAGCCTCAAAATTACGGACATTAGCTCTCTTGCAGTTTCAGTGATCGCGAGTAACAGTTGGATAACGTATATTACAATTAAAATGGTTTAAAATGATACTATTGAAACTTATAGAGTATTCTTATTCACATTTTAACCATGTGACTGACTGTTTATTTACTAGTCTTCATGCAAGGAATTATTGTAAGTTGAAAATATGTACGGGATTCTAATCTGTATGTTACATTTGGATATTTGCTGCTACAAACGTTGCCTTCGAGGGTCATGCTATATGTTAATATGTTATACAAATTGACTATACTTCATTAGAATTCATACGTAGTCAATCTTCGGATTTTTATGACTAGAAATGTAGTGTCCTCCATATTTTTTCCGATATACAATAGATAAAGCTTAATCAAAATATCCAAATGTAATATTATAAATTACCATGAATTCATGCGAATTTGAAGGTTAATCCATATTGGTTGCTCTTTTTTTAAATAGAAATGAGATATTTCTACCTCAAACATTTATTTATCATGCGATCGAAAAAAATCAAACTGGTAATAGTTACAAAGGCACAGACGAAAGTAATTAATAATGATACCCTGAAATAATCAAAAATAGTTCGTATTCACCATCATATATTGCTATGGGGTTTACTTATAGTAAGTACATGCTTTTAATATAGTGCAGAAGAATATTTCACGTATTTTACATTCTCCTGATGATGGCAACAGATGGGTATTTTCGAATTTCGCTGTTATGTTAGCTGCACATATAATACGTTCACAACAAACGTCTGTCTAACATGCCTATAAATGTTTTAAATGTTTGTTTGTTTGTTTGTTTGTTCGAGATGATGCTATTTGTCCCTGTTAACAGTTTTCAGTCATGCTGAGACGGTTTCCTGCGTTAAACCAGTACAAAGTATACGATAAACCTAGCCACAAATTTAAGTTAGGGTATGAGTAATAGTAGGGTATGAGTAGAGTATAGTTTGCGTAGATAGCCTAAATCTACCCTTGTTACATGTACACCAATTCTGACCGTTGATGTTAATACAGGTATTGTGAGAAGAACCTTAAATATTTGATACAAGTTCGGATGGAGCTGGTATCAAGCATACATGGCCTTGCACAGCTGGTCTGCGATCAGACCCCTGTTTGCAATATTGTGGTACCAAAGGTCAAGCTCAGTGTTATTTGCATTTTTGTCGATGAAACGTGAGTACTCCATTTTTATCTCCTTCCGCATAACGGAGTCGGCAGAGAGAAGGTACTGAGACTTTAGTCGTATGTGCGGAACACCAAGTCTTTATTCAAGTTCAGACATGAACGGAAGGAAAATATGCAGTCGCCAGTATTCCTTATAACTGTCGGGGCTGGTATACTTTTGAAGCAATTTTCACGATAATAAAGACAGAAAGTGTCATTTAAACATACGTACTAAGAAAACTTTGACCTATTTGCGAAATTTTACAATACGCACATGCGTATGGTGCGTAATGTGCGTTACGCCCTTGTTTGTTATACGCTTGCTAGATAAAAATTAAGATTTTTCATCACATGGTACATTTTTACTGTTTTTATTTCTATGAGGAAAACATGTTTAGTCAATTGGTTGATTGCAGAGAAATGTCACCATTAACATCAAGACAATGGATTATGATGCAGTGGGAGGGAATGATGAGATGGACAGTTTGAGATATACGTTCACTGGACTTTCCCTGTTTAATCCAGAAACAGTCATGATGAACGGATCAAATTCAAAATATAGTACAAGGTACGTGAAAAAATCAACACCAACTTCAATTGCATGGCGGGCCTCAGTATCATCAACAAACATTATATAAACATGTCATCAAGATGAGAGAGTGTATTTGGAAATCAGTTTTCTCACTTCTTACCAAAACTTAGGTTGCCTGGGCTCAAAAGAACCATCTCAATAAAACGGGATCATATTTTCATAACATATATTTAGGCCAGATTTCATTTATTAGTTCCTTTTCGGGAAATTTTTTTCAGGTTTAGGGTCGGGGGAACGAAAAAAAAAAAAAGAAAAAAAAGCTCTGAAAATGACCTGTCAACTGGTCATTTTCAGAGCTTTTTTTTTCTTTTTTTTAATACCTCCAGAACAAACAATAAAACTAATAAAGCAAACTAAACCAACAGTCTGTATTAAATCTTTAAATATTTCATAATTTTCCTGCATAGGGCAATCACTTTTAACAGTGTCACTCTCAAAAATACACAGACAGACCCTCAAACATATATTAATTTTTTCAATGAAACAAATGATATTTAGAGTCGGCGGATAAAATATTAAAATAATTTTAGAATTTTTTTTTCTACTTTACGGAAAATTACAGAAGTAGGGTCTATAAATCAACTAATAAAAAATCTGGCCTTAACTTGGTGGATAAGAAAATAATGGCAATTTCACGCTTAAAAATTGGCTTAACCCTTGAGGACCATTAATCCCAAAAACGGGTACTTTGGCAAACAGTGAAGACCAAGATGAAATGCCGCATAATGCGGCATTTCATCAGGGTCTGCACTGTTTGCGAAGACAAACCAATCTTCGGAGAAAGAAATCTACTATTTTTTGGAAATAATAACAATGAACTATCCTGATTTAACTGTATCTAACTTTATGGGAGATTCCATTGATCTTTAAAAGGTTAAATGGACCTATGAACGCACTGCTATTTAATTTGATGTATTTTTTCTGGATGGCACATTGTGTAATTTAGAAAGCCAGAGTGTAATGAACACAAAAACATAATTTTGGGCGACGATGGTTTGAGTCTTCGCTCAATCTCAAAACAACTTTGTTTGTTTGGCCATGAGCTCAGAGGCTCATTTTATTGATTCTGAGTCTTGTACATGAAGGCGGCAACTTTAATATTTATATCTGGGCGTGCTTATGCTATTTCATCTGCTAAGGAAAGGAAATCAGGTTCTATTTATCATTTGGTTAAGAATAGATAAGTCGTTTTGGCCGCGCAAACATGAGGGCATTTAATAAAAAATCCTAACCCTATACACTCTGAACTTACATTTTATTAACCCTTAAAGCGCATAATCACAAAATGTATGTTTTTTGTCGTCCACTAAAATATTTGAAGCATCATAGACAAACAGTGTGGACCCAGATCAGACTGCTCCTGTAGGAGCAATCTGATCTGAGTACACAATGTTTGCCTCTATGCTTATGTTAAAGAGACATTTTCAGATGCAGTAATTCTTCTTGTGTTTTAAGGACTAAATAGTGTGTTTTGTGTCTATACTGAGGTAATGGTGGAAGACGATACAGTTACTTTTGAATAAAACCACGCCTCAGTTTCAGCTTTTACCTATGTCTAAGGTTGACCAGTTCTTATTACGCATTAATGAGGTGCCGCCTTTACAGTACCCAAAAAGTCATATAACACCATCTTTATTGATTTATGCAATTATCAGCTTAAATGACTAAATTGAAGCTTGCTAAACCATCCACCTTCAATCTGGTGAATTAGTTTGAAGATTTTTTGCATCAAATATGTAGAGTGATCAAGATGTTTTAGCCTGAATTTGCAGATTATATGTATCAGTAAACTGGAACATGTATCAGTAAACTGGAACATGTATGTAGTAAATACACCAAGATGGAAAAATATTCACTCAGAACAAAATCATAATTTATTGAATTAACCCAGCATTCACTGGGTATAAAAGTATAAATTAATAGACATTTACTGAGTGCAAAATTATAATATAGGCTGCCCCAGTATTAGTACAAAATTATATTTTAATGAGCAGCTAATCCAGCTTTCACTGGATAAATAATTATAATTTAATGGACTAGTAACCCAGTATTCACTTGGTACAAAAGTATGATATTTTATGGACTAACGTAGTATTTACTCACTGGGTACATAATTATAATTTAATGGGCCAGCTCAGCATTCACTGAATACAAAATTGAAATTTAACGGGCTAACACAGCATTCACCGAGTGCATATTTTATAATTTAATGGGCCTACCCAGAATTCACTGAGTACAAAATTATAATTCAATTGGCTTACCCAGAGCACCTTGGGATCCCCTTCAATATTTTACGGGGATATATAATCCAATTTTGATCAACTTCCTGTGGAAATGCACACCCGTGTCAAAAATGCAATCACTCACTGTTAATATATTTTAGTTAACTATCACAAGAAATGACATTCGTTAAACCAAAAATTTGAGCCAGTGCATGAGATTTCCAAAAGTGTGACAATTTGACAAGTGTAGACTCAGACGAGCCTCTGCAGCCTCCTTTCAAGCTTAGAAACTCCAAATGCTGTTAAGTCAGTAGCCCAACAATCATAGAATATTCAAGCGACTAGCAAATGATCTGATCAGACTGCGCGTATGCGCAGGCTGATCTGAGGCTTTGCTGGTCGCACATACCAAATTGTTGGAAATCGCATGCACTTGCTCAAATGTAAACAAATATAGTGTCAACATTTCGTGAGAATGATTGCCTTTTCACAACGCTGTTTGTACGTGACAGTTCATGGCGAAATGATTCAAAATGAAAAGCTTGAAAGAAAATCACCTTTTGATTAAATATGTGAAAATACATTTAGACTTTGTAAACCACCAGACATTAAAATTATGTACATTTAAAAGTCGTCAAAATTACCTGCTTAAATCTTTTCGCGGTCTTTTGGTGATAACTTATACCGGGTTGCAGAATTTTCTCAAAGCGAATGATGCGATATGCACTTGGATAAAAATAACTCATCAAACATTTACTGTTGTTCGCAACAGTCCATAAGTCATGGTGTCCAATGTCATGAGGTAATGACAATTTCCCTCAAAATGCGGCATAGTTTCATATACGTGTCAACGGGTACAAAATACCTTCTAAGAACTTCCTGAACGAAGATATAGAGTGATTTTCAATCATTTTTTTCTCATCCCTTGAATAAATAAAAAAGTGTTAATCAGTTCTTTCAGAACTTTGATTAGTACTTTAACTTCATTTAAGGTTAACAGTGGAGGGTACAATCACGTGTGACCAATATTACTTTGGACCAAGCTGTGATGTTTACTGCAAAAATGGCTCCGGAGTCTTCTGCGATTCCTATGGAAACAAGACAGGTATGTATAGATACAGAAGAGCCGTGGCATGAGATTTCCAACAATATGGCATTTTGACATGTGTAGACTCGGACGAGCCTCTGCATCCTCCTTTTAAGCTTAGACACTCAAAATGGTATTAAGTCAGTAGCTAAACAATCATAGAATACTCAAGCGACTATCAAAGGCTCTGATCAGACTGCGCATAGCGCAGGCTGATCTGATTCTTTGCTGGTCGCACATACGACAAAATGTTGGAAATCTCATGCACTGGCTCTCATTGTAGATTCAGATTCTGCTGGACCAAGGTCCGAAGTTGGAAAAAATCATACTCAACTAACATGGGTCTTAAATTTCTAACCTTTGTAAAAAGGCAGACGAATGAAGCAATTGTCTTGCAGGTAGCAACAGGCAATTTCATTTGTTCCAGTAGCATTTTTTTTTAAATTCTTACAATTGTTAGCATTTCAAAATTTATGATTCAAACGAATTTAATGTTCAGGCGAGTTGCGCATTTGAAATATAAAAGTTTTGCCAGTTTTTACCTTGAATTTTATCTTGAAAGACAAGGGTACTAAGTCCACTTCGTTCCATACGCACGTGCGAGAAAAGACAAGGGTACTAAATCCACTTCGTTCCATAACCACGTGCAAGACTAAACAAGGGTATAAGTTACGCACGTGCAAGACAAGACAATGGCACTAAGTCCACTTCCTTCCATACGCACGTGCAAGACAAGACAATGGCACTAAGTCCACTTCCTTCCATACGCACGTGCAAGACAAGACAATGGCACTAAGTCCACTTCCTTCCATACGCACGTGCAAGACAAGACAATGGCACTAAGTCCACTTCCTTCCATACGCACGTGCAAGACAAGACAATGGCACTAAGTCCACTTCCTTCCATACGCACGTGCAAGACAAGACAATGGCACTAAGTCCACTTCCTTCCATACGCACGTGCAAGACAAGACAATGGCACTAAGTCCACTTCCTTCCATACGCAAGTGCAAGACAAGACAATGGCACTAAGTCCACTTCCTTCCATACGCACGTGCAAGACAAGACAATGGCACTAAGTCCACTTCCTTCCATACGCACGTGCAAGACAAGACAATGGCACTAAGTCCACTTCCTTCCATACGCACGTGCAAGACAAGACAATGGCACTAAGTCCACTTCCTTCCATACGCACGTGCAAGACAAGACAATGGCACTAAGTCCACTGTGTTCCATACGCACGTGCAAGACAAGACAATGGCACTAAGTCCACTTCGTTCCATACGCACGCGCAAGACAAGACAATGGCACTAAGTCCACTGTGTTCCATACGCACGTGCAAGACAAGACAATGGCACTAAGTCCACTTCCTTCCATACGCACGTGCAAGACAAGACAATGGCACTAAGTCCACTTCCTTCCATACGCACGTGCAAGACAAGACAATGGCACTAAGTCCACTGTGTTCCATAACCACGTGCAAGACAAGACAATGGCACTAAGTCCACTGTGTTCCATAACCACGTGCAAGACAAGACAATGGCACTAAGTCCACTTCGTTCAATACGCACGTGCAAGACAACACAAGGGTACTAAGTCCACTTCGTTCAATACGCACGTGCAAGAAAATACAAGGGTAATAAGTCCACTTCGTTCAATACGCACGTGCAAGATAAGACAATGGCACTAAGTCCGATGTGTTCCATACGCACGTGCAAGACAAGACAAGGGTACTAAGTCCACTTCTTTCCATACGCACGTGCAAGACAAGACAATGGCACTAAGTCCACTTCCTTCCATACGCACGTGCAAGACAAGACAATGGCACTAAGTCCACTTCCTTCCATACGCACGTGCAAGACAAGACAAGGGTACTAAGTCCACTTCGTTCCATACGCACGTGCAAGACAAGACAATGGCACTAAGTCCACTTCTTTCCATACGCACGTGCAAGACAAGACAATGGCACTAAGTCCACTTCGTTCCATACGCACGTGCAAGACAAGACAATGGCACTAAGTCCACTGTGTTCCATACGCCCGTGCAAGAAAACACAAGGGTACTAAGTCCACTTCGTTCAATACGCACGTGCAACACAAGACAAGGGTACTAAGTTCACTTCGTTTCATACGCACGTGCAAGACAAGACAAGGGTACTAAGTCCACTTCGTTAAATACACACGTGCAAGACATGACAAGGGTACTAAGTCCACTTCGTTCCATACGCACATGCGAGACATGACAAGGGTACTAAGTGCAATTCGTTCCATAAGTGCGTATGGAACAGAGTGGAGTTAGTACCCTTCTCTTGCGAAGATGTCTTGACTGATGAGTGTGGCATTTTATCCCTTTATCTAAACAAAACAAGTGAGGCTGACACATCAAACCAGGCCCCAAGGATATTAATCTTTTTTCGTGCTCATCTCAGCTGAGCAAGAAATATCAACTGCTCATAAAAACTAAAATACCGATAAATGAAGAAGTTTCTTGCTTTGAAACTCTCAGATGTTGTATTTATCATGCTAATAGATGTTCAAATGCCAACAATTGTTGGCATTTTAACATTTATGAGCAGGATAATTTTCATGCTCAGCTGAGTTGAGCATGGAAATAGTTTTTTTTAACCTCGGGGCCAGATGGCAGAATTCATTAGTATATAATTATTTTAATTTGAATAAAAATGAAAAATACCACCCAACGACCCTGAAACTTAAAATGGACACGTTCAATTGATAAGGATAAGAAGCTCATTCAGCTCAACCCATTTATATTGAGCATAGTGTCATTTTTATGGAACATCGACAAACAGTGCAGAACCAGATCAGACACCGTAGGAGGCTGCGTCTGATCAGACTCTGTACTGTTTGCTCGGAGAATGTACTTTAAAACGATTTGAATGATCTTGAAACTTACTACCCCCAAAACGTTAACTTCGAATGGATTCGTCCATTTGATAAGGGTAGGAAAATCCATTAGTCATAAATGGGTTAAATGGGATATTAAATGAGCGCTTATTTTGTTTCAGATATCCCTTTATTAGATGCTATAAATGTAAACTGTGACGAGTTTGGTTGGGATATCGGCGTTGATATAGACCTCTTGAGAGCAAAATACACTGACATTAAGACCTCGGATATATTCCTTGGGAAAGAACTGTGTAATGGTTATGAAGATGGGACCATGCTTAGATTCAAACAAGGACTCAGAGAGTGTCGTACAAGTGAGACTGTAAGTCAAATAGCGGCACACTTAAAGTGTGCCAACAACCGATTTATAGACGCTGATATCAACAATGAATAACTTTAATATTTTGAGAGCTTTTGTGGCCTCAAAGGGCAATATGTAAATATGCATACCTTGAACATACGAACCCGTCCGGTTCATATGTACTCACACTGGTCAATGTAAAAGCACCGATGGTTGCTACAACGAGCTGGTGGTGGCAATTTTCCGCACTGATTCTGGCGTGAAAGGTAAAAAAATCTATACCTGTTGACTTTATGATTTATTTATAAGCTTGCATTTATTTTATTTGTGATGACAATTGGCGCACAGACCATCGGTAACATTGCAATTGAAGGCTCTGCCAAGCAATCGGTGATTTAAATCATGGTTTGGGCTGCAAATCCAACACAGTTCTGGAGTTTTGCTGTGACAGGTGTTTTTTTTCTAGTGTTACTGGCTAAATTGATGAAAATCTGCATGTCTAGGCGCAGCTGTTGTCATATTTCCATGAAATAACATCCAAAAAACGATTATCACTTTGTATTTTTTTCTTGGTAAACTAGCTAATGTTTTATTTAGAAATTTTATTACAACGCACTTGGAGCATTTTAAAGCATTGATACAACGCACTAATGGTTGCACAGAAGTGCTGTGGTTGCTGGTGCGGACTCACCACAGCATTCACTGTTCACATAAACGTTACAAAAATTACCATTTCAGCCAGTACATGACATTTTGATTCTGTGACGAAGGCTCAGGCGAGCTTGTGCAAACGTGCAGACTCCCAAGAGCCTTCGCTGCCAGCACAAGAGATCTTGATACTTATCGCATTGCCCATTGACTTTGCCTGCGCAAATGTGCGGATTCACCAGTGTATTCGCTGCCTGCATGAATAGCACACAAATCGCCATTTAGGCAGTACAGGAGATTTGTAGAGTGACGAAGGCTAAGGTAAGCCTATGCAAATGCGCAGACGCGCCAGAGACTTCGCTGCTTGCACAAAATGGCATTCAATCGCCATTTGAGGCACCACATTATAACTGTGAAGAAGGCTCAGACTATACCAAGCAAATGTGCAGACTCGCCAAAGCCATCGCTGTTCCCATGAATGACACCCAAAAATAGTAAGTGAGTATGATCCGTAAATATCACAATCACAAACTGCAGACAAACCCATGGCACCGAGAGGAATAGCCACACAACAATCAAGAGACACCAGGAAGACAAACTAAGCGAAGCAATCATCTCTCGCTTCCCTATCAAGATGATCGCAAAACATGAATGGACATAAAGTCACAAAATATAGAGCAATTACAGAATCCTATAATGGGAGTAACAATCAACAACAACAGAACCACAGCCTTAGAACAGACATCAGCCTAAGCCACTGGGGTGATAATATGCATTTTACTGGTACCAAATATTCGCCCTAGATTCTGCTGTTGTTGAAGCACAAAAAATGTTAAGCTCGCATGGAGGCTTCTTAACTATTGTAATGTATCATAACTGACAAACAATCTCATCAAATTAAAAGTGTTGGGGCCAATCTGAAAAATAGGCAGAAACACCATCAAAGTGCGAACACGGCTAGCTCTGGAGCATCTCTGGTGAGTCTGCACATTTGTAGAGTCACGCTTGAGCCTTCATCAGTGTACAAAAACCACAAACTCTACGCCTATTGACTGTATGATTTCTTTATAAGCTTGCATTTATTGTACTTTTGATGACACTGGGCGCACAAACCATCAGTAACATTGCAGTTTATGGCTCTGCCACGAAATTGGCGATTTAATTCATGGTTTGACTGACAAATCCAATACAGTTGTGGAGTTTGACAGTGACAGGTGCTTTTTACTATTGTGACTGCCGAACTTGAGGGAATTCTGCATGTCTAAGCACAGTTGCAGCTATGCTACCCATGCACAGATCCAGGATTTTTTTTCAGGGGAGTGGGGGGGTCCAGGCCCAACGGCCAGAAAACAGTCTGGACAACGTTTTTTCTTTCTTTTTATTTTTAGTCCTCAACTAATTTTAAAGTTTACAGGGCGTCCAATGGTTTTATAACAGAGAAAACTATACTTTCGAAGGCTCCTGAGGGGTCAAACATTTTCTAGGGGGTCCAACTTTTTCCATGGGGGCCAAAATGCTAAACCCATATAACTTGTGATTTTTCAGTGGGGTCCCAACCCCCTATTCCACCTCGATTCGCACTTGTTATCATAGTCCTATGAAATAAAATCCAAAAACAATTACTACTCTCTATTTATTTCTAAGCAGAGAAGGCTCTGGCGAGTCTGTACATTTGCACAGGCTCACCTGAGTCTTCGTCACAGTACTGAAATATCATTTGCTTGCTCAAATGGCGATTTGTGTACCGTTATTAAGAACAGTGAATGCTGTGGTGAGGCTGCACCAGCAATTATGGCACATCTAGGTAACAATCAGTGCGTTGTATCAATGCTTTAAAAATGCTCCCAGTGCGTTGTAATAAAATTCCCCAATAAAACGTTAGCTAGTTTATCAAGAAAAAAACAACAAAGTGGTAATCAATCGTTTTTGGATGTTATTACATTTAAATATGATAACAGCTGTGCTTAGAAATGCATATTTCCCTCGATTTAGGCAGATACACTAGAAAAACACCTGACATGGCAAAACTCCAGAACTGTGCTGAATTTGCCGTCCAAACCTTGAGTTAAATTACCAATTGCTTGGCAGAGCCATAGACTGCAATGTCACCAATGGTCTGTGTGCCAGGTGTCATCCCAAATAAAATAAATGCAAACTTATAAATAAATCATAACGTAAACAGGTATAGATTTTTTAACCTTTTACGCCAGCACCAGTGCGGAAAATTGCAACCACCAGCTCGTTGTAGCAACCACCAGTGTTTTACATTGACCAGTGTGGTACTTGTTTTGCTTTCGGATTCTTCAATTGAATATAATCCTCTGTAGCATGCTGTTTTTGAATTTGGGGTCTATTTACATAATTATAACGAAGGTTTTTGTGTAGTTGTCAAATCTTCAGATACCCGTAATTCTCTTCCGATTTTAACTAAATTCGCATTTCCGCACTTCAGAACATACTTCTATAGTGTATTACTGATTTGATCACGTCTTCCTGTTGGCTACATCTCAGTTAATGAAACGTATAAATGTACAGTCTTATCAACAAAACAGGATGTTCGATGTACATTGTATTATTGTAACATTTAATGCTATCATAAAGGTCACTTGTAACATTTTATATTTCATAACACAGCGCATTCCATTTTACATCTCTTTACAACAATTTGTTTCCTACATGTAGTGTACATTCCAAAGGTGTGAAAATGTGATGGCTTGTGGAGGGATGGTAGCATTAAAACGAATCGTTTTAATGTTACCATCCCTCCACAAGCCATCAAAATGATTTAACACTATTTTGCAACAGTTTCATATATGGAATATACACGTATTTTTTCTTTTAGATTTCAGATAACCAGCTCATGTACCAAAATGAACTGCTCCATGCGATCCGTGATTCCAACCACCAGTTTATAATCCGGCGATATGATTGGGTGGTACAAGTAGAGTGCGACATCAACAGAAATGAGACAGCTGCCGGGCACATTGTTCATGATGGAGCGCGGAATCATTCCTTACATCTAGCACAGCAAAGTCATTATAAAGTCAATATGAAATACTACTCGGATTCTAATTTTATGAATGAAATCGCTGGAAATCCTCTTCAAGTTCGTATAGGCAGTGACGTCTATGTGAAGGTATTCACTGCTGCCTCCAACGGAACGGTCAAAATGGTGTTACAAAATTGTTACACACAGTCTTCATTCAACCTGGGTAATGAATCGAAGTACTACCTTATTCACAATGGGTAAGTCTAAATTATTTGAGCCGTGGCATGTGATTTCCAACAATGTGACATTTCGACATGTGTAGACTCGGACGAGCCTCTGCAGCCTCCTTTTAAGCTTAGAAACTCCAAATGGTGTTCAATCAATAGCTTAACAATCATAGAATACTCAAGCGACTAGCAATGGCTCTGATCAGACTGCACGTATGTGCAGGCTGATCTGAGACTTTGCTGGTCGCACATACCACATTGTTGGAAATCTCATGCACTGGCTCATTTCATTTAACACTATCATTTTATAAATTTTAAAATCATAAGAAAATCATTTTTTTTCAAACTTAGTTACTGACATTCCATCAAAATTGTTAAAGGGGTACGTGCATTAAGAGGCTATTTTGGCCCCCCTCTGAGGTCAAAAAAATAAGAGTTGCCCTTCACAAGTTTCTTCTTATTAGTTTATTAGAACAATAGCCAAAATGTAAAAGACTGGCATTGATTCGGCTTTTATGGTTGCTATGGTAACAAAAATGGCCGCCAAAACAGGGTGAAAATAGGAAAATTACCATTTTGGAGCAAATTTGAGACATGTTACAGAGGAATTAATATAGAGCACAAGCAAATACCAAAAAAATATTTTAAGAGATGATGAGAATTATCACGGAACTTAACATATTAAAAGGGTTTTTTTTGTATTTGCTCGTGCTGATATCTAATTCTTAAAAAATCGGTCTCCAAAAGCCTCAACTTTGGCCTTGTAAAAGTAAAATAAATGCCCAAATTTTACACTTGGGCTATTCTTCTAATACGCCAATAAGATGAAATTGGTGAAAAGCAACTTTCAGTTTTTGGTTCTAGAGGGGGTCAAAATAGCCCCTTAATGCACGTACATGTACCCCTTTGGAATATATACGTGCCGTTTATTTCGCTTAAGAGATAAAATAATACATGTAAAACTCATGACAAAAATGCTTTTCTAAACAATCAACTTTACACTTTAGATGCCACACATGATAGCGTAATAATACTAATAATTACTTCTGATAGTGGTCTATTATGTGTCAGCCTGCCAAGACTGACAACACCGGAGTAGTCGAGCTGTAGATATGAAAAAAGAGAAAAAAAATCTAATAAAGAAAATGAATACCTACACTTTGTGTTTGTGTTTTTGTGTTTTTTTCACTTATAAACGTTACAGACGTTTGAAATTCTAATCTGGACTCGGTGTTAATCATTAGAGAAAATAGAGGTCATCCATTTTCAGTGGTGAGAAAGATATATATAATATTTCACTGGTGAGAATATAACTTTTAAAACATAAATTTTTCAACTAATATATCCCAATATTTTATTGCTTTGTACATGTATATTATAATAAAATAATTATGCACTTAGACTCCCGGCTTAGCCTGCACTCATTTGAATGCATCGGTGAAAGTGAAGATTTATTACTTGATACACCAACCAATCCCCGCCAACGCCAAAATTTAAGAAATGAGAATTATTTGAATATATGAGCCTGTGTCAAGCAAAAGGTATAAGTTGCAAGTGTGCTCATCATAGACTCATATCTGACTGCGCATGAGCGCAATCTGATCTGAGTCTTCGATTGGCAGTCTATGGGTAGCCAAGAGTCCAATATTTCTTCAGGTGGAAAACTAAGACTCTGATCAGACTGTGTGGATGTGCAGACTGAGTTGAATCTTCGCAATACGCACATGCCAACTTTTATCTTATACTGGATACCAGCTCAGTTTGACTTAGGCGGGTACTTCGAGCTTTTAGAGTTCGAGTTAACCCTTTCCTTCAAGAATATTCATGCTAAGCTCCAGCGACTATGAATGATCATATAATAATTATAATTAAACTTTTACTTTTGTACATAGAACAAAATAATTACTTCACGGGTGATAAACCTAGGCACTACCACGAAATTGTGTTAACGTAATTTTGTTCCCAAGCCACATCCGGGACACGTCGTGGTAATTTCCAGGCCGAAAATTGGATAAACAAAGGTTAGTGTCATTTTCGTTTTGGTTTTATTTTTACTATTTAAACAAAATTACGTTAGCACAATTTCGTGGTAGTTTCTAGGTTTACCACCCGTGTACTTGTCAGTTCCACAAGTGTAGGATCATATCTACTAAAAACATCATATTTCCATTAGCAAACAGAGTAGACCCTGATCAGGCGTGTGAGCTTCCCGTAAGCTTTAGTTGGGGGGGGGGGGGAATGATGTGGATTCTTGTAGCAGTGGAAGGTATTCTCTCTATGTGTTATCAGTAATTAATAGCAACTACATTGGACTTATATTTCATTTATTCACTTAAGTTTAAACTATTCACAGTAGATCAGTTTCAGTATTTCTTAAGTCTATGTAGCTTTCTATTGTCAGGCCGAGCTCATATCACATACGTTGAACAACCTCTCAGGATAAAGTAGATTCACAGTAGATTTAGAGTTTTGAAATAGATCTAGATTTAGTTTACTTGGCAAATCTAGATAAGTAATTTAGTCAGTGCCTAAACAGTTCAGTAGATTTTATCAATCCAAGGGAAGCTATCCAAAAGAGCATATCTAAAATTCCAAAGAGTCGCTTCCCTTGGTGCACAAAAGTGAAAGTAGAATTTGTTGTTTGCTCGGGTTGACCGATCTGAGATTGATTGATCGAAATGCATGATCGACTCTTATTTATAGTCTCGGCCCAGCTCCAGCCAGCCAATCAGCTACCAGAAAGAGGTGTAGAAATCTCTATCAGCCAATCGCTGCACGGATAGACTGATAGATTTCTCTAGCTAAGTTGTACAACAATGGCGGATGTCTACCCACTTCACATTTGTGATACCAAATTCTGGTTTATCTCTGAGGAATATGCGGTCTATCCTGGTGGATAAATAAACTTTAGACCTTCTGGTAGCAGGATAGAAAGCTTAGGCTTTGTGAAATGGATTAACTAAGATAAAAAATTGAAGGTTAGAGAATTTCTATCGCTGGATAGACATTTCTTTACATTCAAAACATGGCGCCTTGCGAACTTTCATTATCAAGCTCATAATTATCTTAAACAAGAGTCTTTTCGATCTATCCTTAGTATGAGCAGAAAGCCCAGACTTTATTCTAAATGAAGGAATGAACGGCGCAGTCCAAAACTATCCGTACTTGAGAGTATTCGTAGTGTTTGTTTGACAGACGCTGACGAACGCTCGCAATGATCAACAAAGGCAAAAATAGTTCATTCTCCAGTATCCGATGTTTGGCTTCCTAAAGCAACAGGCTGCAATAAATGACCCCATTTATTGCTTATCTTACCACTTGAAACAACTTGATTAATAATTTAAGGTTCACAGGAAGAATGTTTATAGACGGAAAGACACATGTGCTTGTGTGTAACCTAAATCCGACACACCTTGTTTTGATAGATAAATAGCAGTAATAGCCACGGGTATTACAGGCGGCTCTTTAAAGAGCTGCCTGATCTGGGTCCACTCTGTTTGCAAAAGCGTTAAAGTCTGCAACTTTGAACATTTTCCGAAAAAAATCTTTTCTTTTTAAATCATTTGTAAGTTATGCTTTCACAATAAAACTGCTCACTACAGCTGAAAACTGCACGAAAAAGTGAATTATCTTATAAAAGCAGGTATTTTTCTCTTGTTAGTAATTATTTGTGTCCCTCCAGAAACTCTGGACAGTTTTAAAAAAATTAACATAATTGCTGTTGTTTTGATAGTGAAAATTTGTTAACATGGTAGAATGTATGCCCGAATGTTAGCTTTCTTGAAAATTAGAAACACTATTTCTAAAAATTAAAGATCAAAAGTTACAGACGTTGCAGCTTTAAAATGCGTTTCTTTGAGGTAAAGGGATAATCCATCATCCTAATGTATTTTCAGGTGTGAAGAGGACGTAAACACTAACATTATTTCACAGACCTACCAGGAGGTTAGGTTCTCATTCCAAGATTTCCAGTACACGTCAAGCCAGGCTGGTCTGTATCTCTTCTGTGACGCTGTTTTCTGTGGTTTATCTGACAGCTCTCTGCAGTGTCAGCAACGGTGTAGATCGACAGGAAAGCGTAGTGCTGGGACATTAGAAGACTTGGAACTTGTCACTGTCACAGATCGCATTATTCATTCAACTTGAAAATCTCTATAGAAAACCATGTCATAACTATCTTGAAAATCTCTATAGAAAACCATGATATAGTACCACTGCACTAGAACAGCGCAGTCAGCGCGGGTAGGTTGCAGTCGATGAGGGCACAAAAAGATTACCTGACTGTTAAAAAGGGTAATATTGTTTGTCAATACATTTTGGAAACGTTCTTTGCTGATTATTGTCACTTATATATCCAGCTGTATATCTGATTATATCTGCTTAGCAATATTTATGTGAGTTGAGCGATAATCTATACAGCGCCTGAGTTATACCGAAAAGGTGATTTTTCCTGAAAAAGTGATGAAAGGCATTTTAGTTTATGTTCTTGAATTTATGCTTACTTTGGATAAAATGCAAAATATCAGTACTTTAATCTGCAAAAAGTTCGAAATCTGAGGGCAGAGCGTTTTAAAAGTTATTCGAGCTTTTCATACTGTGCGATCCGGGCGTTGACTTTAACATATTTATTTTATTTAGACCCTCAACGACTGGTACAATGTCCTTTACTAATCAAAGATTGCGTACATCTACAAAATGGTGTGCATCTCTGCAAATAATAAATAGAAATATAAAAAACTTTCTATTCCTTCACATATTCGTATTTTTATATGATGCCATTAAAACATAGCTAATGACTTACATATAACGCACGTATAAGTATGTGAACACATTTCGGAGACATAAATTTCCACTGGCTAACCAGATATCGGATGATACTTAGCTATTTTTTTTTAATTTAAAGGCTCCAATTGAGACACTACCTTAGTTATAATCACAAATGAAAAAATCATCATGAAAATTAATTGTTTTAAAGAACTTGCTTATAGAATGGATCACGGTACCTCCAAATAGTGTAACTTTTGCCCTCTCGACTGCAACCAATCTGCGATGACTGCGCTGTTTGAGTACAGTGATTATCTAGCATGAAAACCGTGTCATTACTATCTTGAAAATATGTATAGAAACCTGTGGCATAACTATCAGTAGATCACCTTATTCTGACACTCTAGCTTACTTGTGCTCTAGCTACCAAGCTTGTTTTCTTCTTTTTCCCCATACATGTCGATGTCATGCGATGTAAAGGCCACCGTATTTTACGAATGAAACGTCCATCCATATGTTGACTGTCAAAAAGTGTGATATTTCCCTAAAGATTTAGGCAAATATTTCGTTATATTAATGAAAAAAGCGACCAAACATTTCTTCTTAATGCATTATCATTTGTTAGGTCGCTTTGGGGATTATGAAAACTTCGGCCTCGCCCTCGGATTTCACTATCTCCATGGGGACCTGGCGAACGCTAAGGCATGAAAATCCATGTTTGATTCCTGTATTAAAGAATGATGTAAAAAGTTTGGGCCAGCATATGATATTTTGATACTTTTCACATGGGCTTGCAGCAAAGGCTCTTGTCCAGGGGTATAAAAGTTTTTTATGCTCAACTCAAATGTGCATAAGATTTCAACTGCTCATTAAAACTTAAGTGCTGAAAATTAAAGACTGCTCTTGCTTTCAAAAACCATTGGCATTTTAACATTTATTAGCATGATTTATACAACATGTGATAGTTTGAAAGCAAGTTAAGTCTTTATATTTTCAGTATTAGTTTTATGAGCACTTGAAATTTCATATTTATTTGAGTTGAGCACAAAAGGGTGTTATAACCTTGTGGCTAGGTTTCGACTCAAACTGTCTAAAAATTTAAAAACTAGATTATTTTGATAATGTGCAATTTCAGATAAGGGCTGTATTACTTTTGAGTTTTTTCAAAGCTCAACCCAAAAAAGTACTCAGAAATAAAACGTATATACATTCTAGTGCCTCAGAGTATTGAAATGTTGTTGATAATTTGGTTCCCTAATCATTCCTGTATTTTAAACATAAGATAATGATATTTGCTGCATATGCATCATGCGCGGATCCAGAAAGTTTTGTCAGAGGGGGATCCAACTCATTTAAATAGCGTTTCACTGGTGGGTCGATAGTGGCCAAACATATATATTGAATGCTCGCTTTAAAGATGTGTTGTTTTCAGGAGATCTGGACCAGTATTGCTAAGAAACCCTATATTTTTGTCACTTTCCAGGGGCGTCAAAACCCCCTGTCCCCTCCCCCCTCTGGGTTCGCACATGTGCATGGAGTCACATTTTAAACATGCATGAAAAGCTTATAGATGCCTAACTTTTGGACTAACTCATACTTTATTAATGTGAGCAGTGAAGGATCTGGCGAGGCTGTGAGAAGGTGCAGGTCCCTCTAGCATATGTAATGAGTACCAAACATTCATGGTCTGGCTCAAATAGTTTTTGTTTGAAAGTCAAATATAGGATGTGTTTTAGTATTGAAAACGCAGGGGGGGACACTCAAACTGAAAACATAACATTCTGTATAAAAAGTAATTTCAGAACACTTTGCTTTTAAACGAAAGCAAATTGCCTGTTCCTAATGCAAGCTTTTGTTTTCCAATTTAAACTGGTGGTTATTTTTTTTTTTTTAAAAACTACTTTAGGTTCTTATCGCATATGCTAGCAGCGAGGGCTCAGACGAGCCAGTGCAAACGCACAGTCTCATATTTGCCTTGTTACTCGCACATAAGAAGTATAGCCTATTAGCCAAACTCCAGGAAGTGTCAAAATTTTGGTTTAACCTACATGATCTTGGCCAAAAGGTTTGATGCATTTTTGAACGATATATACTAGTAATCTACAGAACCAGGGGGGGGGGTATTAATATTTAGACTGGCAAAAGTCCTCAAAATGGCCGCCATTTAAGATGGCTGCCAAAATGTTGATTTTTATAGAGCTGAGTGATACATATAAACATACCTAGCTTGGGTTTAATTTCCTCGATTAAGTAAGTTTTTCAAATGTTGGTACGTTAATAATTTTCAGTATATGCCGTAGAAAAAGACTTTTAAATAATATTTGATATTCTCAGGTGTTACATCCGTTTCTTTATAAACGTTACTCCCTAAAAAACATGATATTATACAATTATTGACTTCAATGAAGTAGACATCAGGATTCATCTACCCGAAAAAGTGATAATTCACCTCGGCCTAGCCGCTAGGCCGAGGTGAATATCACTTTTAAGGGTAGATAAATCCTTATGTCTACCGAAATTGAAGTCAATAAATGTTTTGTTATATGACTTTTCAACTAAGAATGAAAATTTTCGACTTTCACTTTTGTTGTTAAAGACATCTAAGACATCTAAGGACTTTCTCACAAGTTTTAGCAACTTTTATTAAAATATTATATTTTGGCATTTTGCATTTTTAAATGTTTATTAATTCTCTTAATGGGGAATGTTATACAATTATTGACTATTGAGGCATTGGACATGATGTGATGTCGACCTGAGAGTACCAATATTGACCGAGGCTGTTGGCACATACTATATTCTTGTTAGTTTTATTTGATTGCAAATAAGAAGCTTCTGAGCATGTGCAGTAAGGATAGGCTAAATGGTCTGAAGAAACTGACAGGTGAATGATGCTTCTTTATATTTTAAGAGGAAATGTAAAACAACGCTGCAATAAAATATAAATGATTTATGTTCGTATGAGAAGAGTCGAATCAGAACATAATGTTTATTAATTCTCTTAATGGGGAATATTATACAATTATTGACTATTGAGGCATTGGACATGATGTGATGTCGACCTGAGAGTACCAATAATGACCGAGGCGGAGCCGAGGTCAATATTGGTATTCTCAGGTCGACATCACATCATGTCCAATGCCTCAATAGTCAACAATTGTTTTATTTTATAATTTATCTAAACAAAAAAGCAACAACAACAACAAAATCATGGCCATGGACTATGTCTTGGGCAGTCTTGAATTTCTTTTTTACACGATGACTAACTTCATTCAGTTAGAAGAGGAATGAATATATACTTTATTTGTAATTACAACTGCAGACGATGATGTTCCCCTTCATACTTTTTGAAGTTTCATCGTTTAGATTGATTGAAGGCTTAGAGCGTTTTCAAATAAAGAAATAAAGCCAGTTTGAGTATTTTATCTGCTTTTGTTTGTCAGCAACAGCTCTTTGACACCATAAACCCTCATACCCTCATGCCACTATTTACTGCATTACTGAAAAAGAAAAGCAATTTAGAATAGAAAGTCACGTTTCATACTATCTGCATATTGCCTTAAAAGCACTTTATTCAGTGCAGCAAACTGCCAATCAGGTTAAAATCATTTACGCTTATGATCACTGTTAAATATATTACCTACTTTAAAATATATTACTATTATTTACTTGACCATGGGCTGCCTTTAGATCTTTGGAGAGGGCGTTTTGTACATTAAGATTTTCTTAACCACATTATATATGACAAAATCTACTGTATGTTAGCTCTTTATAAATAGATGCATTACCAGGCCAGAGCCGAGTCAAATGTGTTACCATTAATTCTAACACACCTCGCCTATAGAGCCAACGGTAACAAACTGTGATATATCGGACAACAATTCACCGCAAAAGTGTGTGATAGCTTACGTCACTGGAAAATGACGTCATTCGTTGCGTTAGACGGTGTAACGTCGTTTTTACGCTTGAAAGACGTTACAATTACATGTAAACGTATGCGACGTAGTCTAAATATCGGCGGGAGTTCTGCAGTGCAATGGCGGAAAGTTGGAAGAAGCTGAAGACTTCGAATGTGTTTTCGTCGTTCATTGTGTGTTAGAATCGAAATAGATCAGCTCCAGTGCGTGAATTGTTGAGTAATAATTCACTGTTTGTCGGTCAGTTGAACGAAGATAAATCACTCGCGCTGCGCGCTCGTGATTTGATCTTCTTTACAAGTGACCTCCAAACAGTGAATTATTACTCAACAATTCACTGCTGGAGCTGATCTATTTCTTAAATAATAGGGGAACTCCTATAATAGCGTTATTATTATTTGTTTCGTTTTCTTACATATCATCATAATCTTTGAATTTAATTACTAGCAGAATGATAATAATTAGTTTAGGCACCTGGTTTTTCTGTTATATTCGTTACTTTCTTTTAAAATATTTTTATGCAATGTTCGGACTATATGAGTTCAAAACAGCTAGTGAGTGAAACTGAAATTGACTACTACCATCTAAGTGCTCAAAACAACAACAATTGTGACTATTGTCTTTTTAAACATATTGTATGAATGAGATTCAACTTCAACAAAAGCATGGTTGCTTTAAAGGGAAACCTTGAACTTAAAGCACATAAAATGCCATTAAATATGTTTTCGGAATAGTAAGATCCATCACCCATTGCATAATCCATCAAATATTTGCATAGATCATCAGCTATTGATTACAATCTATGTTCATAACAATAAGACACAAAAGCTTACCTACAACTCTAAAAACTGAGTCATTACAAGCAGAAGTCAAAATCAAGAAGTAAACCATTACAAAATGCATTCATCCTTGTCATATGAAAAAAATCAAGTTCCTGGAAATCGTAATGGTTTCTGTCTCACATTTAGGACCCATCATACACACTGGGCAATCCTTCCATTATTAATATCGAAAAATCACGGTGGCGCGAAATCTACGTCCACTCGATCCGCAAACTAGTTTCCAGAAGTTAGTATTTTAGACACTTTTCTAATATCATCCTCTAGAGCTAAAATAGAGTGATGAGTAAAAAACTATCATGTGCCGCATGAAATTGATATGCTTTGCTGTTTCACATCCCAACAGGTAAACTAAAACCTTTCATGAAATTTTAACAACTGATTTGTTTTGTTGTGTTTGTTTTTTTATCTTTGTTTGAATAAACAAAATGCAAAAAAAAAAGTTTTATGATTAAGTTTTACATTTCACATTCAGAGAATTAATATAAATTTCAAAATGCAAAATACTTCATTAAAATATTTTAATAACAGTTGATAAAACTTTCTCGGGAGAAACTAAACTAGGGACAAGTCAGAATCTAAAAGGGGTTTTAGTAAAAGTGCTTTATCCAAAGCTTATCGGAATACATCTTACTCACCATAAGTTACCTGTGTCGCCTTAGCGAAGGTGGGTACACTCCGTCCGCCAGTCCGCAACACTTTTGGGGTGCCTAGTTTGTGTAATCTGAAACTCGAAAAAGTTTCATTCCTTTATATTCAAACTTTGTATACAAAGATCGAACACATTAGAGAGCTATATATCATGCATTTCATTAAAATGGTTATATATCATGTATTCGGTGGCTAAGCCCTATCTTTACGTGTATAAATAAAATGTTAAGTGAATATTAAGTCATTCGCTCGTGTATAGCTTCATAGTTTTTAAGTGTGTGAATTGAATCCTATGGATTGTTTAAATTTCTTTTCTGATTTTCTCGTTATAATTTCTGTTCTCGTTTATAAAAGAAAGAAAATGGGACATTTTCTTTCTTTTTTTAAACAATAAATCAGAATGGAAATTTAAACAATACGGGAATTATGTGGAACAAATGAGATAATATGTCGTTTAAACGATATATTTCAGCCAAAGAGATGCAGGAATTAAGTTGAACAACCGACATTTATTGTTTTATCTTTCTTTTGGTGCTTCTAATGGTCTGTGATGATTTCATGGGCGCTCACCCTTGATTTCTTAAATATGCATCAGAAGGGTTATGGATCACGATTTGGTAAAACTTTATGTAAACCGTAATTTAACCGAATTCCAAGTGTTATCAATGGCGTTTAAAATATAGCAAATATGCGATTATAATTAGCGCTATTATCAAAATAGGTTAAAAGAAAGTTTTATTCTCAGTCCCTGCCAGCATACAATAAAGGGCCACCACCAGCCCACTAGTTAATGGCGTTTGACTGGTGACCTGATAGTGGTCTGGCACTGCGAACTGGGCTCCCATTTTTTAACAATCTGAACCAGATAAGTGTATTAGCTACGACCGTATATATACTCTTTATTTCCTCTTTGACAGAGATTACAAATATATAAACATAGTATAAAGTGAAATGAATGTGAACGAAACATATAAAAGAGACAAACAGGCAGACATATATACAAAGTGTACCTGATGCTGGAAGATTTTGTTTGCTTCAGTATAAATGGTACTGTAAATCTGCGATTCGTTTTGTGACCATTTGAGTCGATGAAATTCAACCACACAATTCAGGCACAGCTAGCTGAGTGCCTGGATTGTGTAGTTAAAGTTCCGCGAATGCTCAGCGTATCCGCATCTGTTCCTGAATGCGATTTGAGAAAACAGAGAGCTGGCACACTGGTTGATTTACCTTTTGCATCAGTTTTGCCAACGATCTCCCTTGCCGAAACTAAAGTGCAAGGACGATGGTTAAAGCAAAGAGTTACTAAGGCGTGCCAATTGTGACAAAAACTATGTATATATGTTTCATTTGGCTGCCATGTCGACGTCTTCACTCAGTGGAAAGCGTGACCATGACTCGTGCTGCGCGTAGCGGAGTAAGATTAGGCTCACTGGTTGCAAGCTGGGCTTTGGTGCTTGCTTGGACACTTGATTTCTGAAGTTATAAATTGTGCATCCCGCAATTCCCGACCAGATTGTTTACAAACAAAAGTGAACTGGTCAGGAACTTGGTGTGCGTGTCATGGTCAAGGGCGCTTGCCAAAGCTGTGCTGGACCCTAGCAAAATACATAGGAGGGTTTCAAAGCTTACGCTTTATAACTGATTGTCGAGGTTTGAATTGATATTTTCACTGACGAAGCTGATAAAATTTACCCGCGCGTTACTATAATACAGGCATGAAGTCACGATATGCTTTACAATGTCAAAAGAATACGATTTGCATCGGTAACAGCAAACTGGCTCTTCATTTGCCACTCTCGTCCATCGCTATTAGAAAGGCAGCGGTAAGTGTATGTTTACCGGTCGACATTTGCCAAACTACTGATGTTTGGAATGTGTAGTGCAATGTTTAAAATCTCTTGAATTCATCATCATGGTTTGTCCTGTCTAGCCAGGAACTTTCGTGAAGCTCTTTTATTTTATTAAAGTAATGTTTTTCCAGACGGATTTTGATGGAAAGACTGACGTTGTAATGTATGACCGTATAAAGTGGACAAGGTCGTATTTAGTATATTAGGTATGTAACCTAGCTGATTTGAACAGCCTTTCAGAATATATAAGTTATGTCGAACGTCGAATATTTTTCGTGTGAGGGTATCTAGTGGCATTGTACAGAGTTTTTGCAGGAACATGAGTTTTCTTTGTTCCACTCTGGCACTCATTGGCAACCACCCAAGCATAACAAGGGCCATATCGGTTCTGGTTCGCATTGGTTACTTTTGAATTGATTTCGCGGCAAGCTTCATATATCTCTTTAACTTCAGGGAGTCTTCTGCCGTCATCTTAAGCTACAATTCGGAGCCATATAGCACTGACGGTGGACACACCTTTTCGAAGAGGGATGCATTTGTGATTGGATTTATAAGACATGTTTCCCTGTCAATCGATAAGATAGAAAACAAAGATGAGAGACCTTTTGCAATACGAGCATTTATGGCTGCTGAGCTTTTTAAAAGATTTATGTATTTCTATGACTACATGTGACACTGATTGTGGATGTGCCCAGTTTAACAGTAGCGTTTGTGGGCGTGCGCACGAGCGAAAAAGCAAGTAATTTACATTTAGCTGGGTGTTGAGTATAATGACATCTATTCGCGTGATTGTCTGCAACTTTGAGACCTTTCTCAGCACCTTTTTTTAGCCGAACTACTGTAAAGAAAATCGTCAGCTAAGGTTGGATTGCTAGTGCGGAGAGAGCCAATAGTACATAGAGAATACTAGGTGAGTGTCTTTTGATATCAAGTTTACCAGGCAAGGCTTTGAGAACGCTTGTTGACATCGCGAGGCTTGCCGAGCGATTCAACATGCGTTCTCAAAGCCAAGCCTGGTAAACTTGATATCAAAAGACGCGAACCTGGTATTCTATTTATCAGTTTACCCATTGTTGAACACTCTTAAAACTAGCGATTATGACGTAATTTTTGTTTTTTGTGTTGATTCAGCGTCATTAGCGACGTCATACAAAAAGTGCAACGTCATCATGACCTGATAAAGGTAACGTGCCGTGAGATAGGAAACGTTTATTAGGTTATGTTGAAACAATGCCGTTAATATTATGGGTGACTGATAAATTCTCCTTCCAGGCTATCCGGCTCACGCAACAGATCGTCGATATATAAAAGATAATACCAGGTGGAGGTTACTCCACCCTGCCTTACACCCTGGATTACATGAAAGGGGCGTGACTTCATGCCATTTACCTGTACATAGCTGGGCATGCATTATTATACTTAGTGCTTTGCCTCTGATTCCAAAGTCATGGAGTTTCGAAAACAGACCGGCGTGCCATACAGTGTAGAAGGCTTTTGATGTGTCTTAAAACACTACAAAACAGTCTGAGCCTAACTCGAGATTATGTGCTATCGATTCTTGCAAATTAAATGATGCCGTCAAAGATCCAAGATTCTTTTGATATGCATTTTGTTGAGGTTCGGGAAATATCTTATTGTTTCTAGCACACGAGCTCTGTAGTCGCATATGCCAATATTTTTCGAACAACTTGTATTATTTGATAACAACGTTATAGGCCTGTAACTTTCTGTCTGATCTTTTCGTTTTCCAGGTTTGCATATTTGGATGACTATTCCAACTTTGAAACTGGCTGGAATGTATTCATTGTTTAACATCTGATCAATCAGCAATTTGAGGATCTGAAACAACGCAGGTCCGCCATAAATAATGTGCTCGTTTACTAGATTGTAGTTCTGATAAGTGATCATAAGTACATATGTTATATGACTGGAGAGAATCCTGTCTCCTGATTGGCCCAATTTGTCTTCATAAATCTCTATGTCTACCTGGAAACTGGTCTAAACTGGTCCACAAGTTAATATTGCATGAAAGCTAGCTCGAACTAGTTTCCAGAAGTTAATACATTGTATTTTTGACACTTCTGCAATATTAACCTCTAGAGAGCTAAAAATAGCATGATGAGTATGAAACTAGCATGTGCTGCATAAAATTGACATGATTTGCTGTTTCATCTCCCAACAGGTATATTAAAGACTTTCATAAACTTTTACAACAGTTTCGTTTTGTTATCTTATTTATCTTTGTTTGAATAAACAAACTGTAAAAACATGTTAATGATAACATTTTACATTCCCATTAAGAGAATTAATATACATTTGAAAATGCAAAATACTACATTAAAATATTTTAATAACAGTTGCTAAAACTTGTGAGAAAGTCCTTAGATGTCTTAGACTGAAGGTTGAACATGTCTTTAAGTAGTAAAATTTTCATTTTAAATGAAAAGTCATATAACAAAACAGTTATTGCCTTCATTTTCGGTAGACATAAGGGTTTATCTACTCTTAAAAGTGATATACACCTCGGCCTAGCGGCCTCGGTGAATTATCACTTTTTCAGGTAGATAAATCCTTATGTCTTCCTCATTGAAGTCAATAATTGTATAATATTGATATAATACCTGTGCATGCGATTTTTACGAAATGTTAAAAAAAATAATGATGTCGTCGGATGCAGTTTTAGATGGTTATATATTGATGTTTTGTTGCTGTTGTTTTGCTACTGCTGTTGATGCTGCTGCTGCTGTTGCTCAATGGTTCTCGCTTGATAAACGTGAGCCCTGGTTTGCAGGACGTTAGCGCCGGTGACAACGCAACGTTAGTTGTAGTAATTACGCCGTATGTATTTATAGCATATCCACGACGTCAGATATCCTATCGTCAGGACAACGTCTTGACGCTGAACCGAGGTTAGCATTCGAGGTGGTATCAAAAATGGTACCACAAGGTATACGGCGGTCGCGCCGAAAGACAAGATATCCATTGGGATAAGACAGCATTATTAAACGGTATGTCTTTATATTATTATTATTATTATTATTATTATTATTATTATTATTATAGTTGTTGTTCAGCTTCGTCGCAAGAAAACTGTCTTCGAGCTTGTGGCCAATTTATCCTCCGTTGGTCAGTGTTGATGCTTTACGTCCCTGTCAACAGTTCTTATTCATCTCGGACGTTTCCTGGGTTGAACCTATGACTTGTCAGAGGCTAAAGGGTCTTGTTTATATACACAACACAGTGCCTCTGGTGAGGCTCGAACGATATCAAGTCAAGCTTGCTACCGCTGAGCAACGGCGGCGCTCTTTAACTATCCAAATGCGTAAGTGAATATTTTGGCAAACAGTGGACACAGATGAAATGCAGCACAACGCAGACCAGCATTTCATGTGGGGTTGCTAAGACAAAAATATCTCCAGCATGTTCAGAAAAAATATACGAAATTATTCGAAAATTCTAACCTGTGACGGTCCATAGGTTTAGATAAACAAAAAAATTCAGCGTAAAATTGTAAATATTTTCTTACCCATAATTTGAAGCTTATGTTTGGGGAGCTCAAAAGAACCGCCTCATTGAGACGGTTCTTTTGAGTACCCAAAACATATGTTTTGTTTGAGAAATAAGAAAGTTATTTTTCTTTTATCCACTCTTTACTAAAGTGCTGCCGGGTGTGTGACCCCTGGACTATCCCAAGTGTATTTATCAAACCAGAAGGAAGATTCTATAAATGCCAGCAAACAGATACTCCATTGAGATATATATTTGTTATCGAGTGCCATTACCTACCCCAGCATGTGCGGGTCCAGAGGGGGACAGGGGGTCCGGACCCCACCTGAAAATCACAAAAATATAGGGTTTTCTAGCAATACAGGTCCGGATTCCCTGAAATCTCGCAGCTACAAGCCAGCATTCAATTTTGGACCATCATCGGCACGCCAGCAGAACGCCATTTAATGGCGTTTCGCTGGCGGGCCGCTGAAGGCCCGCTGATAGTGGTACTTGAATCCTCCCTCCCCTCATCAACTAAAAGAAAAAAACTTGTCAAAGTTGGACCCCCTCTGACAAAACTTTCTGGATCCGCGCATGCGCCAGGTTTTCCCAATTTTCAAGGTACAAACTCAATTTGGTGGCATTTTCGTTAGGAGTTATTTTCGTGATAGTATATATATATTTGTGTAGCCAAAACATTTCTGTCATGCTCCCAGAAAATATTGATGCGACATTAAAACTTTTTGCAGTGCCAACCCAGCCAGCATAGGCTCTCGGGCCACTATCGGCCCGCCAGCGAAACGCCATTCAAACCGCATTTCGCTGCTGGGCCGATGGTAGCCCGCTATGATATGGTTGCTGGGCATGTAGTATCGACTCATATCGGCATAAACACTTCTTCAGGGTAATGGCATCCCAGCGGGCATTTTTTGTTGAATTCAAATTGATGTCAAGATTGAGGATCAATATTGAATTTACTTTGAGTTTACACCAGAAAATGGAAATAGACTCAATCAAAGAATGTGTATGTTGAATTCAACTTTATTCTCCAACTTTGAATCATGGTTTGTTTTTCAACTTTCATTCAACTTTGCAAGTCAATATTGAATCAAACTTGATGTGAGTAATGAAATCAAGACTGGATTCTTTCTAGGCTTGTCTGTATTTAATCAACCCTTCTTCATAAATTATGCTCCATACATTGTATTCAACCTATACTCAACTTTGACAGTCAATATTAAAACAACATTGAGTTGAGGATTAAATTCAATGCTTCACTTTATATAGGTGTGTCAATGTGTATTCAATTTTTAATCTCCAGCTTGGATTCATGTTCTGTTGTTCAACTCCCGCTCAATCGCAACAGTAAGCCAGAGGACCAATGGTTCTACAAACGCTCACCTGACTCTCCAAGCCAATATAAGCCTTACTATTCGCCAGGTATAATCACAACTATGAAAAGAAGCACTGTTGAGAATTTTTGTCAAAACATCTGCAGTAGCATGGCAATATAAATAGCACAACTTACATGTAACTACTAGCTAATGCCATAAAACATGTATGCTGGTTGCTTTACTATTATTGTCTTACAGATGTATTGTTGCTATAAATTAATGTTCTGTGGCTCTTCCTCACGGTGCCGTGGGCTGGTCTGTAGTGTGTGATTGTGGTAATTCCTGATCATACTCGCTCACTTTTTGACAATAAGATCTGAGAATCTGTTAAAATAGTGAGTATGATCAGGAAATACCACAATAACAAACTGCAGACAACCCATCGCACCGCGAGGAAGAGCCGCACAACAATCACGAGACACCAGGAAGACTAACTAAGCAAAGCAACCAACTCTCTCTTCCCAATCAAGATGATTGCAAAGCTAGAATGGACATAAAGTAACGTACAACAAAACATAGAACAATTACAGACTCCCACAATGGGAGTAACAATAAACAACAAGTCAACACCAACAGAACTACCGCCTTAGAACGGACAGCAGCCTAAACCACAGGGGGCTTAAATGCATTTTACTGGTTCCAAATCTTCGACTGTTAAACGCTGTAACATATGCTACCATGTCAAAAATAATGATCACTGTCATTGACTCTATGTAAGAGTTGTTATTTCATAAAAATGAATATTTTTCGCATGTTTTTCCTCTGGTGCCTTACTCTTAGGAATTAATTCATCAGTGATTATCATGCCCATATACCTTTGTTACAGATGTTATGAATATACTTTTTACCATTTCCTTATATGTATGACACTTAAATATATATAAGTGGAAAATGAAAATGTTAGTTTTATATTTAATCAAGACACTTTAGTAAATGTTTCTGTTAAACATAAATATTCAAAACTAATCCTTATCCAAGTGATTTACAATGGCTATCATTATGTCTCCTTCTCTGGACCTCTTCTCATCAAAACTGGTAGAATCATCCAACTGTGTTTTGGCTGCAAGCTGAGGAAGGACCTGCTCCATCCCAAACCCCTTTGGAATTCTACAGATATATTCTATCTTAAATAACAATTCAATGTACATTGAAGAAGATATGTTTGTACTCTGTAAGTAGGGGCGTTAGCCTGTAACGGCTTCTTACATAATTTTATGTTAGTATATTAATTTAAGAATAAGAAAATTGAAAGTTTGAGTTTACAGAAAGAATACATTAAAACTATCAAATCAGTTGACATTCTCATAGAATATGCATACTGCAAGCCTCTACTACATGGCACCACGAGGAAGAGCCGCTCAACCATCACGAGACCCCAGGAAGACAAACTAAGCAAGGCAACCCACTCTCTTCCCAATCAAGATGATTGCAATACTAAAATGGACATAAAGTAACGTACAAACAAAACATAGAACAATTACAGACTCCCACAATGGGAGTAACAAAATAAACTAAGAGTCAACAACAACAGGACCACCGCCTTAGAACGGACAGCAGCCTAAGCCACCGGGGTGGGGGGGGGGGGTAAATTCATTTGCATTTTACTGGTACCAAATCTTCGCACTAGATTCTGCTTGAAGTACAAGAAATGTTCAGCTCGCATGGACGCCATCTAACTCATGCAATGTATCATCTCTTATCAAATTAACACACCATGATGAAACAAAACAAAGGACTCATGACTCACAGAAAGTCAGAGCTAAAGAAAACCTCAAGTTGAGCCACGGTGGGTCCAGCTACAGATAAGCATCAGGCACCAACCCACCGATTAAAGCTTTACGTCAGAGCCGTCATAGAGTCTGAGGCTTAGCCCACCGTCGTGCGATTAAATAGGAAACCATAGCTATAAACCTTGATTGGTTTTAAAACTAGGCATGCAGACTGTCACATGATATCTAAATTATATCCAACCCTTATATAACGTTTTACTATCTTTTTGAATTGATCACTAAAATTAGGTTTTCCAACAATTCGTTTCAATTTAGAAACTAAATCACCATAAAATATAGGTTTGATATGCCTTGTTGCAGAAGAGTTTTTAACCCAACAAGTTTACTACCAGTCCACTCAAAATATATGAACGATCATCATTAAGAGTCCAACTTATAAGCTTGGCACATTCGGAAACTGATGTGAATGCCTGATAATTGGCTCTTTGGAAATGGGATTTCAGTGATACTCTGCAAGCAGGGTAAAGACTAAAGCCATACAAGGAGGAAAACATGTTATCAAAAGCATTAAGTACCTGGCCTGATTAATCTTGATATTTCTTTGAAAAAGAATCGTACCTGAGCTGGTTTACTCCCGTATATGTTGCCTTTTTTGTGCATGCAACATCCACGCTTCGCCTAATACTGTCTCCAAACACTTATCCCCAAGCATTCAAAAACTTCTATGAAGTGTTAGGATTTCTGAAGTAATGGAAGAGAGGTAATTCTTCCACTTCAGATGAACGAGCTAGATTTATCACAGCGGATAAATGCAATGCAGGATATATAGAGCCCAATTAGACTCTTTCATGTCAACGATTCACTCAGTTTCTAAGATTAGAACACTAAATAAAGGATGTAACATTATAATAAATGGCCAGGGAAAGTGTCTTGATGGTATCCTTTTTTATTACATCGTCAGAGGCAAGTGTTTTCAATTTCAGCCTTTTCAACAGATCATTTAATAGGACAGCCTTATCAAATTGTTTGCTATGTATATATCATCAAATGTACACACTATAGACATACAGGTCATCCTATTCTACTCATAATCCAATTCCTTTTTTTTTTGCATGCAACAGCTGATGAGATGCATGTAAAATACTGAGAAAACAAAGATTTTACATTTCTTGAAGCTTGCTTCCAGGTATGGACAACAGCAAATAGACCAGTAGCAAACGAAATTAATGGCAACATCCAACTTTAAGTACTTTCTCATATACCAGATAACTTTCAAGGTGTAGCAGAAATGGTGTTAGACCATCTGCCAAACTCATCAGTAGTTGACTTTCCTACAGAACTCAATAAGTTTTTTTGGGTGCAAACAACGTGCAACATCGAAAATTCTTTTGATCTTGATCTAAGATCAAAGCATCGCAACTGATGTAAACAAAAAGCAGGGTATAAAATTTCTGTTTGACCAATGGCAGAAATCTTAATAAATGTTAAGAGGTACACGGTAGAGACATATAGTTTGCAAAATCAGAGCAATGCTATCATGTGACTAGCATGGATGCAGACACAATTTCAGTAAGATTGCTCTCCCCATTTCACAGGAGGAGACATATGCCAGAATCATACTCCATTGTGAGCATATATACTGAACAAAAGTGAAAACGCTACACCTGAATTGTCTGCCATCTATATACAAAATTATGCAAACCAAGAATGCTAATAAAAGTGTATCTTAATATTTGAATACTGGGTAATGCATAACAGTAATATTTATACGGATGTTGTCACGAGAACACACATGAAAGCCATTTAAATGTGACAGGGGACAGAGATCTCACACAGTTTAGGCCTTAAGAAATCCACTACCTACGAGATCCGAATGCACGAACTGGTAGTCTAGACATGTGACAACCAGAAATGTGAAGGACTTATCTCAAGTGTGGTTTGATCGTTTAGAAAAGCAATCTTAAAAAGCGGGTTTTCCATCAAATTGCCCAGTTTTAAATTTTGATACTGAAATCTCCATAAGACAATCAATGTGTTGTTGCATCTTAGTATGAGGCCATTACTAGTGGAGAACTGGTAGAAACAATGTGCTGAGAGGTCTACCTGATTTGGCAAAAGAAAATTATAAAAAATCGTGATAAATCGAAGATTACCAAACATTCAATATTACCTATTTGTTTTTTGTCAGAGGGAGACAATTTTCATTTTTTACAAATTTGATAAATTTGAAATTGATTTCTGAGCTTGTTTCAAGTGATTAATCAGTTTTCTTGTGTTTTATGCAACACAATATTAATTATGACCAATATTGATAGCATAACAATTTTAATTTGCGCAATTCAGTGAATAAAGCTTTAAACACTCAAAGGAGCATAACTCAGACATCAAACGAGACACATTGGTGGAGTTTCGACGAATCCTTTTAATTGCGTTGATATAGAGTGGAGTCACATGCAAGTACCTCAGGGGGTACAAAAAAGGCAGCCTCAGCAACAACTTTTGGATATTATAGGGGAGCACTGTCTTACTCAAGTCGTAGATATACCAACGGGCAATGATAAAAGTCTAGACCTGCTCTTTACGAACTTCCCATCTCCTGTGAATAGAGTCAATGGGATGCCCCAGATCGGCAAAGCTGATCACGAAAGTGTGTACGTAGAGTATGACATTAAGGCTAAAAGGATAAAAGGATAAAACAGGCATCATGAAAGATTTATCTCTATAAACATGCAGATATGGTCGGACGCAAAGACCACATGGCCCAATGTAAGGACGCGTACCTTTTTGAAGACCACAGTCAGATGTCAGTTAATGACATTTGGGTCAAATTCAAAACAGGCTTTGTAGAGGCTGTTGAAAGGTTTATCCCATCGAAAATGACCAAAACAAAATACTCTGTGCCATGGATCGATATAACGATCAAACGGCTAGTAAAGAAAAGACAGAAGCTTTACCTTCGTGCTCGTAAATCGAAGGGCCCTGATGTCAAGATTCATTACAAGCGGTTCAGAGCACATGCACAGAAGGTACTGAGAGATGCCTACTGGAAATACGTTTCCAATATATTTATGTTTGAGAACGACAGCTCAGATCCCGATACTCCTAAGCCTGAAAAGATAAAAAAAAGTTTTGGTCATTTGTCAAATCTCTTAAAAAAGACACGTTTGGGATCACATCACTCAGAGAAAACGGAATTCTTAAGACAGATATAAAGGAAAAAGCCAATATATGAAATAGGCAGTTCCAATCAGCCTTCACACGCGAAGGCGACTCTGACCCGCCCTCTAAAGGGGCTAGTCCGTTCTCCCCATGGGGGACATAATAGTTGACCCGAAAGGGGTCGCCAAGCTGTTGGACAGACGAAATCAACATAAAGCACCTGGCCCGGCTGGACTGAATGTTAGAGTGCTAAAAGGTTGTAGCAATGAGATCTCTCCAATACTGGCACTTATCTTTAATGAGTCCTTAGCTCAGAGCGATGTACCAGATGAGTGGCGACAAGCTAATGTTTCTCTTTGAAAAAAGGTGAAAAAATGCTGCTGCTAATTATAGACCGGTGTCACTCACATGCATCTGCTGCAAAACCCTAGAGCATATATTAGTCAGTAACATCTACAAGCACTTAGCCTTTGATAGCATACTTGCCGGCTGTCAGCATGGTTTTCGAAGTCAGAGGTCCTGCGAGACCCAGTTGGTCCAGTTTGTGCACGATATCATCAGCAACCTTGATGGGGCTGTGAATCGTGGACAAAACAGACAGATTTGATCATAATGGATTTCGCAAAGGCATTTGACAAGGTACCACACAGGAGGCTATTACACAAATTGGACTATTATGGGATAAGAGGGTCCACCCACAAGTGGATAACTCATGGCTCTCAGGGCGCACTCAACAAGTAGTATTAGATGGTCAAGCCTCAGATCCAGTCCCAGTGTTATCTGGTGTACCGCAAGGATCAGTTTTAGGACCTATCCTGTTCCTTATATTTTATAAATTACCTGCCGCATAACATCAGGTCTTCTGTTCGCCTGTTCGCGGACGACTATGTCCTGTATAGTAACATATATTAAATTCAGGACTGTTCTATCCTGCAGGAATACCTCACTAGCTTAGGACAATGGGAAGCCGATTGGCAAAAAGAGTTCAATGTGGCCAATTGTCACTCTATGAGAGTGACTTGGCATCAACATCACGAACAGATTCTCTTTGATTATTCCCTTCACAACCAAATTTCAGAAAATGTTCAGTCAGCAAAATACCTTGGTATAACCATCTCTGATAAAATGGACTGGGGTCAACACATTTCAGAAATTTCTTCCAAAACAACTAAGACACTCGGTTTTCTTTGCATGAATTTGGCTTTTGTACCTTGTAGTACTAAGGAAGTTGCATACAAAACTTTGGTTTGGCCTAAACTAGAGTATGCAGCACCCATTTGGAGCCCTTACTCAAAACTTCAGGTTAATCAGATAGAGAAAGTTCAGAGGACAGCATCCCGTTGGACCTGCAGGAGATGGCGAAGCACAATTAGTGTCGGCAAGATGCTTGATGAGCTTGAGTGGCCATCTCTTGAGGCCCGTAGGGATCGGTCCTCCCTGCTTCTCTTTCATAAGATACATTCTGGTGCTGTGTCTATAAAAAAGACAAGTACCTGACCCCTGCTCGCAGTTTGAAATCTACCAGGTCATCACACAGTGCCCAATATTGTAGAAACCAGACATACAGTGATGCTCTGGAGAACTCTTTTTTCCCCCGGACTGTTCCACAGTGGAATAGTCTTTCTTCTTCGGTGGTCAATTCCCAGACTACTGAGGAGTTTAGGGCACTCTTCATTTAGTCAAAAACACAGCCGAAAGATTTTTCTTATATTTTTTTTTTTTTTTTTTTTTTTTTTTTTTTTTTTTCTTTCTTCAAAATTCCTAGTTCCCACTCCCTGGCGTAAGGATCAAGATTTGATGGTGCCAGTATATTAAGAAAGAAAGAAAGAAAGAAAGAAAGAAAGAAAGAAAGGATGGATCGTTTGCTTGATGTCTGGGAAACATTATTAAGCTTTAGTTAATACTTTTTGTCCAATACTTTCTTACAAAATATAGATAATTGTAGTGTAGCATTTTTACTTTTGTTCCGTATATTTTAAACAGCACCAAACCTATTTATTGTTTGATCTCCTGAGACATGCTGTTTCTGCTTTTGAAGAATGCTAAGGATTCAATTTATAGCTTAGTCATTTTGCTTGATGCTGGACTATTTATACTATGCAAATTACATGCACACAGTCGTGTAGTATAAAATCCATGTGATTTTCAAAAAACAATTTACAAGTGTGATCCCTATCCATTTTGATTACGTGTGAGACCTATCCATCCTGATTAAAAACTCCATGTGATTCCTACCATTGTCTTTCCTTTCAAGTATTCGCTGAAAATTTCAACTTAACGGCACATAATAAATGTTTGTCATCAGTTTTTAATCAATTGTAAATTTACAAATATAACACTGTTGCTGCAGAATATTGTGTGCATCTTAAAAGCGCTCAAACAAAACAGTGGTCTTATATACGCCACTAAACAAAGCATTGCTTGACAAACATGTTATTCCAATCAGCTAACATTGCACAACCTTGCGATGATTTTCAAGAAAACTATATCACCCTTGTCTTAAAGTAAAGCTTCATAAGGAAGAACTTCCTAGTCCAGATACTCTGCACTAGGTGTCATTTCAAAGACAAGAAAATAATTGCTAAACATACCTTGAATCGAGCGCAAAAGGTAAACAAAACGTGTGAGGTTACCACATGTGTATCACGTGTTTGTCCGCCTTGAAATTGGTTGCTTTCAGTGAGCCGTTTCTTTTAAGAACAAGAACACGTTTTGATAGACAAAACAAAATATCAAAATAGTTTGTTAATGAAAAACGGGTACTATATATACATCTATACGAGCTACCGATGTTCGAATTATCTGTCACGGCACTGAGTTTATTGTATCGATCGACGAAGGATAAATTTTGCCTAAAAGGGAAAATTCACACTTTTTTAATGCATTTATTATAGAGCTTACAGTATCACAGTATGTAAACTGAAATAAAACATCCTGTACCCGTTCCTCCAAGCTCTCGCCTTATAAATATGAATAACAGCACTCGTGCTTAACCAGTAGTCGGAAAATGCGTGTATTTATGTACATATACACGTTTCTATTTATATTGTTGGCGATACAGACAATACACATTCGAACAAGGTAAGAAAAGCCATTTTATTCCGTTTTATTCCATGATTTTAACGGTTTCCTCCTTTGCATTTTGTTTTGTTAAAAAAACGACTTGCTCACGATTAGAGCCGTTCTGTGCCGAAAACGGGCTTAAATGCCAGTTTTGCATGGTTTTAGTGGAATTGGCAATCGCATGTGTACATGATTACATGGTTGTAACTGTAAAAGTTACTAAGATATATGGAAAAAATGAATTTTAATAGGTGGGCCCTCGCAACTACAGCTGTACCAACAACTCTCACATCACGGTTTCCGACAACTGGTTACGCACGAGTGCTGTAAATCATCATTATAAAGCGAGAGCTAGGAGGAACGGGTACAGGATGTTTATTTCAGTTTACATACTGTGAGTATGGTAGGAATAATCATTCATTTAATGTGTGTGAAATCCCTTCAATTGGCCTGTAATTATTTACTTTCAGTCTGTACTGGGGGTCTGGCCATTAGCAGGTCAATGAGCTCCTAACAAGTGGACTGGAATCACTATGACCTGCTTACACACTACCAGACCAAAGTCTTAAATCCTTGATAATGGCAAAAATTAACAATGTTTCAAAGTAATATTTTAAGCGGTGTGTACATTGATGACTATACTTTGATACATGGGCCAAGGTTTGATAATTATTTCTAAAATTCAACCCTTAAAGCACTAATTATTACTATAGCAGATGACATATTTTGTAACAACTTTCTTCATTTTGGGTACAATAAGACATAGCAAAATCAACTGAAACTTATTGAAAAACAAAATACTTTTCTTTTAATAGTCGTAACATTCTAATTTGCATTAATCTGACTGATAATTGTTATTTATTAAAACAGAATTTCAATTATCCAATATTGAAATGAAGCAATGTATGGAACCACTAGCAAGGTGATTCCATGAGTCATTTAGCTGACCTGAAAAAGAGGTTAATGTCCATCTTTTAATGTCCATTACTGTAATATGGCAGCCCCCAGATGTTTAGATTAAGGCAATGAACACTGCCGTAATTATCTTAGCAGATGAGGGGATGATCTATGAAAAATAAATAAGTACACTATGAAATATTTATTTTTGATGTAAGTAAAATGTTCAAAACCATGAACATACACTTTAACCCCATACAAACAATTCATGATTTTAGATACTAACACTGGGGCCAGAGCTAGAACACATCTCTGTCAGGCACTGTGGCACTAAGATCAGAACCATCGGTCCGCCAGATCGTTTCGCTAGCGGGTCGATTGTGGTCCGTTTACAGATGTTTACTGGGGTGGGACCAGGGGTAAAGCGCATCTCTGGCTTCTCCTCGCCCCGTCTGACTTTTCATCTAAGGAGCATGTATGCAATATATTTTCGGCACCATGCGCTGAACCAGGAATTTTTGTCGGGGGGGGGGGGGGGGGTCCAGGCCCGACGGCCAGAAAACAGCCTGGACAACGTTTCTTTTTCTTTTTTTAAGTCCTCAACTTAATATTTTATAGTTTACAGAGAGGGTCCAATGGTTTATTACAGAGAAAATATTATATTTTCCTAGGATCCAGAGAGGGTCCAACAATTCCCAGGGGGTCCAAATACTAATTTCTATAGAAACCCATATAGCTTGTGATTTTCCAGGGGGGGGGTCCGGACCCCTATCCCCCTCTGGATCCGCACATGCGGTCGTGGCTGAAAAATTGTCAGAACTCGACTACACTTTTTAAGAAAATCAATGCTTGTTTATTTTCAGATCACGTGACAACAGGTGCTCTTTACTGCGCATGTCATTTTTAATTGGGTATCCGACAGTTAAGCGTCAAAATGGCGACCTCCCTTAGACGACTTGTCAATATAGGAACTTTTAGCGTGCTGCAAGAAAAGTTAGAAAGATGGTCGGATAATTATTATGTAAGTATAACTTTGTGTTGTATTTGCTATTTATTGAATTGCTTGCTGAGTTGCTGTATGCAGTGGATAAGGTAAAATCGCTCATTTAATCAATGGCGGGTCAATTTCATCTGGTTGCTAAGGAACATTTGTTCAATTACCGGCTTGAAACTCGACGTGACAGCAGACGTCAGTGGTATTTATTCAATGTAGGAGTCGGAATTTGCATCGTTTTCCCCAACTGGATGTAGCCAATAAAGTTTTACATTTGTCTACCTGTTTGCAAATGCCGCCAATTTTGGGCTAGTCTGAACATGGAAATCACCTGTCGTCACCCTATTATTGCAATAGGCATAGATTTCTATGTCTATTTAGCTTCATGAAGAGATGAAATATTAATATTATTCTCTACATCCAATTATTTTATTAAAAATCATAGCAAATCCTATATGTATTAACATTTTTTATTTAATGAAGGGAAGGGTAAAATTGAATTATCAGCTTGTCTGTGCCCCTGGCATTTTACCAACATTGGTATATTACATAGTCAGCACATACCTTACACAGAGCCCTAGTTAGGATTTATAACCTGATTGGGTTTAAGTTTTTTCTTTCCTATTTTCAAGCATCCATGTTGTATTTTCTCTGACATAGGTAATGAAATTAGATATGCATCCATTGAGCACCCAAATATTTTTATTGAAAGTACGGAGTATTTTTTTGTTGATTACTGGACTTATTTTTTTAGTTTCTCATCACTTTTTATGCAGTAGTAATATCAATGATTAATTTGAATCAATGCCAGAGCGATAAAAGTTCACTTTTGTATTTAAGAAATATCTGTAATTGAGATATACCCGTATTATTGTAAAAAGGACTTGATTTGGTAAATGTTCTAAAATTTCGAACACTACGTAGTTGCCTGCCGAAAGTAGACAAACAGTGCAGTTCCAGATCAGACTGTCTGTCTAGGTCAGACTGTCTGATCAGGGTCTTCCCCGTTTTCTATTCCGACAAGTATTTTGAAAATTATGGAGGTGGGGCTGTGGGAGTGGAGTAAGGGTAAAGTAATAGTTGTGTTTCCACTAAGCCAACAGACCCTGATTTTTTGCGCTAGGCCATCATGCAATTTGTATTAATTGCCTTTAAAAAAAAAAAAGATTTTTATACCTATAATGACCCTTCCTTTTTCCATTTTTCTAAAAGAATATTGCCAAGCTAATAAAGAAAAATAATGCTATTAAATTTTGTTTTCCATTTCCTTGCTTAATATTATGCTCTAAAGTTCATAACAGTATATTTATACTAAGTTTACTTGATCAAGTAGCTCAGATTTGTTTAAATTTTAGCCCTGTGAAATATATTGGACCCTTTCACCAAATAAGAAATTCATTGATGTATAAAAAGATTTTCCAACGTATCTACCCAAATTTTTTTCTGGCATGATAGTGCAACACGCCAATTTTCTAGGCCTTCAGTTGTTATTGTCAAACAGAATACCTGCTGCATGCACCACTAAAAGTCCGGCCCTCAGTTTAACCATACATTGCATGAAATTATACTGTTTTGGCATGTAATTTATAGTTTTGCTAGCTTAAAAATCAATACATTTTTGGCCTAAATAATAGGAAATCAGCAGTAAATACATTTATCATTTAATATATATTGCCACAAATCATTTAAACCTGTCCAGATCTTTTGAAAACTATATATTGATAATATAATTTGAGCCAGTCCATTAGATTTCCAACATTTTGGTATGTGCGACCAGCAAAGCCTCAGATCAGCCTGCGCACATGCGCAGTCTGATCAGAGCCTTTGCTAGTCGCTTGAGTATTCTATGATTGTTAAGCCACTGACTGAACACCATTTGGAGTTTCTAAGCTTAAAAAGAGGCTGCACAGGCTAGTCTGAGTCTACTCTTGTCAAAATGTCAAATTGTTGGAAATCTCATGCCGCGGCTCATTTTAACTTTATTATTAGACAGTCCCCTTAAGTGGCAGCATTTTTATCATTCTGCTTCTGTTCAGTTCATGATCCAACATGCCTTGCAATTGATTGATGTGGTAAAAGCTAATCTTGAATGTTTAATTTGTTTGTGTAAACAAAGATGTATGCTTATAAACCATCCCATAATTTTCCTTAACCATGTATTATACTTTATATAAATGTTAGCCAACCCTTGGCAAATTAGGTCTAGAGAAACAAAAATATGAGTGAAAATTCTGCTCTTATTTATCAGTTCACTTCAGTTCTCACAATATATGTTTTAGAACTTTTAGAAATAAAAAAATTATTATTTTTACTGCACATCTTTATCGTGAGGCCTGCCATGAGATAAGTGTACTTATCGCATAGCGCAAAAATATTCTTTAAAGGTTAAGGTTTATACAGGTACCAGCCTGGGGATACCAGTAGATGCATAACTTAGCGTACAATGGGGCTGGATAGGTGTTTTTGTGTGAATCTGCAACCACTTCCTGACTTTGGCTGTACGAACAGTGATTGCTCTTGAAAGATTTTTTCAGATCATGTGCAGGCTGTAACACCAGTCTGCTCAGATACATAGACTAGCTAGAATGTTAAAACTTTTCACATAGTAGATTGGGCTATTTTACTTTTGTGAGTGTGAATAACAAAAGTGCTGATCAGACTGCACTGGTCTGCGTCTCTGTTGTTCGCATACAGCAAAGTCAAGACTTATCGCGTCTTTCAAGTTTGTCTATACCATTATTTAAAATTGATAAAGACAATGGAGCATAAAGAAAATACAGGGAAAAAATATTCCATTAAATGGATCCTTCATGTAATGAACGACCCTATCTCTTATCTAGAACTGAGAGACTCCATATAACTTACCAATCAACGGTAGATTGTACTATACTCGATGACCTATTCATAATTTATCAATAGCCAATGATTTGGAACATTACATTTGTAACGGCTTGTATTAAAACCCACTGGATTTTTATGTAGACCTTTTATAAATCTTTGATATATGGGGAGTATTTGATGATTTAAAGATACATATACAACACTTATTTATTATGCTAGAACTAGAATACCCACTATGGAATGGAATGATGATAAAAGGAATCATTTTAAGCCTACTTACCTTATAAATAAAATCAGTCAGATGTTTGTCCTAAACAGCAAATGAGAAGATGCATTTATTTTTTGCATGCTTTAAGCTGCAGCTTGTCTTCTGCTGATAACTTTTGCAAATAGTTTGGAGCCAGTTCATATAATATGAATAAGAGCGTATATTGCCAGAATGCTGAAATATAAGCATGGATCCAGAAAATTCCATTAGGAAGGGTTCTGACAACATGTTGCATAGGTTTAGATAAGCAAAAATTTTTAGCGTAAAATTGTAAATATTTTCTTACCTGTCAGTTTTAACATATGTTTTGGGTGCCCAAAAGAACCGTCTCATTGAGATGGTTCTTTTGAGTACCCACAACATATGTTTTGGTTGAGAAATAAGAAATTTATTTTTTGGGTACACACTCTTAACTTAAGACCTGATATTGCTTTTTTAATCATCAATGTATTTCACAGATGGGCCATGTTACCTCCCTTGTCTCAGAAGCAACTGCACCCAAGGGTCGAGGGTGGTCCGTAAGCACAATGCCACATCAAAGGGTCTGACTTCTGAAACAAGCAGCGTTTCTTTGCATTCCTTTTCAACATGAAGACTTGATTCTCTTAAAGGAAAGAATGTGCTGCCAGACAAAGGAGCTGAGCATTTCCTAAAGCATAAACCTTATTTTCACATTATGTTGATTTCCTTTGAATGTGTACAATTTTCATTACGCTTATGCGAAACTGCTTAATGGGTGTTACGCCTATGGTTAATACCATGTGCCCAGGGGATTTTCTTCCCATTTCTTGGGAAGAATTTCGGCCCCATTCCCAATCGAAAATAGCCACCTTATTTCCCAATACCATGTCTGTTTCATGTTACTTTTTTTTAGGGACCACTACTACTTATGAGAAAAAATGACCCATTTCAGAATGATACTTAAACACTTGTGCTTAAATGGTATGCTTGACATAATACAATCTAAAATAACTTTATTTTGAGGATACAGGTATATTTTGCTACCCTTGTTATGTTCTATGTCGTTAATTTCTCCCAATTTTCATGTTATGTCGATCATTTTCCCCCAATTTTGGCCAGGGGCCTTTTCCCAAAATTGCTGGAAAAAGCCCTGATGCCATTTTAGGAGCATGTGCGCTTATTGGTTTGGATAAGCTATATTTGAAAAAATTGTGTTATTGCAGATGGATTAAATTATTGGATTACTGGGGCTATTCGTTCATTGTCCGATTAAACCATATCAATCAATAGCCCAAATTTTTGAAAATCATTATTGAGTATAATTTCTTTTAACTGGTTGTAACCTTTTGACAGATTTCCACACGAAAGAAAAAGTGCATGTTTGGTTCTCAATGGAATTGTCATTTTCACGGCCTCCAATCTCGGCCTCCTTCTCCAAAAAGAGCAGAACGTAAAGTGAGGCGAAGGCCCTTCCGGGAAGCCGGCAGTGGGCAAAACAATGGAACACGGTAAGTTGTGTTGACACATTTTCAATCATAAGTAAATTTTCAGCGCAAAACTCGAAAATCTAAGAATGCTATGCTTCGGGCAATTGTTCAAGCTATCCGTAGAGCATGCTGTTTGCACATTTGAACTTAGTTTGTAAGCGTGAGAGTTTTTCTCCCGTTGCACAGTTGTCCAAGAAACGGTGGTTCCCGCATGGTTTTGCCTTCTAACCAAACGTATAGTAGCGTTTGGACCCTTATTCATACTACCGAGGCCCCTCCACACCCATGTTGTCCCAAATGCAATTTTTCGAGATATTTCAATGATAATTGAGTGATTTAGAGCCAAATTTCTTTAGGAGCAGGAGGCGAAGGGCAGGAGAAGCAGGCTGGGAGAGGAGGAGCAGGCGGCGATGAAATCAAAATTTGCATTGATTTTGCTTATTTTTAATAATATACTTATCCAATCTATATCAAACTTGCATGTATGATACGAATGCTTAAACGCTATTGTTAACTGAATTATTCTGATCACAAACATTGCTATATATACCTCTCTTATAATATATATACCTCTAGCAAGCTCATGACATTCTGGGTTAAACAAACACCACAATGGGAGAATAAGCGAAACGCTTTTGTTTCCTTTATAATGCGTGTACGGACATTATCAGATTTGCAATAATTAAGTTAACATCTTTTGAGACTGCTCTTATACACGAGTTGTTATATCAGTTATATGATGTGCAAGGTATTCATACAGCATGGGTATTTTCAAAAAGTACACTTTTTTATACATTGTAGTATGGCTGATGCTTTTTTTCTTAATTTTTGCTGATGTTTAAATCAGACACCCTAGAATAACGACGAAGGAGGAGCTTAAAACCGTATCCTAACTTCCAATTTTAGTTAAACAGCGATGTAGGCGGTAACTTCCTTAATACACTTGGTTTGAATTCCTTTTTTTTCTGCGTCTAAGTCTTTCGCACCATCAGTAATTGTTGCTCTTAATCAAAGCTTGAGAGGGGATGGGTATAAAACAGAGGTTCGACCCAGTCTGAGATTTTTGATAATCCTTTTCCCAAGAACTTAGGGAGAAATTCACAAGTATCACTAATCTGTGAGCATTACATGAGTCCAATGAGAAAAAAGTGAACCACACATAACGTTGGTGGTGGCATTTAAAGCGAAGTAATTTCGATTTATTTAAATGGTTTGAAATATTCATACATGCAAGTTTAATATAGATTGGATAAGTATATTATTAAAAATAAGCAAAATCAATGCAAATTTTGATTTCATCGCCGCCTGCTCCTCCTCTCCCAGCCTGCTTCTCCTGCCCTTCGCCTCCTGCTCCTAAAGAAATTTGGCTCTAAATCACTCAATTATCATTGAAATATCTCGAAAAATTGCATTTGGGACAACATGGGTGTGGAGGGGCCTCGGTAGTATGAATAAGGGTCCAAACGCTACTATACGTTTGGTTAGAAGGCAAAACCAGGCGGGAACCACCGTTTCTTGGACAACTGTGCAACGGGAGAAAAACTCTCACGCTTACAAACTAAGTTCAAATGTGCAAACAGCATGCTCTACGGATAGCTTGAACAATTGCCCGAAGCATAGCATTCTTAGATTTTCGAGTTTTGCGCTGAAAATTTACTTATGATTGAAAATGTGTCAACACAACTTACCGTGTTCCATTGTTTTGCCCACTGCCTGCTTCCCGGAAGGGCCTTCGCCTCACTTTACGTTCTGCTCTTTTTGGAGAAGGAGGCCGAGATTGGAGGCCGTGATTTTGAGACATTTCTATCTTTTACTTACAGCATATGATTCTATGGAGAACCCCCTCATATTTTGTCTTTAACCAGTCCTCTGGTACACTTATAATGCCATTGTAAGTGGGACCGAATTAGTTGAAATAGCACACCTTACTGTGATTTTATCAATACCAATTTGTTGGCAATAACCCATTACATTTTTGAAATTTTATCTTGAAATTGGTTTTCCATGAATTAAGACCAATTCATCTATGTCATCAAAAAGTAATGTGTTGAAAAAATTATGCAAGCAAAAACGTGTCCCCGGTGAAACTTTCATCTTCTATAAACTGAGAGACTCAGATTTACCTGCTGGTGTTGTCAGCTGATAAACAGTTTGGACCCAGATCAGGCCCGACATTTTTTGGACCTCAGCTAGATCCAAATTGTTTATTACTCTGCTGGCTTCTGATGAAATAAGCCATCTAATCAGGATCAGCATGTTTTACACTCAGATTGAGTGGGTCCGACAGGGTAAAAAGTGAGGAGTGTACATGTAGTACATAAAATATTCAACGCTGCATTAGGGTTTATTAAGAATTTTTCAAAAATAATATGACAAAAAGCATGCAAAATTTACCCAGCATGTTAAGACTTGAAAACCAAAATTGGGATCAAGACAATATTTTCTCATTCCTCCATGTAAGCTCATTTCTGATGAATTGACCCAGATGGGCTGCGATACATTGTAAGTACTATCTTCATATGGACTGACATATCTTGGATTTAACAAGTAAATAAAATGCCATATTTTTTTAATGATTATAATTGTTAATGGGAATAGGGGATAAATTGACCAGTATAAGTCCAAAATTACATTTTCAAGTTTTTGCAAACATGTTTTTATTTACTACTGTTTAAAGGTTATATAAATTTATTAGTGATCACTGACCATAGTGATTGCAGGGTCCTTCATCTAGATCCTCAAATATTTTTTCTTGGAGAAACAGGGTGAACATATAGTCACAGATAAGCAAAATATTTTAGCAAAACTTGTGATTATTTTTTATCCATCAGTTTATACATATATTTTGAGTGCTCAAAAGAACCGTCTCATTGAGACGGTTCTTTTGAGTACCCATAACATATGTTTTGCTTGAGAAATAAGAAAATAATTTTCAAATACGCACTTTTATCATAATCTTGAGGCCTGGTGAATAATATTCTGAATATGAGCACACTCTTATCTTGTTCTATTTTACAGGATTAAAGGATTAAATTTCTCTATGGGCTAGAGGTACTATCATAAAATTTCAATGAATTGAATTGAATTTTTGATATGCTAAGGTTGTTTAGTTCCTGGTGTGACCGCTTCTTTTATATTTGGTTAAACATATTTGAGCATGCAAATGTCATTAAAGTTTGAGCTTCCTTTTGAATTGGAATGTTATGTTAGCAAATAGTAATAGCATTTCTTTAAGAAAACTTAGTTCATATAGTATTTTAGGTAGTATGCATCAGCGCCCTAGATAAGCTTTTGGGCCAATTGGGTATTTACGCAACCTGGTTATCCTCAATTGCGTACTTGCAAAAAAATTTATATATTTTTACGCCACGTTTTTGGCAGAGATTACACACGTTTTCTTATTGAATGAAGCCATCGCGAATGTGCCTACATATTGACTCTCATTGTCTGCCTTTCTGTGTATCAAACTAGCGGATTTTTATCGTACCTGAATAAAATCTCATCGCCTTGTTGACATTAGTTGCTCGCATCCATTTTGCAAAGTTTTTCCGCTAAAATACTTGACTGGCGCCGATATTTTATTCATAAATTGAAATTATACTGTGCGCTCGCTAGTAAAAAAAATCAATACCCGACTGGCATTTGTATATTACACAAATGGAAACGAAATGGACCAAATGGTACGCAATGACATCGCATGTAATTGCATACCGATCGACGGAATTGCTTTTCGGTACGCACGCATTTAATTTTAATTGCTTTTTTGATGATTTTAATTGCGTATTTACGCAAATACACTGCTTATCTAGGCTGCTGATGCATATATATGTTATCAATAAAAAGGATGATATTACTAAATTTTACTCTTCTTGAAAAATATGGTATTAGCTCTAGACCTAAAAAGTGCACTTTGAGCATTACAGTAAACTTGTGTAAAAGGGCCAATCAGAAATAGACAAAACAAAGATCTTAATGACAAACGGGGTGTAGCATTCTGAAATATTTTTGACCTGCATTAAGCGATAATTGGTCTTGAAAACCATTTATTTCCTCTTGAGAGTTGCCGTTTTACACAGGTTTTGGGGTACATAGTACATAATCAAAATTCTATATAGCCTCTTTATGATGAAAACAGTCAGTTCCAGATCTTACAGTTAAGAATGGGTCTGATAATTTAAGCCCTATATTGGGGTAAGGATAACCCATTCAGATAGAATGCCCATTGCATGCTTAGATGTTTATATGAATCAAGATTTGGAGATTAATTCACATTATCATCAAAATCTCCCCTGAATCAATGATTCTGACCTCAGGCAAAGCAATGAAAAATATACTATGGTATGCATGTTCCAGATTCCAGCCAAAGTTATCAGTGAAAATTTCTATAGCAGTTTTTCAGAGACAGTACAATATTTTTCTGCTGTTTTTTTTTTCTCTCTGCATATGAACAATATCCAAACAAAGCCTTAGTGAAAAGGGGTACTTAAATTGTTAAAGTACTTATTCATCAGCTTATGTCGAAGAAATCTGAAATTTCCAATTATGTAATTTTTACGTAAAATTCTGAATCTTGGTGCCTGGCAAGATCTGATCATGTGACCTAGTCTAGCCTAAGGAAGATTAGAAAGAAAATGATCAAAATTGGAGAAATATAGGCCCATTGTGTGAAATTTAATAGAAATAAGTAATAAAAAAGTCTACTATTATACACTGATGAAGTGAGTGTAGTGAGTCAAGAAACATTTACTTTGCAATAAATGACAGCCTTGATCTGAACTATTGTGATTACTACCCAGCTACTTAGTCTATATTGGGGAGTTACCTTATGAAATATTGAACCTCAAGGCCCTCTTGCATTAAAGCACTGGAACTGATTTCTATTGCGTTTAACTCTTTACCAGCATTTGTCATCTGATTACCTTTGCAAACAGTAAGGGCCCAGATCAGGCCCTACAAATTGTCCGGCTTGTTCTGGATCCAAACTGTTTGACACTCTGATTATATTCCTCAGAAAGAATTTTTTGAAACTGTTGATTTTGAAAAGAAGCAAGAGACTACAAAAAAGCATGCAAAATTACCCAGCATGCAAAGAGTGATACAAGTTCTGGTGTTGATATTCCCTCGCAAATAGATGAAGCAGATGAATTAAGACCAAGACCACAATGCAGGCAGCTCCAGCCCATTAGAATACCAAATATATTTCATCGAGTGTGTTGAAAACATCAGAATTTTCATGAGTGTGTAGCACAAGTGAAAATTCTGATGTTTTGAACTCACAAGATGAAATATATTTGGTATTTACCGAAAAAAAGTAAATTTTGTTTTTATTGGCTCTATACATGCAATGTCTCGATCACCCTGCAAAAATGCAAAAACGAAATGTGTCAGCAAACCCAAATAATTTTGGTACCAAATTATTCATCACATTCTAACTAAGAAATTGCATCAGCACACTTGATGTTTTAGTTCACAAATAAATAAGTTATGGACGTTTGAAGTTCTGAAGTGAAATGCATTATGTGAATGGAAAATTCAGAGGTAATCCAAACAAGAAATATCTTTAAAAAAGATATTCGGCGGCTCTCAAATACTTACAATTTTAACACAACTAAGTGACGAAATCCCCTTATACTCCCTGTCTTTGCATGCTGGAAAAAGATGTTCCGTCTAAAAGCAGCGAATTTGGAAGTTGTGCTATGTTTCTGGTCTCTCTTTTGCTTGGTGCTCTTTTCGCTGAGCGATATGCATCTGAATCGTTCCAAATTTTAGGCACTTCACCAGCAAAGGCTAGGGAACAATGTTATTAGTCCTAATGTTTTGAAGAAAACGGGAGATTTTGACGATAAATGTATGTACTGAAACAAACTGAAAACCCGGAATAAACATGCCATATTGTTGTTGTTGTTGTCACATAGGCTAGATTCTGCCCGTCTCAGATCTCAACTTGGAGTAGTTTTCAAGTCTTAAATGGTTTACACTTTCACCACTCTATTTACATATTATGAATGTCTCTATTTACAGAAAAATACTGATATACCAAATCACTTTTGTGTGGAACTAACTCCTATAACCTTTCTATTTCCTGTGGCACCTCGCCATAGCCGGGGTCGGGGAATAAATACATGTAGACTCAAAAACTGATCGACTAGCTCCCAGTAAGCACGTAAAATCCGGCTACTCTCGGCCTGCCAGAAAAAACACCACCCGAAAAGCGTTCTTCTGGCGGGCCCATAGTGGCCCGAGATTTGTGTTGGCTGTTTGCAAGTTAGCCCTGGGAAGTTAGCCTTATATGATACATGTTCGTCTGACATACATGTAGTTAAAGAAACTAGAGCTTGTGCTTGTCATCTTCCTAAAGGAAATAGCAAAATTCGCTGATACATGTACAGCTGCGGAGGTTGATCTGAGTCTAAGTGTAGGATTGTGGGTTGCGGGCACATTCAAATTGTAGGAAATTATGTGCCATTATTTACCGTTAAATATCCATCCCCATTATAACCTCTTTTTTTAAGATACATCTTTTTTCACAAAAATGTATCTTGTTAAGCGCTATTAATAGACATTATAACGTGGGCTTTTTGGCTGTCTATTTATAACGCACCATGTTGTCTGATTAAAGAGAGACTCTGCCGATAGCTACACTGTCCTTGTAAAACATGCATTTGCCGGTCAGAGCAAGCTTTGCACGTATTTACTCGCCTGAACCCCGAGGTTACTCTCTAATTCGCGATGAATTTTACGCCCTTGTATATAATGTAATGCATTAAATACACTTGTTATATTTGTTTTAGAAATAGACTAGACCTAATTCAGTGATTTTTTTACAAATTTGTTTCTATGATGAGTCCCGGGACTCACTGGGCCAAAATTCTTTGCATCCCAAACTCGAAGTTCTGCATCCCATACGACGTCCACTTTGAATTATAAATTTTGTGTATCCATACGAATCCAGCCATTCATAGAAGCCAATTTTGGAAGCAAAACACTGGCATACTTATTTATACTATAATAAAGATAAAACTTAATTTACTTTGTCAAGTAAAATAATAAAGATATAAAAACCTACCTGACTTTCTTATTAATAAAAAGTTCAGTTACAGACAGTATATTTCCTTAATTTAATCATATTATCATCTTTTGCCAAGAGTCAGACTTTTGTCTCGCAGTTTTCATATATTTTTTAGAGCCCAGGTCATTAGCCCGTGTTCATCTAACTCTGCATGCCTACAAGTTGAGTGCTGGAAGTTACTGCATTTGAGCCTTTGGACATACCATATTAATTTTTCTTTTATCATCTGTGCACAGTCCAGTCTCCGTACTTCATGAGCCTGCAGTAATACTTTAACCATTCTATTGGTATTTGCTCGAAGCAGGGTGTTTAAACTTGCGGGTTAAACGCATTATTCAAATGTTTCATTTCGGGTTGGTAGTATTGGATCAGTACTGGTTTATCGGCACTGGTTTTTACCAGTAGTCCGGTACTGGCTTTTACCGGTAAACTCCCCTACAGCGGGTCTTATCTGAAAACACGTGTTTCCCAAGGGAAGTAATGATCGCTATACTGTTGGGGAGTTTTTTTCAGTACCGGTTTTTACCAATATTATTCAAGACAAGATGCGCAAGTTAAAAAAAAAAACACTCAAAACGAAAGTTGCAAATACTAAATGCAGACTTTTCGCCACAATTTTAATGCATCCTGCAGGACTCTCATGGTTTAAAATCATGCGTCCTTTGTGAGAAGCATGCGTCTGAGACCCAGGACGCGCAGGTAAAAAAAATCACTGCATATTGTCGAAATGATGAAACAGACTATAATCGTGTAACGCGCATTTGATACGGGAAACCATAATGTCTTGAGAATAAAAAATACAAAGATTTGCTTTATATAATGCTGTTAAAGTCCTTTAGGATATAGTGAGTTATCTTATATTGCACTTATTTACTATGTGCAATTAAGCAAGGCATGCAAAGAATGGTAGTAAAGCAAATTAGAAATGCTGTACAGCGGGAGTTGACCTATATTCATGATCAATGTTCATTATTAGAACTAGTGCACAGACTGGTTCTCGGCCATTTACATGGAAATTTTCAAGTTAAATTGCATCTATAATAAGATCGCGTGGTCAGTCTGAGTATTAACCAATGAGGGCATTGTTTTCTATCTGGTGTGATGAATATTACAATTTAAAAATACTTCTGATTGGTGAAAATTTGCATAAATTGTAGGTCTAAAGCGATATTAAAACGGCGGCCTTTTGGCCGCCGTAAAAATGCTACAGTAAAAATATAGGCTGATATCAATCACTATCATATCATTTCACTAGTGATTGATATCACTTTTATTTGTTTTTGATATACATTGATTTCACTGCTTAATATAAAATAAATGTGCATGATTGCTTAAAGAGTGATTTTATGTGTATATGATAAGTAATATTGTCTTGTGGGCTAGCTGTTATAAAGAAGGAGAAAAAATGTAAAATGATGTATGCCCAACAGTTCAAATCATATTCCATATTTACTCTTAAAGATTTTTTTGTAGAGAATAATTTTCACTCCCTATATCAGGAATTTGTCTCATTCCATTCAAACTATAAAAGCACAGTTTACCTTATTGATCTCGTCAATACATTCAACTTAACATAACCAAACATTCTGTTTGAAAAGACACCCAACTATTCAAGTACATGACACCACTAATCCTTATAATCCATTAGGTATGTCGGTTCTTAGTACTTATATATTGGTTATTGAATTGTATTAGAGTTACAATCCTATTTAACCTTTTTTGACTGGAAACCCTGTAATTGTAAAGCTTACCAAATTGGCTAATACGCAAGCTGCTCCTCATGAATACGTAATTTGGAATTGTCAACTTTAGGTAAACTACTAGACAGTAAAACCAGTCTTAAGTGGCCACTAAAAAAAAAGACCAAAAAATAGGTTCTCGAGGTGGATAATTGCTTAATGCAGGTCAAAAGTATTGCAAAATGCTCCCATGGAGCATGCTGCAGTACTTTTGACTTGTATTAAGATAACAAAAGGCTTTAAGACCTTTATTTTGTCTATTTTTGAGTGACTGCTTATGACAGGTACTGAGGTTTCACTGTAAATAACAATGCGTGGCTTAACTTTTACATAATTTTGCAGAAGATAACATTTTCAACTTTGTAGCTGCTTAAGTCTTTAAGAGACCAAATAAGACTACAGGTTACAATCTTGGTCCATTCTGTCTGCAATATAGGCTACTTAACTCTTTCCTCCATGAATATTCATGCTAATCTCCACCCACTATGAATAATTATATAAATAAACTTTCATGTTGGCACACAGAACAAAGAAATTACCGGTCAGGTCCACTGTAGTGTAGGATCAGATATATCATATTTCCATAAGCAAACAGAGTGGACCCTATCAGGCAGCTTTTACATTCTGCGTCTACTCTGTTTGTAAAAGCTTTCAAAGGTGTCTCTATGAGGTAGAGGGTTAAGAATAAAAGCTGATATTAAAGAAAGTAGATGACAATTAACTTTATCAAAAAAAATTCAGGAACACTCAGAGTGTCAAACGGTTTGGAACCAGATCAGGTGTTCTGGTCCCAAACTGTTTGCAAAGGTTATTAGCAGACAACAAAAGTTGGAAAATCTTATTAGAAATATACTATTAGTTTTAATGTGTTTTAGGTGAACACATGTGACCAGAATGTTGCCCGATGCTGTGAAATAATTGAGCTGAATGCCAAGGTACAGAGCCAGCTCTTCAAGCTACTCAGTGTCTGTGCTGGGGAAGGTAAGTTTGGCCAGAATTTTTTTATAAGTTGATTTACGGGAATTATTTTTCAGATTTAGGGTTGGGGACGAAAAAAATAAAGAAAGAAGCTCTGAAAATGACCAGTTAACTGGTCATTTTCAGACCTTTTTTATATATTTTTTTATTTTTTTTAATACCCCCAGAAAAACAGAAAATCTAGTAATCTGTATTTAATCTTTAAATATTTTATCATGTTCCTAAAAATCTGAACAGGACAATCAGTTTTAACAGTGTCACTCTCAAAAATACACAGACAGAACATACCTCAAAATTATTATTTTTTTTTTCAACGAAACAAATAATATTTAGAGTCGGCGGATAAAATATAAATTTTTTTTAGAAATTTAGTTTAATTTTTTTTCTACTTTCCGGAAAATTACAGTAGGAGGGTCGGTTCTGGTTCAAATGAAAATCAAGAACACAATCAGCGTGTCAAACAGTTTGGATCCAGATCAGGACCGACATTCTGTCCGTCCTGTTCTGAATCCAAACTCTTTGCAAAGGTTATTAGCAGACAACAAAAGTTGGCACTAGCACGGAACGTGTTAAACAGGATGTGGCACCAAAGATTGGCTCTTTTCCCTATTGAATATAAGGTCACAGGCCATGAGTCACTTAATATTTTCAACATTTAATCTACAATGAGGATGGTTTCTACTGAAATTGCATGTTAAATCTTAATTCCTAAACCACATGCACATCAATATGATGGCAAGAAAACCTGCAAAGTTTCAAGAACATTAGATTAGCCCTTGCCTCTAAGAGCAGTTCAACGTCCAAAAGGGCTGTAACTCTATCAAACATGATTGAATTAAAAATCCAAAACCTGGGACATGCACAACGTTATACCAGAGTTAAAGAAAACCCACAAAGTTTCAAGAAAATTAAATGTGGTGTCTCTACACAAGAGTTTGGACGAATGAATGCTCAGGCTTACAAACGGTTGTTTCTATCATCCCTCTCTTAGCTATCGGATGACATTTTTTTCTCAAATTTTGAGAAATGTTCCCAAAATGGAGTTTGGCAGTATTACCTGGTGCAGTAGTAAGAATTTAGACTTGTTATTCGTTAAACCAGAAGCTGACAGTCATGCAAAATTTTGCAAATACTTAATCATGCCCTTGCAACCCTCACATTTCATATTAACATAGAAATCTTTACAAACTCTTTATAGGTGGTCTGTATGGTGGCGCTAGCATAATCAAATCTCGTCTCTTGCCATGGCTGGGAGCCGGTTTCTTCACAAGTGGAACCGCAGACACCAGCCTCAGTGTGATCGCAGAGGCTACATCAAAGAATCGAGAATTGGAAGATCTACAATCAATGTACGAAAGCTCCCTTCGAGATCTGGAACAGGACCTGAAAGATAGAGAAGCTGATATTGAGGACCTTAAGTGCGAGTAAGTCAATAATAATATTGTTGAACTCTTAATACTTAGGCCAAATAAAAAAAAATGAATTGTTACTCAGGCACCACCGCATCTGTTTTTAAAGTCCCGCATTACCTTTTTTATTGCCTTCTAAAAATAAAAACGAATAAAGCCACATTTCCAGTTTCATAACATTTTATCGGTTATGACGATGCAGTTCCACTCGGATGTTGTGGTCCATTGCGAGTAATGTTGGTTCGTTTATTTATTCTCGCATCCATTTTTGTTTGTATTTCTCCACAGTTTTTTGTTCAATATCTAGGCCCAACAGTGTAAGTTCTATTCACTGATGATGAAATCAAATCTACTTGATGTGCAGAGCCTTCTGCTATCAAGTTTTATGGCCTGACTTGAATAATATTGGGTGAAATAGCCTTCAAAGTACAACTTTTAAAATAATATTGTTGGAGTTTCAAAAAAAAAAATCCTGCATCTGTTTTTTGCTGAATAAAAATTAAAATAAAAACCCTCTTTTGAAAAAATGGCCTGAGAAACAATTTAATATTATTTTTGGCCTTATGAATAAAACATAAACAGAAGAAAGAGCAGATGACAAAAGTCTTGTCCTGTGGGATACTAGTAAGGATTTATTTTGTTGAGTTTGCACAGTTAACTTGGTAAATGCATGAAATTGACATGCAGCCATTTAACAGCTAGGCATCAACATCTAACCAGAAGAGGCTGGCAAGATTTTTGTACTCACAAAAATTGGACATCAGAATATTTTCTCCCTGTTGTGTGGGGCTGATTTTCCACCTCATTATCCCCACGCTTTTTTAAAAAAGCGATGGGGATATTGCAATCGCCTCTGTCCGTCCGTCCGTCTGTCCGTCCGTCTGTCCGTCCGTCCGTCCGTCCGTCACGCTATCTCCTCCTAAACCATTGGACGAAATTCAACCAAATTTGGTGTGTGGGTTGCTCACATGAATGGGGCGTGCAACGGCACATTTTTTTTTGGCCCCGCCCCCTGGGGCCCTGGGGAGGGGCCAAAAGGTCAAATATCATTAAATGTTATTAAATTTCAATTACAAAGTCAATTTGAAAGATTTTTTGACCAAACTTTGTGTGCCTTCTCCCACATGAAAGATATAAAACATATCAGACGGGATTTTCATTTGGCAGCCTGGGCCATGCCCTAGGGGTCGGACTTGGGGGTACCGTGGGGGGTTGGGGCGGTCAAAAAAAAATTTTCCCGAAATTCAACCAGATTTGGTGTGTGAGTTTCTTACATGAATGGCACACGCACCAGCGCCATTTTTTTGGTCCTCGCGCCCTGGGGCCTTGGGGAGGGGCCAAAAGGTCAAATATCATTAAATATGAATTACAAAGTCAATTTCAAAGATTTTTAAACCAAACTTTGTATATCTTCTCACAAATGAAAGATATAAAACATATCAGACGGGATTTTCATTTGGCCGCCTGGGTCATGCCCAGGGGTGGGACTTGGGCGGACCGTGGGGGGCTGGGGGGTCAAAAAAAATTTTTTTCCGAAATTCAACCAGATTTTGTGTTTGAGTTACTCACATGAATGGCACATGCACCGGCACAATTTTTTGGGTCCCGGCCCCCTGGGGCCTTGGGGAGGGGTCAAAAATTTAATTTTCTGAACATGTACATGTGGCATATCAAATTAACGGGGCTGAGCAGTATACCAGGATACACTGAAATTTTTTTACCTACGATCAAACTGGTGACCTTCAATCACCATTAGATTTCTTCGAGAGCGTGGGGATTTGCGATGGCGCGCCATCGAATGTGTTCTAGTTTACGATTGAAATCAGCAACCTTTTATTCCCAATTTCGGCACAAATTGACTCCAGAGTATGAAACTGATTTGTTCTGTTTGCAGAAAGACATAAAAATGCATACCGTACATTTCTTCCATAAAACAACCTATGATATCTTTGAATTAGGGGATGAATTTTGTTTCCCAATGGGTTTATTTTTGTCATTATTCTTTCCCAATTGTGGCATTTAAAATTTGTCTATAACATTTTTATTCCAATTTTAGCAGGCCAAAATATCCAAAAATCTTTGACTAATGCCATGGACACATTTCTACTTGGCAGGGTTTCAGCTGGACTAAAATTTACTTCGGACATTTTGTCCAAACAGCCCCAATTTTGTTGGGACATTTGGAAATTTTTTAGGACATTTTTTCAACACTAATTTTTACCACCATAAATGGAAATTGCCATCTGCCCTTCTCAAATTAAAACCAGGGGTAGTTTTGCTACCATTTCGGATGGTAAGTGCGGTCCGATTGATTGTCTGGCTTTTTATTTCATGAGGTGAGTGGAGCTTGTCGATCCTTGTTGGTGGAAGTGGGTGGGGTACTGTTTTTTTCTGCTTTTTGCGGCCGCTGCATGACTCGTTAGCCACGGAAAATGACTGTTCAGGTAATGATGGAGCGGGCAAACTGTTTTGGTGCATAAAAAACTTCAGTTCCTGTTATTTCTTTGTGGCAATTAAGTTTTTTAGCCATTTTATCTGTAAATGCCAATGCAAATATGCTGTCATCAAGGGAAGAAAACTTTAGGATGCAATAGACCAATCAGGTGCGACATAACAAATCACTATGACTGGTTTGCTTTATTGAATCAGTATTTGCGGAAAAAAATAAGGCGAACTAGTCAGAAGCTTACATAAATTTGGCCAATCAGCGATCGTTTTTTAAAGCAAAAATACTATTGCATCACTGTGTTTAACCGTACAGCGTGCGTTTTCCGAAAATCGTCTCGGACAAACTGTCCAAACTGGACAGCAAACTCTCGGACATCTGGAACTATTTTCGGACTATGTCCGATGGCCGACGCCAAACTGAATCCCTGCTTGGGTAATTATTGGTTGAAGACTGCCTAAATTCTTCTCAGATGCTGTTCTAATTATAATATAAGAATCTACCATGTGTGTGAGGATGGGTTAGAAAAATCTGTCCCGAGGATCACCACTTGGCATCACGAGGCTTGCCGAGTGATGACAAACGCTGATTGCGAGGGTCAGATTTTTCAATCCCATCCTCACACAAAAAAGTGTATTATTTTTCTTGCTCACCTGACACCATTAAATACCATATTTTTATATAAAAACCCTGCACCAATATGCTGAGAGATGCGACATTACATGATGACATAGCACTTTCTTTCGACATGCGGCTGTTTGTTTTTATCTTAAATCCTACGAGCTGGTAACAGGTAATTTGTGAGACAATTCTCTCACATGGGTTAAAACAGAGGAATTCATGATCTGGTGTGCAAGAAATTAATTGTTCATGCTATGTTTTAACATTTCACTTCTTAACAGACTGGAGGAGACGAAGGACCGAATAGACCGCAGCTCCAAATCAGCGACCACTGATAAACTATTCCTAGAGAACGAAAACCGAGAGTTGAGACGAAAGTAAGCATAACCGAATTTTGCTTTGCTGTTTGATAATGTAGTGACATATGCTTTATAAATTGTGTGTACTTTCCTTCAGACTTTTTGAGGCAAAGGATGGCTTAAATCGCAGTATGCGGACCACCTCGAGTGATAAAATCCTCACTGATATGGAAACACGTGAGCTTAGGAGGAAGTAAGATAAATGCTTGCATGAGCCCTATCTAGTCACTGCTTACATTACCCTGTATTCATTTATTCCTACCCGTCTTCACTTAGCCACTATCACAGCTTTAAGCCTTAACATTTTATGTACCCTAAAGGAACCCTATCTAGTCACTGCTTACTTACCCTAAATATAGTTAGTCCTACCCCTCTTCACTTAATTAACCTGACTATCAAAGCTTTAAGCATCTGAGTGATTATGTTAGCATTATATATACCCTATATTTAGTATTAAGCCCATGCATGAGATTTCCAACAATGTGGCATTTTGACATGTGTAGACTCGGACAAGCCTTTGTTGCCTCCTTTTAAGTTTAGAAACTCCAAATTGTGTTCAGTCAGTAGCTTAGCAATCATAGAATACTCAAGCGACTAGCAAAGGCTCTGATCAGACTGCGCGTAAGCGCAGGCTCATCTGAGGCTTTGCTGGTCACACATACTTGAATGTTGGAAATCTCATGCACTGGCTCAAATGTCTTAACTCTTTGCCTGCTAGTGGTGAATTTTGTCGTCTGCTGATAACCTTTGCAAACATTTTGGATCCAGATCAGGACCGACAAAACGTTTGACACTATAATAGTGTTTCTAAAAGAATTTTTTTAAAAAAAAATTGAAAAAAGTCTGCAGATGACAACTTCGGCATGAAAAATTACCCAGCATGCAAAGAGTTAAATTTCCACCATCACTTATCAACTCTCACAGCCCAACTATAAGCCTTACAGCACACTCTACTCTCTTGTTCAGAGCTCTGCTAACATTAGTCTCGATCTTACTTATTGAAACCACCGTTGAAATTGAAAGCGCCAATCTGTGAGCACAATCATGCACACTAAGCATTGCAATACCTTTCTTTATCTAGTTTTCTCCCCAATGTTTTGGTTAACAAATAGTAAGATCCTACACTTTGGATCCATGTTCAAGTGTGTGGCCAGAATGCTAAAATACTATGTTCATCAAAGGGAGACTACTCTGAAAGAAAATAATTCAGAGGCTGGCATCAAATCTGCCAAACTAGACAAAATCTTTTGCACTCCATAATAGTTTGATAATGTTTGCAAGGATATGTACATCTTAAGAAACCTGTTATACATTTCATAATGCAGTTACAAGAATATGTCTTAAAAATTCATTTCATAATGCAGTTACAAGTATATGTCTAAGAAAGCTCAAAGCCATTTCATAATGCAGTTACAAGTATATGTCTAAGAAAGCTCAAAACCATTTCATAAAGCAGTTCCAAGTATATGTCTTAAGAAAGCTCAAAGCATTTCATAACGCAGTTTCAAGTATATGTCTTAAAGAAACTCTAAGCTATTTCATAATGTAGGTACATGTTTTATGTTAAGAAAGGTGTAAAAGAAAATTAATAAAACAGTCAGATCTTAACCAGAATGAATTTTCTAAGTGCACAGCAAATAAGAATTGTTTATTGGCGAATTTCTGGTTTACCGGGCACAGTTAGTTTTTGATGTAAGACTAAATCTTAAGATTCTGGTTGTTGAATGATGGGGACTGTGCCCCCACACCCCCTGTTTCTTTTTTATGTAGGGCTATTCAATCACCTGTAGGCCATGCTATTTCGATCATTTCGTATTCCAATATGATAGCAACCCCTAAAAACTATTAGAATAGAATACGTCCAGTAAACCAGAAACTACCCAATTTATTTATATTTAATCCTTCATCATAGTATACTAGTATCTAAGCAATCTGCTCTGTAGTCTGTAGACTGATCTTTCTAGTCTTTTACTTTTGAATAAATTAACTTCTTTTTAACCCTTTGAGGACTGGAAACCTCTAAAGGAGTACTATGGCAAACAGTGAAGACCCAGATAAATGCCACCTTTTTTTTAACTATGATTTCAAGAAGTCTACTAAGACTGATACCCATAAGCCAGTTGTTTAAATGCCCTTTACAAAGCAATATTATAGGTAATGCCTGAGTTTAAATCAATAATGCTTTTTAATAAAATCATTGGATCAAATCCTACCATGAAATAGAAACAAAAGCATGTAGATTGATTTACATATTTGCACCTGTAATTTTTATCTCAATTTTTACAAATGCATTAACCATATTTGACCTATAAGTACACTGTGTGCATAAAATTTTTTGAAATTCTCTCTGCGCTTTCCCAGCAGGAACATGACGTCCAAACAACGTCATATTGATGTCGATGTGACGTCATGACGTCGCATCGACATCAATACGACATTGTTTAACACAGTGTATATCCTGTTCAGCTGGCTTCTGAGCTGATCAGGATCAATACCATTTTCTTTCACATGATGAAACCTTATTTTTAAGAAAATTGTAACTCTGGCTTTACTTGACTGTAAACAAGGAGAAGAGTGCAGATGCTCCGTTGTAGAGTGCTCGACTTGAGATCCAGGAGGTGTTGGTTTGAGCCTCACCAGAGGCACTGTGTTGTGTCCTTCAGCAAGACACCTTTTCCTATGCTTAGTACTGGTTTAACCCAGGAAGCATCCTGACATGACTGAAAATTGTTGACTTGTATGTAAAGCATCATATCCAACAAACATAGCTGAAAAACATATAGTTCATATAGTGTAAAAACACAAAGTGTACTCAGTGTGGGCTTATAGCTATAGGAGCATAGGTACTTGTTAGGTCAAATAGGGCAATTGTATTTTTCAATTCTTACATTATACGGGCCTCTTCGTGAGGAAACCTGTCTTCCGGGTTTCTGACCATGTCATACCCAAACCAGCCTGCTCAGCTATGTACAGAAAATAGCTAGAAAATTGAAATTTAGCTAATGTAGTATATGTTGATATGATGCTTTCCAAAGAACGAATAATAAAGGTGCTGACCAGGCTGGGCATCTGCGCAGCCTGGTCTGCGCCATTGTTGTTCCCAAACCCCGAAGTCAGTTTTTCTCGCATCGAGGCCTTATCTCAAATTATTGGGTTAGTATATACAGCAAGCTTAAACAGCAGCATTTATACAAACAAATATACTCAGAAAAACAGTTGAAGGATATTAAGATTCAGAACCATCTCTAACATTCAATACAATAAAAACTTTACTAATTATGCATGCATTTCATAGTTCCAGACATCTGCAATCAAAATGGATGCTTTATTTTAGTCAGGCTTCAATGGTTTAAGTACAGTACTTGAATTCAAATGGTTCAACCCTCTATACTGAAAAGTCACAAACGTTCAAAAATGATTGAAACCCATTTTATCATTTGTATTCCATAATGACTGGCTCCAAAATCATCGCTGGCTCTCCCTCCAAAAAATAGCACCTAATTTTGAAGCTGTTGGCAGTGTTTACTGCCAATTTGTGGTCAAATTTGCCGGGGTATGCCATATCTGTGTATTTTTCGTGAAGAAGTTGTCCCATTATTAGGGACAATGACTGATAAATTGGTGTTAACTTTTGTCTGTGGTCAGAATTAGAACATAAGCAATGACCTGGTAAAGGTTGCAGCAAAAATTGTGAGCGCTAAATTTTTTGCTTGTGAACTTTGGGTAGAGAGGGTCGGTACATTTGGTGTAGTACTGTATCGTAACCAATGACCCGTGAATTTCAATTTGCATTTTGGTGAATTGCATTGTGATAGTTCTATCAATGACAAAAATACTTTGTTTGAAAATTATATTCCCAAATGTTATAAAGTCAAAAGAATTTTAATATCCTTCAATTGTTTTTCTGAGTATACATGTATTACAGCTGTCATTGCAGGAGCAGATTTGGCATTCTCTGTAGTAAAATTGTTATCTTTGTATATAAATATCCTACACATAGGTTTAGATAAGGAAAAATTTTCAGCATAAAATTGTAAATATTTTCTTACCCATAATATTTAGCATATGTTTTGGGTGCGCAAAAGAACCGTCTCATGGAGACGGTTCTTTTGAGTACCCACAACATATGTTTTGGTCGAGAAATAAGAAAATTATTTTTCTGTTACACACTCTTAACTAAAGGCCTGATACAAGTTTTTGTTTTCATGCATTAACATTGAAGCTGTTTGTACATGTTTAAACGTCTTCAGGGGAACCTGGCAGGTGTCAATGTTATGAATATCATGCAAGATGGTTATTCTTCCATTTTACCAGAATTGGGAGCGCACTCAGTGGAAGAGTGTTTGACTCGAGACCGAGAGGCCGCAGGTTTGAGCCTCACCGGCGTCATTGCGTTGTGGTCCTTGAGCAAGACACATTTATCCTAGCTTAGTACTGGTTCAACCCGGGAAGACCCATCCCTGTTAAACTGAAAGATTGTTGATGGGACTTAAAGAATCAAATCAAACAAACAAATTTTACCTGAATCTAACTAAAACCACACCTAAAACACAGGTTAAATGTTAAATAGCAGCTTTAAAATTTTCTAACATCAGGTGACTCTTTTAATGCTTTAAATATCTTTCTGACTACCCTTACTATACTGGCGGTATGGCAAACAGCAAATTGCCATAACTTTGAATTGCTTTAACAACATAAATCTACTTTATATAAATTCTGGGTATGCAAATACATGTACAAACACACCAAATGTTGTTGCAAATGCAAATGTTTATCTAACAGACCATTAGCCTGTACAAATAGATGTAATCAGCAAATGTCCATACAGTGATTGCTTTGTAGTGATTGCTTTCTTGCTCAGCCAATGGCATATACATGTTTTATGCTTTTGTACATTTATGCAAGCTTCTTTATTCTGCATTCTTTAGGGTGATTGGATAAATGCTTTTTTTTATCCTATTAGTAAATTTTCAAAAATTCTTAATTTTAACCATACCATAGCTGAACCCAGATATGTCTTACATTGTAAGACTGGGTCTGGATGGGGGGGGGGGGGGGGTCTGGTATTCACTATTCATTAAAAATTTAGCATATTATTCATCTCATTAAAATTTTGGGTTATTCATTAAAATAAGACCAATTATTCATCAACAGTAAAAAAAGGTGACAAAGAAATCTGATTATTCACTGTTCATTATTTTTTTCAGTCTTCAATTCATTAAAAAAATAGGATTATTCATAATTTTTTAGGCCCTCAATATTCACTATTCATTATTCTTTTTGGCTCATTATTCACTATTCATTATAAAATAGGGCCATTATCCACTAATCATTATACCCCATCCAGACCCTCTTGTAAACACTGTAGATCCAAATCTGCTGGCTTCTGAGAAGACAGCTGATTAGAATCTACTCTGTTTTCTACTCTGCATGTTTAAATTCATATTGATCAATAGACGCCTTCAAGTATAGCTGGCTAAAAAATGGGCAGGAGTATATATAGTAGATAAAAAATATCAGGTTTGGTAAAGCCATATAAAAAAAAATTAGTGTGTTTCGGGTAATGGGTCTGAAAATTTAGGTAGTGTAGGCACACATATTTTTCTTAATTGTTTTTTTTTCTGGAAAAAAATATAATTTTATGCGTTTGCCTTTCAAACTGCATAAAACTATTTATTTTCCGGAAAACCTGAAAAAAATTCCAGGTTTCACCATTAACTTTAGGTAGGGTCAGGTTACCCTAAGCACAGGTATTTTTACTTTGATCTAAGGTTTAAAAGAGGAAGAGAACATTCTTTTTTTAACCTTTGTCCTTCTAAATAAATCAATGTGCTTTATCCTTATATGGGCCGAGACATGACAAAACCTGTCTTCGGAGTTTCCGACAAAATGAGATATAAACCAGCCTGTTCATCTACAGAGACTAGCTAGAAATTTGAAATTTTGCTTGTAGCAAGTCTAGATATGATACTTTCCAATAAGCAAATAACAAAGGTGCTGATCAGTCTGTGCAGATGCACAGGCTAGTCTGTGCCTCCATGGTTGGCAAACCCCCAAAGACAGGTTTTCTCACAACAAGGCCCAAATGTTAATTGATTAGTTTACTTTCATTTTTCAGTTATTGCTTATATCGTGAATCTTCATGGCTTTTCAAAAGCATTTCAATTTTTCAGTTACAATGTATAATAGTGTCCTATTAGAAGAACAATTTCTCAAAATTGAATTTATTTTTTCCCATAGACAAACTTTGCAATACAAAATTGCACACAGATTTTTTTAATGTTTTGCTTAGTGCTTTGTACAATGTACAAAATTGCACACAGAAATTTTCATCACTTTTGAATACAAAATTGCATGCAGATTTTTCAAATCTTTTTTTGTGCTTTATAGGGGTTTTCTCATTTTCCAAGAAAGCATGAATTATATTGTTGTGGCAAATTGGCAGTAATTCACTGCTTATGTTTTCATCTTGGAAAAGAACAAAAATATTGCTATTTTTCTTTTTAGAAAATTGATATACTGTAATGCATCTAATTCGGACTTTGGCTTGATTTAATATATCTATGTTTTTGTGTATTTATTTTTCTAAAAGACTACATATCAAAACCATGAAGATTTGCAAAATGTTTTTGTCACAAAAGGAGAGGTTACACTTGTAGCATTATTAGCTTAGGTTAGGGTTATATTACGGTGAAGGAGGTCCACAAGTACAAAATATTATTCCTTTCTTGATGGGAAATGTGTAAAATATTTCTTCAGAAAATAGTGTAGACCCAGAGAAGATGCAGCAAAATGCTGCATCTTATCAGGTTCTGCACTTTTTCCTAAAATTTTCACGACTGAAATTGAGTGCTTTTTTGGAAATTCTACATATAACCTGCTTCCCGTCAATAAGTATAATGGACCATTGGTACTTAATTATTGTATCAACTTGATAGAAGATGTCATAATGATTATGCATAGTCAAGAAAGGGTTATATAAGTTTTGTTTTCGCTAGACTGGCAGCAGCAGAGGATGAAATCCGCAACTTGAGAGCTAAAGCGGGGCTCTTAGTTGATTATGATACCCAAGTTCGTAGATTGCGGGATGATATTGCCCTGTTGACTGGGAGACGGGATGCTCTCCTGCGCTCCAGTGCTTCAACAAAAGATGATCTAACATCTTACAGACCGTCCACACCGTCTAAATTTAAAGTTGATGATCAGGCATCGTTAGGGTAAGGCAGTAGGATGCATCTCATTGTGTAGCACCTGGAGCTTTAGACAGTTAGGGTTACTTCCCCTGCTTCATCTCTAATCTGCATGCATGATAAAATAGACTGGTTTTCAGAATTTTGTCCCTGTGTTTTGTTTGTTCCTAACACAAGATATGTTTTAGAAAGTTTTTTTTTCTTCAGATTTTTAGTGTTTTTAATTAGGACTTGATAAACATTTGCATATTCTCAAAATAGACTAAAAAGAACATAATAATTCAATTTCCTTTCCATGTAATGTTTGTGCGTTGTCATGCACAATTAATGGTGACCAAAAGATGGCTCAAACATTTCTCGTGTCAGTTGTAATTCCCGCATCCAGTATTTCAAAAAAATTCTACTTTACCTGTTTCCTATGGACCTGACGTGCTTCATCATAATTATTGAAACTAAGATTCATTATAATGTAGACAAAAAGAACCCAAGTCTGGCTGTGTCCTTGCTAATTTGGGAGACATCACTATGCAGTAAATCTGGTATTCTGTAATTGGTGATTCCAAATCTATTGGTGATTCCAAATCACAAGTAATATCATTTACTTAAATTTTTATAATACTGATCACATTGGTCCAGTATTATTTGCCTATTTTCATGCATCCTTCTATTTTGAAAATGTTAAAGGTGACTCTATAAACATCAGGGAATCTGTCTTTCTGAGGACCAGTCTAGTATCTGTTTTTTGTGCTATTAATTATGTGTCGGATGCGTGCAACCTTAACCTCTCCTTTTGTGATTCTCTTATTATATATAGCTTAAGATGACAGAAAGGTGCTATATTTATCTTACCATATTTAATTTTTTGTGTCATTTATTTTAAGCGGCTCATGGAGATGCTTTAAATGAATACACACAATTTATATTTTGTGGATAAATTCAGAATACACCTACTATCAAAAGCTATGTTTTTTATATATCTAGATTCCATTTGCATGTGCTCTGGGTTTCATAGTGATTAATGATAACTAGCTCTAGGATGGTTTAAACATTTATCCCATATTCTTTTCTTGAAGATGTTTCTTGTTTGTTTTTTTTTCATCCTGGTCAAGGCACCAATTACTTCTCATTTGTTTTCAATGTTGGAAAGAAATTTAAAAATAGCAAGGGTTTTGACCTCTATTTTTATTTAATTTGGTTAGAACAGGCATTAGTTTGAGCATAAAATTGTTAATCTGTATTGGTGAAGAAATAGAAAATGAAGTCAGATTTGCTTGATTTAATGTAGAAATATGGCTGTGCATATTTTAGTTTCTGTCTGTCAATGGAATAGAGCATGTAGTCGCATTTAATCAACACATTTCCAGCTGTAAGCTTTGCTTTCAATCAATTTAGACTAGACTATGGCCTTTTCCAATCACTTAAGACTAGAGCATGACTTCTTTCAATGGATTTAAACTAGATTATGGTGTTTTGTATTCAACTAAAACTAGACCATGGCTCTTTTTCGACCAATGGAATAGACAAATGCAATTCAATCTACTAAGTCTAGTCTATGGCCTAGTTAAACCATTAAAACTTGGGCATGCCAAGGTTCAATCAATTAAAACTATGAGTATGGCATTTTGCAATCAATTAAGACTAGACCATGGCTTTTTAATCAATTAAGTTTAGATCATCATCATTTAAAATAAATTTAGAAAATCAATTGAACCAAGACTATGGTCAAATTATTTTTGTCAGGTCGATAAACTGGACAACAGATTTCCACTGAGATTAAATGAGCCAGTATCCGGCATAAAGAACAAGTTGGCATGTGCATGCAGTAAAGAGTCAAATCACATAGGGCCAGTTAAGCAAAAAGTAAAAATAGTGATTATTTTCTTATCCATCGGTTTAAACATGTGTTTCGGGTGCTCAAAAGAGCCGTCTCATCCAGACGGTTCTTTTGAGTACCCACAACATAAGTTTTGGTTGAGAAATAAGAAAAATAATTTTAAGTTACACACTCTTATCTGGGGGCCTGAAATCAGTCTGTGCATTCCCGCAATCTGATCTAAGCCTTAGTTTTCTTGCTGTACATAGAAATTGTGAAACCTTGGCTACCCCTAGAGTATCCATCAAAGACTCTGATTAGACTGCATGAATTTGCTGGCTGATCTCAGTCTTCGATGGGTGCACACACCAACTTGAACCATTTTACTGGACACCAATTCGTCTAATTTGCATGATGTGCAATTTTTAAAAAAAACAACTCCAATAGTGGTCTAGCATCTTCCAAACTCCAATATTGGTCTCGCATCTTCCAACAATTTTTTTTCTTCAAAAATGCAGATCTTCTAAAGATTAAATATTCAAAAAAATGAGGTTACTAAACTCTCTTTTCAAAATTATAGTTAGTCCTGAGCTAGTTCCTTACTCACCAGCACTCGAGTTGTTTTGTTTTCTATCATTTACATCTGCCAATGAAACGGGTTCTTTCTAAAGACATTTTACGAAGTGATCCTAATCTGATTATTAATGCATCTATATTAGTCTGAACCTCAGAAAATGTGGACAGAACCCGTTTTCCATATTTGGCGTATTTAAAAGGTATATCACAGGGGGAAAATACAGTAAAACCTGTCTTGAGGGGCCACTCAAAAATAGACAAAACAAAGATCTCAATGACAAATGGTAGCTTAATGAAGGTCGAACGTATTGCAGAATGCTCTCTTGGAGCATTCTGCAATACTTTTGACCTGCATAAAGCGATAATCATTCTTGAAAACCAATTTTGGTCTTCTTTTTGAGTGGCCACTTAAGACAGATTTTACTGTACAACAAATGTATATATCTTGATTTATACACCAGAATCAAACTTAATAGAATATGCAACTATATAGAATTAACAATTGTTTTGGCGATTATGGACATGCAGAATAAAAAAAATGATTTTCACATTTTTTTTTCTTTTTAGTGAATATCAAAAATACTGTCAAATTATCAAAGCAGCGACAAATTTTTAAAATTTTGTATGCTGCAAAAGTTTGAGTTATGAGGGTATACTTTTCCTGTAATAAACTTTTAAATGGTGGGCATGGCTATAACTAACCTTTACTTTACACATGTGTTGACTTTTGTCTCTGTTGTCATGATCAGGCTTGCTGATGCACAGGATGAAATCGTGAAGCTTCGGGCTAAGGCAAGTCTTGTCGACGATTTAGAAAGACAGGTGCGAAACCTGAAAGATGAGTTATATCTGAGTTCATCAAAAAAGAGTTACTTGGACGGGTAAGAGATAGTATTGATGTTGCTACGTTTTGTTTTGTTGGTTTTCTGTGAATGTGTGTGTGTGTTTGTGGCTTGGTGATTTTTGTGAATTGTTAAATTTGGGAATAAGACTACTATTCTTCCACAAAACGCTTTGAGGCGTGACTATAACTGTAAATGCATGGAATGAATCGAGGGTCATTACTTAGAGGTGGTGGTAGAAGTATACCATACCATATTTTATAATTCTTTTCCTGCCAGTCACTACTTTTATTGCTGCTCCTCTCTTAGGTAGTGGATATTACAAACAATATGGACCAAGATCAGACTGCTCCCAACCATGGGAGCAGTCTGATCAGGTTCCTTAGTGTTTGCTTCCATGATAAGATCTGGTCTGAAGTGAACTTGAGTATATGCAGCAGAGGTAAAAAAAAAACAGACTGCATTTTCAGGACAAAAAATATTGGCAGGATAAGGGTTAAGCTAATAGGGGCAGTCAATCCAGAGGCGAGTTCAACGATGCAAGGGCTCTAAGGCGCTCGTTGTACTGATGCCAGGTTTTACACTTTACAAATTAAGATAGGTACCAGAACAAAGAGCACCTGCAAACGCTTGTATTTTTGAACTCGTCTCATTTGTGTAATTTATTAATTGATAACTTTTCATCAGGTGAATGATAAAAGTGTTTATCTTAATCAGCTGGCTTCATCAGTTGCCAGCTGATTTTGATATAGGGTACATTTTTTTAAAAGGAGACTTTTGAAAAGGTTTGACGCAAGGTAAAGTAAAGGAACTGAAGAAGTAGTTAAAATGAAATTTTATGGTGCAATGTTTGCTTATCAAGACAAATACACTGAATTATTCCAATAAATTTAGTGTGCATTTTGTCTCTCAAAATATTTCAATGTAAAACTATTTTGGGCAATGCATGTGATTTTGGTCAACAAGCAACAAGGTGTTTGATTGACACAGCTCTTCTGTAAAAGTGCCATCGATTTCTATGGAAAAACGATGGAGTATTGAATGTTTGTTCGAATGGCAAAATGTTTAATCTGATCAGACTTCCTTCAAGAAAAGTGGGATCTGGGTCTGGATTATTTATCTCGCTGAAATCTTTGAAAATTTTCTTCACTCATCTAAGCAAGTGACCTGTCTTGACCTATAAAAGGCGGGTGACAAAAATTGAAAATATTATCTGTGGAATTTGTTTTTGTGGGCTATGAAGTTTATAAATTCTGCCCTTAACTCTTCCCCTGCTTAAAGTGTTGTCAGCTGATAACTAAAAATTGCAAACTGTTTGGACACAGATCAGGCCAACAAACATTGGGCATGATCTTGATTCAAACTGTTCATAACACACTCTGATGGTATTACTGAAAGAACATGTAATTTTTTAAAAGAATCAATTTTGAGGAAAAATTAATTAGGAGACAACAAAAAAGCAATCAAAATTACCAAGCAGGCAAAGAGTTTAATGGTTTAAGAATCTCATTCATTTGTTTAGCTCATATACATTGATTTATTTGCTATTGTGAATACTGCCGATAATTCTTTTTGCATATAGAACTACAATTGATAAACTTCAGTAAGTCCCACAATTACTATGGAATGTTATATCAGATTAATATGTTTAAATGACCCGATAACAGCCAAATTTGTATTAAGCCAAAGTCAAACATGCGTATATCACGGTTTGAAATACCCAAAAGAAGCAGTCTTCTGAAGAGACATGCCACAGAAAAAGAGGTATGAGCCACACTACAGAAAAGGGGCATACGCTGAGACAAGAAAAACATTTTTGAATAATATTGTAATTATTTTCTTATTAGTCAGTACAGTAAAAACCTGTGTAAAACCGCCACTCTCAAAAAGACCAAAAATTGGTTTTCAAGACCAATTATCACTTAATGCAGGTCAAAAGTATTGCAGAAAGCTCCAAAGGGAGAATTCTGCAATACTTTCGACCTCCATTAAGCTACCATTTGTCATTAAGTCCTTTGTTTTGTCTATTTTCGAGTGGCCGTTTTACACAGGTTTTACTGTTTATCCATCCATTTCACAGCCCTTTATTTGACATCACCAGGGTTTAGATATAAAGATGTTACTTTCTTTTTTTTTTCAACCCCAAAATGGACATATTCTTTTTAATTCTGCAAGAAAATGTTAGTTATGATGCTCACTAAAAGTGTCTTGATAAGGTGCTTCCTATCTGTACCCACAACTTAGTTTTCACTGATGAGGCCTAAATGGCCAAAACTAGCTAGTCTGAGTGGCCCAGAAAATATGCACACTCCAGTTTCAGTTCTTTGGTGCATAATTCTTTGCTTCCAAAAGATACCCTTTAAAGAACATATTTGACTTCACTACAGCTGGTGACTGGGACTGTGTGGCGGCGGTAGAACATCTCCCTGCCCTTCACTATAGTGTAGATTTTATTTTCTTGTCCTTTGGGATCATGGGTTTCATTACCCTTTTAAGAACATATTTATAAAGAAACAAGGTAGTTACATGAATACAACTCTAGGGTTAATTTTTATAACTTTTGTCTTGATGAGTACAGACATATACTTTTTGTTAACAGTGTAGATCCAGATCAGTTGGCTTCTGAAGAAGCCAACTGATCAGAATCCAAACTGTTTATCCTTCAGCCTTTTTAACATTTTAATAAATGCAATCATACAACTATCTATAGGAATGCATACGGCATTCTGGTTTTCACGTATGCAGCAAGACAAGGGTTAGGCCAAGCTTGTCACAAATCTAAATACACACAATAGGTTTAATCTACAGTTAAAGAAATATGCTTATTTGAATTAATTGATATTGCATGTAGACTTTGATACAATTTGATGATTAATGGTATGTGAAGTTTTATCGGTAATACCCTACATTTGGGAAGATAAAAATTCTATATATGCAGCACTTTTTGAAACCACCAACTTAACCTCTTATATCATCAGGGATTTTTTTTGCAATTGAAGAACGTCACCATGTAGCTTGTGTGTGTGTTGACTGAATGAAAACCCCAATCTTTAAAAAAAATGTTGTTTTTTTTTGTTTTTTTGAAGATTGGGATTTTTTTTCAAAATTGGGAAAAAAGTCACCTAAATTCCATTGGGAATGAGGCCGAATTTCGGCCTCTGAGAACACACAAAAAATTCACTGATCATATTCAACTTTATAAGCCCATATGCTCTAATTTAAAAATCAAGATTTTAAAATTTTATTTCTCATATTATACGCTTTATATTTCATGTGGGCAAGTCTCTTCATCGCTGATCTAACTTGGAAGACAGTGGCAAGTGTAAATAACCACTTAGTAATACATAATACTAAAAGGGATGGTTACACTATAGTCGGTAAATGTTCTATAATTTCGAACACTAGTTGCTTGTCTAAAAGCCTAGATAAACAGCACAGACCCAAATCAGACAGCTTCTGAAAAAGCAGTCTGATCAGGGTCTTCCCTGTTTGCTATTCTGCCAAACTATTTGTGAATTCCAGCCCTGACAACCAACATTTTTATTTGAGAACAGCAGAAAAAGTGTTCAAAATTTTAGAACATTATGCTGTAATGACCTTAGACTAATTTCCAGTCAAACCGATGGTGTAATTTCATTATTGTATGGATGAAAAATAGTGCTGGCTGTATCAGAAGTCAGCTCATCTGGGCCTTTACTGCTTTAAATAAAGTATAATTTTGAAAAAAATATGCGATTTGTTGACAAAAGTTGAAATAGCCAACTCTTGTTGTGGCACCTAATTTTTATAGCTTTTTCTGTCATGAATGGCTGCTAGTCAGTGAAAGTGATAATGCAACATTAACAGTAACAATAGGGGATCATTAATGTTAACATTTTTCTCTTTTGATTAGGGATACCTATGACTCGTTGACAAGTTACCGATACACACCAAGAGCTGGCTCCCCACTGTCCATCGATGATCCTGTCCAGCGGGTTCGCCAGCAGAACCTGATCTCCCGCTGGAACGACACCTTCTCTCAGGACCGACTGGATGCCATGGACACACTAAGACGCTATTCTGATGATTACGAGAACAACCAAAGAATCATCTTTGCAGCCATACAGGTTTGTTAATGCAACCCCTAAAACAGCTCTTATAATTTGAAGCAGACACCATTTTTGATGAGATTCATTTTAGGTTCAAATAAGGCAATGTTTCATATGAATTTATTGCATAACAGAAAATCTCATGAAATATTTATATTGTTTCTGGTGCAGATTCCATTAGCGTTGGCATCCCCGTAGCTTCTTTTCCGTGCGTTATTTTCTGAACCAGGCGATGGATTTTGATCAAATTTGCAGGGATACATTGCTTGGAGGGAAGAAAGAGTTAATCAGATTTTGGTGACCTTGACCTTATTTTCAAGGTCACAGCAGCACTTTGAAATGTCCAAAATATGGTTCCCGTGCGTTATATTCTGAACTGCTGGATGGATTTTGACCAAACTTGCATAGATACATTGCTGGGAGGAGAGAAAGAGTAGAGCAGATTTTAGTGACCTTCACCTAATTTTCAAGATCACACCGGCACTTTGAAATATCCAAAATAGGGTTTCCCTGTGTTATCTTCTGAACCAGTGGATAGATTTTGACCAAACTATCACAGATACATTACTGGGAGGAGGGAAAGAGTTGATTAGATTTTGGTGACCTTGATCTAATATTCAAGGTCACACCAGCTGTTTTACATGTCCAAAATAGGGTTTCCGTGCGTTATCTTCTGAACCAGTGGATGGATTTTAACCAAACTTGTCTAGATATATTATTGGGAGTAGGGGAAGAGTTGCTTAAATTTTTGTGACCTTGACCTAATTTTCAAGGTCACACCAGCACTTTGAAATATCCAAAATAAGGTTTCAATGCGCTATATTTTGAACTAGTAGATGGATTTTGACCAAACTCGCATAGATACATTATTGGAAGGGTGGGAAAAGTTGATTAGATTTTGGTGACCTTGACATAATTTTCAAGGTCACCATCCTATAAAGACTGTATAAATCAGCCGTTTCTACACACTTAGTAATCTTATGAACAGGTGGTTCAATTTTAACCAAACTTGCATAGATATATTGTTAGGAGATGATTAAGAGTTGCTTAGATTTTGGTGACCTTGACCTTATTTTCAAGTCACACGAGCACATCGAAATGTCAAATTTTGACCAAAATAGGGTTTTTGTATGATATCTCAAATTTAACAATGGGTTCTAGCTAAATTTATGTATTGTATCATTGTGGCAAAATGAAGAGTTGATATGATTTTGTAGACATTGACCTATTTTCAAGATCACCTCATTTTCTAGGTCACCATCCTTAAAAACTGTAAAATCAGCCTTTTTTGAGCTTTGTCTTCTAAACCAGTGGGGTTTTCTCCACCAAACTTGCATAGATACATTATTTGGAGACAGAAAAAAGTTAATTAGATTTGGATGACATTGACCTTATATTCAAGGTAACCACGGCACCTTGTTATTTCAAAGTTTGACCAAAATTGTGTTTGAACATGCTCTCTCTTGAAATAATTAATGGATTTCACCCTGTATCTTTGTTACACAATAAAGAGCATTAAAATTGCATGCCGACTCAATTTGCAGTTTAGGGGCATAGTTTTCCACCGAAAACACTGCTTTGATTAATATTAAAAATTCAGATTTCAAGTTTTCTCTGGATGGTGCAAAACAGCAGGCTTTTTATTGTAAAAAAGGACAATTTCAAGACATTTAAATAGCTACTGCTTTGAATTGTCCAGTGCATTAGCTAAAAACATATATTTCAGTTTTCGTATTTACATTACATATTTTCAGTTTGATATTTAATATTATATTAGCTAGGTCTGAGTATGTTAGTTTTCATGATATGGTGGATTCATTATTTTGCAACGGAAGTGTTGGAACAGCCAGTCCACAAAACAGGATTGTGTTATGTCAAAGAATCATTCACCTGGTCAAATTCTACAGCAAATCATAAAATTCAGCCTGTTCTCTCGTATGCACCCGAAGTGATTTCCAAAAAAAAAATCAACAGCTAGGCCTTTAGATAATTAAGGATGCATGATTAAAAACTAATTTTCTTATTTCTTATCAAAAGCATATGTTGTGGGTACTCAAAAGAACCAACTCAATGAGATGGTTCTTTTGAGCACCCAAAACATATGTTAAAACTGATGGATAAGAAAATATTCACAATTTTACACAGGAGTGCAATGACTTAGTTGTAGAGTGGTAGACTTGGGATCGAAGGGTGGCTAGTTCGCGGCTCACTCGAGGTGCTTGGCTGTATTGTGTCCTTGAGCAACAGCAAAATGTCCTGACATGACTGGAAGTGTAAATTGGGATTGCTATCGTGACTTAAAGTTTTTGCATGCTGGGTAATTTTGATTCCTATTTGCCATCTGCTGATTTTATCAAGCTAAACTTTTTTTAAAAAATCTTTCAGGATTACAGTCATCCCAAGTGTGAACAAGTTGGAACCAGATAAGGCCCGATATTTTGTCATGCCTGATCTGGGTCAAACTGTTTGCTAAGTCAATCAGCAGGCCCCAAAAAAGTCACTAGCAGGTAAAGGGCATATATGGGTGAAAGTTTTCAGGATTATTCCTGAATTCAGGATTTTGAGGCTGACTTTCCATAGAAAGTTAGCCTCAAAATGCTAAATTCAACAGACTATAATAGCTTCTCTGATTTATTTCTGTATGTGTTTAGACAACTGACCGTTTAAATGTGAAACTGCTATTATTTTGTAGGTATACGGCCTGTTAAAAAGTTTGAATTTCATAAGTTCAGGCTTTTGGAAATTTGGAACTTTTATCCATGTAAAGGGTTAACCCTAAATGCGCCAATCGCAACAAAAGTTGTCTGCTTTTCTCATCTGCTGAAATGTTTGAGAAGCCTCTATGGCAAACAGTGTGGACCCAGATCAGACTGCTCCTATAGGAGCAGTCTGTTCTGGGTCCACACTGTTTGCTTCTATACTTAATTCATCAGTTAACTTAGGCAATTATTTGCAGCAGACAACTTCAGCAGACGACATTTTCAGATGCATTTTTTTCTTGGTGCTTAGGGTTAATAAAGGGAAAATTGCATATCTAAAAAATCTTGTGTTTTAACAAAGACTTTCTCCTACAGGAATCTTTCAGTGTAGCAAAATCAGCATTCCGTCAGTTTAAGATGAAGGTGCGAGCCAATCTTTCCATCACTCATATTGGCCCAGAGACATTGGAAGAGGCCGTTCAGGACTACGTAAACCGCAACTGTGACCTCTATGACCTACCAGGAATGGTGTCAGTAAGTTATATGTGTTTGTGTCTGTATTATAGGAAACATTCTCCGCTGTAAAGTTGGCTTTCCGTCAGTATAAGGGGAAAGTGAGGGCAAATCTAGTGCAGACCCACTGCGGCCCTTATGCACTAGAAGAGGCAGTCCAGGATTATGTCAACCAAAACAGTGACCTCTATGATCTACCTGGGCTGGTTTCAGTGAGTAAAATAAACTAGACTGCTTCCAGTATTTATGCAGCTTCATTTTGTAGGATTTCTTCTTATAATGGTTACAGTCAGTGGACTGCTTCCAATGTTTTTACAGTTTTCTTAGAATTATAGACTGCTTGCATGAGTACAGTAAAACCTGTGTAAAATGGCCACTCTCTATAAGACAGAAAATTGGTTTTCAAGACCAATTGCCGCTTAATGCAGGTCAAAACTATTGCAGAATGCTCCTTTTTCTAAAGAGAGCATTCTGCAATAATTTAGATCTTCATTAAGCTACCATTTGTCATTAAGATCTTTGTTTTGTCTATTTTTGAGTGGCTGTTTTACACAGGTTTTACGGTGTTTATCATATTTATGCAGCTTCATTTTGTAGGATTTTCTTCTTAGAATGGTTAAATTAGTCAGTAGACCGCATCCATGATTTCATGTTTTTATATTACAAAATATATATAGAACAGCATTTAAGAAAGTAAGAATGAATACATCATAAGTGTGGCAATATTTTTCACAAAAGTGCAGAATCATTGTAGTAAAAAGCACAGCTTTAATTTTACCCAAAATATATTTTTTACCAGATTATCTATCTGGTACTTCCTTTTGATACACCACCATGAAATATTGGTAGATTTTAGGCTGTTTTCATTATGATAAATGTATCTGTATGAAACAACTTTTTCTCATGTTTACAAAACATTAAAGTCCATGTTTGGAATGCTTCTAAATGGAAAATTGTAATATCAATGTCAATGTATAGCTTCGCACAGAATAGCAAATAACTTTGTTAATTAAATAAAAAAGAATGACCTGGAGTAAAATGAAGTGAACAAATACCGAAGCTTTTAGTATCCTCACTCCCATCCAAAACAATTATCAATAACAAGCCTTTTCTACCTATGTTTACCTGCACCCTATACCTGTGTTCACATCTGTTTACCCATGTTTATCTTCACCTGAAATCACTCAGTAATTAGCACCTTATTCCCTGTGCTTTTCACCACAAGAATCTCCTTTCAAACAAAACATAGTCAAGATGTGATTGCAACACTCTTGTACTATTCCCATATTGGTCAGTTGATAGTATTTATAAGGCAACAACTTTGAAACATGTATTTTACTTTGTGGGTTCAATGCAACACTGTCGTAACTGCCCTTTTTTCAGAAATGTACTTTACTTTTTTGCAGTTTTGACCCTATTAAACATATTTACATAATCTGTGAAAATGTCCTAAATGAGTTGTTAGTAATAAATTAGTCATTTCATCGTATCTCATAAGTGCCAATTCCTTGAACGCAACATTGTTGTAAGTTTACATATGACACTGTTGCGCAGATTTAAGCTGAAGACTGTATTCTTTGAGTGCAACACTGATGTAACTGCAGCAGTTTCACACGTCTTGAAAACCATACATGTATTGATTAATTTGTTCAGTGCAATACAGTCATATCTAGCTATTTGTCTTGAATTTATGACATCATAACTGTAAAAATGACATCATACTGTTCATTCCTGATACATATCAGCATAGAACTGATTTTGTCACCTTGTAAACTACCATGAAAAGAAATCTGCCAAAGGCTCTACCACATCTTCAAGGGAGTAAAACCTTTAAAAGGTTCAGGTTGGCAATTGGGCTTATTCTGAATCATGTTAAGCTTTTCTTGAGAAATTGACTAAAAATAGTGATGATAAAAAAATTCCGCAATGGTGAACCATGAAGTTTAGGCTGAGGTCAAATATGCATGGATACCCCTATGAAGATGTTCATCCATACCTTTGGAGTGGTTACATTGTGTAATCCAACAGTTTTCATTCCTTTATATTCATACTTTGCATAATGATTGTTACCACAGTGAAGATGTGCACCGTTGACACAGGTCCAGAGCAGAGATTGGTCTTGTTGTTTTTGTTTTTATGCTTTATTAGTTTTTAATTAAATAGTGCTATAAGAAAAATTTATAACTAGATGAAAATAATTAGTTTAGAGATTGCTTTGTGATCGCATGGATATGTACAAATTTACATGAACACTGGCAAATATGCAAGTGTTCATGTAATTGACTGTTTTATCACATGTTTATGTGAGGGCCCATCCTTTTTCTAAATGGCATCCTGTTTCAGGTTGGATGGGCTGTGTTGCTGCAATCATACATAGAACACTACTATTTTTTACTGCAAATTTTGCGTCTCTTGGAATAATAGTATATCCAGTATTTCGTTGATGAGCGAATTCAGATGTTCTTTTCTATAATTGAATGAATAACAAAAATGTGTATTTCATGAGTGCCACAAAACTTTGAATATAATCTATGTACTTCTTAGAGAAACAATCTTGATTAACTCTTTGCATGACAGGGTAGTTTTTTTCACTTGTTTGTCGACTGCTGATTTATCTCAGCGCGTACCTTGGTTTGATGAAGCTTTTTTCATGCCCAACTCAAAACAACTACTCATAAAATCTAATGCGCTAAAATGATAAGAATGTTCTTGCCTTCAGGCTCTCTTGGTTGGTGTGCTTGTCATGCAAATAACTGTTAGAATGCCAATAATTGCTGGCATCTGGGCATTTAATTATGAGCATGATATATTTCATGCTGGGTTGGGTTGAGTATGAAACCGGTTTTATGGTCTCAGAGCCTGGGCATTGTGTACCATTTTGTGGGGAGCTTTTTTGTACTGCTTTTGGTGCACAGTTAATGTATTGATCGGGTTGTAAGGTATGTAGGCTGGTCCCCTACATTCCTGGAAATGTGACTTTGTAGGAATGATGGTGCTCTGCTCAATGGTGACATTATAGTGACATTTTTACGGGGGAAATGCAACATCATGGTGTTACATCCACATGTTTAGATAAACAAAAATTTCAAGCGTAAAGCTGTAAATATTTTCTTACCCATCAATTTTAACATATGTTTGGGAGGCTCAAAAGAACCGTCTCATTGAGACGGTTCTTTTGAGTACCCACAACATATGTTTTGATTGAGAAATAAGAAAATAAAATTTTCATTATGCACTCTTTAATAAAGTCCTGGTTACATCCACGGTGACATTATGTCACTGTTATAAGTAAGTATAAAATGGTGGAACAGTGACTATGTAATTGATATTAAAGTAGATGTTTTTTCATGATGAAGGCCTCTGGCCGAAAAATTGAGTTAAGAGAAAAATTAACAATTATGTAATGCAGGCCTCCAGATAAGAGTGCATAACTTAAAATTGTTTTTCTTATTTCTCAACCAAGACATATGTTGTGGGTACTCAAAAGAACCCTCTCGATGAGACGGTTCTTTTGAGCACCCAAAACACATGTTTAAACTCATGGCTAAGAAAATAATCGTTATTTTACACAAATTATTTTTGCTTAATTGGCCCTATGGTGATGTATTATGATTTGCTGCAAAAAAGGACCATTGTCTTCTAAATATTCTCTTTTGTCTGATGTATACCTGACATACCACTTTTACAGATAGACAACGGATTGGTGACTATAAAGCTTTGGGTATGGCTCTCGCATGGGTACCTAGCCTCGTTGTGAGAAGATCCAACTTTGATGCATGTGAACAACAAAGATGCAGACCAGCCTGCTCATCAGTCAGTCTGAGCAGCAACTGTTTTACAGTAAACCTGTGTAAAATGGCCACTCAAAAATAGACAAAACAAAGTGATAGCTTAATGAAGGTCAAAAGTATTGAAGAATGCTTCACTTGGAGTATTCTGCAATACTTTTGACCTACATTAAGTGGGTCTCGGCATGAGAAAACCTGTTTTCGGGGGTTTCCGACAAAGCGAGACTCAAACCAGTCTCCTCAGCTGCAGAGATTAGCTAGAAAATTTAAATTTCATCTGTAGCAAGTTAAGATATGATACTTTCCGAAAAGCGAAGAACAAAGGTGCTGATCAGACTGTGCAGATGCACAGGCTGGTTTGAGCCTTTGTTGTTTGCAAACACCCGAAGGCAGGTTTTCTCGCATCGAGGCCCAAGTGATAATTGGTCTTGAAAACCAATTTTCAGTCTTTTTGAGAGTGACCATTTTACACAGGTTTTACTGTACTATTTTGAAAGTGATAAAGATGCTAAATTTAAATAATCAAGCTTGTCTCTCTAACTGAGCAGACTGGTTTGAGTCTTACATTGTCACCTTATTTGTCAGAAACCCCAAAGACATGCAGGCTTTCTCACATCGAGGCACATATTGTGGTGTGTTTTTGCAGTGGCACCTCAATGGAGCATATGCAGACAAAAGAGGCTGTTTAGAAGAAAGTTTGCAGCTTTCTCATAAGTTAGGGTCTGGATGGGGATTAAATAATAAGAGGAAAATAGCCAAATTTTTCTTTGATATGAGAAAAAAAGACAAAAGTAATATTGATAAAAAGATTTTGGCTTAAAATGTAAAGAAAAGTCTGAAAATTTAAAGAAAAGTACAAGAAACTGATATTTAATAATCTTAAGTATTAAAATACTGCTTAAAGAAAAACAAAATTTTACAAATTTTAAAGAAAAAGTAAAATGTTGATAAAAAGAAATCAAGACCCTCCCCCAGCCCCAATCCAGACCCAATAAATGAAGGCACTCATAGCTATAGATAAGAAAGTAATATAGGATTTATGCACTAATATCTGTTAATATTCTCCCAATTGGGCCTCAACGCGAGAAAACCTGTCTTCGGTAGTTTTCGCACAGCTAAGGCGCAGACCAGCCTGCTTATCCATGCAGTCTGATCAGCGCCTTTGTTATTCACTGATTGGAAAGTATCATTTCTAGATTTGCTATGAGCAAAAAAAATTGTTTTCCTAGCTAGTCTCTGTATCTGAGCAGGCTGGTTTGAATCTCACTTTGACAAAAATGCTGAAGCCAGACTTTGTCGTGACGAGGCCCAATTTATCCAGGCACAATATTTACCAATATCCGTGTGATAGCCCTTGTATAAATCACATATTGCTATAAATGTAGTCTGTCATTTTCATTCATTTATAAATGTAAAAATATAGTTTTATGATGCTTAATTAACATCTGTATATGACAATTTTTCATGCAACCCCATGGCGACTTGGCATCGACTTGGCATCATCTAATGCAATGACAATATATGAAGGCATCTAAGTATTAAAGCCTGCAGATATCAAGTAATCATGCAGATAAACTATCAAGTAAGGATGCAATTATCAAGTAAGCTTTCCGGGAACAAAAGTATGTTCAATTGGTCCTGGTCACATGACTTAGATGGCAACAATGCCAGTATATGGTAAAAACCCTTTAAAATCCTTTTCTTCAGAACCGGAAAGCCAATGACTTTGAGCTTTGGTATGTAGCATTGGAAACATGGGCCCTAACAAGTTAGTTCAGATGATGATCCTAGGTTGACCTTGACCTACTTTATGGCAAGGCCAAATTTTATTCCTATTGCAAAAATTTTGAAACGTTGATTTTTAAAAAAAACAACTGCTGAAGTCAAAGTAGTTACAGTATACTTACTATGTGAATACATGTAAAATTTAAACTGTTGATACGTAGCCAACTAAATTTAAACTGAACCAAAGGCCAACGTTGATCTTTCAGCAGAGACCACAGGGTATTTAACGGTGTCTCCTTATGGTGGAGGAATGAAATTTGCTGGGTTGATATTTCACCTTAGAGATTCTTTGATTACGTTCTTCATAGGAAGTTATTTCACATAAGAGCCTTTTCACATTGTCATTTTAAATGATGTTCTCTGCAGGGTGCTATTTCACATATTTAAGATCCTTATACAATGTTATTTGAAATGATAATTTTGTTATTTTAGATAGTACATGTATTTGTGTTATTTCACATCGGATGATCCTAAAAGTTATGAGATGTTATTATGGGCTTGTCCGTCCATCCATCCGTCTATCTGTCCTTCTGTCCATCTGTTTGTGTGTCCATTTAAAAGTTGTTTTAGTTAGGGTTTTGAAATTTCCTATAATTTGGATTCCTCATCAAAAAATGGCTGACCCGTATTTTTTTTGTCTGAATTATCTCCCTTTGTGGAGTTATGCCCCTTTTAAAAGGTCAGAATTAAATTTTGTAATTAAGATAACTCAAAAACTACTACAGGTTGAGAAACTTCAAACTTGGTCAACTGATAGAAGATGATAAGTAGATTACCTGGTAAAAATATATAAATGAGTTTTTTTTTGTTTTTTCGAGTTATTGCCCTTTGCAAATTTGGACATTGAAGACTTGTCATATAGATATCTCAAAAACCTTTTACTGCTGGGAGCTTCAAACTTGGTCAGCCGATAGAGATGATGAGTTGATTAACTGGCGAAAATCTAAAGAAAAATTTATTTCTTTTTTTCGAGCTATTGCCTTTTGCAAATTTGGACATTGAAAACTTATGATAAAGATATCCCAAAAACTATTACAGCTAGGTGCTCCCAACTTGGTCAACTGATAGAAGATGATGAGAAGATTACCTGGCGAAGCGAGCTAGAAAAAATTTCGCGAATAATAATGTGTGGAAGTTGCTTATTTTACCCTGAGTGACAAGTAATAGTTATATGTCAATTTTGACAGATTGTTGGGGGGGGGGGGGGCTGTTAAAGGCTATTCCCCCTCCCCCAATATTTTTTTGGGTGCATGGTCCCCCTGTTCCTACACCTATGTAAATAGATTCCTCTTCAAAAAATAGCTGACCTGAATTTGTTTTAGTCTGAATCATCTCCCTTTGTGGAGTTATGCCCCCTTTAAAAGGTTAGAATGAAATTTTGTAATCAAGATATCCAAAAACTACTACAGTTAGAATCTTCAAACTTGGTCTACCGATAGAACATGATAAGTAGATTACCTGGTTAAAATATATAAAAACTGTATTCCAAGTTATTGAGTTATTGGCCTTTGCAAGTTTGGACATTGAAAACTTGTAATGAAGATTATCTCAAAAACTATTATAGCTGGGAGCTTCAAACTGGGACAGCTGATAGAATATAATGATTAGATTACCTGGTGAAAAAAAAAGTTTTTTAGTTTTTTTTTTAGTTATTGCCCTTTTTGAATTTGTTCTAGTTTGATAATCCTTTTTACAGGATATGTTATCCTTTATAGTATGTTATTTATAAGCTATGTTCTTAACAGGATTTTATAAAGCATATAAGCTATGTTTCTAACAGGATGCGATTTTATAAAGTAAGGTAAATGTTCTAAAATTTGGAAAACTAGTTACCTGCCAAAAAGGCATAGGCAAACAGTGCAGACCCAGATCAGACTGCTTCTAAAGAAGCAGTCTGATTAGGGTCTTTCCTGTTTGCTATTCTGACAACTACTTTTGTGAACTGCAGCCCTGATAACCGGGACATTTTCTTTGAGAACAGAAAGTGAAAGTGTTCAAAAGCTTATTTGAAGTTACCTATAAACTATGTTCTTAGCAAGATGTTATTTCATACAGTATCCTATATGTTATTTTATTTATTGACTATTTAATTTACAGGATGTTATTCGAGCCCTGAACAGAAATCCCAAGATCTTCCTGCCACCAGACACTACATTCGCTGTGATACAGCCATTTATTAGAGAGGCCGTCAAACTGGCATGGCAGATGAGTGCTCTGGCACATGCCCTCGATATTTCAGTGGCAACTGATGCAGAGCTGTTTGATAGCACAAAGTAATGTGTATTTGTTATTTATGAAATGGGGTTTTCCACTTGCTGTTCTGGACAAATCCATTCTTATTTTCAACAAATAACTTGCTGAAGAAAAACATGTAAACAGCACTAATTACATTCCCTAGTTCAGTTTTCACCAGTGGGGCATATACCAATATTCTTGCATAGATACCTATTCGTATAGCTGTTTTAACCCATTGTCAAATGAACGAAAATCAATGTTCAAATCAGGGGTTAAACTTGAAAATACTTCAATTAGCCCTGAGTTATTTACATGACGTTATATACATAAAGCATTGAGGACCAGACTGATCATTTCACCGATGTTTTTGTTCGCTAATACGTTGCGTACGGTTATGACGTTGTGACTACGTTATGACCTTGGAAAGTTTACAGCTGACCCCATTTTGTTTAGAGAAATCCAGTTTTAAAAAAACGGATATTTTAATGTTTTACAGCGTTTTCAGTGCAAATGTGGTTGGAATAAGGTAAAATATGCAAGAATAACTATCACACATGTTTGTTTCATTGCATTAACACTTGCCAGGTCCCTCGTGGATGTTTGAGCACTCAGCCTATGGGCCTCATGTTCAAACAGCGCCCTCGGGACAAATTTTAATGCATGAAAAAACATGTGTGATCCCTATACATTTACCTGCAAAGCCCTATTGGATTGTTTGGAAATTAATACATAGCCACAATCCCATTACCAGGCATATTGGCTTGGTAGCTCCATATTTACATGAGTGCCTCAAGGGCAAATATGGAGTGCTGGTCCGATATGCCCGGTAGCTCCATATTTGCACAAGGGCCTTTGGGCTCAAGGACAAATGTGTAGTGCCAGTCCAATATGCTTGGCGACATGATGGTGGCCATGTTTTAAACTTGATATTACATGGGCTAGCTGTTGTGGGTTCATGTGTTGCCATTATGGGCTCACACATGGCCATTATAAGCTCACATGAGCCGGCTGTTATGAATTTGGTGTGTTTGTTACTTTCCCATTGGTATCCTGGGCCAGGTGTGGTACTTGATTATACCCCCCGCAAACTTTGTTTGTGGTGGGTATACTGTTTTCACGTTGTCCATGTGTCCGTCTGTCCGTAACGTTTTGTTTCCTTAATATCTTGAAGAGTCATTGCTGGATTTTCATCAAACCTTGCAAACATGTTTATATATGCAAGACAAATACTTTAGACAAAATAGTAAGGGCTAGGGGCCAATTCTATTAGAGTTATTTCCCTTTGTAGTTCTAAATGGCTTTTAATATAGGGTTTTATGCTTATGCTATTATAGGCCATACACGGGCCGATCAACTCCTACCACAACTTTTGATGGAACAATATGATAATTTTCCTATGCAATGTAGACACATTGAACATATGCAGGAAGGAGTTTGGTTCAGAAAAAATAATTTTTGACACAATGACAACAGTGAGAACTTAGACAATTTTCCCTTATAAGGTGTTTGTATATGCATAGATGGTGCCTTCATGGGCCGATCAACTCCTACCACAGCTTTTGATGGAGCAATTTGATGCTTTGCCTATACAATGTAGACACATTGAACATATGCATGAAGGAATCTGGTAGAAATAAAAAAAAATTTAGACAAAATTACACATATGAGAACTTAGACAATTATTCCCTTATATAGCTTTTGTATATGCATGTATAGTGCCTTTATGGGCCGATCAAATCCTACCACAGCTTTTGATGGAGCAATTTGATACTCCCCCACCCCCCTGGAAAATCACAAGTGGCTATAGGTTTCCTTAGAAATACTGGTATTGGGTCCAATAGCTTCTCAAGGGGGGTCCGTACGGCCCTCTGTGAAATATGTTGACGACAATAAAACGTCAGGAATTTTCTGGATTGGCCCATATTTTTTATAAACTTTTAGTAATGGAAAACCCTTTGAGCTCTTTGAAAAATCTGTATGCCTGTATAAAACTGTACATGAAGTTTTGACCTTGGTCTAAATACTCTTTTGATTTCAGATACCGCCGTAGCTACGATTCCGAGTACACCGCACCTCTTGTGAACCACCACATCTGGCCCTCTTTGATGCAGGGAGCTCGTGTTATCATGAAGGGAGAATGTGTAACTAAACGAGGAGCTTCTTTGGTATGTTGAAAAGTTCTCAACAAAGTATTGTCAGTAAATTATGTCTTGAGAAAACTGAAATTTGGTGCATAAATTAATTTAAAGTTGTACAAAGAACTCTGCAATGGAAACAAGATTTTAAATTTAGAAATTATCCCAAAGTAAAGAATGAGTACTTTACAAAGAGGATCTTAAATGAATGCTCATGTTTATAGAATTTATTAAACTAGTTGAGGAAAAGTGGTAAAATGTGATGCTTGCCAAGTATTTTATTGCTTTTTCGCAGCTAGTTTAATAAATTCAATAATACAAGAGCACGAATTCAAGATTCTACATGTATTTATCATATGACACAAAAAAATCTTATCTTTGAAATCATGTTTAAGCGTAAAAAAGTCAAAATTTTGGCCATATATACACTATGTTGTTATGAATGTCATTATATAACGTTACTAAAATATCTAAACCATTAGTGGTTTATCAATTTTAATGCATGACATTATATCACTCCCAGACTCAACGTCATATGATAAAAAGATATGAGCATTTCTTGGCTTCAATATAGAATGCCATTGCCTAGATATTACTTGAAAGAGAGACGGTCATTATACCACAGCAGGTTACAAATTTTTATGTCTATGGGCTACAATAGAGCGGAGTATTCACAATTTATATTCCTTTGAATTTATGGTAACTCTGAATACCTGATTGCTGTGATAAAATTGCATGCTGTTTGAACTGGCCCTTTTTAAGGGCATTCCCTATTTTGCTTTCTATTCTTTATGGTAATGTGTTTTGCAAGCTGTCATATTGGTTTTATATCCTGGGTCAGGTGTGGTGCTTGATTGTATTGATTCCTGATCTTTGCCCTCTTTCTTACTTTTATGAAGATATTTTAAAACATTCATTCAAGTTTGAAGATTACATGCCCAGACTTGTTTCGGATACATTAGCTTGGATTACCCAAATAAAACATACAGTCCATTTTATCTGAATATAGAGATCTTACACAAAAGTTAATTTCAAATGCAGTCACCGGAGGCACTGTGTTGTGTCCTTGAGTAAGACACTTTATTCTCCATTTAATACTGCATGTTTGGCTTACCCATATTATTTGAATCGCAAGTTTCTTTAAATATGAAATTTACCATTAGATATGGAGCTTCAGAATTAAAGCATTTTTTTGCAAGTCCACTTTTGGCCCCAAAATTGAATGACAGTGCCTAATTCTAATGCACTTGCTAATGTAATGTGACATCTGAATGGATAACATTAGAAATTTGCAACAACTGTAAGAAATATTTTGATGTCATTTAGTTACAGCACATTCCTTTAAATATATTTGGCTTTATGCCGCTTGCAATGCTCCGATTTGAGACAAAATAAATATTTTTTTACAGTAAACAAGCACAGAAGTGCATTAGAATGGGATAACCATATTAGAATGGGGATAACCATATAGGAATGGGGATAACCATATTAGAATGGGGATAACCATATAGGAATGGGGATAACCATATTAGAATGGGGATAACCATATTAGATTGGGAATAACCATTTTAGAATGGGGATAACCATATTAGAACGGGGATAACCACATAAGAATGGGGAATTAAGGGAGGTATTTCCGCATATATTTGGTTGAATATTAGTTTTCCGGCAGTATATCTGACGATAACAGGATTCGCACAGGCTTGAAAAATACTTGAATATACGGGACTGTCTTGAAAGTCCTTGAAAATTAAATTTGCCTTGAAAAATACTTAAAAGTCCTTGATTTTACTATTTGCAGAAGGATTCATCAGTGTTTTTGGAGACCTAAATCAGTATAAAATTGTGGCGCCTTTGTTTGGTGCAGCATATGCTGCACCAAAGAAAGGCACCACAATGTTATACTAATTTTCTTAAATTAATATCTTTAGTAATGGACTCTAGCATTTCAGAAGTAGAATTTTAACGTGTAAATCAGTATTTTTCTTAAGTTTTCAGTCCTTGAAAACAGTAGGAAAGTCTTGTAGAAGTCCTTGAAAAGTTCTTGAATTTTACACAAACTTGCCTGTATGAACCGTGGACAATAAAACCTCTCCAAATGAGCATTTTGAATACAATTATCCCCTATATATTATATAAACGAGAGATGGCATACATAATATGTATTTATAAATAAATTTTGTAGCATTTTGGGGCTCTGAGAAGCTGTGCATCAGTGGATCAGGGGATGCACAGCTTCTCAGAACCCCAAAATTTGAAATGATTTAAAGGTGCATGAAAATGAAATGATGTACTTCTTATCCATGTATCCTGGGTCAGGTGTGGTGCTTCATTGTATTGATTCCTGATCTTTGCCCTCTTTCTTACTTTTCTGTAATTGTCATGCAATTTGGAGCCAAAAGCTGACTTAAAGAGATTACATACTGTTTGAATTTAATTACTAAAAATCCAAAATTTTACTGTAAACTCCATATTTATTTTTTTAATATCTTGTGTTTTTATGTTTTCTTCCTTTCTGCAATTTTCTGAAATCTTGAGCATGTCATTTTCACATGCACATCTTTTAATCTGTTTCACAAACTTGAGACACTTAAGCAAATACATATATATGGGCCTCGAAGCAACAACAGGGTTTCAGACCAGGTCATACACAAACCAGCCAGCTCAGCTACAGAGACTACCTAGATTATTGGAATTTTGGTAGTAACAAGTTTAGATATGATACTTTCCATTCAGTGAATTACAAAAGGCGCTGATCAGTCTGCACCCGAAGACAGGTTTTCTTGCTTCAAGACACATATGGCAGTGGGTATTTGCCCAGCAGGCACACAGCATTGAATTGTGACAATGAACTAATAAGGGGATTACTGTATTCAAAATTTTCATTTGGTGAGGTATATCCTCACATATATGGTCAGAAATTTAGTTTTACGGCAATGCGAGTGGAGCCGTAAAACATGATTTCCGAACTTATATCCGATGAGGGGAATAGCTGTAATGAGTATGCATGTATTTCCTGCAGATGCAGCTTATTCGGTTGTGGTGATTATGCATGTATTTTTGTTGTTCTTTTTTCTGCTTATTCAGCTATTTCATATATTTTTTCATCACTTTATTAAATAGCATAAATCATTTTTGCAACTTACAGAGCTCAGCAAGGAGAAGTCGTAGCCCAACACGGGGTCGTGCCTTGAGCCCAGGCCCAAGATCCCGCTCTCGATCTCGCTCAGTAAGCCCATCCCGTCGCAGCAGATCCCCAAGCCCTCGCAGAACAGCCAGTCCTTTTACCTCAGGTTTGTAATTATAATTCAGTAAATTCTGTGGGTCTGAACAAATATAGTACTACAAATGGGTCAAGTCTGTTGCACATGATCGGCTGGTGCCCTAATCTCTGTATTCTGTATGTAGACGGGACAAAGCATACCACACGTCACAGACATTACCCATTTATTATAATATACATGCACCTGAATCAGGACTGTAGAACTCAATAAATTTTGTGATATCTTTCTCAATTTCCCGGTAAAACAATCACTTTGTTGCCATAAAGCGCCACCTTCAATTTGCAGCAGACGACAATTTCAAATTCTGCTGCTTTTTCAAAAATAACAAATAAGGCATGATATTTCATGAGAACCGTCTGTTGGCAGACAATTCTCATGAAATATCATGCCTAATTTTTCAAAAATTAAGAAAGATGTCATAAAATTTGTCGTCTGCTGCAGTAGTGATTGGCGGTTTAAAGGTTAAAAGGTAAACATCAATGACTGCATGATGAAGATTCAAATAGACCAATGGTTTGGTCTCTGTATGCCTACCGGTAGATTGTGGTGGCAAAACTGAATATCCAAACAAAAGATAGCCTTAAACAGGATATGAATCTATTTTCACTATAAATTCTTCTATTTTTTGCTCACATGGTGCCTGCTTTTTGGCTGTTAATGCTCAAAGAGCCACAAAAATTGGCAGCAGACGACAGAAGATTTCACCCCTGCTGTATAAAACCAAATAAGGCTTCAAATTTCATGTGAATCGTCAAGCCTTATTTTGTTTGCCCAAAATCAAGAAAGATATCATAAACATAGTCATTTTTCTCTGCTGCAGTTGTGGTTGGCGCTTTAAGGATTAATAAATGCATGCTTCTTAAGCACCACTCACAGGGCATGACTAAGAGTTTGTGTGGATTGTTTGCACTTTAATTTCAGTGTGGCTAGAATCTTTTCTTAAACCACTATTGACCCTCATTCACCTTTAATTGATCTACAGGATATAACAGGCATATGTACAATACATAATTTCAGAATATGCATTACACCATCGAGATAACACCCCCCCCCCCTTACCCCCCTGTATACTGGCTGTATACTTTAATTATCTATATTAGTGCATAGTACACTTATACACAAATGCAGTGGGTCTTTACTTTACATATTCAGTCTATTGTAAATCCATTCTATTGAGTCCGGACACTACCCTAATGACAATACAGTAAAACCTGTGTAAAACGGCCACTTAAAATAGACAAAACAAAGACCTTCATGACAAGTGGTAGCTTAATGAGGGTCAAAAGTATTGCAGAATGCTCTCCTTGGAGCATTGTGCAATGCTTTTGACCTGCATTAAACGATAATTGGTCTTGAAAACGGTAATTTTGATAGTTGCTGTTTTTACACAGGTTTTACTGTATTCAGTCTATTGTAAATACATTCTATTAAGCCCAGACACTGCCCTAATGACAATATATCATTTATGCTAAACCTGTTGTGTTCCAAATGGCCAAAACTGTTTTGGAGATTTGGCCAATCAGAAAACAATAAGGTCCAATGAGCACTCAAAATAATCAAGGTGTGCTGTTACAAGAGTATGTGGTAATAGTGGTGAACTGTAATCATTGCTGTTTTATTTTTTCTATCCACAGCAGTATACTAAGAGGTATTAGCACCCAGGAAGAGGTTTTTTAAAAAGCCATCTCTTGTTATTCCACAACTTTAAAGGGACCGATTTGGCAGCAAACAGAATCAATTTTAAAGAGACATTATTTATGCAGCTTCATTTAGAACAGAAAGATGTGTAGTTTGTTGTGTTAGGTTTAACACTTTGTATGTGAAGTACAAATTCTGACATTTAGAAATATTTTCCCAGACTTAAGGTCTTGCCATTTCATGTGAATCATCTCTGTGGATTTGAAACCAAATGTCTGCTAAGTTTAGTACTTATTTTAACAATATTTCACTCAGAATGGATAAAACATTAGAGTTTTGGCCATTATGAGTGAAGTAGGGTTAAAAGGTAAAACAGTGATTATTCACGATGCAGTGTACAGTGTAACTCTAGATAAAATGAATATTCAGCTAAAACATGATTAATCAAAAAGCACTTTTTAAATATAAGGGTGGGTTTTTTTTGTCAAAATTTGTATAGATCTCAAATATCATAAACTTAGACCAACTATTTCATTAATGTCTGTTGTATCAACCAATGAAAATATAGTAATGTTTATATTATAAAATTAGAAAATGGTCAGATTAAGTATCAGCCAATGAAAAATATTTTTAAAAAAACACAATAAGTTTGACTGAAAATTCCTTTTATCTAGAGTTATCCTGATGGACCCAATATAGAGACAAAATTGCAGTTTTAAGAATTTCAGACAGCTAATATTCATGAGCCTAATCAACAGCAACAGATGCTTCCATATTTTTTATGAAGACTTCCATTTTCGGATTACATTATTTTATTTCTATATCGACATTTAAGTTCTTGATCAGCCCTTTGTTGACATACAGGCTGATCTGAGTCTTTTTTTGTCTATATATAGATTATTTTAGTTTATGTACATTATAATGAACTTCATTTTCAATGGAAGTATAACTTCCTGTGAATTTATTTATATTGTCATTATGAGAAAGTTTATTTTATGTGTTTGAAATTCTTAACTTTTGCAAGGAGTGGTGTCACTTTACGGTAAAAATTCTAAAGTTTTAAACACTAGTTACCCACAATCATCAGGTTTTACTGTATACCATGGTCATGCGAACGTGCAGTACTGGCTACGTACAGGCGCACAAACCATAGCCTAACCATGACTAGTTTCATTAGGTTTTGAGAGTAATAGATATTTTTATATTTAACATTTTGTTATATATTTACCACTAGTTGTTATGTGTCACGTCATGTATAGGAAGGGGTCATTGTTTGTATAGTTTGAAGGAAATATTGTTTGTATAGTTTGAAGCACACGGGCCAGTCCAGTGTTTACAGTATGCCACACAGTAACAAGTTTATAGTCTATTTCAGTATATTATCCATGATGGCATATTGTAAAGCTGGATTGTACCCTGTGGTTTGAAGGAGATATTGTTTGTATTAGGCTGGTTGTGATTATATTTTTTGCATGGAATTTGATTGATAATAAATATTCAAAAATTAAATCTTTGCTTTTGTTTTACTGAAAAAAATGACATTCCAGAAAGCACACAACATGGAAATATGGTAAATGTTCTAAAATTTCAAACACTTCTCTTGTTTCCTTCTCAAAATATTGATTTTCAGGGTTGGAATTCACCAAATGCTTGTCAGAATAGCAAACAGGGAAGACGCTGATCAGACTGCAGAAGAAGTCTGATCTGGGTCTGCGCTGTTTGTCTAGGCCTTTTAAGTGGCAGGTTCTTTAGTGTTCGAAATTTTAGAACATTTACCGTATAGATATCTAAGTATTCACAACATTTTAAGAGTAGCAGTTTGATCTGGACAATACATGCCTAGGTCATATTGCTGAGAAACTTGATGTTTTCAAAATTGTTTTGATCATTTAGGATAAGACTGGTAAATTTTGGACAGACAGCTAAATTCGGACGGACAGCTAAATTCGGACAGCTACCTTGTTGGTTACATATTTCAATTATTGGAATAAAAAATAAACCAAGCAAACAGTGAAAATCCTGATGAGACGGCTCATTAAGAGCCCTCTCATCTGAATTTCCACTGTTTGCTAATGTATGTCTGAATTTACCTGATGTACACAGTAACCTGACTGTACACTACAGTTCTTGTGCAGGATTGGTTATTCCTAAGATCGATCAATCTTTTAGAGGCATGCTCAGACACCAAAATTTTATCTTTGGTAGTTGGTTTCAAACCGGTGTATTTTGTTCAGTGGACAGTGCATACATTATAAAAGTATTCAAAATAGTCTGCAGGGAGGAAGGGAGGACTTTATTTTATTTTAAGGTTTAATTTATCATTTTTGTATCTTATATCCTATCCATATGTTGCAGATTAAACACCTGCATCAGTGAATTTCTTATTGCGGCCAAATTTGAAATGTTGATTTTGACCAAGAAAAATCATGCATTAATCAGTTTTTCTTTCTTTTTTTCTATGTTGATTTCTTTGATTGTCTCTATGTCCAATTATACTGTGATATAACAGCAATGTGATACCCAATTTATAGTCATGTTTAGAAAAATTTTAACACCTTAATAGAAACTTTTTCTATGTAAAATTTGTAATCTTTGTAGAATCATGTCCAACACATTACTATAGTGATTTGTCCAAGAATAAATTTTGGTTAAATTGAGCTTTAGTGGAAAAATCTAATTTGCATAGAAAATGGTTTCTTTAAAAATTTAGTCACTTTAGAGAATTAAGTCCACAAGCCGTTTAACCCTTTCACCAACATAGTCAAATAAAATCACCTGAAAAGTTTGGATCGAGATAGAACAGTCTGATGTGAGCCCAATATGTTGTTGATGCAAAAATATACAGCTGAAAAGAAATTTTATTGATTGTTTAGTCGCAGTGAAAGGGTTTTCAATATTTTACAATATCAACTGTAGCTCAGCACTCAAAAGAATATTACTTTAGCTTATTTTCTGTTTCTATACTTTGTGATGTTACTTCTAGACTTGGGAAGAAAAAGCTCAATCAAGTAAAGTAAAAGAAATATTCTTTGCATTTTCCCATCCTACTTAAACATATCATTACAATCAGAGTTTTATTTTTTTACATAATATTCCGTCCGCAAATTTATGTGAAATGTTCTGTGATATTTATGTACATGTGCTAAGATTTGTACCTTGTCAAGGGTTTATCTACATAATAATCATAGACTTAGAGAATGGAATTGTCTTGCTTGCATCTGTTGTAAGGATTTAACATTGGAAATGGCACTAAATGCTGCACAATGGAAATGGTTCGAAACTTCATTATAAAGACGAGATGTATGTCGATCCAAGATGACATTTTCTTTCACCACAAGTCATTAAATCGCCATTTGGTATCATAAATGTGATTACAGTTTTCATTTGAATATTGGTGAAAAAAACTAGCACAAGAATTTGGTTTCTTATTGCATTGCCGAGCATGCATATATGCCACTCACAGAGCCTTCACAGCTCACATACATAAAGTATGGATGTAGATGAAGGCAAACCAAAATTTAGACCTCTAGCCAGCTGGATATGATCCGCATGGGCGTATAAACAAGGCTTTTGCACATATGCCCTTAGTACCCAAATTTCATGAGTTCACCCATATGTTTACAATAAAACCTATGTAAACGACCATTCTCAAAAAGACCAAAAATTGGTTTTCAAGACAAATTATCACTTAATGCAGGTCGAAAGTATTGCAGAATGCTCCAAAAGGAGCATCCTGCAATACTTTCGACCTTCAATGAGCTACCATTTGTCATTAAGATCTGTCTATTTTTAAGTGGCCGTTTTACACAGGTTTTACTGTAGTTTTAAAAAAGAAAACTATGGTTGTAGTTGTGTATACTAGGGAATATTCCCACTTTCTACCATCTCTGCCCAGAAGCAGCATTTGGTACCAATTTCCACATGGGAAGATGTTGGATTTTGTACAGTGACTATTTTGAAATGAACATGTAATGGTTTAAATTATAGTGTGGACTTTTTCCTAGAGTGTAGTTATTACAGATGGTTTGATTTAGAAGCAGGGATTTTGGAGATGATCATATTTATTTGAGAACCAATGCTAGTGGTTTGGTACCTAGCTGCTCTTAGCAGCCAATGAGAATATGGCAAGATTTCAAAGTAGCCAATGAGACTTTAACATGGCAATATTTCAAATTAGCCAATGAGACCATAACAAGATTCCTAAGTAGCCAATGAGAATGTGGAAAGATTTCAAAGTAGCCAATGAGAAATTAACATGGCACTATTTCAAATTAGCCAATGAGAACATAAGATTCCTAAGTAGCCAATGAGAATGCCGAAAGATTTCAAATTAACCAATGAGAACATGGTAATATTCAAAAGTAGCCAATTAGATCATACAAAGATTCTAAAATACAAAACTGTAAAAAAATCTGTAAACATTAGTTCAGTCCGAATAAACATTTATACGTATGATGAGACTTTTTCTGTTCATCATTTTATAAAACTTAATTTCTTGATAGTGAATCTTGGTAGTGGATTGTTTGCTTTAATCTAACTATGTCATTGAGCTGATCAGCAATCCTAGGCGGAAACACAAACAGGGCTACATTGATCTACACTGTTTGATAAGCTAAAGCTATAATTAATCCTTCAATGACATAAATACAATATAATGTAAAAACTAATTACTACATAATATGTAATCCCTCAAAATTCAAACTTCAGTTTCAAATTGGATGGAGGGATCCATGCATATAGAAAGCCTTCTGGTACCTTCCCACTAGCTTGGTATTTTTATCCTTGGTGATAAAACTGTTGTATAAGAATATGTAGTTTTCACAGAGTAAATACACATATGAGACACAACCTGTATATTGTTCTTTTTGTATCCCCCAGTTTGGCCCTGTATTTATACCCCCCGCAAACTTTGTTTGTAGGGGGTATACTGTTTTCACGTTGTCCGTCCGTCCGTCCGTCCGTGCGTCCGTCCGTCCGTCCGTCCGTCCGTCCGTAACGCTTTGTTTCCTTAATAACTCGAAGAGTCATTGCTGGATTTTCATCAAACCTTGCAAACATGTTCATATATGCAAGACAAATACTTTAGACAAAAAAGTAAGGGCTAGGGGCCAATTCTATTAGAGTTATTTCCCTTTGTAGTTCTAAATGGCTTTTAATATAGTGCTTTTTCCTTAATAACTCAAAGAGTCATTGCTGGATTTTCATCAAACCTTGCAAACATGTTCATATATGCAAGACAAATACTTGAGACAAAAAAGTAAGGGCTAGGGGCCAATTCTATTAGAGTTATTTCCCTTTGTAGTTCTAAATGGCTTTTAATATAGTGCTTTGTGCTTATGCTATTATAGGCCATATAGGGGCCAATCAACTCCTACCTCAGCTTTCGAAGGAACAATTTGATACTTTTCCTATACAATGTAGACACATTGAACATATGCATGAAGGAGTTTAGTTCAGAAAAGATAATTTTTGACAAAATGACAGCTGTGAGAACTTAGACAATTATTCCCTAATAAGGTGTTTGTATATGCATAGACAGTGCCTTTATGGGCTGATCAACTCCTACCACAGCTTTTTATGGAACAATTTGATACTTTGCCTATACAATGTAGACACATTTAACATATGCATGAAGAAGTTTGGTTTAGAAAAAATATTTTTTGACAAAATGACAGCTGTGAGAACTTAGACAATTCTCCCTAATAAGGCTTTTGTATATGCATAGATGGTGCCTTCATGGCCCGATCAACTCCTACCACAGCTTTTGATGGAACAATTTGAGACTTTGCCTATACAATTTAAACACATTGAACATATGCATGAAGGAGTTTTGTTCAGAAAAAATTATTTTTGACGAAATGACAGCTGTGAGAACTTAGACAATTTTTCCCTTATTAGGCTTTTGTATATGCATAGATGGTGCCTTCATGGGCTGATCAACTCCTACTACAGCTTTTGATGGAACAATTTGATACTTTGCCGATACAATGCAGACACATTGAACATATGCATGAAGGAGTTTGGTTCACAAAAAATAATTTTGACAAAATGACAACTGTGAGAACTTAGACAATTATTCCCTTATATGGCTTTTGTATATGCATGGATAGTGCCTTTATGGGCCGATCAACTCCTACTACAGCATTTGTTGGAGCAATTTGATACTTTGCGGATACAATGTAGACACATTGAACATATGCATGAAGGAGTTTATAATTTTTGTTTGCACAGATTCTACTGAAATCTTCTTATCAAAACTAAGGTCTTCTTGTTCGAACTATAACTTGCCAAGTTTTTTCAATGACTCTTACTGTGCGGGGGGTATCTAATAAGCATTGCTTATTGACTTTTTTCATTCAAATACGGTATTACTTGACTTTTCGCTTTATGTAAAGGCCGCAACTTTAATATTCATATCTGGGTGTGGTTTGGCTATTTCATCTGCTAAGGAAGGGAAATCAGGTTTAATTTATAATCTGGTAAAGAGTTAGTAAACTTTTGAGCCGCGCAAACGTGCGTGCATTTCATGAAAATCCTAACCGTATACATACTAAACTCACATTTATTAACCCTTATAGCACATAATCACAAAATGTATGTTTTTGTTGTCCACTAAACTATTTGAAGCCTCATAGATAAACAGTGTGAACCCAGATCAGACTGCTCCTGTAGGAGCAGTCTGATCTGGGTCCACAATGTTTGCCTCCCTGCTTATGTTAAATAGACATTTTCAGATGCAGTTATTTTGTTAGCGTTTTAAGGACTCTATAATGACTGAGGTTGTGGCACAAGATGATACAGTTACTTTTGAATAAAGCCACGCCTCCTTTTCAGCTTTTACCTATGTCTAAAATAGACCAGTCCTAATTACGCATTAATGAGGCGCCACCTTTACAGAAAGCGTAAAGTGAAGTAATATTCAACCTAATAACTGCACATGCTCCTATAAGCACACACTGGGTACTTTTTGTGTTGTTTATAAATAGAGAATACTACTTAGTGTCTTTTGATATCAAGTTTACCAGGCAAGGCTTCGAGAATGCCTGTTGAAATCGCGAGGTTTACCGAGCAATTCAACATGTGTTCTCGAAGCTAAGCCTGGTAAATTTGATATCAAAAGACTCGAACCTGGTATTCTAGTTATCAGTTTACAAGTTGGTTCACTCTTCAAACTAGCAATTATGACGTCATTATCGAGTTTCGTGTTGATTCAATGTCACTGATGAGGTCATTCAAAAAGTGCAATGTCATGATTACCTGATAAAGGCACATGCTGTGAGATCATCATATCATCATAATCAGATTTTTTTTAACATGCAGGTGCAGGGGCATCATCCACATCAGTGGGCCCATTTCCAGGTATTTGACTAGCTGCACGCATAGCAGATCTCACACCTGGCCTTGAGGTTATAAAACTTGAGTACAGTCTCAGACTCAAAATAAAGCACAATGATTGGCTGCTTGCGGACACGTGTCCGCAAGCAGCCAATCATTGTGCTTTATTTTGAGTCTGAGAATGAACTCAAGTTTTATAACCTCCAGGCCTGATCTCAAGGTGCTCCTTTCTTGAGGGGTCAACTGTCGTGAGCTTCCAGTCACAGCAGTCTCTCTTCGTCAGTTTCTTCCATGTTAGCTTGGGCCACCCTGCCCCCCGCCTGCCAGCAATCTGTATATCACATGCTGTTCTGATTGCACCACTAGAACACTCCACATGCCATATGAGATAGGCAATGTTTATCAGGTCAACATGCAACATGAGAGGTGACTGATAATATATCATATGAAGGTCTAGTTTTCCGTCAATCTGGTAGACTAAGTGCAATTTCATAATCAATATGGATCCATTATGTGGATGAAAAGCAGTGTGGATCCCAATCAGCTGGCTTCATTGGAAGCCAGCTGATCTGGATCTACACTGTTTTCTATTAGAGGTTGAGAATTTTGAAAAGAAAATATGGGCAGTGTTCTTATTTAGGTCAAATGCGACATATAACCATTGATACGAGGGCTGTTCAAATATGAATGCAAGTAGCTTCATAACTTTCTTCACACATATGCTACAACAAAATGGTAAACAATGCTACAACAAAATGGTAAACATTTCTATAAAGGACTATATGTCACCTTTGAACTGGCACCAGACATAAAGAAAAAATCAGTATACTTATCGAGTTATAGCCCTTTGAATGAGGGTCACGTTAGCATACTAACAAACTCAATGCTTCGATTATATACCAGTGATATAGACGAGCGTATAATTCTTCGATAAACAGGTGAAATTTCTTGATATTTTTAAGGAAGTATCCCCATATACTTATATTATGATTCTGTGAAAGTTGTGAAAATCCGACATGCTTTTGTTAAATTACAACGAAAGCTTTCACTATTTAAGTCTCCTTATGTTTGCAAATAAATGATAAACAAAACACCACCTTTCAGTTTTCAGTTAAACTTATCTCTATCAAAATGCACGATGCAACATTTAAACTAGTTTTAACTCAAAGACAATATGTTGATAGCGCATACTGAGTTGTTGCTACAAATTATTGTTGGATAGTGGGTAATTTTTAAACGCTGAAAAGCATTTTTATTAAGTCAAAAATGCCTTAAGTGAGGGGGTTATAGAATTCATACTTATTTTTTTTGTCATTACATTGGGGCTTTATTCTAAATTTGAACATAAACATTTAGTTTGACCACTATATGCATTATTTACAATAAAATTACTCACCTGGTCTTGTGGACTTGACAGATTGAACATATTTTAATTAATGTACACAAGTCATTAAGAGGCAGAAAAATGCTTGAAGAATTATATGAAATGCAATTACTCAGTAAATACGGGACAGAGCGTTTTGAAAACTCCCTTATGACATATTCAGCATGTTTTAAGCAAAAAGCAAAGAAAACGACACAGCGATGCTCATTATAACGTCACCAGTAGATAACTCAAAATGACGTTTATCATAAAATTAATGACGTCACAAACATGCCTGTTTACTCCAGATTGAAACGGGATTATATAAACTTTATCATGCAAGCAACATTTGGATTGTTATTTAAACTTGCATCTAAAATTTGGTGCCATTCTGTCTAAAACTTACAAAGATATGACACTATATCCGCACATGTACCAAAACGTGCATGCAATTTGCTTCAGAAAAACTTCAGTATACAGGAATGGCCTTTATATAAGGGTCTGTAACCCGAGGAATATAGTGAGTGTTTCTATATGTTTGGTGCCATTTTAAAGGCGACAGATAGTTCTTTCCAGAGAGGTATGACATTTTGTCGTAGCATATATGTGACGAAAGTTATGAACCTACTTGCATTCATATTTGAACAGCCCTCGTAGATCAGGATTTTGAAGAACACAATTGTGACCAACTTTCAAGGACACTTTCAAGGACCCTGTAACAACATTGATAGGTCTTGATAAAAGTTGGAATACTCTATTAGAATAGTGAATTTAAAAAACTGGGAAAAGTTAAACACACAATGTCAACAAGTCAGTCACAAACTTTAAGCACACAATCATAATAAATGCATATTGGTGCTGGCCAGTTTTCACGTGTTGAGGCCCATATGAATTTAAGACAAATTTGGACATTATTTAGGGATTAAAGTAGTTAATATATGAGTGTCAGTAAAGAAATTAATCATTTGTAACAATGCTCAAATGCCCTCTATAAAGCACAGTTGAGTCTGGCCGGGCTTTATCAATTTGACTCACTAGGCATTTGAGCATGGCTACAAATGTTGATTTTTGTCGTCTGCTGATTTTTTTCAAAATTATTGTTTTCCAAAAATGCTTTCAGGAATACCATCAGTGTGTCTAACAGTTTGGATCCAGATCAGGCCCAACATTTTGACAGACCTGATCTGGGTCCAAACTGTTTGCAAAGGTTATCAGCAGATGACACTAGTTAAGGCAAAAAGTTAAGCGCCATGTGAGCTGAATACAGCAAAAAGTGATCATTTTTGCTGTCAGAAAAATGTCCCAATATCGGACCATAGATACACCTCTTACATTTTGCTATGCTAACAATGCTTTAAATAACTGAGCCCAGATCGCTGGACCAAAGGATTCTAAAAAGCTACATTCTGAAAGTTAAAATGCAGACACTACCAGTATCAATCTGAGGAAATTTGGGATAAATTACAACAAACAATTACTAGTTATTACATTATTATTTATTAGCTTTTATGTTTTTAATGTGTGTACATCTATCATATAAATATACTACTCAAAGCCTCCTTAATGTTGTAAGGAATTTCATCTGAAGCACAGCATTAACTCATGATATACAACCTGCATCCTTTTTGGGGATATAGACAAACAGGGAAGACCAAGATCAGAAATGGCAGTGAGAGTGCTGCATCTGATCAAGGTCCCCTCTAATTGCTTACAGGAATTTCAATTCAAAATGAAAAGGAAAAACTATCAAAGCCACCCCAAAATTACAAAAGGACTTGCCCAATCTACAAGGATGGGAGGTCTTGGTTAACCGTTTTGGAAGCCTAAAGGGAAAATATATCATTAAAGCTAACCTGAGCTTTCAGATATCAACAATCTATGCTGGATGGGAGGTTGACAAATGACTTGGTTAACCGGTTTGGCAGCCAAAAGCAAAATTATTATTATTAAAGCTAGCCTGAGCTTTCAGAGATATCAACAATCTATGCTGGATGGGAGGTTGACAAATGACTTGGTTAACCGTTTTGGCAGCCAAAAGGGAAAATATATCATTAAAGCTAGCCTGAGCTTTCATAGAAATCAACAATCTATGTTGAAATCAAACTATCTAAACATAAAATATATAAAGCTTCCTTAACCCTTATCTTGCCATTTTTTTTTCTTCCAGAAAATGTCCGCTTATAAAGTCTGCTACATATATTCAAATGCACACCAGACTTAATTTATCATGGAAGCAAACACTATGAACCCTGATCAGACTGCTCCTAAGGGAGCAGTCTGATCTGGGTCTATATTGTTTGCAATATAGGCTATCAAATTACATAAACAGATGGCAATTGTCGTGAACGGCAGGCAAAGGGTTATCATTTAAAATATTACATACAGTAAAATCTGTGTAAAATGACAAATAGACAAAACAAAACAAGGGACTTGGAGCATTCTGCAATACTTTTGACCTGCATTAAGCAATAATTGGTCTTGAAAACTAATGTGTGGTCTTTTTGAGAGTGGCCGTTTTACACAGGTTTTACTGTAGTATAAAAAGTTCTCTCAACAATAAAACTTTCAGTAGCATGCTAAACTTTGATTATTGTCTCAAGCTCTCAGCACTCAACTAAAATACATGTTGTGAGTTCTCGAAAAACCCACTTCACACCGGATAGGGGACAATCGAAAACGTTAATACAATCGACAAACGTAGATCAAAACTAATTAGAGGCATAGTTTTTGATTGCCATTTGTTGCCTGACTGGCAACAAATAGCAATCCAAAACACTGTTTCTAGCAATTTTGATCTGTGTTCATCGATTGTTAAGAGCATTTTTTGATTGCCTCCTATCCAGGATGCTCTTGATGAACTTGAAAGAACCAAGAAGCATCTCACGGTCCTTGAAAAGCCTCTAAATGTACATGTGGTGGTTCTTTGGAGGATGGTGCAGCAAAATGGTTCCTTTGAGTAGTTTGGTGCATAAGATCTCAAACAGTGAAATGATTCTTTTGAGAAGCCTCAATAAATATTTTGCTTGTGGCAAAAGAGAATTGATTCATTTAATTGATAACCATGATTAGAAGAAACATCTTATAGACTAGGTCACTCGGAAATCCTTATTTGGGAAATTGTGACTTTAAACCAGCCTGCTCAGCTTCAGAGAATCTTTTAACTTAGACTAACAAGGAAATTGGGTCTGTACAGGTAAGACAATGTAAAAGTGAAAATTTATTTCAAAGATTTTTAATTGTTCCTGCAGCTTTCAAGGACAAATGAGCCGCGACATGTGATTCCCAACAATGTGGTATTTTTACACGTGTAGATTCAGACGAGCCTGTGCAGCCTTCTATTACGCTTAGGAACTCCAATTGATGTTCAGTCATTAGCTTAACACTCCTAGAATTTTCAAGCGACTAGCAAAGGCTCTGATCAGACTGCACGTATGCGCAGGCTGGTCTGAGCCTTTGCTGGTCGCACATACCACATTGTTGGAAATCTCATGTCGTGGCTCAAATAATAATGACTCCTGCAGTTTTCAGGGACCATGATCCATTGACTTATACAATTTTCAAGGACCATCATGTGGCTCCTGTAATTTTCAGGGACCATCAAGTGACTTAAACTATTTTCAAGGACCATGATGATGATGTGATCCCAGCAGTAGCTTACGAAAAATACTGTTTTACACATTATAATACAACTTCCAAATTACTAGTCAACTGTACATTAAATATTTGGTGCAGTATAAAAAATGTTTTTGCCTTATATTGGTGCACCATATAAAATGCTTTTGCCTTATTTGGTGCAGCATAAAAAAAAAATAAAAAAAAATGTTTTTGCATTATTCTGGTGCAGCATAAAAATTGCTTATGCTTTATTTGGTGTAGCATAAAAAATGTTCTTTCATTTGGTGCAGCATTAAAAAAATGTTGTTGCATTATTCTGTGCAGCTTAAAAATTGAGTGTGCTTTATTTTTTGGTGCAGTTTAAAAGTGTTTTGCCTTATTTAGTGCAGCATGAAAAATTGTTTTTGCCTTATTTTGGTGCAGCATAAAATTGTTTTTGCCTTATTTGGTGCAACATATATGCTGCACCAATTAGGGCAAAATAATTTTTTCTGCATTTAGTCTACAGACATAGTAACATTCAAGTTTTTTTTCAAGCCTAAGTGGTTTTCAAGCTATTTTCTATCATCTATGCAGATTTGATTTTCAAGGACTTTTACGAGGATAAACACTCCTGTTTCAATTTTTTTTCAAGGCCCTAAGTGGTTTTCAAGCTATTTTCTGTCATCTATGCAGATTTGATTTTCAAGGACCCTTACAAGGATAAACACTCCTGTTTCAAGTATTTTTCAAGCTTAATCTAACCTTCTATAAAAGCAAGACAGCGAACAACATTGGCAGGATTTCATCATCCTCTACAAGCTGACAAAGTTTCAAGGCTGGTGCTCTAAAAGGTCATATGAGCCGTGACATGTGATTTCCAACAATGTGGCATTTTGACAAGTGTAGACTCAGACGAGCCTGCGCAGCCTCCTTTTAAGCTTAGAAAACCCAAATGATGTCCAGTCACTAGCTTAACACTCAATGAATAGTCAAGCGACAAGCAAAGTCTCTGATCAGACTGCGCGTATGCGCAGGCTGATCTGAGGCTTTGCTGGTCGCACATACCCCATTGTTGGAAATCTTGTGTCGCGGCTCATATCTTGCTAACAAGGTAAGTGAGGAGGGATGGACCCACGGACATTGGGACATTCTAATAAATTGGCATCCGTTTGCTATTATTTTAATGCTAACCTAAACCTAACTCTAATACACATCAATCTGCATATATACCCTGTAAATGTCTGATTTTGTGTATGCAAACCCAACAAGTGTCTCCCAAGACTTTGAGGGGATATTTCCTGGCTTTGAGGTTATAAATATGAGTTCAGTCTCGGACTCAAAATAAAGTGCAATGATTGGCTGCTTGCGGAAACGTGTCCGCAAGCAGCCAATCATTGCGCTTTATTTTGAGTCTGAGAATGAACTCAAGTTTTATAACCTCAAGGCCTGATCACTAAAGCAAACTCTATTAAGAACAAACGAAAATGGGTACCCAATATCCCCTCTCGTGTGTGTGCAGAATCACAGACGGTCTAAAGGCAATACAGTAAAACCTGTCTTAAGCGGCCACTCAAAAATAGACAAAACAAAGATCTTAATGACAAATGGTAGCTTAATACAGGTCAAAAGTATTGCAGAATGCTCCCCTCAGAGCATTCTGCAATACTTTTGACCTGCTTTAAGCAATAATCGGTCTTGAAAACCAATTTTAGTCTTCTTTTTTAGTGGCTGCTTAAGACAGGTTTTACTGTATGCTCTTCCAACATCAAGAAGCTGAGGACATAAAGGATCACAGAATAATAGAATAAATTCAGAACAGCACCAAATTTTTCAAAGCAAGGTAATACATATATGTAATATTCAGATGAGTATTAAAAGCAAAGCTAAAGCTTCCTATCAAAATACATATACATCACAGATAGGAATAAATAAATAAATATCAAAAGTTAATGGTAAACTAGAATGTGCTTTTAATCCTTTTCATTACAAGTACTTTGGCTAACAGTAAAGACCCAGATGAAATGCCACATAAGGTGGGATTTCATCAGGGTCTGCATTGTTAGCTATTTAAAGATAAAAACAGGCTTCAGGGACAGAGATACATCATATTTTATAGAAAATTTGTCAGGTGACCCCTTGTAATACAAAATGGACAATTCCATATTATATATGTATGGGATATTCCATTAGTGAAAAGGGTTAAATAAAACCATATGGACCAAAACATGAGGCTTTGGTATCTTTTGCATAGGTGAATAGCTGAGGCTGTGATGGGCCTTCATTGTTTGACAAAGTACCTGTTCAGATGTTATCAGTCAACCAGTGAACAACATCTAAATTGCATGCAATACAACACAACATTTAAAGTAAGACTGGATACTTTCAGGGTTTGCACATTAGAAAAGTACAGGTTACACATGTTACACACTAAGTATGGTAGGACCCGTGGTTATAAAACTTTTTTCCAGCTCAACTCAGCTGCCAACTCAACTGAGCACGAAATTTCAACTGCTCATAAAAACTAAAATACCAACAAATGAAAAAGTTTACTGCTTTGAGTCTCTCAGATGCTGTATTTATAATGCTAATAAATGTTAAAATGCCAATAATTGTTGGCATTTTAACATTTATGAGCAGGATAAATTTCATGCTCAGCTGAGTTGAGCATGAACAAAGTTTTATAACCTCGGGGCAGGAGTGACAGAATGTCGGTCCTGATCTGCATCTCAACCGATTGAGTGATTGATAGTGGTCCTGAACTTATTGAAAAATTTAATTTTGAAAATAGTCAGCAGATGAAAACAAAAGATGAAAAATTACTCAGCATGCAAAGAGTTAAATAATTCTTACACACCCTTATCCTGAAGCCTGTGTGCTGGCATTATTTGGGCCTCGGCACAAGAAAGCCTGTCTTTGGTTTTTGCGAACAAATAAGGCGCAAACCAGCCTGTGCATCCGTGCAGACTGATCAGCACTTTTGTTAAGTATCATATCTAAACTTGCTACAAGCGAAATTTCAATTTTCAAGCTAGTCTCCATAGCTGAGGAGACTGGTTTGTGTCTTGCTTTGTCGGAAGCCCTGAAAACAGGTTTTGTCGTGTCTAGGCCCATTTTTTGTCTTTGACTGATTACTTTTTGACACCAGATCTTTTCCCTCGGATTATTTTCCTATCTGTTGCTTTATAAAGCCCCACTGATGAGTATTTTTCTTCATCGGTAGTTGAACTACCACAATTCAAGTCAAGATTAGTAGGACTAAGCTTTTCTGAAAACAGATATCCATTTGTATTACTACCCAAAAATTGTACTGGAGTTCTATATACATGTACACGTCTCCTACGTATTTCATCCATTTCTGATAAAGCCGGACTAGAAGAAGGCTTTGGCAAATCATTCACTGATTCCCTGCAAGTCTTTTTCTGAAGGTTCCCACTAGAAGACGTTTTGGGAATATGAGGAGAGCCCGTTCTCCTTCTTGCCACAAACTGAGCCACAGCATCCCTGTGTGGGCTTACCTTTGCCTTGGGTTTCCCGGACTTGCGCATAAACGGCAACTGGAAGCTGAATTTACGAGACTGGCACGGATCTGGAGGAAAGCTCTTTCTGTGATCGTCAGAAACTTCAGGTTTGGGATGAAAACTAAATCTGTTTAAACTCTGACACAAAAATTCATCATTTTTATCATCATCCACATGTTCTGAAAGGTTCATCATTTCACTAACATTTGAAGTATCTCTGCTTGTTTCCTTATTATTTGCAGTCTCTTTTCCTTCCACAGATTCCTTCTGACATAACATAATCTTAGGCCTAGCCCCAGTACTATCAATATCCTCTTTCACTTTATCAGGTGTATCACTAGATTTTGATGGCTTGTTTCTCCCACTATTCATAACTGTGAGAGCTTCATTCACATTCAGACCTTGAGAATCTAAATATTTTCTTAGAGACAAGTCAGCTACAGACAATCTGTCAGTTGACGATGTGGCAGCAGGAGCCTTGGCAGTGGCATTATCTTGATCATCAAAATTACTGAACTCAGAACTAAAATTACTGAACTCAGAACTGCCAAAACTCTGTAGAGTTTTGGCTGTTCTGGGTTCAGTAATGTTGCCACCTTTCTCCCCAGTCAATTTTCCTGACACTGACATCTTTGACTTGACCACTCCTAGAAATCCTTTAAAACCAGAATCATCATCCTGAATTGAATGTGCCAGATCTAAATCTTTATTTGTCTTCTTCCAATGACCTCCATCAGTTTTGGACTGTTGAGTCGGTTCATTACTATAGGCCTCTGATTTAGACTGATGAGTGTGTTCATTACTGCTGGCCTCTGAATTCATACCCTGACTTTTGGAGTACTCAGTAACACATGCATTATTAGCATTCAAATCTGGTTGACTAGAATCAGGTTCAACCATTTTAGGTTGCTTGGATTCATTTGATCTCTTGTAGATATCATCCTTTTCTTTCTTTGTAATATTACTGCCTACTGTGGCAGGTATACCTTCTGTCCCTGAAGCTTTACCCCTAATCTCTATGCTTGAGTGAGCATTAGAAATATCACAATTATTTAGTTTTTGTGGATCAGAGTCAAAAGCTTCAGTTTCATTATCAACTTTGTTTCTTCTCCCATCAGAATCAGCTATGTTGGTTATCAGTGTTTCCTTTGTATCAGTAACAAGGGGAGCATGTGAGGGTGATTTTAATTCGGAATTCTTCATGGTTTCTGTCTCATCTGTTTGACAAGCTGCACTTTTCTCTTTTACGTCTGAAACATATACGAACAAGCCCATAAGAAATAGAACTTACACATTTATGCATTTACTTGAGTAGGTACATGATCATGGGTGAAAGTTAAAAAATTTCCAAAATCCTGAACTTTTGAAATTCAAATTTTAAAACTTGCAGGATGGCTACAAAAATGGATAATTTAAAGTTAAAATGATTGTGTTTAGATAATCTGAAAACTAATCAATGAAGCTATTATAATCTCCTTAATTCAGCATTTTGAAGCCGACTTTCTATGGAAAGTCGGCCTCAAAATCCTGAATTCAGGATTAATCCTGAAAACTTTCATCCATGCATAATACGAATGAGCGGATATTTTTACCAAAGAGCGGAGGACCATCATGATCAGGCAAAAGCGCAGATTTTCAGTTCATTCAGGAAATTCCATTGGTTATATTCCATTCCATTGGTTTTATTATAGTAATGTTTCCATATATATTATTACTGATCAAATATTAGCTCTTTTAAACTTATACTATTAATATATTTGTGTTGCAGAGACTGTTTTCAAAATTTTTGTAGCTCTGTTCATATTACTTACGATAGTATTGCTGTCCAATCACCTGCATCATTTTGCTTTACTAGTGCTCGGAGTTGCTGTCTTTCGACTTTCCTTTCATCAATATTATGAATGCGAGACATATATAAAGGAATAATTGCACTCATTGCACTGTCTGTTCAAAGTATTGCTTTGCAAGATCTAGTGCTGCACCACGATGAAATAACATTTGAGCCAGTGCATGAGATTTCCGACAATGTGGTATGTGCGACCAGCAAAGCCTCAGATCAGCCTGCACATATGCGCAGTCTGATCAGAGCCTTTGCTAGTCGCTTGAGTATTCTACGATTGTTAAGCTACTGAATGAACACTGTTTGGAGTTTGTAAGCTTAAAAGGAGGCTGCAGAGGCTCGTCAGAGTCTACACATGTCAAAAAGCCACATTGTTGGAAATCATATGCCACGGCTCATTTGTATTGCTCAGTATTGCTCAATCCCAATATTGAATAGGTGATAGATGATTGGGGGCACATTATGAGGTAATAATAATCTTCTCTTTTGTGTGTATAGGTAGCCACTCATTTTACACCCTGTCATGGTATGATTTCTGCTCCAACGTAATGTGCCGGTATTTACCAGTAGCCCTTTCCCTGCCATTATTGACAATTGCCTTGTGGTTTCAGACAAGAAGATTTTTTTTTGCTTTCCATTATTAAGCCTTTGTAAAACATGTGACCACAGGAAGGGACCATTTTTGGCCCCATGGGCATAATTTGAACAAACTTGGTAATGGTCCACTAAATGATTCTTCATACCAAATATCAAGGCTCTATGCCTAGTGGTTTCAGACAAGAAGAATTTTTTTATGTTTTCCCTGTATTAACATAGGAAAAACTGGCCTCGCCCCCTGGCAGCCATGTTTTTCAACCAATCAAAATAATTTTAAGAACTGTGGTAGAGGGTTACACTATGACCATTTGTACCAAATTATTTTGAAATCTGACCAGTAGTTTTTGAAAAGAAGATTTTAAAGTTTTTTTCCTTTTTCGTTGCCAAGGCAACCAGAATTTTGCATGGAATTAACTTCTTTGAACAACTTTGAAAAGGGACCACCCAAGGATCATTCCTGTCAAGTTTGGTGACAATCCATCTCGTGGTTTAGTGGGAGATGTTTAAAGCAAATTGTTGACTGACGACAGAGGATCACAATAGCTCACATTGAGCCTATGGCTCAGGTGGTGGTGGGGGGGGGGGGGGGACCATTGACAAAATCAAGACAATGCAAAATCAAGAAAATGGGATAAATATAGACATTTAACATGAGAACAAAATGTATATTCAAAACAATTAATGTATTTTAGGGTGTTTTTGCCTGATACATGAGTTTTAGTGCATGTATTATGCTAGGTTTTTACGTCTTTTACCAATTGAACAGGTACATGAGGGAAACTGGCTATGACTCTTTGTGGCCATGTTTTTCCATGAATCTTATCACAAATAAGCCTGTAATTACCTGCTTTAGTCCAGTCAACATTACTGATACTATCAAGAACTTTCTGAATATTCAGTCTCCATGAAGGTAGTTCTACCATTGGTATCGACTGGTCCTTTATACTCCATGCAATATCAAAACAGAGAAGACTGGTTAGCTGTTTCTTCGCTCCTCCCATAAGCTGTCAATCACAAACAGGAAGTGAACAATTAAAGCGCCACCAAATATCTGAACTGCAGCAGACAACATATCAAATTATGTTATCCCTTAAAGTGCATGTTCATGATTTTGAACATTTTACTTAAATAAAAAATAAAAAATACATTATGTACTTATTTAATTTTCATAGATCATTCTTTCATCTGTTAATTACAGCAGAATTTATTGTCTTTAACTAAACATCTGGGGGCAGACATATCACAGTCATGGGCATTAAATGGATTGACATGAACCTCTATTTCACTCAGCTGTAATGATTCATGGAAACACCTTGCTAGGGTTAGTGGTTCAATACATTGCTTCATTTCAATATTGGATAATGGATATTCTGTTTTAACCCTTACTGCACCAATCGCAACAAAAGTCGTCTGCTTTTCTCGTCTGCTGAAATGTTTAAGAAGCCTCTATGGCAAACAGTGTGGACCAAGATCAGACTGCTCCTATAGGAGCAGTCTGTTCTGGGTCCACTTTGTTTGCTTCTATATTTTATTCATCAGTAATGCAAGGCAATTATATGCAGCAGATGACTTCAGCAGACGACATTTTCAGATACATTTTTTATTGGCGCTTTAAGGGTTAATAACAATCAACAGTCAGATTAATGCAAATTAGAATGTTACGACTATTAAAAGAAAAGTGGTTTTTTTTTTCAATAAGTTTCAGTTGATTTTGCTATGTCTTACTATACCAAAAATGAAGACAGTTGTTACAAAGTATGTCATCTGCTATAGTAATAATTAAAGTTTAAAGGGTTAAATTTTAGAACTATTAAATATCAGCCCATGTATCAAAATATAGTCATCAATGTACACACTGCTTAAAATATTACTCAAAAACATTATGAATTTTTGCCATTAGCAAGCATTTACGATTTTGCTCTGGTAATGTGTAAGCAGTCATAGTGCTTCCAGTCCACTTGTTAGGAGCTTATTGACCTGAAAATGGCCTGACCCCCAGTGCCGACTGAAAGTAATTAATTACAGGCTAATTGAAGAGATTTCACAAACATTAAATGAATGACTGTAAGCTCTATAATAAATGCATTTAGAAGAAAGTGTGAATTTTCACTCTTAAAGTAAGCATATAAGACTTAATATTATGGTAAATATTCTAAAAGTTCAAACACCCTTAAATAATTAACATCTAAAATTATCCCCAAAAATCATTTTTAAACATTCTAAAAAGTTTGAACACTGCCCTTTTTTGAAAAAGTGAATTGAATCATCTGCCATCAGATTCAAGAAATCTCAAGACTTAGACAAAAAATAAGTGTGTTTCGGGTAACAGGTCTGTAAACTTAAAGTAGGGTAGGCACACACATATTTTTTTTCTGGAAAAAATATAATTTTATGCATTTTGAAAGGCATTTCGCCTTTCAAATGCATAAAATTATATTTTTTCCAGAAACCTGAAAAAATTCTAAGCACAGGTTCAGGTATTTTTTTTTTATTTGACCTTATTATAAAAAAAATTACAAAATAAGTTCAAGGATTGGAATCATGTGATTTTGTTTTGGTACACAGCACAAATAAAATGGAGGACTCTTAAGTTTTTTGTTACGGTACCAAAAAGAGCTTTTTTCTCTTTTTTTTATAATTGTATCTATTAACCCATATAAGCCTAGCGTCCTTTTTGTGGGACATAGACAAACAGTGCAGACCCAGATCAGACACCTGAGAATGTGGAGACTGATCAGTGTCTCCACTGTTTGTTTACAGAATATTCAATTGAGGGTTCGTACGGATATGGGAAAACAGAATTCCAGGACTTTTCCAGGACTATTCCAGGACTTTTTTCATTTTTCAAGGAATTAATTTCTTCTAAACAACAAGAAAACCCGGAAACGTCCAATTGAAAAGGCGCACTTGATTTCTTTGATTCTGGTTCCAATGATAAAAACCGGCACAACTGCACAAATTGAATAGAATAGAATACCAGTCGCATCCCGCTCTTCGACGTGTATCTAGCGATTTTCACTCAGTTTTTTTGCGATTTTCACACAGTTTTTTTGCAGATCCCATAAATCTAAAAGGACTTGTTGTATTTTAGATTTTTCAAGGACCAATTCATATTTTCAAGGATAATTTTACAAGATTCCAGGCCAAAAGATACTTTTTTCAAATTCCAGGAGTTTTCCAAGACCAAGGTCAAATTCAAGAACTTTTCCAGGTCTGTGCGAACCCTGCAATTGAAATTTGAATAGAAATGTAAAATACCACCGCACAACCCTTTAAACGGAACTGGACAAGTCCAATTGATAATAGTGGGAAATTCCATTTCAAATTTGGCTTTACACATATAAGCCTAGCGTCCCTTTTATGGGACAAAAGCAAACAGTGCAGACCCAGACCAGACACAGCTGAACGAGGCGTCTGATCATGGTCTCCACGGTTTGCTAACAGAACGGTCTATTAAAATTTGAATAAAAATTGAAAATACCACCCAACTACCCTAAAAACGGAAATGGACTCATCCAATTGATATGGGCCGGAAAATCCATTCAGCTTAATTGGGTTAAATGGGTTAATCAATGCACTACATTCCAGCCCACTATTGTCCGGATCTTATGATCAGTGTTTCCGCGAGAGTGCGTTTCTTGCGTTTTTTGTGCAATAAATTGACTGCTGACGCACTGACAGTTTGTCTGTGCGTTTTTCGTGACCTGTGGAAAATAGACCTGCACACAAATATCTTAGCTGGGTATTTCCATGACGTATCTGATTTATTTCAAAAAGGACGACTGTGCATGTCAAAAGTCATTTGCGATTCGCACAGATGGGGTTTCGTTCCAAATAATTTTCGCTTGTTTCGCTCTCGCTGCTATTTTGGGGCATTATGCAGCAAAAAATTTGAAAAAAGTAGTCTAGAAAAGAAAGTTTTCCTTGCTCCAATACACCAAAATATATGAGACGATTTTAAAAGAAATGAAACCAATGCATCACGTCTATTTTTAGACTGACCGTCTGCGCATGGGTAAAGCGCTCAACTCTTAAACAACAATGGCTGACCCGTAATGAAATTGGTGAGCAGACGCTTTTATTTCTTGTCCTCTGGAGGATAGGGCTTTAACTACAAGCAACACAACATTGAATAATTCCCATGAAACAGAAAATGTAACAAAAGCCGTCGATCACAAGCCTATTGATAGAAAAACATGCACCGAATTTCGAGAACTTTTATCTTACTATAGGGTACATTCTTCAAATACCTTTAATATTGACGCATGCTCAGACAAAAAGTAATTATACATTAAAAAAGCTCTGACCCTCTAAATTTGCCAATGACCCCCAAATTTTCAAACAAGGGGTCATCAATGACCCCTAAAAATTCTGGTCTTGCAGAAACACTGTATGATTCCATAATAATCTCATAAAATCCTACTTTGAAATAAACAAACTCTGCTACAAAATTTGAAAAGACAAATGCCAGTGTAAACTGCAGGGACGGTCTTGCTGCCCAGGACATTTTGTGACAGAGTGTTTGCTCAAGTACAAAAAGTAAGTGAGTAAGATCAGGAAATACCACAATCAAATACTGCAGACCAACCCACTGCACCCTGAGGAAGAGCTTACAGAACATTTATAGTATCTGTAAGACAATAATAGCAAAGGGTCCTCTTCAAGATGATTGCAAAACTAGAATGGACACAAAGTAATGCATAACAAAGCAAATACAAACACAAGACTCCCACAAACAATGGGAAGTATATTAAACAATAGATAAACAACAACAGAACCACTGCCTTAGAATGGACAGCAGACTAAGCGCCGAGTGGGGGGGGGGGGGGGGGCTTAAATGCATTTTGCTAGTGCTAAATCTTAGCCCTAGATTCTGTTGTTGTTTAAACACAAATTGTTTAGCTCGCATGGAGGCTTCCTAACTAATTCAATGTATCATCACAGAGAAACAACCAAATCAAATTAACACATTATGATGATACAAAGAAAAAGGCTCATGACTCACCGATAGTCAGAGCTAAAGAAAACATCAAGTTGAGCACCTCTTTTTTAGATCAAGTTGGTACCAAATGATCCGGAAAAATAGGGCTGGAAAGTGTAGAAAAAAAAACACAGAAAAGGCTGTCTGTACAGTGTATTGCCACTAAAACCATGTGATTCCCCACCTAGAAGTTGTCTACTGCAGTCTTGTAGGGCCATAGTTAAAGCCTAGCATTTAAGCCCCAGCTAAGATGCTATTTTTGATTCAGCGCTCTACCAACTGAGCCACTGCACTATGACCTTTTGATTCTCATGGATTATCACATACATAGAGAATACTAGGTGAGTGTCTTTTGATATCAAGTTTACCTGAGGCAAGGCTTTGAGAACGCTTGTTGACATTGCGAGGCTTGCCGAGCGATTCAACAAACGTTCTCAAAGCCGAGCCTGGTAAACTTGATATCAAAAGAAGCGAACCTGGTATTCTATTTATCAGTTTACCCATTGTTTGACTCTTCGAACTTGAGATTATGACGTTATTTTTTATTTTTGTGTTGATTCAGCGTCATTAGCGACGTCATTCAAAAAGTGCAGTCATCATGACCTGATAAAGGCACATGCAGTGAGATAGACAACGTTTATCAGGCAGCGTGCAACAATGCAGTTTATATGAGAGTTAATTGATAAATATTTATACAATAAGTATGGAATTGTCCATTTTGTATTTCATGGGCTGCTGGTCAAAATTTGTTAAAATGTATTTCTGTCCCTTAAGATTGTCTTTATCTTTGCAAAAAGTGAAGATTAATGAAATACCGCTTTATGAGGCATTTCATCTGAGTCTTCACTGTTTGTCGAAGTTCCCGTTTACCGGTATCCAGAAAGAACTCACCGCTATTCTGAGACCAGTATCTGTTGTCCTTTTGATTTCTGAGACCTTTTTCATCAGTTCTCGCATTGATGTTTTCAGCGAGTTACATCGTCTCAACTCATCCGTGACCGGTTTCTTGATTTCGATGAAGTTATTCTGGAGCTTCTGTTTGAGTGCTTCATGCTGGCCTCTTACAGCTGACATAATCATGTTGATATGCTGATCAAGCTCTTTCATCAAATGTGATTCATTTTGCTGAAATATTGTAACAGTCACTAACATACAGTAAAACTTGTGTAAAACAGCCACTCTCAAAAAGACCGAAAAATTGGTTTTCAAGACCAATTATGCCTAATGCAGGTCAAAAGTATTGCAGAATGCTCCAAGGGGAGCATTCTGCAATACTTTTGACCTTCATTAAACTACCATTTGTCATTATGATCTTTGTTTTGTCTATTTTTGAGTGGCCGTTTTACACAGTATTTACTGTACTTTCTTACTTGTACCAGGGAGCGCAGTCGCTCAGTGGTAGAGTGCTTGACTCGAGAGCAAGGGGCCGCGGGTTTGAGCCTCACCGGCATCACTGCATTGTGTCCTTGAGCAAGACACATTAATCCTAGCTTAGTACTGGATCAACCCAGGAAGACCAGTCCCTACATAACTGAAAGATTGTTGATGGGACGTAAAGCATCAAATAAAACTGTACTTTCTAATCTGATTTGGATAAAGTCAAAACTTTGAGACAGTATATCCGCAATACACTGTCGGAAATAGTTTGCAGAGCTCCAGATAGCGTCCATACACACGTAAAATACAGGTCCGTTTTTGCCCAATACCGATAGAGTTGGAAATTAGTATGTACCGAATACGGGTGTTTTGGTCTGTGTAGTACGTTTTTACCGGTAACCCGTAGTTTTCTTCCATTTCGAATCAGAAGACACTTGATATTTGAACTGATTTGTGAATCTATCAAAATTTATGCGTTCAGAAATCCAGATTCAACTTGCTGAACTGCTTATGTTTTGTTTGTTTGTTTTGTTTATTTTGATTCTTTATGTCCCATTAACAATCTTTCAGTTTAAAAGGGATGGGTCTGCCTGGGTTGAACCAGTACTAAGCTAAGATAAATGTGTCTTGCACAAGGACCACAAAGCAGTGACGCCGGTGAGGCTCAAACCCGCGACCCCTCAGTCGTGAGTCAAGCACTCTACCACTGAGTCACTGCGCTCCCTAAAGTATAGCTGTCAGAAACTAATGAAAATATGAAACCACTGAGGAGTCTGCACAGAAAAAAACAATAACTTAATACCATATTGTGATATCATAGAACCAGAAAACAAATAAAAAAAATGAGCGTAATATTAGGAATATTTACTTACCCATTTGTTTTAACATATGTTTTGGATGCTCAAAAGAACCGTTTCATTGAGACAATTCTTCTGAGTACCCACAACATATGTTTTGGTTGAGAAATAAGAAAATTTATTTTTAATTAGAACCCTTATCTAGAGGCCTGGAATATAACCGAAAAATTGTTGAAAAAGATGTTAACCCTTAAGGCGCCAATCACAACAAAAGTTGTCTGCTTTTCTCGTCTGCTGAAATGTTTAAGAAGCCTCTATTGCAAACAGTGTGGACCCATATCAGAATGCTGTTCTGAGTCCATGCTGTTTGCTTCTATACTTAATTCGTCAGTAATGTTAGGCAATTATTTGCAGCTGACGACTTCAGCAGACGACATTTTCAGATGCATTTTTTTCTTGGCCCTTTAAGAGTTAAACCCCAACAAAACAACAACATTTGTCAGTTAATGACAACTGCTCTTCTTGACCCAGGAGAAGGGAAAGCAGAACCGTACCTGTATTTCTTCCTCAATATTCTTCAACAAGCTCAGTCTGGCGTTAAGGTTGATGCTCTGTTTCTTTATCTCTGTTAGCGACTCCGCTATCTCAGCCTGGTAAAATACATGTTGTAAATCATAGGTCAAGATATTTGTTTGTTTATTTGAATCTTTACATCCCATCAACAATCTATCAGTTGGGTAGGGAGGGGTCTTCCTCGGTTGAACCAGTACTAAGCTAGGATTTATGTGTCTTTCTCAAGGACACAACGCAGTGACACCAGTGAGGCTCCAACCTGCGCCCCCTCTGTCTCGAGTCAAGCACTCTACCACTGAGCCACTGCGCTCTCATACTGTAGGTCAAGATATGGAAATATTTTTCTATCAAAATTGTAATTATTTTCTTATCCATCAGTTTAAACTCAAAAGAACTGTCTCATTGAGACCGTTCTTTTGAGTACCCACAACATATGTTTTGGTTGATAATTAAGAAAAATAATTTTCCATTACGCAATTTTAGCTGAAGGCCTGGGCCCGGAATTACAATGACTCCTTAAAGTTAAGGAAGACTTCAGCAAAGTATTGATTTTTCAGGATGCGAAAATAAATGGTAAACTGATTAAAATCAAAATAGTTTCATTTTTTCTGAAGATCACAATGATATCTTTGACCAAAAGGACCACATTGAGGCAATTTATTTAGTATTTAATATAGCATGTTGAAATATCAATTCTTAACTTAAGTCTTCCTGAAATATCAATACTTAACTTAAGTCTTCCTTAACTTTAAGGAGGCATTGTAATTCCGGGCCCTGGTATGTAAAGCCCAACAATATCACAGGCAAAGATTTAGAAACAAACATTTTATGTGATATACATTAACACAAAAGAGCAAGGACATTACTTAATCCGCTAAGGCCCAAAAAGAAAATGTCTAGTTTCCGGTCACCCTACAGACCCCAATATTTTGGGGCCTATTCAAACTTTTTTAAACCTTTTGGGATATTTTAATATTTTTTAGACTTTGAAAGGATTTTTAGAATTTTTCCATGCAAAAAGATTTTTATACCTACCAACCCTAAAATTTTTGTAGATGTAAACGGAAACAAGACCAATTTTTCTTTTGACCTAAATGTAGGCAAGTGTATTTTGATATTAAGTTTACCTGGTAAGGCTTCGAGAACGCTTGTTGAATCGCGAGGCCACCTCACGATTCAACATGCTTTCTCAAAACCGAGCCTGGTAAACTTTATATCAAAAGACAGGAACCTGGCGTTCTATTTATCAGTTTACCAATTGGTGTGCTGTTCAAACTGATGATTATGACTTAATTATGGATTTTCGCCTCGATTAAATATAGACGTCATTCAAAAAGTGCAATGTCACATTGACCTGATAAAGATTACAGCAGTGAGATAGACAACTTTATCAGGTCAAGGTGCAACAATGCAGATAATATGAGAGCAGGGCAATTCCTGCCCTTCTCTAGATGCCTAATTTCGGCCCCATTCCCAATAGAAAATAGCCACCTTTTCCCAAAACCATGTCTGTTTTTGTTTGTTTTTTTACTTTTTTTTAGAGACCACTACTACTTATGAGAAACAATGACCCATATCAGAATGATACTTAAACATTTGTGCTTAAGTGGTATGGTTGGCATTATACAATCTAAAAGAACTTGATTTTGAGGATGTATTTTGCTACCCTCGTTATGTTCTACATTTGTATGTCGTTAATTTCTCCCAATTTGCTGTTCAGTCGATCATTTTTTCCCAATTTTTCCAAAAATTGCTGGAAAAAGCCCTGGAGAAGGTAATCCAATAAATCATTAAATAAAAAAGAATTCAACAAGATCATGATCAGCATGTGGCCAATTAATTAGCCAACAAGACTTGACTACCAGCACTGCAAAAAACAAGTGTTTCATGTACATTGCACCAAAATTTAGATGGTACCTCAGCTGCCACTGTCATGGCATTAATACCTTTTTACTCCTTTAAAAGCTACATGTATGTTCCATTCGATTGTATTGATCAGGAGAATTAACTAAAGCAAAAACAGGGGGGGGGGGGTGTAGTTCTTTTAACATTTTATAATATGATATCGTGCCTGGGAGTGATATAATTTCATATATCAAAATCAATAAACCACTAGTGAATTTACATATATTCCTAATGTCATGAAATGATGCCCATAATAACATCGTGTTTATGTTGCAAATTTTGATGTTTGCCGCAAAAAACGTGATTTCAAAATAATCTAAATGTTATATGAAATTAGAATTTAAAATTTTATTGAATTTATTGATCTTGTTGCGAAAAAGCAATATAATGTTCAGCAGAGCCTTGCATTTTATCACTTTTCCTCAGCAGTGGCTCAGTGGTAGAGTGCTTGTCTCGAGATCCAGGGGTTGCAGGTTCAAGCCTCACCGGTGTCACTGTGTTGTGTCCTCAGGGATTTTTTTTGCAATTTTGGGAAGGGGCCCTAGGGCCTTTCAGATTGGGAAAATTAGCGCGGTAAACCACTATTTTGGGAAATTTTCTAAACAAACAAGAACAGCATTTTTGGTCACTTTAAAAACAAAATTAGCTATTACACATACTATTGCCATTAAATTGAAGGAAAATAGGATGCAATTCTAGTAGATTGTCATCATGTAGCTTGTGCATGTGTGTGTGTGTGTGTGTGTGTGGTGACTGAATAAAAATTCCCAATCTCAAAAAACAAAAAAACAATTTTTTTTTTTTTTTTTTTTTGAGATTGGGAATTTTTTTTTTTCAAATTGTGAAAAAAGTCACCTAAATCCCATTGGGAAAGGGGCCGAATTTTGGCCCCTGAGGACACAAAAAAAAAATCCCTGGTCCTTGAGCAAGACTCATTAATCTTTGCTTAGTACTGGTTCAACCCAGGAAGACCCGTCCTGACATAACTGAAAACTTGTTGACTGGGATGTAAAGAATCAAATCAAACAAACAAAAAAAAGCCTCTAGTTGAAAGCTTGTTTCTAAAAATTATTTTTCTGATTTCTACCGTCTCAATGAGATGGTTCTTTTGAGCTCCCAAAACTGTTTAACACCCACCCTGAGTAGATTTTGAAAAAAATTCAGCAGACAACAAAAAAATCATGAAGAAATTACCCAGCATTCTTTACTTCTAAGAATTTCTTTAAACAGCCTATTATTTAATTTTGGAAATTATTTTTTTGTTCGGAAAACATCAGATTTTACTGATTGACAGAACCCATTGACCTATGGTCAACATAACCAATTTTTGGCATACATTTTGTCAACAAAACCTATTCCTTGCATATATTTTGTTCATAATCACTATGCTGGCCACTTGATATGGTTCAACATAACCTATTCCTGGCATACATTTTGTCAACAAAACCTATTTCTGGCATACGTTTTGACAAGCAGTAAAACCTGGTGTTTTCTGAACAAAAAAAATAAGTTCCAAAATTAATTAATAGACTGTTTTTAACACTTTGCCTGCTGAAAACCTGGACCCATATTTTTGCCATCTTCTGATTTTTTAAAACTTTTTTCAAAAACTTATTTCAGGAATACCATCAGGGTGTCAAACAGTATGGATACAGATCAGTCCAGACATTGTGCCACGCCTGATCCGGGTCCAAACTGTTTGTAAAGGCTATCAGCAGACAAAAAACTTTGGTCATATGGTCATAGCAAATGGATAAGAAAACAATCATATTTGGGCCGCGTCGCCAGAAACACTGTCTTCAGGGTTTCCGATAAAGTGGTATTCAAACAAGCCTGCTCAGCTACAGAGACTAGCTAGAAAATTGAAATTTCACCTGTAGCAAGTTTACATATGAACCTTTCCAAATAGCGAATAACAAAGGCGCTGATCAGACTGCGGGAATGTGCAGGCTGGTCTGTGTCTCAGCCCGGTGTTGTTCGCAAACCTCCGAAGACAGGTTTTCTCGCGTCGAGGCCCATTTTATGGTCAAACGTTTGTTTATCTGGATAATATACTTCAGGCCTCCAGATAATAAGGCGAATTTTAAAAAATAATTTTCCTATTTCTCACCCAAAACATAATATGGTGTGGGTACTCAAAATAACCATCTCATTGAGATGGTTTTTTTTGAGTACCCACAACAGATGTTAAAACTAATTATAGGTCAGAAAATATTTTCACTTTTCCGGAATTTTTTTTTGGCTTATGTACCTGGTGTTTATATGCTACATCTTTCAATGAATGCAATTTATGCCGGAGCTTCACATCCTGGCCTTCATGGTGTTCACATTCACATTTCTGACATGCTGACAAATTACAACTTCTACAGTAGCTTTCCATTGGTAACTGGTGCCTTGGACACATTCGCAACCTAATAGGCAGCTCGCTGTTCCACCCAGTGTCATAAATATCAACGGGTGATGCCGATTTGCAGTGGTCGATTATACTCTCCAGAGCTTTGTTCCTGGGTAGATTATCAACTGATTTATTCCTGGACGAAAAGCTTTGCTGACACAATGGGCATTTATAGGTGGATGTCATGCCCATTGACGGAAGACCGTAGAATGGATTGTTGTTCTCAATGACTCCTTGTATGCATCTCCTGCAGAAGTTGTGACCACAAGGAAGCAATAATGGAGTATCAAAAAATTCAAGACATATCCCACAAGTAAGCTCCCCATCTATTCCCTCCATTCTTTATCACAACCTGTAATAAAAAAAAAGAAAAGATTTTTTAACCCTTAATGCGCCAAACGCAACAAAATTCGTCTGCTTTTCTTGTCTGCTGAAATGTTTATGAAGCCTCTAGTGCAAACAGTGTCGACCCAGACCAGACTGCTCCTAAAGGAGCAGTCTGTTCTGGGTCCACGCTGTTTGCTTCTTTACATAATTCGTCAGTAATGTTAGGCACATGTCTGCTTTTCTCGTCTGCTGAAATGTTTATGAAGCCTCTATCGCAAACAGTGTCGACCCAGACCAGGCTGCTCCTATAGGAGCAGTCTGTTCTGGGTCCACGCTGTTTGCTTCTTTACATAATTCGTCAGTAATGTTAGGCATTTATTTGCAGCAGACGACTTCAGCAGATGACATTTTCAGATGCATTTTTTCTTGGCGCTTTAAGGGTTAAACTCAAATTTCGCATGCTTTATTTGTCATCTGATTTTTTTTCAAAATCAACTTGCTCTTAAAAAATTCCACCAATACCATCAGAGTATCAAACACTCTTGCCTGGAAATTATTTCTGCCATTAATACAGCAGGGGACGAAAATTCCACTCGTCCGCTCGTAATTACGAGTGAAATCTAAAAAGGACGAGTAATTGGAGTGCTCTAGGAAGAATTACTCTAGGAAGTCATATTACATATTACTCCCTTATGTTCTTTATTGCATACACTTTTAAAGGACAACTTCAAGTGCATGAATTTGCAGGACGAGGGAAAATTGTAAGTCACTCGTCCTGCAGGACAAGTGCAATATTAAAATATTTTTGTCCCCTATATAGTGGTAGGTGAAAACGACTTTATGGGAATCCTTTATTGAGCAGTCTCCAGTGATCATGATAAGGCCAAATAAAAAAAATACCAGTGTTTAGGGTAACCCGACCCTACCAAAATTTACTGGTGAAAAAATCTGAAAAATACCTTTCAAAAAGCATAAAATTGTATTTTTTTTAAGAAAAAATAAAATAAAAATATGTGTGCCAACCCTACCTAAAATTTTCAGACATAACCCCAAACCAGACCTGGGGTAATCGTAATCAGTAATTTAAATGCAATTTTCAAAGTAATCATATGTAATTGTAATCATGGGTTGGTTCAAATAAATGTAATGTAATTATTATTATATAAATGAAAATATTTTAGCTGTAATTATAATTACTTTCAAATACTTTTTAAATAAATTTGGCTATTTACTAAAGAAAATTTGCTCATCACGATGAGCGATGACTTACATGGTATTAATCTGTATTATTTTAATTCAGATGATTGAGAAAAGGTACACTGTGGATATATTAATAGATAAAACAATATTGCCTAATGTGGACAATAAATTAATAAAAGCAAACTTTAAAGATTTAGTCACCTTTAGAATTAACATAAATTTTATTCAGATATTTGAGATTAACATGCATTATGACCCAGTATAAGGTACATTTTTCTGCTAAAATTTACTCTGACAGTATTTTATATCTCCTTTCATTTGCTGGCATGCTTAGTTGATTTCACAGGTAAATTCTCAAATCCAGACCATAAAAAGAAGACATCTCAAAGGTGTTTAAGTCTTTTGTTATAGAATATACATGTGAAATAGGACTTGTGACCCTCTAAATAGCTACCTGTATATGTGTACAAGCTAGATTAAGAAATGGCATGGGATGTTTTGTCCAGGGTGGCAGATATGGCATGGGATGTTTTGTCCGGGGTGACAAAACTGCATGGGATGTTTGTCCGGGGTGGCAAATCTTTGTGGGATGTTTTGTCTGGGGTGTCAAAAAATGGCATGGGATGTTTTGTCCCGGGATGTTTTGTCCAACTCCCGGATTAAGATTATGACACAAAAATACATTTTTTGTTGAATGGCTAAATAATAATGAGTTGCAAGTGTTTATTTCAATCACATCACGAAAATTTCTAAATCAATGTTTGTGCAATGGTAGCACAAGTTTTAAGCCATTTTGAATTATGTTCCCTCAAAGATGACACTTTTGAAAAACTTATGATGATTAAAAGTAATTATCACAGTAAATCTGTTAACAATTTAAAAGTAGCTACCAACTGAGCAAAATATTGAAGTACCAGCCAATTTTCAATTACACTGTATCTTACTATGTGCCAATGTGCATGCTCATCATCTATAAAGTATGCAGGCAGATATCGGTATGATTAATCAAAAATTTAAAAACACATCCCTGATTGGTATGAACCAAAAATCGTTGAGAAAGCCGGAGTTGGGCACCAGTGTACACACTCTCTTAAACATGAAGAAATACTTCACAGCCCTATCTGGATCAATGAGGCGCTTTACACACTTGATGATTACACGAGTAATTCTCTACTATCCCTACTTATTATGGTGAATTTTCTTTTGTGAAAGCTAATACTTGTTTTTGTTTTTTAGATCTATGGGATATTTTTTTAAGCTTACGTGGGATTTGTTAATGTAAGCTTTCTCTAGCGATGAAGTGTACCTTTCTTAACGCATCTTTTTTCATATCCAACACTATCAAGCCCGTTCACTTGTGGAAGAGTTTAATGATAAATTCAAATACGAAAAATAACTTACTTCCTTGTTTCCCTCCAAATCTACTTTCGTTTTCAAAAAATGAGAAAGTATAAAAACCGGTACCATCATCCGAATCCGGTACCAAAATGGGGCCTCATTTAACAGTCATTCCAAAATTATCGTACAAAGTCCTGTCCCGGCAGTTTGATTGAAAAAGCAATCATTTACAAATGATGTGATTGGGTCAGAGTAGATCTATATACTTTGCTACTAAGAAATACTAAATCCGTTACAAAATGGGGAAATGTCAGCTCGTTACCACGGACCAAGTACACTGGGTCCAAGCCGTTATGTATTGTCATTTCTACTACAGATTATCATATACCAGATATATGATTCCTCCTGTAGTCCTATTTCATACCTATTTGACAAAAACTTGATGTATGATGGTCTGGATGGGGTATAATGATTAGTGAATAATTGCCCTTTTTTATAATGAATAGTGAATAATTAGCCAAAAAAATAATGAATAGTGAATAATGAGAGCCTAAAAATTAATGAATAATCCTAATTTTTAATGAATCGAAGAAAAAATAAATGAATAGTGAATAATCAGATTTCTTTGCCACCTGATGAATAATGGGCTAAATTTTTAGTGAATGGTGAATACCAGACCCCTCTTCCCCATCCAGACCCTCATGCATTTATACAAATACGTGTAACTTTTTTTTATTTCATGCAAAACACTATAGTTAGTAAAATTTCATCTCCGTATGCGAAAAGTGCACTACGTTACACCCCCATATAATAACATATTTATGAAATGCAAAGTACTGTTTCCACTTTCACATTTATTCTTAACACAAAATGTTATCGTTCTGATTGTACTGGTGGTAAAATAATGATGATTTATTATCAAACAAAGAGAAAATTGCATTATATGCAGTACCTTAAAATGACACTTAGTAACGGAGTTGACATTTGGTATTATCAATCATTCATGATTGAGATCAGGCAAAGCTATGAACCTCAAAAATGATTTCATGTTCATAAAATATTGTAGTCCCAATATCATTATATGATAAAATGCAATTATAAATTATGGCACTTATACATGTGATATATCTAGCAAACAATTTGCGTAACAGAATTGACCTTTTTTCAAGTTGCCAAGATTCGAATTGGTCTCAGATACTTTAAATCATGACATTAATAAATATTAAAGATAAAATGTACGTTGTTTATTAGCGATAAAATGAATCCTGGCCATCTAAACTGGAATTTCATTTATAACCACTTTTGTTAAGTTGGCTTGTCAAAATGCATGAATTTTTTGTAACTGCAAAATGGAATTTAGCATTGTTTTGTTTTGATTCCTTACGTCCCAATCAAAATATCAGCCATGTCGATTTGGATCTACCTGGTTTGAACCAGTAGTAAGCTGAGGATAAAGTGTCCTGTTCAAGGATACAACCCAGTTACGATGATGCTCGAACCACCAACCCCTGAGCACTCTACCACAGCACTGAGCCACCGCAGTACAAAAGATGAAGATAAAGACACCTTATTTTACATTGCTTATAATAAAACAGACAAAATTAGCTCACAAGCTAATCTGCAACACAACAGTATCTTTAACAGATACTTACCTGTCTTACTCTATCCCTTTTTATACAAGCGTCAGCAAGAGAGCTGCTAGTACCATTTTTACACCTTTGGTATGGTGCGGCCTCTCGCGAGCTCTCGTTCCAAAAACGGGCGCTCTACCAACTGAGTAGGTGGGGGTGAGTAAGGGCTTCAAATGGGTGCTGTTACTCATATAAATAACAAATTGAAAAATGGACCGCATTATATTGCCTTCTTAAAGATGTACTTTGGCTCACGCGTGGGCGGCCGAATATTTGAAAGAAACCTGCTTAAGATCAGTAAAAGCTTAGTGATCCAACTTGGCAAATTCCTCTGTTGTCTAAGTATCGACCGCCTGAATCTGAATCTCCAAAGAAGAAAGACTATTCCACCATGGAATAGTTCAGGCAGGTCACCGCAGGGGTGGGGGATTCTTCAGGGCATTACTGTATCTATGTCTGGTATCTACACAATGTGATGGCATGGTAGTTTTCAAACTGCGTGTGAGCAGGGACCAAGTACTTGTCTTTCAATAAACATAGCATCACAATAAGTCTTGTGAAACAGAAGCATTGAGGAACAATCTCTATGGGCCTCAAGTGATGGCCACTCAAGCTCCCCAACCATTTTGTCGACGCTTCTTGTGTTTGAACAGTTTCCAAACAGTTTGGATCAAGATCTTTCAGAGTTGACTTTGGTCTTAACTGGTAATCAGCAGTCCACACTAGAAGACAATGGGTTAACATGTGTATTGTCGGAGATACAAGAGCTGCAGATTGATAATAAACTATTGTTGAATTTGATTTCCTCAGCGTCTCCCTATTTTACTTTCAATCTTATTAGTTAGGCTAATCTATTATCGTTTTAAGGTGGTATTTTTTATATTTATTCAAAAATAGTTAGTGAGTATGAGCAGGATATACCACAATCACAAACTGCAGAAAAACCCATGGTACCGCGAGGAAGAGCCACACATACAACAATTGTGAGACACCAGGAAGACAACCTAAGCAACGCAACCAGCTCTCTCTTCGCAATCAAAATGATTGAAGAACTATGATTGCAGAACTAGAATGGACATAAAGTAATGCACACAAAGCATAGAATAATTACAGAATCCCACAATGGGAGTAACAACCAACAACAAATCAATAACAACAGAATCTTCCCCTTAGGATGAACAGCACCCTTAGCCACTGGGGGCTTAAATGCATTCTACTGGTACCAAATCTTCAGCATAGATTCTGCTTTTGTTGATGCACAAAAACATATTCAGCAATTTGTAAACCTCATCAGACACCGCGTTCTTGTTCTCCATTTCTTGCTGATGCCCCACTAAAGGATGTCAGTCTTCTATGGGTGAATATGCAAATTTGGGATCATTGATTGGGAGGGAGTTGTTGAACACTGGAAATGGAATAATTTTCGGACGCACGGGAGGGGGGGTATGGATGGATGGATGGATGGATGGATGGATGGATGGATGGATGGATGGATGGATGGATGGATGGATGGATGGATGGATGGATGGATGGATGGATGGATGGATGGATGGATGGATAGATGGATGGATTAAACTGGTGCCCTGTTATCGTCTCAATTCGATTTAGGGGAGGGAACCAGACTATTGATGGGGAGTGAATGATCTTGTTGGAAGCTGGGGAGTTAATTGGTTTGAACGAAAAGATACGAGGATATCCAAAATCTCCAAAAAATCAATGTAAACAACAATGGCGGATGTCAAACGGTTTCCAGAGTCTGTTGTTGAAAAAATTGATTCCGCTGAAACAGTTTGCTCTGAATGTTTCTCTCTTTACGATAAAGATAGGTAATAAAGTCATTAAAATGTCGGTTTGCCAAATATCCAGAGAACTATGCTTCTCTTTCATAAGATACATTCTGGTAAAAGACAAGTACCTGACCCCTGCTCACAGTTTGAAATCTACCAGGGCATCACACAGTGTCCAATATTGTAGATACCAGACATACATTGATGCCCTGAATTTTTCCCCCGAACTATTCAACAGTGGAATGGTCTTTCTCCTGCGGTGGTCAATTCCCAGACTATTGATGAGGTTAGGGCACAGACACTTGGGGTCAGTAGAGAAAAACAAGCCCCCCCCCCCAACCTTCATCCCGCATTAACTTTTGCATTCTTGCATTTTTTTCATTTAAAGTGTCTGTGGTTTAGGGCACTCCTCATTTAGTCAAAACACAGCAAAAAGATTTTTCTTGTTTTTTTTGTTTTGTTTCTGTTTTTTTTTTTCAAAATTCACACTTCCTGGCGTAATAATCACATGTGAGACATAAAAAGAAAAGAAAGAAACAAGCTACATGGCGTTGCCATTGAGGGGTCTTCCTATTTACCGACAACAACCGTCAACAACCGACAACAAGAAACAACAAGATACAAGAAACTTTATTTAAAGTCGGCATTCAATTATAACATATCAAAACATTAGCCATCAAGGCTATTTTACCGACAAACAAAGTGAAAGACTGTACAAGTATAAAAACATATAACAAATCACAGGAAAATTGGGTTAATATCACAGAATTTACATTGTTATAGCACTGATATTTATACATTAAGATCATATGTAAAATAAACTCTTATAAGGATAAAAAATTTAAAAAACTGATAACTTTCTATTTTTAAATTACATGTTATGAGCATACAGAGGGTCCTTTATTTCGATCTATCTAGGGGGACGAAATTACGAAACTCGAAAAGGTGGGATAAACGGGGCTCAAAGAGACCCTGACTGCCATGATGGCTGGTTTCAAGGCTCTTTGACGAAAGACGAAAACCTAGATAGGGCGCAAAAAATAAGACCTCCAGATAAAAGCGTGCATTGGAAAGCCATTTTCTCCATTTTGATTCTCATCCAAAAAAAACAAAAAAACATTTGCTGTAGGTACTCAAAAGAACCGTCTCAATGAGACGGTCCTTTTGAGCTCCCTCAACACATGCTTAATATTGGTGAGAAAAACATATGTTGTGGGTACTCAAAAGAACCATCTCACTGAGATGGTCCCTCTGAGCACCCAAAAACACATGCCTAATATTGGTGAGAAAAACATTCCAATTTACGTTAAAGCAAAGCAAACTAGAAATAAAAGCAAAATAAAAGTTAAGCAAAGCAGGTAAAAAGCAAACTGGGGTAAAAAATTATATAAGCAAAAGCAAAATAAAAAACAGATTAACTTTTGCACATTGAACATTTGCACGATGAGCCGCTCCATGTGTTGACCAGCCTCTTGAACTCCTTAAAATCTTCGACTTTGCGAAGATCATTCGGGAGGCTGTTCCACACACCAGCTGCCTCGTAGCAAAAAGAAGATTTACCGTACTTTGTGGTACGCACTCTTGGTACATCTACAAGGTTGTCATATCTGAAAGAGTAAATAGAATTTTTGTATGATAATAGGTCCTGCAAATAGACAGGTGACATTTTATGTAGAATCTTAAAAGTTTCGACAGCAATTAATCTAATTCTACTGATATGAAGTGTAGGCATGTTAACTCTTTCAAGTAGAGTTTCATAAGAGCTATCGAAATCATTGAAAACTAATCGAAGTGCCCTGTATTGGAGTTTTTCCATTTTAGCAGAGCTAGTTTTTGAGCAAAAGTGCCACACAAATGGACAAAAATTAAAACTTGATTTTATAAACGATTTGTAAATTAAAATTTTTGTTTCAATCGTCAAGAATTTGCTAAGACGTAATAAAACATTAATTTGTCTTGCAGCCTTTTTACAGATGTTTGAGACATGAAGGTCAAAGTTTAACAGAAAGTCAATGGTTACACCTAGGAGTTTTACGGAGTCCTCACATTTGATCTCTGTACCGTTCAGAAAGAGACTTTTGCAATTCTCAAATCCAGACTTTCCAAGCATAATTGCCTGAAATTTGTCTGGATTTGCTTGCATTTTATAATCTCTGAACCAATCAATGCATATGGCGCTCTCATCAACTAAAACCTCTTTCAAAATATCTAGGTTTTTATGACTGTATGAGACAGTATTGTCATCCGCATAATTGTAAATTGATGCTTTTTTCTTAAAATAAAATATATCATTCATAAAAATATTAAACAAAAGGGGTCCAAGGATAGATCCTTGGGGTACCCCCTTTATAATATTCAGCCAGCTGCTACAAAATTGCCCTACTTTGACCCTCTGCTTTCTGTTTGAAAGGTAACTGTTTAAGAAGTCACATGCATTAGCAGAGAGGCCATACGCACTAAGTTTGGCAAGTATAAGGTCATGCGGAAGGCAGTTGAAAGCCTTAGATAAGTCCATCAGCACTGCACCGACATACTGTTGCTTATCCAAGTCTTTCTTCCAGTCCTCCGCAAGCCTTAGAAGAGTTGTTGCACATCCAAATCCTTTCCTAAAGGCAGCTAGATAGTTGTGAAAAATATTATTAAAATGTTCAGTTAATTGTATGAACATAATGTCCTCAAAAATTTTAGAATGTGCAGTAAGGATGCTAACAGGCCGATAATTCTTTTTTACAAAAGGATCATCTTTTTTATAAATTGGACGGACCTGAGCACTTTTTAGGTCATTTGGAAACTGGTTATTTTTTGCACAGAGGTTGAAAACAGTGCTAATTGGGCCTGCAAGTGCTGTGGAGCCAGCTTTAATCAATTTAGCGGGCAGCTGATCAACACCTGTGGCTTTTTTGGGGTTCAGTTTCTTTATGGATTTGCTGACCAATGATTGGTCGACTGGTTTGAAGTTAAAAGAAGAATAGCCCTGTTCAGCGTTATTTTCCTTTATTGCTTTTATACTGGGGTGGTTTGCCATATCTTGAGATTGTGAATCTATTCCTATTTCCCTAGCTATGTTGATGTAGAAGTCATTTAGAAGACCACTAACTTCTTTTTGGTCGGCTATAAGGGTATCATTTTCCAGCAGAATAATATCACAGTCATTTTTACTGGACTTAGAGCTGAGGAAAGGCTTAATGGTAGGCCAAAAATCTTTCGATTTAGGCCCACCACTACACCTTTCGAAAAAATATAAATGAATAGATTGTTTTCTAAGTTTTGTTACGTAATTTCTTTGTTTTCTATAATTTTCCCAATTTGAATTGTTTTTGAATTTTTTGAATTTATTGTGGAGCATCTTTTTCTTATAAATGGCCCTCCTTAGCTCTGAGTTCATAAAAGGTGGAGATTCTTTTTTGGGGTTTTTTTGCTTTTTTGGAGCGTGCTCATCCACGATATCCATCAGTAGTGTCTCATAAGCCCAGTAGCAATCGTTTGCATCCTCGAAAACGGTTGCCACCTGGAAAGGGACCCGATGGAGATCCTGGGTGAACTCAGCCTCCTGAAAGTTTTTGTAGTTCCTGAAAGTTACAACCGTCAACAACCGACAACAACCGACAACAAACCTATAAATACCGACAACAAGTCTTTTTTACCAAATAAAACGAGATTTTATGCTATTGTGCCCTTGAAGCGTTTATATAAAGGCTTACAAGCTGTTAGGCTGTGCCGGAGTCTACCTATGTGCAATTATATCAAAGCCGTGTCAGCTTTGGCACAATCACCAACCTTCCCACTCACAACTGAATCATAATCAAAGTTGTGTCAAGTAAGCACTAAATTGGGTTGGGCATCCTCAACATCGGCTTGTGATGATTAAAACCTGCTGTTGGTATTTTTGATGGCAACAACACTGCTAATTAACGCACATGCGTTCAGCGAAGGCTCAGACAAGCCTGCGCATCTGCGATGTCTTATCAGAGCCTTCCTTATTGCATATCCATGTATATTCAGTCCTAGCTATATACTCCCACTAGGTAGTTGCGCATGCATGGTGATTGATTTATCAGGTTTTGCGCATGTGCGAAGCGCACTAAAACCGCATGAGCTGATCCAATTATTCACCCATGGTAACATGAATCGTTGTTTTGTTTTTGTTGAGTTGTGATGGTGTCTTTTTAACAATGAACCAATGTAAAATTGCGATTCAAAACCCAAACAGCTTCCAATTTCAGACTGCTTCCACGATTTCGAACAATGTGGTATGAACGACCAGCAAAGGCCCAGATCAGCCTGCACAAACGTACAGTACGATCAGAGTCTTTGCTAGTCGCTTAAATGGCCTAACAATATTTGGAGTTTCTAAGCTTAACAGGAGCCTGCACAGTCTCGTCTGAGTCTGTTCATATCAAAATGCCACATTGCGGAAATCACATGTATCCATCTATCCGTACGTCCGTCCGTTCGTCCGTCAGAGATAAAGATAAAGAAGCCTTATTTAACGTCGCTTATAATGTAACAGACAACATTAGCTCATGAGCTTTTCTGCGACATAACAATTATATCTTTTAACAGATACTTACCTGTCTTTATCTCCCTAGCACAACCCCTTTTATATGCGAGCGTCAGCAAGGGAGCTGCTAGTACCATTTTTTACACCTTTGGTACGGTCCGGCCGCGGGATTCGAACCCACTACCTCCCGCTCCGAAAGCGGACGCTCTACCAACTGAGCTATCGAGGCGGTAGTCTCACTCTGATTGGCATTGGTAGGTGAACTAGCGAAGTTATGCTGTGGAGACTTTTTTGTTATTATATATATATCATTTTGATCATTATAATATAAGATATAAACCCAGAGAATACTTGTTGCCTGCTCCTCCTCTCCCAGCCCCCTTCTCCTGCCCTCCGCCTCCTGCTCCTAAAGAAATTTGGCTCTAAATTACTCAATTATCATTGAAATATCTCGAAAAATTGCATTTGGGACAACATGGGTGTGGAGGGGCCTCGGTAGTATGAATAAGGGTCCAAACGCTACTATTTGTTTGGTTAGAAGGCAAAACCATGCGGGAACCACCGTTTCTTGGACAACTGTGCAACGGGAGAAAAGCTCTCACGCTTACAAACTAAGTTCAAATGTGCAAACAGCATGCTCTACGGATAGCTTGAACAATTGCCCAAAGCATAGCATTCTTAGATTTTCGAGTTTTGCGCTGAAAATTTTCGTATGATTGAAAATGTGTCAACACAACTTACCGTGTTACATTGTTAATGCCCACTACCTGCATCCCGGAAGGGCCTTTGCCTCCCTTTACGTTCTGCTCTTTTTGGAGAAGGAGGCAGTGATTGGAGGCCGTGTTAATGCTGGAGGTCTAGGAAAGTCCACACCTGGTAAGGATGGAACGCCTTATTTCCAGCAGAGACCAGGGTGTGTGTTGTTTACCTACCTGATTATCCAGTCTAGGCCAATACTGCTGGTAACAGTACCCTGTTGGGATACCACACAGCACTGAATAATCAGTCAATAGTCCCACGGATTGCGGAAATGTAACTCTGCTGGCCAGCTTAGTAGTTCAACGCACAAATCACTTGGTCATGGAACCACCATTCAGTATGGGGAATTGGCTATATAGGTCTGAATACAAGCCGATAAGGGATCAGTACTGATATACCATCACGAAAGGAAAGACATTCTTTTAAATGTTTTAAAGAAGTTTGTTTGAATTAATAGATAAATCTTTGCCGAAAAATATACAAGGAAGCATGTCAGAGGTGCATAAAATTTTGTGTGTGTTAATAATAAGTTTATTAGTGTTTACCCCAGGAACAAAAAAGGGCACGGTAACTTTATAAACAAAAGGGCTCTTTAAGTGCGCACTGAGCAATCAAAAAGGGCACTCTAAGTAGACGCTGAGTGATCAAAAAGGGCACATTAACTTTTTTAATAAGCATGGTAGCTTAGGCTTATTTTTGCATGCAACCAGTTACCCTTCTTTGAATGTTTACTACAATAAGCTGGTAGTCTGTTCCCTAGTTCCCCTGAAATAAATTGGCTTGTCCCCCCTCCTCCACACTAGTTTTCCTATGTTCTCTGTTTATACCAATTTGTTTTTATTCCCCTTCAAAATTCTGTCTTTGTCCCCTTACCCCCCTCCCCCCACCAAAAAAAAAAAAATCTTTTGTTCCCTATTTACTTATAGAATAAAGAAAATCCAGCATTCTTTCCTTTGATCCTCCAAAAAGAGATGTCCCTTTTTCAAAAAAAAACCCAAGGAATTATGATGCAATATGACTTCTGTTACCCAGCAATAAAATATCTTATGTTCCCTGTCCTTGTTCCTCTCAAAATCTAGCAATTTATTTTCCCCCAAACCCCTGGGAGGGCCTCATTTAATATTGTGATGCATTGACTCATCAGTCTATATGTCCAAAGGGAAATAAATGCAATAATATTTTCAAGGGAGGTAAGTTGATAATAAATAACAGTGCTCCAGATAATTTTGACTACCATCAGTACCGGTACTGGTCCAAATGAACATTGATCCATACTAGCTATTTCCAATCCTTACATGTATTAATTTTGGCATAACCAAACTTTTTATAAAAGCTTATGGTTATTCAAAGCAGGTCACTTTGTTGCTGTCTTCATGTACAGTTTGATAACCCATCAATGAAAACGGTGATGTTTCTATATACATATGAACACGTAGGCTAGAATATTGGAACAGAGATGATTATTTTTATTGCCATCTGTAAACAGGCTGCTCTTTCGAGAAATTTCTATGTTCACTTTCTTCTTTGACTGGTTCACATGAAATTATAAGGAACTGATAGCAAGCTCCCCAAGAGTGGCTTCTGCCCACATTTTATTCTGAGAACAAGTGATCGTCAAGGAGACAAGGTAAGGGGACGCAACTGAACATTGGGGAGTTTGTATTGAGGCAAAAATAAAAGATCGATAAGCAGTCCAGCAAATTGACTCTGGATTTCTGAACTCATTATTTTTGAAAGATTCACAAGTCAGTTCAATTATCAAGCGTCTTCTGATTTGAAATATATGAGAAATACGGGCTGTCCATAAAAATGTACCGTACAGGCAAAAACACACCCATATTCGATACATACTAATTTTCAACTCTATCCATATTTGGGGAAAACTGACCCGTAATTTACGTCTTTACTGATGCTATCTGGAGCGCTGAAATAATTTATGCAGAAATATTTCTTTTTGATTAAAAACGAACTTTACTAAAAAGGTATTAATATTTAATTTTTTTATTACATATCAAGTGAGGTAATAAAGCATGATTTAATTAACAAAAAAACAAAACCACAGACTATTATACATACCGTAGTAGGAAGTTCCACAAATTTATTTTAACAAAGAAGAATTATAAGTTTGTACATTACGTAGTCTGTAAAGTGCATGTGCACTGTCCAGATAGTCAACAAATTTCCTACATAATCTTACATAATAAGGCCACCTGTTTGCTGAAAATAGATCTGGTATCTCTGATAGTATTAAGAAAAGGGAAACAGACTTTTCATGCTTAGAAAAGGGACTGTTGTTATTTAGAAAAGGCTACGATTGGTCAGAAAAAAGCATTGCACACGGGAAAAGGGCATGGGGCTACAAGAAAATGGCATGGCGCAGCACCATTCTTAAAGGCCCTAGGGGAAACGCTATTATAACCTAGAGGAATTTTGTTGAAATGATTTAACAACCGTAAACAAGCAAAGACTTCTGTCTATGCCCGTTTTATTATCGCCTGACTTTAGAAGCTATTGGACTGTTTGGGTAGGTAATGCTTTTGGACCAACAGGGGACATCAGACATGAACATAATGAATGGCAACAATGAATGATAATATAATATAAAAAACCTTGGAAGTTTGACAGAAAACATCTTATATAAGTGACCATAAGTTGAGAGAGCTTACATCAGGGCTGCTTGAGCTCACAGAGCTGCCAGCAAGCTGGGCTGGAAACATAGGTTTAGAAATGGGATTTTGTTTTGAGCTATACTCTCAGAGAGTGGATGCTTGTAGAGTTTTCACCTGGGCTGGAAACATAGATTCTGAAATGCTTATTATCCAAACCAGGTTCTGAGCTATCGTCTCAGACAGGTTGAAGCACAAACTGCTTGGAGCATAATATTTATATATTTGCTCTGTGATACAGCTGAGCTACCTTTCTAGCACTGAGGCTGGAACTTGTTTCAAACCAGGGTTTGGAAGGATCATCAAGTTAGGGTTAGTTTTTGAATTGCTTAGCGCTATTGTAAAGCTCACTCTGAAGCACCTCCAGTTGTATGTATCAAAGGCTGACTTCCCCTTCTCGGTTGTTTACCGGGCCGTGTAGCGCAGTCGGTAGCATGTCTGGCTACAGTTGCCTGTCTGACTTCAGATCCAGGGGTCCCGAGTTCAATCCTGGCCTGGTCTCATACATACTTTTGTTGTGGAGATTGATCATGAAATAATTTCTACTATCATTCTCCTCCCTTCTGCTGAATCCTTCAAGAAAGGTTGTTTTCAGTTACAAGCAAAAGTATGTGCACAAAGTACCAGTTGAAACTGCTTGTTCAAGCTTGCCCAGGAAAAAGTGTGGTTAGGTGAACTGACCCTCCCGCCATGACCATAGCTGTTGACTTGTTTTACGCAATTCAGAGTTAGAGGCTAATAAACTTTAAGATAGAGAAAACAAATTATATAAAGCAGCACTCCTTACAAGGTGTTATGTTCAACATTTCCTTAGTCCTTATATCGATTCTGAGGTCAACCATAAATGACATTTTATCAAAATTCCATTCATTAACAAAGGTATTGAGTTTATTGATTTACATAGTATCTTCAAGGATAATTCAGTGATTTCATCTATTCCAAATTACTTTAATAATTCTGAAACTCCTATCATTTGTTATAAATATAACAAACCAATAAGGTCTACGATATTTAACTTTAATAAAATTGTAAATGATTTAGATATAGATTCCAATACTCCTGCCTCCTGAGATTGTAAAAATTCTAATTATTTATATTCCTCTGCAGGGCATGTTATTACAGGTAATCTAATTGTCATTCCTGACGCTAGAGTTCGCAATATCATTTCTAAAGGTCCTAAATATAGATTTCCCTCTAATATTGATTTCTCTAAATGTCGTAGAGAGATCACTGCTTCTTTAAATGACTTTAGTAATCGTTGGTGCAAACGGGAAAATGTTGAATCTGATGCCTTGAAGGAATGGAAGATTAACATTTTTAAAATTATTGATACTCATATTTAATTTTACTCTCGTAATACTCATCTTTTGCCCCCTAAACCTAAATCTTCTTTTCGTCATCTTAAACGAGGTATCCAGGATTTTCATATGAACTTTGTTTTGGTTCCAGCAGATAAAGCTGCTAGCAATGTTGTAGTTGTTTGATGATTGTATTATATTAATACTCTTAAGCGTGAGCTTGTTGACACGAATGCCTATAAACTGCAGCCTTCTTTAAGTGAAAGGGTGATTGTTGATGGGCATGGTTGTCATACAGCCCTACATTTTGGTGTCAAATCTAAAGATAATCAAGACAAAGTTCCTACGTTGTACTGGTTACCTTAACTCCATAAAAAAAACCTATAAAGCAAGATTTATTGCTAATTCTAGTTCTTGTACGACAGCAGAACCATCTAAATTGTTAACCTCGTGTCTTACAGCTGTTAAAAAACATGTTATCAAATATTGTGAAAAGGTATATGAGAGATCCGGTAAAAACCTATTTTGGTCTATTAAAAATTCAGGTGAAATTTTAGATAAAGTTAAAGCTAGAGATTTCAATTCGACCAGTTTGTCTACTTATGATTTTTCTACTCTTTACACTACTTTACCTTGTAATTTAATTAAAGATGAATTTATTGATCTCATTGAAAGAACCTTCCAGAGAGAAGGTTCTCCTTACCTTGCATGAAATGACAGAAATGCATTTTTAACTTCAGAAAAACCTAAAAAATATCATGCATGGTCGTGTCAAAATGTATGTGATGCGCTGACCTTTTTGTTGGACAACATTTTTATTCGATTTGGCACCAAGCTCTACAGACAAGTAGTTGGGATTCCTATGGGCACTAATTGTGCTCCCCTGGTTGCAGATTTATTCCTGTTTTGTTATGAGAGGGACTTTATGATGTCTCTTTCTGATGATAAGCAGGCTGGTATTATTGATGCGTTTAACACTACTTCCAGATGTTTGGACGATATTTTAAATATCAATAATGTTTATTTTGACAATATGGTTAGTCAAATATACCCTTCAGAGCTTCAACTGAATAAAGCCAATGCCTCTGATACCAAAGCCGCATTTTTAGACTTGCATTTGTCAATTTCTAATGATATTGTTTCTACCAAAATTTATGATAAACGTGACGACTTTGATTTTGAAATTGTCAATTTCCCATTTTTAGATGGTAATGTTCCTCGTTCTACATCCTATGGAGTCTATATCTCTCAACTCATTAGTTTTGCTAGAGCATCTAGCTATGTTGCTGACTTCAACACTCGCAATAAATTGTTAACTCAGAAACTTCTTAAACAAGGCTATCGGTATCATAAACTTCGCAAACATTTTCAAAATTTTATAGACGATACTATGATTTGATTTCTAAATTCCAAGTTGGACTTAAATCTCTCTTGCGCCAAGGACTTTCGGAACCTGATTTCTATGGTGACTTGGTGTATAAATTGAAGAAGATTGTTGGCTCTAATAATTTTTCAGTGCAGTTAATTAAAATAATTTCCCATTATAAAAAGATTGGCTATAACATTAATGTATTGCAACAGACTGCATGCTTGGTAGTCAACCCAATCACGGTTGGCAACTTTGTTTTCCTCTTTAATTGCACGCCGGTGGGTCGGACTTCAGACTCTACGATGGTTCCGACTTAAAGACTTATCTATTGATGAGATGGAAGGGGCCTGATGCTTTGGCTGTTTGTCGGGCCCACCGGGGTTTACCTGTTGGATTTCTTTTGCTCCGGTATTCAGTTTAATTTACTGTTGAGTCCTTATCCTTATTATTATTATCCTGATTTATATGTTTTAGGAGATGATGTATTGATAAGTTAGGGGTCTTTCATGCAAACCAAATATCTATGTGTCTTGATCCACATCTGAATTAAGGGTGAGGTTGGCGCCATTAAACCGGTTTAAGCCCTTCAGTAAAATATTTTACTGACTGTTCCAAGGCGGTACTTCTTTTGTGGATCTTTTATGTTTTTGTTCTGTCTTGTGTTTGCTATGTCTTTGTGCGCGTCTGTTTATATGTGCTTTGTGGTCACCTGCTGGGAAAGGGCTGACCTCTTGGCTCTCGTTTGTGGTGTCTACTGTGAGTTTGTCACTTTCCCATTGGTATCCTGGGTCAGGTATGGTACTTGATTGTATCGATTCCTGATCTTTGCACCCTTACTCACTTTGGGAAGTAAAGCAACAAAACAAACAGACAAACCTTTCTGGGTTGCAAGGATTTCACAGGGTATATACCTACTGAAAATGCTGAGTGAAATTTCACTGTAATTTTAGAGAAATTTAAGTAAAAATTCTCTGACATTTAATTGAAATTTCAGTGGATTTTCAGTGAAATTTTACTAGTGGATGACTGGTCATTGAAATTTCACTAAAAATCATTAAAATTTTATGCTTCATTGAAAAACACTGAAATTACATTGAAATTTTGGTACTTTTTTCAATAGGGATAATTCAGAAAACTGCAAGGCTTTCATCCCATCAATGTCATTGAAAAGTGGTGATTCTTTTCCATTTAGCATTGTCATAGATGTAGGTCTCAATGTAAGAAAACCTGTCTTCGTGGTTTCTGACCAAGTTAGTCTCAAACCCACCTGCTTAGTTACAGAGACTAGCTCAGGGGACAAAAATATTTCAATATTGCACTTGTCCTGCAGGATGAGTGACTTACAATTTTCACTTGTCCCGCAGCCACATGTACTTGTCCTTTAAAAGCATATACAATAAAGAACATATGGGCTTAATATGTAATAAGACTTAAAAAGTTCCAAATATCACTGTTAAAATTATATTTACCCGCATCCCATATACTCACAAAAAGATTTCACAGTCAAATTACTCAGAAAATGCTAGTTTCACCCTCAGTTTTTAGGGTGAAACTAGAAAGGATGAGTAATTCTTCCCAAAGCACTCGTCCTACAGGACGAGTGCTTTGGGAAGAATTACTTGTCCTTTCTAGATTTCACTTGTATTTACGAGCGGACGAGTAGAATTTTTGTCCCCTGTCCCTAGAATATTGAAATTGTGCATTGAGCAAGGCTGGCTATTATACTTTCCATATAGCAAATAACAAAGCTGCTGATTAGACTACACAGATGCACAGGCTGATCTGTACCTTTTTTGTTTTCATGCGTAGGTTTTCTGGCATCAAGGTGCATAACTCTAGTTTATATTTTTCAGAGACAATGCTCTATCCATGGAAGAGTTATCTGATCTGTTGGAGGACTTGTTCTGTACCAACTCTCACTCCCTCTCTGAGGATATGGCCCAGAAGATATTTAGCCTGCTTGATGAAGATAAGGTTAGACACTTTACACTTGTATGGAACTAGAAGGGGGGCTTGGAGTCTGGAACACCCTTGGAAAATAGCAAAGCTATAGCGGGCCTAAATTAAAACTTTATTTGTTTCCCCCTACCCGAGCGACCATGAAAAAAGCACCTACCAAAAAAAATGATTTCAATTTTCAGTCAATAATTATTTTATTAAATTTCATTGCAAACTTAGAGATTTGTCCAATGTAAACAGTGTTATCTTTAAAAAATATTCTTAGCAAATTGTTTGTGTGTACAGTAATTCCTGTGTAAAAAGGCCGTTCTCAAAAAGACCAAAAATTGTTTTTCAAGACAAATTATCGCTTAATGCAGGTCAAAAGTATTGCTGATTGCTCCAAGGGCAGCATTATAAGCCATAATTTAAGGGAGCAATCTGCAATACTTTTGACCTTCATTAAGCGATAATTTGTCATTAAAATCATCTTTGTTTTGTCTATTTTTAAGTGGCTGTTTTACACAGGTTGTACTGTGTTTAATTTTTATCCCCTATAGTAAGATTATTTACAACCAAGTTTAATGGGTATCGAATTTGAGAAGTTAGAAAAAATAATTTTCCGTTCGACCAACCAATACTGGCAAAACAGGGACAGGTAAGAGGGGAAAAAAAAATTTAAGGTTGGCCTAGGTTATCATAGGAATACTGGTCAAGACCCCTTGAAAATCACAAATTTATCCAACCAGCATTCAGTATTGCATAGGCCCAGATAAGGATTATTTGTGTACCTAACTTTGAATTTACTTCCTTACCCACCAATTTAAGCATATGATTTGGCAGGGCTCGAAAATGGCACTCGTCAGCTCATATTTACGAGTTCCTCAGGTTGCATTTTGACATTTCTATTGAAAATTAAATTTTCCCCATATATGCCAATAATTTTTGTGATGCAGGGCAAGTGCCTATTTTTAATATATTTCAAGGCCTGTTTGGGTGCTCAAAAGAACCGTCTCATTGAGACGGTTCTTTTGAGTACCAACAACATATGTTTTGGTTGAATAATAAGAAAAATATTTTTCAAATACACACCCGGGTCTGAAGGCTTGATTATCGCCATCATCAGACTTTATATGATGTTATGCTTGCCGTTGGATACTGGCCCACTATAAGTTATTTACTGTTTGTATGTTTTTTCATAGAAATGCTGGTATGTGGATTCCCTAAAGTAGCAACTTGACCTCCTCTCTCCCCTATGTAAATAAATAAATTTATGACTACAAAAAAGAGCATGTTAAAGCTGAACATCCCTGCCACTCCTCCCCCTCTCCTGTCGAACACTTTTATCTTTTTTTTTTCTTAAAATAAGATATTATTTATCAGGGCAGGAATTCACAAGATGCTTGTCAGAATAGAAAACAGGGGAGACACTGATCAGTTTGTTTCTTAACTGTCTGATCTGGGTCTTCACTATTTCTTTAAATGCCTTCTTATGCAGGCAACTTATTAGTGTACCACTACATTCAACACTTCAAATTTTGTGACAGAGGGTTCATCCAAAGTAGGATTTTATGCCTTCTTAGGCAGGCAACTTATTAATGTACCACTACATTAAACACTTCAGATTTTGTGACAGATGGTTCGTCCAAGTAGGATTGTATGAAATAGTATGGGATCATTAGATCTGTATGAAAGTAGGCTAGAATATGGGATACTGATTAATGGATACGATTACCAGAAGGAAAAAAAATCTCCTAACCATCACAAATAATGTCTTCCATTTTCTCCATCAATTTATCTATGTGATTTCCTACCCTGAGTATATTCGTTACAGTAAAACCTGTGTAAAACAGCCACTCTCAAAAAGACAGAAAATTGGTTTTCAAGACCAATTATCGCTTAATGCAGGTCAAAAGTATTGCAGAATGCAGAGCATTCTGCTGTACTTTTGACCTTCATTATTCTACCATTTGTCATTAGGACATTTGTTCAGACTATTTTTGAGTGGCTGTTTTTACAGGTTTCACTGTAGTTCATTTTAGTGATTTTAACAGCATGGTGAGTTGGGAAATCCTGAGATCACTTTTTATTCCTTTTTACAGGATGGTAAGCTGAGTGAAAATGACTTTAGAAGGTGTGGATACTATTGGTTGAAACAGGTAGTGTTTCCATTTCTACTCTGTCACTAATATAAGATTCAGTAATGGTAAATATTTTAAAACTCTTTTCTCCAACTGTTCCATAGCAAACCTTTTCAGGTCTTTAATTCAATAATTTAATTGTTGTCAGAATTTAACTTCATTGTATATTAGCTATTTGCCATGTTGCCCAGTCTAGGAATTTGTCTTTCCTATGAAGATTTTTTAAAGGAAATTAGTGTGACATTTTTGTTTAATATGTGCTTTGAGCTCACCTTAGCTTTTGGTGGGCTAGTGTAATCAATCTTCATACATCGTCCATCTGTAAGTCTTTTCTTTAAATGACATCTTTCCTGAACCACTGGTTCAAATTTAAAATAACTTCTTATGCTTCCCATAATATTCTCTACCAAAATTGCATTAATGGTTCCATTCCAAGTAACGTGAGTGGCCAGAGCTCTAGATTAGGAATCTTTAAAATGAAATCTCCTGAACCACAGGTTCAAATTCAAAACAATTTGACAGCAATGTTTCTTATGATGCCCTCTACCAAAATTGCACAAATGGTTTAGCTCTTTTGAACAAAAGGGATCCAGAGTTCTGGATAAGAAATATCTTTACATGACATGTCCTGAACCACTGGTTTCACAGAAATGTTCCCCATGATGCCCTCTACCGGAATTGCAAAAATGGTTGTACTCCACTGAACAAAGTGGTCACCAGAGCTCTAGATAAGAAATATCCATAAACTTCATCTCCGAATTCAAAATAATTTCACATTGAAATGTACCTCATGACCTTAACCTTTAAAGCGCCAAGAAAAATAATGCATCTGAAAATGTCGTCTGCTGCAAATAATTGCCTAATATTACTGACAAATTAAGTATAGAAGCAAACAGCGTGGACCCAGAACAGACTGCTCCTCTAGGAGCAGTCTGATCTGGGTCCACACTGTTTGCCATAGAGGCTTCATAAACATTTCAGCAGATGAGAAAAGCAGATGACTTTTGTTGCGATTGGCGCATTAAGGGTTAAATCCTTAGCGGAGGTTTAGGTGTAAAAAAAGATAGAAAGAAAATGCCCTCTACCTAAATTGCATGCACAAATGGTTCTTGATCACTGAACAAAGGGACCACCAGAGCTCTAGATAAGAAATATCTTTTAACAATATTTTCTCCTGAACCATTGGTCTTAATTGAAAAATGACTTCACAGACACTTTCTTTATGATGCCCTCTACCAAAATTGCATTAATTTTTCCACTCAGACAAAAAAGGGCCCACCAGAGCTCTAGATAAGAAATACTTTTAAATGACATCTCCTCCTGAACCAATGGTCCAACCAATTTCAAAATAATTTCACAGAAATGTTCCCCCTGATGCCTTCTATCAAAATTGCACTAATGGTTTTGCTCTGCCGAACATAGAGGCCGCTAGAGTTCTTTACAAGAAATATCCTTAAATGACTTCTCCTTAACCACTGGTCCAAATTTAAAATAGTTCCACAGAAATATTTTCTTCTACCAAAATTGCACAAATAGTTCCCCTCCTATGAACAAAAGGGTTGCCAGAGCTCTAGATAAGAAATATACTTTTAAATGACATCTCCTCCTGAACCAATGGTTCAACCAATTTCAAAATAATTTCACAGAAATATTCCTCCTGATGCCTTCTATCAAAATTGCACTAATGGTTTTGCTCTGCCGAACATAGAGGCCGCGAGAGTTCTTTACAAGAAATATCCTTAAATGACTTCTCCTTAACCACTGGTCCAAATTTAAAATAGTTCCACAGAAATATTTTCTTCTACCAAAATTGCACAAATAGTTCCCCTCCTATGAACAAAAGGGTTGCCAGAGCTCTAGATAAGAAATATCTTTGAATGAAGTCTCTCTCCCCCCCCCCCCCCCCCCCCAATTTAACAGAAATTTTCTCATAATGGTCTCTCAAGATTGCACAAATGTTTCTGCAATGGTTGTCAGAGCTCTAGATAAGAAATATCTTTAAATAACATCGCGAAATGAACCACTGAACAAAACTAAAAAAATGATCAAATAATAATGAAACAGGATTGATTTGTTTATTTATTTAAATGTATATATATTATATATATATATTTTAAGGGGGGAGGGGGATTAGGGGCACTAGCTTGTTTTGTATCAAATTGTTGCTGGAAGATTTCTCAGTTTATTGGCATTAACCATTTACTCCATAAGCTATTTTTAGATCATGACATCATTTCCTATTTTTAGAGACAACATTGAAAAAATTCAAGAAGAAAATTTAGTTGAGTTTTGATTACTTTTGAAAATATTATGGGAAATGGAGCATTTGCTCCAAAAGAGCAAATGCTCCATTTTCCATATTATTTTCAAATTCATGATATTTCAAAGGCCTCAAAAGGCGTTAATATGGAGTAATGGGTTAATTGATTGAACTACAACTGTTTTCTGAGAGGCTGGAACCCTAGAAAAAGTATGCGTACACAAGTGTCTCTATTTCTATAAAATTGTAAGAATTCCCATACACCCAACTAGATTTCAACATGACAATGGTAGCATAGTGTTATTGGTTAGGTGCTCATATTTGGTTAGGTGCATGAGCACCTAACCACAATATATAAGGTGAGAATTAGAGCTGTAACATGGAGGAGCATGTGACCAAATGTAACCAATCATGGGACCCCTGTCTAAAATTTAACTGATGTCATTTGTAAATATAGATCTGTCATTTGTAAATATAGATTTCTGGTTTCCCAGTCTATGGGTGAAATTCTGATTGCATCATGTTCTTCAAAGATTGACCTAAGCTGACCTGGTATGACATTTAGCCACTATTCTGCTGAAGAGAATAATACTCAGAGCAAATTAGCAATAATGATGGCTTTGCCAAGTGCCACCTCCCCTAAAACAATGAAATTATACAAGTTACAGATGCATGGATTTTGAAGAGACAAATAGTCAAGTAAATTCTTTATGTGGTGCCTTAATTACCCAGAGATGATTTGCAAATCTCTTTTGATTTAGATAAAAGGTCCATTTACTAAGGTCGTGTACCAGATGAAATGTATGAACCCTTTGCATGCTAGTCTCACTGATAACCTTTCAGGCTTTCAGACCATAATCAGACTAGCAAAATGTTGGTTGTCATTCAAATCTAAACTGTTAGACATACTGATGGTATTGGATGGTACTTAAAGTCTAGACTGGCCTCAGTTCTGAAAAAAATTGATACACAAAAAAAATAAGAGTATCTTTTATTTTCAGTTGGAGGTATTAGACTGGCCCCAGTCAAGACAGAAAAGTCCCAATTTTCCATTCAAACACTCTTACTAAATGACTGCAATTTTTATACCCCGCCACACTTTAGTGGCGAGGTATTATGTTATACCCTTCGGTGTCTGTCCGTCCGTCCGTGCTCACCATTTCCGATCGATAACTTGAGTATTTATTCACGGAATTTTTTCAAATTTTGCATACATATTGTTATTGGCGATGAGTGGTATGGGATTGTTAATGGGCAAAATCCGTCCATTTTTAACGGAGTTACTGCCCTTTTTCGTATTGGAAAAATGGTTTCTGGCCTGTTATTCCTTTACTGTTCATGATATCTGAATGAAACTTCACAGATATGTTGCACATCAAAGGTTACATATTGTGACTAAGGACCGTCACTCTGACCTTCCCAGTTTGTGAATTATCCGCCCTTGATAGGTCTGAAAAAAGGTTTTTGACCTATTGTTCCTTTACTATATGGAATATCTGAATATAACTTCACAGATATGTTTCACATCAAAGGTAACATATTGTGACTAAGAACTGTCACTCTTACCTTTCCCGTTTGTGAGTTACCCGCCCTTGATTGAATTAAAAAATGTTTTTTACCTGTAGTTCCTTTACTATGGGGAATATTCAAATGAAACTTTACAGATATGTTTCACATCAAAGGTTACATACTGTGACAAAGAACCATCACTCTTACCTTTCCAGTTCATGAGTTATCTGCCCTTGATTGATCTGAAAAATGGTTTTTGACCTGTAGTTCATTTACTATATGGAATATCTGAATGAAACTTCACAGATATGTTGACCATCAAAGGTTACATATTGTGGGTAAGGATAGTCACTCTTACCTTTCCAGATTGTGAGTTATCCACCCTTGATTGATCTGAGAATTGGTTTTTGACCTGTAGTTCATTTCATCCGTCCGTGCTCATGACCATCAAAGGTTACATATTGTGGGTAAGGATCGTCACTCTTACCTTTCCAAATTGTAAGTTATCCACCCTCGATTGATCTGAGAATTGGTTTTTGACCTGTAGTTCATTTCATCCGTCCGTGCTCACTGTTTCCGATCGATAACTTGAGTATTTATGCACAGAATTTTTTCGAATTTTGCATACATATTGTTATTGGGGATGAGTGGTATGGGATTGTTAATGGGCAAAATCCGACCATTTTCGATGGAGTTACTGCCCTTTCTCCCTTTAAAAAATGGTTTCTGGCCTGTTTTTCTTTTACTGTTTATGATATCTGAATGAAACTTCACAGATATGTTGAACAGCAAAGGTTACATATTACAACGAAGGACCGTCACTCTTACCTTTCCAGTTCATGAGTTATCTGCCCTTGATTCATCTTGTCTATCTCAGTTCTGTTGCTAATAAGGCATTATATATCTCACAAAATAACTTTTGGTGCCCCCAGCAGTGGCGGGGTATTATGCAGTGCTTGCGGTGCTTTTATTTGAGTATGCTAATAGATACAATTATAATGACTAATTTGTTCAGTGGAATGGAACATTTTGTATAATTTTGGTAACCGGCATTATGAGGATCATAATATATTTTTGTGAACTTATTTTAAAACTAAAGATAATCCTCTTTTAGCTAACCCTAGCCATATGCTCTAGGTTAGGACTTCCGTTATGTGTCTGTTCATTATCAGTGTCATCAATATATACTGACTGACAAAAGAAACACTACATTAAAATTCAAAGCCATATCACATCAATGTTTATACATTAGGTAATAAATGTAAATTTGGATTATTTTTAATTTTAAAGGCATGTTAATGTTGTGCCTCAAAGTGTACAGTCCGAGAAAATTCAATGGGTAAAATCAAAACATGGAAGATTGATGTCTTTTTTTCTTAGTTTTGTTAAGAAATGAAAACGACATATATGCAGTGATTCATTTACAATTTTTGGCTTATGGGTCCTGGAACTCGCTGTTTCTAATATCAATGAGTCCCAACTGCAAACTTATGAGTCCAAAACACTATTTTTAATGTAAAGTCTGCAATACTATTGCATCACAGGACTCGCCAGGACTGGCTGAAATAAAAACTTATGCGCAAAAGATGCAGGATGGGCAGGTAACAAAATCACTGTATATGTGGTATGATATTCCTGAATAGAACAATAATAATTTTGCATTGCCTTCATTTTGATTCCAAGGTAGCAAATATTTATAAATTTAAGCACCTTTTTGGTTACCTGTTACATGTATGTGTTGTGGCTGTAAAGCCTCTTTATAGCTATTGACATCATTACGTCAAACGTCTGGCATAAACAGTAATAACAATGCTAAACGATACCTGAACTCTAGACTTCAAACTTCACTTATAAATATAACATGTTCCTGGCTTTTCATAAGGGCTTCAAAATCAGTTTTTATGAAGCGTTTCTTTTGTCAGTCAGTTTACATATCCTCCGAATTTCACCATACTTTACAGTGGAGATCCTAGTGTGGTCTTTTAAGTTCTTCAAAGATTTCTATTCCCACCATGATGCTGGTTGCCATAACAATAAAAAAGAAAAAAAAAACACTTTTGATATCTCCTTGACAAAAGCATATCAATTATTGGCTTATTTCAGGAAATTGGCCTCAGTGCGTGACCTGCATATATCTCATGGCGAGGGACCATACTGTGCCCTCATCAAAACTGAACATAGTAGTAAGCTATACTGGGCCGATTTACAAATAATTTTGCATTATATATTATACTATATTTTATTTGATGATCCTTGACCAAGATTCTTCAAATCTTATTGGTCCATTGAAAACTTTGCCGCCAGAGTATTTGGTCTGTATATATTGGGAATTTTTAACAAAATTCTCATAGGAAACTTATGAATGGACCTTTTTGAAAATAAGTTTGATCTGCACTGTGCCAAAGGCGCATATTTCATTATGGCTTTATAAAATGTGTCAAACAGTAGCTACATTTTTCTGTGTTAAACACACATTGAAACAGAACTGCCCAGTGCAGGCTGGAAACACCACGAATCCTATATTATTTCATTTTTGTCTATGAAATAAGAGATAGATTATTAGTCTTTGGCAAATGTGAGAGGCTGAGTCTTCTCTACCATAGGCATGTCAGTCCGTTGTGTGGTTTATTGAAAAACATCAATATTTTAGGGAGCACACAAAATGTTGGTACTTTATGCTTGGTAAAACCCTATAAAGACCTACCCAGCGTCTTAAAGGTCTAGATTTTGGTCAGACATTTTATCTAGTAGCGGAGGTTCATTCGCAAAAGCTGATGCTCGATAATGCAATCTGATGAAATAATCTTTTCAAACACCTATTCTGCTGACTCTAAGTTTTGTTAAACAAGACCTATTATAATAATAATAAAAGTAAAGGAATGCTGTCATAAAAACAACCTATTTGCCAAACCTAACCTATTGGCGGCTTTTTAAAAGCAGCCAACTTGTTTAATAAATTTATTGGAGTTTCATGCACAGGTATTATAAGGCTATTGGGTCAATGTAACGGCGGCACCTCATGAATGCATAAGTAGGACTGGTCTACCTAGGTATATGTTGAAAATGAGGCATGGTTTTATTTGAAAGTAACTGTATCATCTTGTGCCATAACACTCAGGTAAAGACAATAAAGGCACATAACCCTTAAAACGCCAGCAATTTAGCTACATCCAAAAATGACTGTTTATTGGTTAACATAAGTATAGAGGCAAACAGTGTAGACCCAGATTTGACTGCTCTTACCTATACAAGCAGTCTGATCTGAAACTACACTGTTTGTCCTAGATGCCTCAAACATATTTCAGCAGATGAAAAAAGCATATAACTTTTTTAAACATGCACTTTTAGGGTTAATAAATGTGAGTTTAGTGTCTATATGGTCACAATTTTCACGAAATGCATGCATTTTTGATGCAGCTAAATGGACTTATTATCTCTTTACAAAATAAATAGAACATGATTTCCCTTCTTGAGCAGATGAAATAGCCGAACCCTGCCCAGGTATGAATATAATAGTTACCGCCTTTACAGTGACCCAAAAGCTCTATTAAAAAAATAGGATCCATGTTTAGGGTTAATACAGTCTGTGATTAAACTATTAACTTAAATCCTATTTAATTTTTTTATTGAGGGATCAATGTCTAAATATTAAGAATAACACTTGTATCAATGTCTAGATATTAAGAATAACACTTGTATCATGATAAAGCATACTCTTGCTGCATTCAACAGAAGGAAAGACCAGCCTGCACCACTGTTTTCATGAAAGTATAAAAGATAAACATGTTATTATCCAAAATTTTAAGATTCTAGTTAATCGACATAGCTTAGCAGAAAGTTAATGTATTTACTGGTGTCAAACCTCAAAGATAGCTTTTCTCATGAATGGGCTGAAATGGTTATACAGTAAACCCTGTCTTAAGGGTCCACTCAAAAATAGACAAAACAAATATCCTAGTGACAGATGGTAGCTTAATGAAGGTCTAAAGTATTGCAAAATGCTCCCCTTGGAGCATTCTTCAATATTTTTGACCTGCATTAAGTGATAATTGGTCTTGAAAACCAATTTTTGTCTTCTTTTTAAGTGGCCGCTTAAGACAGGTTTTACTGTAAGATGTGTATGTGGTCGGATGTTCTGTGCACTACTGTCAGTTGACAAAGTTTAGGAACTATTAAGACAATATTCATAATTAAGAGAGGATTTGTAACAGATTATAAGACTAATATACAGTACAGATCAAGCTCAGACAGTGCTTGAATAGTAGTTTAAACTGGATTCAAGCTTGTAATTAAAGTCCATACTGTGCAGACAAGGAAACTATTTAATAAGCGTATAATTATTTTCTTTCCATCAATTTAAACATGTGTTTTGGGTCATCAAAAGAACCATCTCATGGTCTCATTGAGATGATTCTTCTGATTACCCACAACAAATGTTTTGGTAGAGAAATAAGTGAAATAACTTTCAATTACATAAATAGGGGCAAGAAAAAATAATATGTGTGTGGTTCAGGTTACCCGACCTACCCTAAATTTTTACCCCCTACCCTAAACTTTTTTCTCCAAATTCTGAAGTTGGAAGAAAATAGCACAAAATTATTTTGTTCTGCTGCTTCCAACTTTAGAATTTGGAGAAAAAATAAATATCAAAATGACTGTCTGAAATGGAAATCTAAATTTCTATGCATTCAGTCTTTGGTTTTGGAAGTTAAAGGATTAAAAAGGTTATATCTTCAAAAATAGACCCTTTTATATCAGTTATGGCTATTTCATAGTGTCTTAGTCAGCAGGCCAAGGGTTAAGAACAAATTTGACACCGATTCATAAATTTAATACTAAAATGTCTGTGTACAGTGAAGCTGAAGTGAAGGTAATTATTTTATTTTATTTTATTCATTTAACTTTTTTATATCTCATATCCCAATTAACTCTTTCCTTCCTGGCTGCAATTTGTAATCTGCTGATAATCTTTGAAAACAGTTAGGGTCCAGATAAGGACCAACAGAATGTTGGTCCTAATCTAGATCCAAACCATTTTATACTGGTAGTGTTCCTGAAAGAATTAAAAAAGATAATTTTGAAAAAAGTCAGCAGACAATAAGCACATGAAAAATTTCCCAGCATGCACAAGTAATAGTTATTTTGAAATGATAATTTAGCCTCATAACACTTCTCCAGGACATGTCTATGCCAAATCTGTTAATCAGTACTCAGTGCACATCATTTTGCCAGTAACTGACAACTGTCCTTCTTGATTCAGCATTTGTGTTGAGTCCATTAACATGACTGCTTTGTTAATCAGTACTCAGTGCACATAGTTTTGCCAGTAACTGACAACTGTCCCTCTTGAAGCAGCATTTGTGTTTAGTCCATTAACATGACTATTTTGTTAACCAGTACTCAGTGCACATCGTTTTGCCAGTAACTGACAACTGTCCCTCTTAAATCAGCATTTGTGTTGAATCCATTAACATGACTGTTTTGTTAATCATTACTTAGTGCACATTGTTTTGCCAGTAACTGACAACTGTCCCTCTTTAATCAGCATTTGTGTTGAGTCCATTAACTGTTTTGTTAACCAGTACTCAGTGCACATTGTTTTGCCAGTAACTGACAACTGTCCCTCTTGAATCAGTTTTTGTGTTGAGTCCATTAACATGACTGTTTTGTTAATCAGAACCCAGTGCACATTGTTTTGCCAGTAACTGACAACTGTCCCTCTTGAATCAGCATTTGTGTTGAGTCAATAAACATGACTGTTTTGTTAACCAGTACTCAGTGCACATTGTTTTGCCAGTAACTGACAACTGTCCCTCTTGAATCAGCATTTGTGTTGTGTCCATTAACATGACTGTTTTGTTAACCAGTACTCAGTGCACATCGTTTTGCCAGTAACTGGCAACTGTCCCTCTTGAAGCAGCATTTGTGTTGAGTCCATTAGCATGCTTGTTTTGTTAGTACTCAGTGCACATTGTTTTGCCAGTAACTGACAACTGTCCCTCTTGAATCAGCATTTGTGTTGAGTCCATTAACATGACTGTTTTGTTAATCAGTACTCTTTGCACATCCTTTTGCCAGTAACTGACAACTGTCCCACTTGAATCAGCATTTGTGTTGAGTCAGTCCATTAACATGACTGTTTTGTTAACCAGTACTTAGTGAGCATCTGACAATTTCACAGCTTGAATTATTTTGAAATATACAGTAAAACCTTTCGTCAGCGACCACTCAAAGATAGACAAAACAAAGATCTTAATGACAAATTGTAGCTTAATGAAGGTCAGAAGTATTGCGGAATGCTCCCTTTGGAGCATTCTGCAATACTTTTGACCTGCATTAAGCAGTAATTGGTCTTGAAAACCAATTTTTTGGGGTCATTTTAGCGGGCTTTTTAGTGGCCGCCTAAGAAAGTTTTTACAGTATAGCCTCTTAGCATGATGAATAAAATGTTTCGATTAGGTTTTTATGGAGCATTTTATTTTAGGATGATTGCTGATCATGGTCATCAAATCGTTATATTTTCTGGATATCGTACTTATATTCCCAACTGAAGGCAATGAAACATATTTTTTTGCTGATTCCAATAACGCTGGTGTCAGCATGGCTGTACTAGATATCTCAAGAAGTAGTTGGCAAATTTTAACCCAAATTGCTTGCCTATATTTTCTTGCACACCGGATAAAAATATCTGCGCTTTTACTTGTTGTGAGATACATGTATTCTTATCTTACTTTAGTTATCTCACACCCTGGATGTAATGTATTGATTGTAATTTGGTTGTATTGAAAGTCACATACAGGGTCATCAACTTGACGTCAAGTGACATCATTGTTAGGGCTGTTTCACATATACACCGAATCCGAACCGAAACCGAACCGAAACCGTAACGGCCACCGAATTGCATCGTTTCGTTTTCGGCAGACCTTTCACATATGAACCGAATCCGTGGACGAAATCTAAGAAAATGTCTGTATAATTTGGACTTATTTCCCTCTCAGATAGCAGAAATACCTTTACAATACTGCTCCATATCACTGCATTAAGTTCGTGGTCTTTATAGTCGCTCTGGGTATTGTCCCACAAAAGTCTGTAGTAACTGGTATTGAGCTAGTAAAATAATTGCACAATTGTCTCGCTGGACAATCCATCAATGGTTTTCATGATTACTAAGTTATATACAACGCACGTGGTTGTGTATGTGCAGATTTTATTAAAATTACCTGTCGTGTTTGCTGAAATTCGGCCACCGAAACCGAAAAAAATAAAATCAAAATCGTGCACGTTTTCGGTTCGGCGTTCGGTTTCGGTTTCGGCGCATATGTGAAAGCGCCCATAGGGTTTAAGGCATTTTAATTTTTCGGTTCGGTTTCGGTTCGGTTTCGGTTCGGTTTCGGTGTGTATGTGAAATGGCCTTTATATCAAAGTGATGTAATCATGTATATATTATGCCACATCTCAGCATATGCAGGAACTTCTGGGTTTTAAAAAATATGCCGAATTAAATGGTGAGCAAGAAGAATAATCCATTATTTTTGTTAGGGGCAGATAGAAAAATCACTCCCTCGAGATCAGGGATCAAGCTAGGGTGCGACTAGGGCGAAATAGTCACCCTAAGGGCTGAAATTTGGCCCTAAATGGGACCCAGGGAGAAGTGGGAGTCTCCCTAAAAAAAAAAAAAAATCTTTTTTAGGGAGACTCTTTTTCATTCTGTCACCGCACAAACGCAAGCTGTGGTGACAATCTACTACCACTGCGTTGTGTTTCTCCTTCCATTAAATGGCAATAGTATGTGTAATGGCTAATTTGCTTCTAAATTGACAGAAATTGCCATAATTCTCCCTATCTGACTGTCACTTCTCCCTAATTTTCCACTTCTCCCTACTGTCAGGGCCCAGCTTGAACCCTGGAGATCATTGTTTGTTATCAATCGGCCAGCCTCATGATGCAGAATTTTGATCTTCAAGAAAGATTTTCCTATCTCACCCTTATATCTTATAGTCAATAATCATGAAACTTTTCTTTTTTTCAGACACTGAAGCCTATATCAGCGCTAGTAGTGGTCGACGTCCAGAATGATTTCATCGTTGGTTCTCTCAACCTCCAGAGCTGTCCCGCTGGTCAGGATGGTTCCGAGGTGATCCCCGTCATCAACTCCCTCTTAGACACAGTTCCCTTTGATCTGGTTGTATATTCAAAAGACTGGCACCCTGAGAACCATATCTCATTTATAGACAATGTGAAATCCAGACCAATAACAGATAGATGTAAGGTAAGGTTTTTCTATCAGTTTTTGGTTAACCCTTTTGTATACTATAAATGGATTCTTCCTACTGGTTTGATACAATAAACTTGGGATGGTCCATTGTACAATATAATTTTTAAAAAATATTGTATTTTTTTGTCTGAAGATCTTTTTTACCTTTACCAACAGTGTAGATCCTGATGAAATGCAGCATTATGCTGAAGTTCATCAGGGTCTTCACTGTTAGCAAAAGTACTTATTCAGTGGTTTCTTGAATACAAAGGGTTAAGTGGGGCCCTGTCAATTCATGGCAAATATCGAACTTCAAAACTTGTTTTTGTTTGTTTGAATTGATTCTTTACGTCCCAGTCAACAATTTTTCAGTTATGTCGGGACGGGTCTTCCTGGGTTGGACCAGTAATAAGCAAGGGTTAATGTGTCTTGCTCAAGGACACATCACAGTGAAGCTGATGAGGCTCCAACCCGCAACCCCTCAGTCTTGAGTCAAGCACTCTTCCACTGAGCTCCCATTCAAAACTTGTATTTATATCCAAACAGTTTTTTTTCTTTCAAACCAGAGGAGGATCTTCACATTTATCACATGGATGAAAGTTTTCAAGATTATACCTGAATTCAGGAAAGTCGGCCTCAAAATACAGAATTACGATAGATGTTCTTAATTTTAGAAAAGCAAGTGAGTATGAACAGGAAATGCCACAATCACAAACCACAGACCAACCAGAGGTACCATGAGGACGAGACATTAAACACTATAAAACAGCAACCTGAAAGCAAGAAAAATTTAAGTAAAGCAACCAGTTCTCTCTTCCTCAGCGAGATGACTGCAAAATTAGAAAGGACACTTAGTACTGCAATACAAACCAAGGATCAAGCATAAAAAATCACAAACACCGAGAGCAACAATAAACAATGAGTCAACAACAACAGCTGCGTCAAATAATCTCAAAGCAGTTTTATACTTATTTAATTTATAAGCTTAGATTCATTTGTCAACTGCATTTGCAAAATCAAATTACGGTAAAACCTGCCATAAGCGGCCACTCAAAAGAAGACCAAAAAGAGGTTTGCAAGACTGATTATCGCTTAATGCATGTCAACAGTATTGCAGAATGCTCCAAGGGGAGCATTCTGTAATACTTACGACCTTCATTAAGGTACCATTTGTCATTGAGATCTTTGTTTTGTCTATTTTTGAGTGACCTTTTTACACAGGTTTTACTGGTAGGTATAAGTCCTTGAAAACTATAAGAATTTCTCATAAAGGTCCTTGAAAAAGGCCTTGAATTGGACACAGCATTGCCTTTATGAAGTCTGTGTGATGTTACTTTTACTTTTAGATCAAAGCTGACACTGCTAAAGTGATGGACACAGTGGAGTTTGATTTATCAACGGAGACCGAGCAAAGACTGTGGCCAAAACATTGTGTTCAAGAAAGCTGGGGCTCAGAACTACATCCAGATCTCAAAGTTTGTATACTCACTGTTTTATCACAACTCCAACCGTCTTTAGCTCTTGAGCTGCTAATCCGGACTAAATAATGCCTGCTGTATCGTCTGCTAGTCCATTTAAAACCTCTCTGTAGCAAACAGTGTGTGAACCCAGATCAGACAGCACCTCTAGGAGCAGTCTGATCTGGGTCCACACTGTTTGATAGAGGAGCAATCTGATCCTCTAGGAGCAGTCTGATCTGGGTCAACACTGTTTGATAGAGGAGCAGTCTGATCTGGGTCCACACTGTTTGATAGAGGAGCAATCTGATCCTCTAGGAGCAGTCTGATCTGGGTCCACACTGTTTGATAGAGGAGCAATCTGATCCTCTAGGAGTAGTCTGATCTGGGTCCACTCTGTTTGATTGAGAAGCAATCTGATCCTCTAGGAGCAGTCTGATCTGGGTCCACACTGTTTGATAGAGGAGCAATCTGATCTTCTAGGAGCAGTCTGATCTGGGTCCACACTGTTTGATAGAGGAGCAATCTGATACTCTAGGAGCAGTCTGATCTGGGTCCACATTTATTGATAGAGGAGCAGTCTGATCTGGGTCCACACTGTTTGTTTGAGGAACATGCTGATATGGGTCCACACTGTTTGTCTGCATGCCAAATTTAGTCCTGGACGTAAGCATTTACATGCAGCAGACGCTTCAGCAGACAACATTTTCAGATGCGTTATTTTACGTAGCAGGCGAAGGGTTAGTTATGAAAGCTATATTGACTGTGGGATTTCCAGCCAGTCATCATTATCAATATCGATTCATTGTGTGGATGAAAAACAGTGTGGATCCTGATCAGCTGATCTAATGTGGAGCATCTTGAAAAAGCCATGTGCATAGTGTGCTATTTAGAGCAAGTGCAGTAATTTAAAACCCACCCTTATCAATTTCATGGTGTATGTTTCTCTATGTACAATCGCTTAGCCGTTTACGGTCAGTCAACAGTTTGATTTCAAAATGCATGGAATACCATATTCAACATAATAAGAGTGCACACTGATTACTTTCTGGACTGTTTACACTGTAGGAATGGGCTTGTTAGGTCAAATACAAATATCTATATAATTCAGCACTTGAGATCTTGGTACAAAAACATTTGCTACACTGTACCTGTGCACACAAAAGATGGGTGTAGATGAAGACTCAGACCAACATTAAGACCCCTAGCCAAATGCAAATATATTCTTGCACACAAGATTGGGATTTCCACTGTGTACACCCATTTGAGATTATAACAATCCACCATTCGTGCCCATGTAGGATAGAGATATCTCACCTGAGGGGTCGAAATTTGAACCAGGGACGAGGCTTGCCGCGTCCCTGGTTAAATTCCGACTCCGAGGATGAGATTTTTCTCCTACGTTGACAGTCTCATGATGGATTGTTTTTCTCCCACTTTCCAAGCTTTTTTGTGGAAACATAAATTGCTAATGTGAGAACATTTTTGGCGCATGACTGTATTCCTTCGAAAACGAAAGTTGAATTGTTGTCAGCCAGGAAAAAATCAATGTTGAATTTTCAGCGATTTAAGTCGGCCTTCAACTTGGTTTAAAAGTAAAACTGCGCATTTTTACTTACAACCTTTATTCAATGCTTTGAACATGCTGAGTGCATTGCGATTGACATAATTTAACCTGTTGTGTTTTGGCAATGTGTGACTGAATCCACCGGGATGGGGAGGGAAGCATTGACCATGTAAAACACACACACACACGTTTTCCTCAACATAATTACTTACTCAAGTTACTGTGGCTGATGAGCTAGTTCTTGTAAATCCATATTGATGAAATATCCATTTGTTCATTGTGTAATTCGCTGTTTATTCGCTATTTCAAGTTGGTTTGTACAGCGCGCGTCATTGACTGTAAAACAGTGACGTCACCAACATATATTATACTGTATGGTACCATATGGTCGCTTGATAAAGAATTGGTATATGAGAAAAATAATCGATCATTGGTGTTCAGTGGTTCCAGAAAAATTCCAACCCTCGGGTCCAACATTCAGCGGGAAACTCGGCAAGCCTCGTTTCCCACTGGAATGTTGGACCCTCTGGTTTGGATTTTTCTGTCTCCACTGAACACCAATGATGGATTCTATTTATCTCACATACCAATACCAACTTGTGGGAAGGATAAAAAATGAACAGCCACACATTCATAGACAAGTGACATCATTATTATGTTAAAGTGACATCATCATGTCATGTCACATCTTAGCTCATTCAGGAACTTCTGTGAAACTTTTTTAAATATAAAAATGCGGTATTTAATGGGGAGCGAGAAAAAGAATCTATTTGTGAGGATGGGTTAGAAAAATCTGTCCATGATCACCATTTGTCATCACTTGCCAAGTCTTATGAGGCCAAACAAGGACAGATTTTTCTATCCTATCAGATTATTATTACAGTGGACAAAAAATGTTTGAATATTGCTCTTGTCCTGCAGGACGAGTGACTTACAATTTTCACTCGTCCTGCAAACACATGTACTTGTCCTTTAAATGCATAATACAATAAAGAACATAAGGGGGTAACATACACATAATATGACATATTAAATTCCATATATCTCTGTTAAAATTTTAATTAACCAGTCAAATTCATAACTCCATCCCATATATACTGACAAAAAGATTTCACAGTCAATACTCAGAAAATTCGAGTTTCACCCTCAGATTTTAGGGTGAAACTAGAAAGGACGAGTGATTCTTCCCAAAGCACTCGTCCTGTAGGACGAGTGCTTTGGAAAAAATTACTTGTCCTTTATAGATTTCACTATAAATTATGACGGGGCGAGTGCAATTTTTGTCTCCTGTATTATAATAGTTTTTTTGTTTCTACAGGTGACAGAAGATTCTGTAGTTGTTTACAAGGGCTGCCAGCCAGAAGTAGACAGCTACTCAGCGTTCTGGGACAACAATAAAATGTCACAGACAGAACTTGTCAGTATACTTGCCAAACACCGTGTCACAGATGTTTTCCTTTGTGGCGTGGCTTATGATGTTTGTGTAGGTAAGGAAAGGTTGTCAGTCTATTCATGTGAGGATTTCTGTACAGTAAATTTATCAGTAAATTATCGCATAAAAAGTAGTGTGACATGCTATGAATACCATTGTTTTAACCAGCAAAAAGCTGTGTTTTAACAAGGAAATTTGTGTGCTAGCTGTTATAAAATGGCTTGGTCTTTGTTTTGTGGTGTGTTTCTTGGTTTAGCAATCATCTTGCTGAGGAAGAGAGAGCTGGTTGCTTTACTTGATTGTTTTGTGGGTGTCTGTGTTATGTGCCATTGGTTAATCTGCATTCTGTGATTGTGACATTTCTTGGTCATAGTCACTTGCTTTTTGGCAAATTTCACTACACTCATTCCAAGTCACTGAATTTTATGACAGCTGATCCATCAATCGCTCCTGTATATGGATTGGTACTGGAAAATGAATGCCAATGAAAACTTCCAACCATGTGTTGACTGAAGTGGTGACAAAATGGGCTGTGACGGGACAAAACCTGTCTTCGGATTTTCAGACAAAGGGAGACTCAAACCAGTCTCCTCAGCTACAGAGACTAGCTGGAAGATTGAAACATTGCTTGTAGCAAGTTTAGATATGTTACTTGGGTAAAACAAATAAAAAAGGGGCTGAGCAGTCTATGCGGATGCACAGGCTGGTCTGCCCCTTTGTTGTTCGCAAGCCCCGAAGACCCAAATAAAGTGCCATTTTTTTCACAAATTTTAGAGAATATTTTATTGAATAATAGCAATCAAACATTATTTTTCAATTATTTTTCGCCAGGTCTCTCGGGAGGTGTTGAAAATCTCAGGCTTTGCCCTCAGTTTTTTACTTCTCCCTCAGGACTTGGTAAACGATTATGCACAAAAAATCAATTTTAATCCTCATATTGCTATGCATTTTGTCACTCATGTTTTCCTGTGTGATGATGCTTATGCTTTCTTGTTTAGGAAAGAACATCAAGTTGTTAGTATACTTGCCATTATGGAGTGGCTGAGGATATCTACTTCATGTTTAGAAGTATACTTGTCAAACATCATGTCATATTGAGTTACCAAAGATATCTGTGTAGTTAAGGAAATCATGTTTTCAGTTTATTTGTCAATCATTGTAGAGTTGCTTATGGGTTAAATGACACTACAGGTCAGTCCCGATACTACGCGCCGATTGGGGTCCACAAATCTCATTCACGATATACGCGGGACGCGTACTAACGAGTTCAGAAAAAAATCTAAAAAATTTTTTTTTTTTTTAAATTTTTGGAGCCAAGGCGGAAACTAGCTTGTCTGGCCCAGAAAACTTGCACACTCTAGTTTCAGATCTTCAGTGCGACGAGTACTAACGGGACTGACCTGTAGAAGGAAATGAGTGAATGCTATTTCATGATGATGTTACCAGATTATTGTCTAGCTATTTTCTATCAACAGGTTACACAGCATTTCATTCATAAGAGCATGGTTTTAGAACAATACGTAAAGAAGATAGATTCTGCAGCTATGAAAGAAACTAGAGACAAGCAGGGCTCACCCTGCCATTAGCCATTGTAGCCATTTGTTACTAAAAATGTAGAGTGGCTACAAATACAAGTCATTGGCTAAAAGTACAGTCTATGTGGTTCAAAAATTACATACAGTACATGTATAAATTTGCAAAAATGTGTATTTTGATCAGCTTTTGGATTTTCGCATATTGCTTTTTTATTCCTTCACACTTTATTATTGTGTCATATTTTACTCTTTGGGTGCTGGATTTTTTCAATACCATCAGGGTGTCAAAAAGTTTGGATCCAGATCAGGCCCGACATTTTGTCGGGCCTGATCTGGGTCCAAACTGTTTGCAAAGGTTATGAGCAGACATAGCGGGCAAAGAGTTAAATACAAAACAACTTGTTGATACTTTCTGGCTAAATCGTGGCTAAAAGTAATTTCATTTGGCTCCAACTTTTTCCATTTAGCTAAAGTGTTGGCTACAACAAATTCTGAGCCAGGGTAAGCCCTGTCAAGTTAATTGTGCTACCAGATTATAGTCTTGCTATTTTCTATCAACAGGTTACACGGCATTTCATTCATTAGAGCATGGTTTCAAAACAATACTTATAGAAGATGCTTGTCGTGGGGTAGATTCTGGCAAGAGTTACTGCTGATCTATAGTGATACTGCTGAGTTATTGTCTTGCTATTTTCTATCAACAGGTTACACGGCATTTCATTCATTAGAGCATGGTTTCAAAACAATACTTATAGAAGATGCTTGTCGTGGGGTAGATTCTGCAGCTATGAAAGAAACTAGAGACAAGTTAACGGCGTTAGGTGGACTTGTTGTCAACTCATCAAAGGTAATATGAGCCACAACCAGGGATGGAGTACTCATACTTGTACTTGTACTCGTACTTACTTGAGTACTTTTTTTTCAGTACTTAGCTGTACTCTGTACTTAGTGAAATTAATGAGTACATGTACTCGTACTTACTTAAGTACTGTTACAAAAAACCCTGTACTCTTGAGTACATTACGAGTACTAATGAGTACTTTTTTAAATTTCAATCAGATAGGAAAAAAAGTTAATTGTTTCTCAGGCTGCCTCATCTTTTTCAAATGAAAAAAGTGGCCTCATCTATTTTTTCAGATGGCCAAATCAAAATATTTGCATTTTTATGCTTAAAATGAACAAAACAAGGTGCCCCATTATGTTTTGATTAAATAAAAAAATAAAAAAAGTGGCGTCATCTATTTTTTTGGGAAAAAAAATATAAATAAAAAACCTGCCTGCCCCATCTGTTTTTCATAAAAGAAACCTGAGAAACACTTGTTCATTTTTAGCCATATCCTAATGTTTAGAAAAAATGTGTATTTTACCTATCAAGCTTTTTAGGTAAGTGTGGCCGCATTGACTTCTTTATTAACAATGGACTTGATGAAAGGCCAAATGATGCATATAATTGGCCAGGAGCAACACTAATATTTTGGATTACTTCAATGTACATGAATTAGTATATTGTTGTATTTGTCACACTTGCTGCAAAATAAGACACTGTATGTACCCCAAATATTGGGACATATATATACCTGAGCAAACAGTGCACACCCAGATCAAGAGCAGTCTAATAATAGCCTATACTGTTTGACATTTGATCTGCATTCTTACATGTATATGTATGCATTGATGAAACATGCTGATCACTTTTTCAGACAATTATGTCAATAATTTTTGGTGTCCAAATATTTATGAATTTTCTCCCCAAACATGCATTTTATTTTACTGTTTATTTAACTGTTACTTGTGAACTCAGCAAGGAGCTAAAATTCCACAGTATTTGAGTGAACCAGTTCTTGACATAGAGGATGACCCTTAAAAGTTCTGGAAAGACAGTGAAGCGGAGTATCCTCGTCTTGCAAAATTAGCAAACAAATACCTTGCCATTTGCTGTTGAAAGACTGTTCAGTATTGGTGGCAAGGTATTCAGACCAGACAGGTGTAGGTTAAAGGATGAATCATTTGAAAAATTGATGATGATGATGATGATGATGATGATGATGATGATGATGATGATGATGATGATGATGATGATGATGATGATGATGATGATGATGATGATGGTCGACAATGAAGTGCCCAGTCCAGTTGTGAAAGACAATAAATAATATAATCTTTAAAACAGAACAGAACAGTTCTCAAGCTCATCACAAAAAGTGCCAAAATCAAAATCTAGAAGCCAAACACTGTTGATTCTGATGGATCTGTAGGGTTTGCAGAATTAGCTATTGTTTTATTTAGTGCTTAAATGGTTAATAATTTGTTTCAGGTTTTACATATTGAATCTTTGTATGTGCTTGTAAATATTATAAATATCTGCAGCCTGTTTAGTTATTAAATTTGGCTTTTGTCTTAAATTTTCATTGCATACTATATAGTACTCATAGTACTCAGATGTACTCATGAGTACTTTTCTAAAGTACTCAGTACTTACTTAAATACATTAACGAAATGTGTACTCAGTACTTACTCGAGTACTTTCAAAACAGTCAGTACTCAGTACTTTTTCTTAGTACTCTCTTCATCCCTGGCCACAACATGTGGTTTCCAAGAATGGGACATATTGACATGAATCAACTCATAGGAGCCTGCGCAGCCTTCTGTGTAGCTTAGAAACTCAAAATGCTGGTCAGACAGTAGCTTAACAGTCATAGATTATTGAAAGGACTAGCAAATGCATTGATCAGACTGAGCATATGTGCAAGCTGGTCTGAACCTTTGCTGGTCACACATATCACATTGTTGGAAATCTCATCTCAGTGGAAAACAGTTGCTCGTGGTAGAGTGCTTAACTCGAGATGGAAGGGCTGCGGATCCGAGCCTCACTGGCGTCGCTGTGTTGTGTCCTTGAGCAAGACACATTTAACCTTGCTTAGAACTGGTTCAACCCAGGAAGACCCGTTCTGACATAACTGAAAAATTGTTGACTGGGAAATAAAAAATCAAATCAAACAAAAGTCATGTCCCAGCTCATATAGATGGTGATAGTTAATTTTAATACATTATTATCTTAACCCTTTGTGTACCAATGGAATTTCTCCTAAACTTTCATTATTATAAACTGAGACCAAGTTCTAATCGATCACCTTACATTTTTATGCTAAGTCAGAAAGTAAAAATAGCGCATGCAAAATTTATATTTTTATAAATAAATAAAGACTTTGCTGAGACTATGCAAGTTATTTCAATTAAAAATGAAGCGTCCTTCTTACACAAACAAAGTTAAAGAAAAGGTTCACTTATTTCAAAAAGTCACACTTTTCCTACAATTTTAAATAGTTCACAGACTGAGACGTTATCAATTTACGTTTTTGTTTGTTTGAAGATGTTACTGACGACCATGATTTAAGAAGAATAAAACTTAAAAGTTTTCTTTTGATAGGACTCTTCGATTTTTGTACACAGCAATATAAGACCAAAAACTCTATTGGCAGCTTAATCATAGAAATTCTGCTTTAAGCTTTCAATTTACACACAAATTCCGCACTGCTCTACACGCTTTATTATCAGTGATACAACATTGAAATTTTCAGCGATTATTCATTATTACTGATTATTTTTAGTTTTTCTTTGAGAATCAAAAAAAATAATACATAATGTGGTCAAATTGTTTTCTAAACTTTCGCATTGAAACCGGAATGGTGCAGCAGTCCTGAAACTTTTATTGTCAAAAATGGACTAATTGAGTTCTATTGGGTTTTGCCTACAGTGTTTAGATGAATTACAATGCCTTTAATCATTTTAGCATGAGTTACTGATGAATTTTAAAAAAATCTTGAAAAATCTAAAAAAAAATGCAACATTGTTAAGAATGCATAAAAAATCTACCCTCAAACAGAATTTCAATTGTTTGTTTTTTTCAAGTCGGGTTGACCAGTTTGTAAAAGTCTAAACTTTAACTTTATAAACTCTACACCCCAAACCCCTTTTTCTTAAAAAAAAGTCTGATTTTTCATTTTAACCCCAAAAATTACTAGTTGAAGACAACTGTTCCCAATCACTGCTAAACCTTTCCCCACTAAAATGCACATATTTAGGCAAAAAAGCATTTCAATTTTGTTAGCATTTGGTCCAAAATAATGAGTTTGAAAAGTGACTGATTAGAACTTGGTTTCAGTTTAGTCAAGTCAGGATAATCCATTATGTATATTGAGGGGTCACATGTTATATGAGGGCTGTTCTTGAATACTTGCCATTTGGGTCTGAAATCAAAAACTGAAATTGGAAATCAAAAATCTTTTATTTCATTCCTTCAAAGTATTCCCCTTGGTAATTTATTCACAGTTTCAGTCTTTTTACCCACATTCTAAAGGCATTTTCATAGTCCTTTTTAGGTATACTCTTCAGACACTGGAACACTGCAGATCCCACAAAGCAATGACACGAAAAATTTCTTCCAGAAAGCAGTTTCTTCATTCTTCAACCAAGGAAACAGAAAATAATCACATAGGGCTAGGTCTGGTGAATAGGAAGGGGGGGTGGGGGAGAGAACTGTTACCTTTTCCTGCTGCAGCACTTCGATCACAATCTCAATACCTGCTTAGTGTGAAGGAACTTTGTCATAGAGAAGTATATTATTCTTAATTCCACTCTTTGGTTGGCTTTTACTGTAGTGCCCTTTTTAAGCTTTGTCAGTACACCTCTACCTTGAGCAAGACACATTTATCCAAGCTTAGTACTGGTTCAACCCAGGAAGATCCGTCCCTATATAACTGAAAGATTGTTGATGGGACGTAAAGATTCAAATCAAACAAATCTACTTTCTGGCACAGCAATTTGAATTATAGGCCCGTGTGTTGAAAAGAAAACAGCATACATAACATTCTGAACACTCATTGTCCTCCTGGTAATTCACAGTCTCTTGGTACTTTTCGTTGCCCAAATTTTATTTCTAACTTTTCGATGTGATTCATAAAAATGATCCCAGGTTTCATCATGTGTAACAACATTAGCAAACTTTTTTGCCAAAATTTGGGGGAAAATCAACATAATTTTTCTTAGCCATTGTTACATGTGCCCTCTTTTGGTCATCTGACAACAAAGGTGGTATCAATCTTGCAGAAATCTTTCTAGCATGAAGCCGTTTTTTCAGAATAAAATGCACTTTGGATATTGAAATGCCAGTTGCGTTAACTAGCTCAGGAATGGTGTAGCTTGTGTCAGTGTTTATTTTTATTTTTTTAAATGTCACTTCCGCAGTCTTGATGATTTTGCTCACTTTTCTACTAGTTCTAGGGTTATCTTCCAGGCTCTCCACATGCTCCTTAAATGTCTTTGTCCACCTTGCAACAGTTCTATACATATAGTATGGTCTCAATACAAAGCCTGAATCTCGTTGAAAATGATTTTTGCATTAATTCCAAGGTTACACTGATTCTTGATGTATGACCGAATTTCTTTTGGATTTCTATCATTTTTCTTACACATATTTTACCACAGTGCTCAACGAGTACATGTGTTCAATCCAAAATTGGGCAATGTAGACCTGGGCGGACATGTACACAAGTGGTATCAGTGTGTAGATATTGAACCAATGTAAATATGCATGAATTACGAGGGGTGTTCAAGAAATACGCGGACAGATGCTGCCATTCCCTCAGTTTTTGACTGACGGGCGTGAAACTTGCACATAATCATACCCAGAGAATTCTGTATGCCCAGTGAAAATCTGATACAATTGACTTCAAGCATGATCAAACGTCCGTTGTTATGGTAACGTTGGGTCGTCACACCCGGCCCAACGTCATCCAACGTCACGTTGACGTCGCATTATCCCAGAGTGATTATTGATAGTTTTTTCACATACCTTTCCGTAATTTCTGTCTAAAGGCATTCATTCTTTTCAAAGTACTCCCCTTTGAATGAAATGCACTTTCTACACCTTTTAATCCATGAATAAAAACAGTTCTTGTATGCGGATGGTCCTAGGGAAGCGATCGCGGACTGCACCGCCCTTTGTAAATCTGCAACATCGTCAAATTGTCGGCCTCGCAGAATCTTCTTCAGTGTGGGGAACAAGAAGAAATCACAGGGGGCCAAATCAGGGCTGTAAGGAGGATGACCAAGCACTTCAATGGACCGTCTGTCGATCGTTTCCTGAGTCGTAGAAGCACGATGGCTAGGCGCATTGTCATGATGAAACAGCATGGTCGGCAACAGGGGAGCTCGTTTCTTCGGCATGGCTCGAAGAAGGTCTCTGTTCAGTACCTGTTGGTAAGAAAGTAAATCATAGGAAGCGACCTAATAAACATGTTATCGATTGTTTCCATATTATAATAAATTCTTATCTAGAAATGTCAAATGTTGTTTAATTCAAACTTACCTTTGAGTAGTAATTTGCTGTGACCGTCTGTCCTTGCGGAACGGCATGGCTAAGGATGACGCCCTGGATGTCGAAGAACATGATGAACATCTGTTTCTTCGTTGAACGACTGACTTTAAATTTCATGGGTGGTGGAGATCCTGGAGTTTTCCACATTGTAGACTGTTCTTTTGATTCCAGTTCATAAAGACTAATCCACGTCTCGTCTGCGGTCACAATCCTACTTAGAAAATCTTCCCCTTCTTGTTCGAATCGCTGTACAAAACACCGGCATGACTCCACCCTTTGAGTTTTCTGACACTCTGACAGCATTTTAGGGATCCATCTTGCGCATAATCTCCTCATATTTAAAGTCTCGTGAATTATAGTATGTACTGTCCCAACACTACAGTCTACCTGCTGGCTAACTTCTCTAATCGTGATGCGTCTGTCTTTATCCAGGAGTTCTTTGATTTCCTGAACTTTCTGCGACGTTATTGACGTCGGACGTCGGCTGCGCTGTTCGTCCATCACACTTTCGTATCCGTTTTCATACCGCGAGTACCACTTATGCAATGCCGTTCTCTTCATTGCAGCATCGCCGTATGCCTTGACCAACATTTCCATAGTTTCTTTTCTGTTTTTTCCATTGAGAACACAGAATTTAATCGCTGCTCTCTGTTCGACGCTCATTTTGATGCACCTTGTATAAACAAATGGCCGCTAACGCTCAAATGACGTCATACGTTGATGTGACGTCACTGACGTCGTGTCAAGATTTGGCGCCATACTGTGCTAAAGTTTGGAGATGATATTAGATCAGACGCAAGTGATAGACCTCATTTTCGGAGGGACACACGTTTGCATTTTGTTACATTTTGGGCTGGGTGTTACAAGGTGACGTTAGCATAACAACCATAGATTTGTCATTCGTAAAGATAATGTCAGTAAAGTTACACGCTGAGTACAGAATTCTTTGGGCATCATTATGTGCAAGTTTGCACTGTTCAGTCAAAAATTGAGGGAATGGCAACATCAGTCCACGTATTTTTTGAACACCCCTCGTATATTGATAAATATTGCATGACATTAGAAGAGGCCAATGTCAAGTATTAAAGAACAACCCTCATAATTTCTAAAATCATGGTACCAGTATTTCTTTCTCTTAAGCTCAAATTTTGACAAAGCAGACAGTGCAGACTCTGATGAATTCATTTTGGTCTTTACTGTTTTGGGGTTTCAGGTCTGCCAAGGGTTAAGAAAGAACTCTTTCATTGAATGAACATTTGATGAAATGACTTTTTCATGGGAAAAAAGCTTCCTTTGAGTTGCTATTCCGAAATTGTAGTGCAATTTTTATGAGGTAGAATGATTCTTTTATAAAACAATCCAGTGGAAGGGAAACAACTCTGTTGGTTGTTAACATTACTTGGCTTGATTGATATGTTGGATAAAAAAATTAGAATAGAACAAAACTGAACCAAGATGACTAGACAGCAGATGACTCATGTGAATCTTCAGTGGATAAAGTAATCTCATAAAAGCTGATATGACCATACGTTTTATGAACACTTTTCCACTTAACTGTAAAGTCATAGTGATATCCAAGACAATGTTAAGTTTTCTATTCTGCTAAACCTAACTCACTGAAGCTTGTTTCATAAATTTCATATTAACGGAACACCATAGAGCAGTTGGTAGAAAGTTTGCAGTTCCAGGGGGTTGCAAGTTTGGGTCTCATACTTTCGTGGAGATTGATCATGAATAAGTTTCTATGGTCATTCCCCTCCTTCCACTTATTCATAAAGGTTTATCAGTTACAAGCGAAAGCATGTGCACAAAGTACATTTAACTGCTTTGTCAAGCTGCCCAGGAAATAGTGTGGTTCAGTGAACTGACTGTCTTGACATGACCATAACTTGTTACCTGGAATGTAAAACCTCAAATAAACAAACAAAACTAATATATCTCAATATTTCTCAACTCTTTATATAATTAAGTCTTTTATTTGCAGGTGAAAGGCATGGTGAATGGAGAGGACAGACCACCAGTTTTAGGCCTTCAATCAGCCAAGAATGTCGCTCTTGCGAGAGAACTAGTCAACAGGGGCATGGTGAAATAACGAGAGTCATGGACGGCCAGGCTGTGTGATAGTCGCTCAGGAATGGAGATCATTGAATCTGTTGTTTTGTATCAAAATATTTTGAAATTGGTAATTTATTGTGACCAATAACACTTGTGGTTCTTTTCACCTACTGTCATGCCAACCAAAACTGACAGTGACGTAATACGTTATTTACAATTGCTAAGTAAAACACTAACATGTAAACATCATTTGAGCTATTAAAGGCGAATCCTTATATCACTTGTGTATTAATCCTATCCTGTGGATAGGATTAATACACAAGTGATCTATCGTTCATAAGTCTGTGATAACTTTGTAACAAAACATGAAGTCACTGTCACTCTTGGCTGGCAGAACAGTAGCTTTCGTTGCACCAAAAACTAGAGAGATATATTTCAGTTATGTCACTCTCTTTTGACTTTGCCTAAACATATTATGTCGGATTTTAATGCATGGTTGAATGGAAACGGTTTATAAATGAATGCATGGTCAAACAGTGAGGACGCAGATGAAATGCTGCAATATGGAACATTTCATCAGGGTTTGTTCCGTTTGCTTTAATCAAAATCAATCTTCATGGGCAGAGTTAGGATATAAAGAGGATCTTAAATGGTGCTCCTCTTGTTGCAGATATAGAGGATCTTACATGAGTGTTTCATGTTGCAGGTGTAGAGGATCTTACATGGTGCTCCTCTTGTTGCAGATATAGAGCTATATGAGTGCTCCTCTTGTTGCAGATATAGAGTTATATGAGTGCCCCTCTTTTTGCAGATATAGGGGTCTTACATGAGTGTTTCATGTTGCAGATATAGAGTATCTTATATAGTGCTCCTCTTGTTGCAGATATTAGAGGATCTTACCTGAGTGCTCCTCTTGTTGCAGATATAGGGGTCTTACATGAACGCTCCTTTTGAAACAGATATAGAGGATCTTACATGAGTGCTCATGTTTTACTGAATTTGTAAAGCAGGTTGGGGAAAAGAGATCAAATATGAGGCTTGATGAGCATTTTTTATTCACAAGGCGTTTAATAAATTCAATTATACAGAAGCACAAATGTTAGATTATGTTATCATTATGACATTAAAATTACTTTAAAATCACATTTTTGGCGTACAAAAGTTATGATTTTGTCATTACGTATTCAGCATTGTTATGGACGTTGTTACATAGCGTAACAAAATATGTAAACTACTAATGGTTTATAAATTTTAATGCATTGACTAATATCACATTGTGAAAAGAGCTGATGAAGTACATAATATGTGTTCATGCAAGCAAATGTATGCTTATTAGCTGTACTACAATAGTTTTTTTTTTCTTGGAGAAAAAAATGAATTATCTAAGTATAGGTCCAGGGACATTTTATGTGCGTGTAAAATTGTGATTTTTTCCTTGACCCTTAAAGCGCCTATCACAACAAAATTCATCTGCTTTTCTCTTCTACTGAAATGTGTAAAAAGCCCCTCTGGCAAACAGTGTGGATCCAGATCAGACTGCTCCTGTAGGAGCAGTCTGATCTGGGTCAACGCTATTTGCTTCTATGATTATGTTCGTCAGTAATGTTAGACATTTGTTTGCAGCAGACAACTTCAGCAGATGGAAATTTCAGATGGATATTTTTGCTGGCGTTTTAAGGGTTAACCATCTGTATGAATATGTGTTTTGGGTACTCAAAAGTATGGTCTCAATGAGGCAGTTATTATGAGTACCCACAGCATATGTTTTGGTTGAGAAATAAGAAAATGTATCTTAATTATGCACACTTATCTAAAGGCCTGTGAACATTTTCTCCTGATAACCTTTGAAAACCATGGATCAGGGGGTAAAAATTAACCCTTTACCTGCTAGTGACCTATTTTGTTGCCTGCTAATAATCTTTGCAAACAGTTTGGACCCAGATCAGGCCCGACTAAATGTTGGGCCAGATCTGGATCCAAACTGTTTGGCACTGATGGTATTGCTGAAAAAAAAACACACCAGACATTAAAATCTCATTAAAGAAAACCCAGCATGCATTGTGTTAAAAACACCATTGTCATGGGGTTTGCTATGCCCCACGGGCTTAGTAGAATATATTTTATACAATAGTTTTAAAGATTTTTTTCTTATGCATTAAACATCTGAATATATGATACTAACACCTAAACGAAGGATTTTATTTATGTGAAAATAATCAGATATATATCACTAATGCTGCTGTTCTCTGCATGTCCTCATGCTGTAGGCTGAATTATTGCATAAAAAGCTGCATTAACAAGGAAATTCCCACGCTGTTAATGTACAGCTTTTTTACGTTATGTATACACATTCTGGGGCTGTCACAAAAAAGTTGACGTCATCAACAGTAGCGTGCATAGAAGTGAGCATAACTTAGTGGTGTCAGGATGACATAAGTCTTTGGTCTGGAACTTGCGTTTTTAAAATCTACGCATCTTTCCTGCTTTTGCATCTCATTATAGGTACTACAAAAGCTGAACTTTTTATCCATAGATTTCAATAGCAAAATGACTTAATGCAATAAAGGTAATCAAACATGTTTTTCTAATACATTAACATCTGCTACGTCTCTCATGGGTGTTTAAACCCTTGACTTTCCAGCAGATTTTAATGCATAGAAAATCATGTTTGATCGCTATATTGAGTCACATCCCCATATCAGGACTGACACTCTGTCGATTCTGATCTGGATCCAAACTGTTTGAAACTTTGATATTGTTCCTGAAAGAATTGAATTTTTTTTTTGCAAAAAGTCAGCAGAGGACAACAAACGCATGAAAAATTACCCATATAAATAAACTTTCATGTTGAAACATAGAACAAAGAAACTTGTCAGGTCCACCAGTGTAGGATCAGGTATATTATATTTCCATTAGCAAACAGATTAGACCCTGATTAGGCAGCTCAAGAGCTGCCTGATCTGGGTCTGCTCTGTTTGCAAATGCGTTAAAAGGCATCTCTATGCGGTAAAGGGTTAAGCCACTCTTTAAACATGCATGCACGGCTGCCTAGTGGGGCTTTAAGCCCTACTGGTAATTCTTGACACCAGCCTTTATCTACATACATACTTTTTGTGTGTGAGCAGGAAAGGCTCTGGCAAAACTGTCCAGTTCTACAGGCTTGTTGGGTCTTCACTGCTTGCTTATGAGATAAATACCCAAATCTCATAGGCTGGTCATTTGACTGAAGAAAATTGTTTGGGACAGCAAAAGTAGCTTTTACTGTTTGCGTACTTGGAAATTTTTCCTGTTTTTATTTGTTATCTGCTGTTTTTTTTTTTTGTTTTTTTTTTTCGAAATCGACTTTTTTTCAAAATTCTTTCAGGAATACCATCAGTGTGTCAAACAGCTTTGATCCAGATCAGGCCCGATGTCTTGTCAGGCCTGATCTGGGTCTAAACTTTTTGCAAAGGTTATCAGCAGAAGACATCAGTAGGTAAAGAGTTATGTATTTTTGTCACATTGTTATTCACTTATTAAGCACATCTCTCACATGTGTGGCATCTGTTAACCCTTGTCCTGTTGAGGTCATTCAGTTATATCCTGTCATTAAAATAGTGTCGATCCTGGTCAGCCTGCATCAAGAGCTTTGTTCACCTCTACAACAGATGATTTAAAAGTAGACAACATTTTCAGATGCATTTTTGCATGGGCTTAAGCCATTAAGGTTTGTTTTTTTGCATAACAGCGGGAATTTTATTATCAAATGTGTTAAAATCAAAAGAAATCTTGACTTTTTAGTTTTATTCACCAGGACAAGGTTTTTTATGCCTTTTTTGACATGTATTATTCAACTTTTAGGTCACTGTATTGCCACATGGTATGCAATATCCCGGTCTTTTGTAAAGCTTATGGAGATAGGAACCAGTTGGGGACATGGCTAGACAGTAACCTAATAGCTGAATAATAGTATTTATACATATAAGGGAGATAATTCACTCGCCCACTGGTGGTATAAAACATGTTCAACACTTTGTATAATGAAAAAACAAAAATTAGATATGAAATTTTCTTTAAATATGGAATTTGATATTTACAATGATAAGAGATATCTTTTGGAAGTCATTTACCCTTTTCCCGCCATTCACGACATTTGTCGTCTGCTTGATTATAGATGTACTTTGGCAGCCAATATTGCAAACACTATGGACCCAGAGCAGTCTGATCAGGTTCAGTGTTCGCTTCCATGATAGAAAAAAGTACTGTGTGTATGTGAATATATGCAGCAGGCCTAATAAGTAGACGGCATTTTCAGGACAAAAAATATTTGCAGGATAAGGATAAAATATTTTCATTATCATCTACACATGATAGGCCTCCAGATAAGGGTGCGTAATCAAAAATTAATTTTCTTATTTCTCAACCAAAACATGTTTTGTGGCACTCAAAAGAAATGTCTCAATGAGACGGTTCTTTCGAGCACCCAAAACACATGTTAAAACTGACGGCTAAGAAAATATTCACAATTGTAAACTGAAAATGGTGGCTATTGGCACAGGTTTAACTCTTTGTCTACTACTGTCGTCTGCTGATAACCTTTGCAAACAGTTTGAACCCAGAGCAGGCCCGGCAAAATGTAGGACCTGATCTTGATCCAAACTGTTTTACACTCCCATGGTATTCCTGAAAGAATTTTTTAAAAATGTTGATTTTGAAAAAAATCAGCAGACGACAAAAAAGCATGCAAAATTAACATTTAGGCAAAGGTTTAATGCATTTATTGTATACTTACTGCTGAATATTGTTTATATTTCATCCAACTGTGTAGACCATGGTTATATGGGGCATCTCAACCACGTCCACTATGTCCGTCAATAGATCTTAGATAATTTATATTAATAGAGTTCCTGTATAGAAAACTTTAACTCTTTGCCTACTGGGTAATTTTGCATGCTTTTTTGTTGTCTGTCGATTTTTTTCAAAATCATCTTTTTCGAAAAATTCTTTCAGGAATATCCTCAGTGTGTCAAAAAGTTTAGATCCAGGTCAGGCCTGACATTTTGTTGGGCCTGATCTTGGTCCAAACTGTTTGCAAAGGTTAGCAGCAGATGCTACTAGGCAAAGTTAAGAAACATACATATTTGACCGTAAAGTGCCATCCAAAAATTGCAGCAGACGACATTTTCAAGTTTTTTTCCTGCTCTACATAAGCATATAAGACTTGATATTCCATGTGAATCGTCAGCTGGCAGAAGATTTACATGAAATATCAAGATTCCCCACAATATCAAGAAAGGTATCACAATATTTGCTGTCTGCTGTGATGGTGATAGGCATTTTAACCCTTTATGCACCAATCGCAACAAAAGTTGTCTGCTTTTCTCGTCTGCTGAAATGTTTTAGAAGCCTCTATGGCTAACAGTGTGGATCCAGATCAGACTGCTCCTATAGGAGCAGTCTGTTCTGGGTCCACGCTGTTTACTTCTTTACTTAATTCGTCAGTAATGCTAGGCAATTATTTGCAGCAGATTACTTCAGCAGACGACATTTCAAATGCATTTTTTTCTTGGCGCTTTAAGGGTTAAAGGGTTAACGATGAATGGTAAATGATCTAAAAAAGGAACTCTGATTTCTTATTTCTCTCATTTAAAACTTTGGTTATCAGATATTTGACTTTTAAAAAAAATGCTTGTTATAATGGCAGACAGTGTAGAACCTGAAGGAACTGTTCCTTCAAGAGCAACCTGATCTGGATCAGCACTGTTATCATGGGCATTTCTGTTAGAAATTTATGTTCAAATTTTAGAACAGTTATTGTTAATTTTATTTCATGAATTTCATGTTTATTAACCTCCTTATTGTACAATTATCTAGTCAGGTTTATTCACCAGATGCATGTCAGGCCACTTAGGGTAGTCTGGGTGACTTCATAGATTGTGAGTATGCGGAGCACAGTGGTCAATAGGTAGAGCGTTAGACTGGGGATCAAAGGGTTGCTATTTCGAGTCTCACCGCCGATGGAGTCACTGTGTTGTGCCTTGAACAAGACACTTTATCTGCTGCTTAGTGTTGATTCAACCCAGGAAGGACTGAAAATTGTTGACTGGGATGTAAAGAATCAAACCAAACAAACTAAAGATGGTGAGTAGGGTCGTGAGTTTAAACCCCAGCCTGGTCACATGCTCGTGTATGTTCTAAGTACAGTGCAGTCCCATTGTCACTCTGTGTTTGGGGGCCATAGGATTGGAGCATGTTATAACAATGGCGTAGCCAGAAGGCTGAAAAAGTTACGCACATCAAAGGGAGACTAATGGAACAAGCACTGATTCTCTTCAATTGCATTCCTTTTCAAAATGGGAACTTCTATTAAAGGAAAGAATTTGCTCTCATAGGGAGCCAGTTCTTTGCTTTAAGAGCAGTTCCTTATGGTATGGAAATCACTAACCCCATACGGTGACCTCCCTTGATTGTGTACTATTTTCATTATGCAGGTGCATAACTGCTAAATGGGAGCTACACCACTGTATAAGTGAATCTTGTAATAAAGGGACAATTTTACAAAGGGTTTATTGAAATGGTCATTTCTCTAGAATTCCTTTGTAAAATTACATGGTACAGAAAAATTGAGAGCCACAACATGGCCTTGTTATATCAAAATCCATGTTATAATGATTTGTGTTATAAAGGGATGCCCTGTACTGGTAAATGGCAGAAACTGTGTTACCGGATAAATGGTCATGATATGACAAAAAAATTCATGAAAGTGACGTTAATCTCCTAAACAAACAGACAAAATCAGTAATATTGCTTGGTGTAAGTTAAGTTACAAAAATGCAATTACTACACAAACAAGGCTGCAATGACACATAGGTGAAAGTATTTCAGGAGTAATCCTGAATGCAGAACGCTTTCAGTCACAATCAAGCTTCCAGGGCCACTCCTAATATAATAGTGATTAACCTATCATCAAACGTAAAATTTAGTGGCCTGGAACGAATATATTAAGGTACCAAAGCCGTGCATCAACAGCCTGTGAAATGCCTTGTTAGTACATGGGTTTGTGCTTGACGAAACAAGACTGTTAAAAGTGTGCGACAAGGATTTTATGCAATAATTACGGTTAATATCAAGTGTTAAAAGTTCTTTATATTGATATGTACATGTTTCAATATGTATGTAGTTGAAACAAGGCCAGGGTTGTCTTTCCAGAATGAGTGACATCGTCATTCAACTATGTTTTGTTTGAATTTTTCACAAACTAGTCTGTATAATTCAAGGTTGTTCTCTTCAAATAAAACAGAAATTATCCACTTTTGGATGAACAACTGTGATATTGTATATTAAACATAATCCACAGTGTGCAAATGAGTTATGATAATCTTAGATTTTACCAAAGCATTTGTACACTGTATAGAACTTATGTAGGGCCTTAATTCTTATTTATTCTATGTAATGAGAGAGAATTTTTAAACAAAGAAAATAAACTTTTCACATTCCATTGTTATATGCCAAAAGACAAGATGTTGTTTGTTCCAATTTTAACCCATATGCCAATATACAGTCGAATCACATAAATTCGAAGTCCTATGGACTAGAGGTTTTATTTCGAAGAATTGGAATTTCAAATTATAGAGAGGTAGACATAAAAATATCAAACACCCAAAAATGATTATTATAAAAGTTTTTACCTATCAAACATACATTTTTGTTGCGGAAAAGAAAAACGTCTCAGGGAGACGTTTCTTTCATGCATCAAAAACATATGATTTTATAGACACATATTCAAAAAGTTCATAAATAGGTTCTTGTATCTGAAGCCAGTGTGTCCCAAATTTATTTTGAATAAGCAAGTATTTAAAAAATCGGCATTTGAATTTTCGAGTTTTTACTGTATTTTTGTCTTGAAAATGCCGTCTATTTATTGTCTGCTGCATATATTCAAATGAACTCCAGATTACTTTTATTGTGACAGCAAACAGTATTAACCCTGATCAGACTGTTGAGGGTTCATAGTGTTTGCTTCCATGACAAAAATGTTCTGGAATGCATCTGAATAAATGCAGCAGACGTAATAAGCAGACAGCATTTTCTGGGCAAAAAAGTATTGGCAAGATAAGGGTTAAAATAATTGGTTACATATTTTTACAGACCATTGTTATATGCCAAAAGACAAGATATTATTATTTCAGTTTTGTTTACACATTATTTTCAGACACATTTCTCTAAGATGTATGAGTGTTTTATATTCTTCAAATAGATTCATTTTTTTATCAAGAAACTTATGACTAAAAATGTTATTCCTTTCAAAAGATTTGTTGTGGTTACACGTACACGAAAAACCTGTGTAAAACGGCCACTTTCAAAAAGTCCGAAAATTGGTTTTTAAGACCAATTATCGCTTAATGCAGGTCAAAAGTATTGCAGAATGCTCCAAGGGAGCATTCTGCAATACTTTTGACCTTCATTAAGCTACCATTTGTCATTTAGATCTATGTTTGGTCTATTTTTGAGTGGCTGTTTGACACAGGTTTTACTGTATGGTAAATGAGCCGTGACACAAGATTGCCAACAATGTGGTATATGCGACCAGCAAAGCCTCAGATCAGCCTGCGCATATGCGCAGTCTGATCAGAGCCTTTGCTAGTCGCTTGAATATTCTATGAGTGTTAAGCTACTAACTGAACATCATCTGAAGTTCCTAAGCTTAAAAGGAGGCTGCACAGGCTCGTCTGAGTCTACACTTGTCAAAATGCCACATTGTTGGAAGTCACGTGTCACGGCTCAAATGTTCTGAGGCTTTGGTACTTATTGCATCCATGAGCAGCAAAGGCTCAGACAAGCCTGTGAATACATGCAATCTTGCTCCTTGCATAAACAAAGTATGGAAGTAGAGGAAGACTGAGACCAAAAATTTGACCTCTCGCCCCTCTGGATATGTCAGCTTGGGCATTCAAAGGAGGCTTTTGCACATATGTGGTAAGTACCAACATTTTTATGCTAAAAACTCAGAAAAATGCCCTTTGATCTTAATTGATTGCACTTAAAATTTTAAATGCATGATGTCCATCCCAAGTGACCATTTTCCTTCTATCACTAATGATCAATTCTAATGCAATAATGAATGTAATGTGATGTCAGATTGGAAACGTCAAAATTTTTATATCTCTGGAATGATGTTGTTGTTTTTCTCGGCTGGCAAGTTGTTTTAACCTGCCTAGGGACAAAATAATACATTTTCACTGCTTTTTTGAAGGAAAATGTGGCTATTGCTTTAGATTGGGGATAACTATATCGAAAATGTTTATTTTGAGAGGTATATTGTCGGATATATGTTTGGAATTCATGTTTCATGGCTACATTAACACATCGCTGTATAACTTAATTTCTGACAGTATATCTGTACATTCACAAATGAAAAATTTTGAATACAGTTATTCCCCTAGATAAACATTTGATATCATCAATGTAAGCATTAATAAGGAGAATAACTGTATTCAACATTTTCATTTAGTGAGGTATATCTTAGGATATATGTTCGGAAATTTAGTTTTAGGAAGACGTGTGAGAGGAGCCATATAGTGTGATTTCTGACTGTATATCAGACAATATACCTCCCCAAATGAACATTTTGAATATGGTTAATCCCATTCAAATTCACTTCTTCGTTTTTATTTACCTTTAGAATCTTTGTTTCATCTCAGATTGGAGGGTTGCAAGCCGCATAAAGCTGCATGTCATCCAACGAAATGGATATCTATTTGTTTGTACAATTAACCCTTTTTCATTCTTATGGATTATCCCATACATATGGATACAATAAGTATGGAATTGTTCATTTTGTATATTAAGGGGTAACCGGTCAAAAGTTCTTTAAAAGGATATATTTCTGTTTCTGAAGATTTTATCTTCGCAAACAGTGCAGACCCTGATGAAATACTGCCTTATGTGGTATTTAATATGGATCTTCACTGTTTGCCAAAGTACCTGTTTACCGGTATCCTGAATGAAAAGGATCAATATACTTATTTATGATTATATTTAAAATATCAAATATTTATTTGTCAATTTGTGGAAAAAAATCAGTCATTTGGAATGGACATAGTGCATTTAATGAAAGTTTACTGTAATAACCCTTGTCCTGCTCAATCTATTTTTATGCTATGAGTTCCCATTTTTCAGCTATTTTGGTTGCATCGTTCCATTTATGATAAGGAATCCACAGTCTAAATAGAAAACAATGTGGATCCTTATCAGTTGGCTTCTTCAGAAATTTGCAATATTTTCTAAAGAGGATATATCTGGGTTCAGCAAGACAAGAGTTAAGGGTGAAACTACAGTCAGTTTATTTTATTTTGTGCATTTGTTTATCAAAAAATGTTAAACTGCCATTATGTAAACATTGTAGCTAGTCCTTTTATATTGTTTTCTTTTATTATCCACACAGAGAGGGGGAGGGGGGTATTTTTGGCATTGTCTGTGCTTCAGTCTTTAACACCATAGACACCTTAGATAAAAAGTTTTATCTTGAGCTACTTCACTCGGATTGTCGTTGAAATATCTTTTTCATAGAATAACAAACATATACAGACCTCAAAAAATCCAGGGGTCGCGAGTTTGATCCTGGCCCGGTCCCATACTTTCATGGAGATTGATCAAAAAATAATTTCTACGGTCATTCTCTTCCCTTCCGCTGAATCATTCATGAAGGGTTGTTGTCAGTTACAAGCGAAAGTATGTGCACGAAGTACTGGTTAACTGCTTGTTAAAGCTTGCCCAGGAAAAAGTGGTTAGGTGAACTGACCGTCCTGCAATGACCACAGGTGTTGACTAGGGACGCAAAGCAACAAAAAAAAAAAAAAAAAAAAAAAAACTCGAAAATTAGAACTTTGATTTTTCAAAATACTTACTTATTTGAAATAAATTTGGGACACACTGGATATATAAGAATATGACCGTTTCATGATCTTTTTTAATCAATAACTGTCTTTGGTAACATGTTTTGGATGCGTAAAAGAAACATCTCCCTGAGAAAAAACACTGATTTTAATTAATTTTGGAAGTTATATAGTTTATGTATACCTCTGTATAATTCGAACTTTCGAAATAAAACTTCTAGTCCCTAGGACTTTGAATTTACAAGATTTGACTGTAACTTTTATTGCCTGTAAAAATTGTAGTTATGTCTCATGAAGGTTTTTTTGTGAAAATAATAAAAGTTTTAATTAGAGATAAAATTCTGAAAGCTTTCAGATGGGGAAACCCAATTTCATTTCATTCAGTGGAAACACTTTAATGGTATTCCTGAAGTAATGTTTTGAAAAAAGTTAAGGTTGAAAAAAATCAGCAGACATCAAAAAAGCATGAAAATTTCCCACATGAAAAAAGATAATAAAAAAATCAGGAGAAACATCAAGTTCATACCAATCTTCAATAACCATTCAGGAATTGCTATGTTGAAATCTGTTGTCCAGAACATTTTAACACTATACCCCCCTGGGAAATTTTTCATGCATTTTTGCTGTCGGCTGTTTTTTTTTTTTTTTTCAAAATCAACTTTTGCAGAAAAATTATTTCAGGAATACCATCTAAGTGTCAAACAGATGGGATCCAGATCAGGGTCCGAATTGTTTGCAAAAGTTTAATATCAGCAGACTACACTAGGAGATAAAGAGTTAAAGCAATTCTAATGATGGGTTTGAGTTTCAATGAATTTGTATTTTGTTTTTACCTGAGGTAAAGAGAAAAAAATTTGATATTTTTCAGTATTTTATAGGAAAATTATTATAATTTATTTTTAGTCATAAAAGGGTAGTAGTATGTAGAAATTAATGAATATAGGGTAGTAGCAATAATAATAATATCAAAATAATAATAAAAAATAATAATAGTAGTAGTAGTAACAGATGCAATAAAGACAAAATTATAAAATGTATTACATAGAGGATCTTACATGAGTGCTCATGTTTTATTGAATTTATTGAACAAGTTGGGGAAAAGAGGTAAAATGCGAGGCTTGCCGAGCATTTTATCTCTTTTTTCGCAACAAGTTTAATAAATTCAATAATACAAGAGCATGAATGTTAGATTCTATTTATCATATGACAAGATTAGTTGAAATCTCATTTCTGATGTAAAACGTTATAATGTTGTCATTATGTACGCAACGTTGTTATGGACGTCATAACGTTTCCAAAAAAACCTGTAAACCACTAGTGGTTTATTGATTTTATCGCGTGATGTTATTTCACTCCCAGACGCGACGTCATATGATAAATGTAATTATAAGACACCAATGTTATTCACTGCTGTTAAGTCATCTAATAAATATATTATTACCACACGTCTTTATTACTGGAATAATATTTGTTATTGAACATTTTTCTTGAAGGGACAGAAAGGGCTTAAACATGGTGTTGATCAGGGTACCATATTATGTATTGATGAATCTGAGTCCAATCTGTAATTTTGCATAAAGCTACTTTGGGGTTTAAGAGCTGTTTAAGAGTTGTTAGAAACATGTATCTTTCTTAAATGCCACAATGATAGTGGAAAGAAAAGATGGCTGGATAAGGCTTGATAGTGATAAATGACTTGATCCCGAGTTTATTTTTCTACTTCTGCGGATGTCCCAGGTACTAAAATCCAAACACAACACCTATGTTCAATGGATCGATGCTGCCAAGGCTGCACATTTTCATGTCAGCCTTAACACTCAGACTGGGTCTTTTTAGGCCTATGATAATGTAAATAAAATAATATTATAGATTTTATAATCATCTGCATGCAGATAGTTCAAGTAAAATGCCAAAACTTATCCTACCAGAAAATGAAGTTGTTTGTTGCAACCATGATTGACACATCAGGGGTAAAGATTGGGACTTCATTTGATTAATGCATTGCTGCCCTTTGAAGGGCACTTTGTCAAGTAGTGTAGACCAAATTCATTATGCAGCATCTGTTCAGGTCGACACTGTTTACTAAGCAAATTCACAATTGATATTGTTATCTGTTATACATTGTACATGTTTAACCCTTAAAGCGCCAACCACAGCTGCAGCAGATGACAATTTTGCAACATCTTTCCTAATTTTCGAAAAAAATAAGGTATATTTCATGAGAATCGTATGCCTGCCAGCAGATGATTCTCATGATATATCATACCTTATTTGTTATTTTTGATAAAAAGCCGCAAAATTTAAATTGTCGTCTGTTCCAAATTATAGGTGGCGCTTTATGTTTTAAATGGGCCTTGTTGAGAGAAAACTGGATTTGTTGTTTGTGACCAAGAAAGGTGCTGACTAGCCTGCACATTGTCACAGTCTGATCATTGGCGTAGCTCCCATTACACAGTTACGCACATGCCTAATAAAAATAGTAACATTCAAGGGAGGTCACCTGATGTGGTAAAAGTGATTCTCCATAGTATAAGAAACTGCTCTTAAAGATAAGAATTTGCTCCGGGAGCAAATTCTTTCCTTTAAGAGAAGTTCCAATTTCGAAAAGGGACGCAATTGAAGAGAATCACTGCTTGATCCAGTAGTCTCCCTTTTTTGGCATTATGGCTAAGCCACTGCTGATCTGCACCTTTGTTATTCACTTTCTAGATAGGATAATAGCTAAACTCGCTACATGCAAAATTTCAATGTTCTAGCTAGTCTCAGTAGCTGAGCAGGCTGATTTTGAGTCTTGCCTGGCATGCGCAGATCCAGAAAGTTTTTCAGAGTTGAAGTTTCATGCTCAGTTGAGTTGAGCATGAAAAAAAGTTGTTTGAATATTTTTTTTTGTTGATGAGGGGAGAGAGGATTCCAATACCACTATAAGTGGGCCATCATCGGCCCGCCAGCAAAACATGATTTAATGGCGTTTAAATGGCCCCAACAGAAAATGGTTTTACAGGGGATCCGGACCAGTTTTGCTAAGAAACCCTATATTTTTGTGGTGGTTGAGGGGTCCGGAACCCCTGTCCCCCCCGGCTGGATCTGTGCATGCCTGAAGGTTATCTTGCAATAATCCCCATATGTTCTATTTTTTAAAAAAGGTTGTTAAACAGATGGACCAGGACCGGCACAGTGCCTAAGCTTCCAGCTGATCAGAGTCTACTTTGGTAAATAGGAGCAGTAAAACCTGAAATATGTAGGGTTAACTCTTTGCCTGCTAGTGACGACACTCAAGGGCCTTGAAAAGTCCTTGAATTTTACCATTTACAGGAGGATTCAACAGTATTTTTGGAGACCTAAATCAGTATAAAATTGTGGTGCCTTTATTTGGTGCAGCATATATTACTACTGGAGCAGGGTTCGCACAGGCTTGAAAAGAACTTGAATATACAGGACTGTCATGAAAAGTCGTTGAAAATTAAATTTGACTTGAAAAGTACCCGAAAAACACTCAAAGGCCTTGAAGAAAAGTCCTTGAATTTTACCATTTACAGGAGGATTCAACAGTGTTTTTGGAGACCTGAATCAGTATAAAATTGTGGTGCCTTTATAAGGTTTTTGGGCTGATCTGGGTCCAAACTGTTTGCAAAGGACAACAAAGGTTGCCGCTAGCAGGCAAAGAGTTAAACTCCCCATCATCAATTTGAGAATAACAATGGCTGAATGGCACTTGGGAGTTTATTAGAATAATCATGATATTCTCTTGTATTTCTTATGGCACTGTTGCTGGTCCCTATTTTTGACTTGTTGTTTCTATAATGGTGAGTCTGTGAAATAAAGTATTAAACATATGAACTAACTGGTTTGTTTGCTTATTGCCATAACTTTTGTCCTGATGAGATTTCAACAAGAACTGCTATTGAGTTGAACTGGGCCATCTGTGCCATGGCCTCACTCTTAATTCATATAGACTGGCTCCAGTCCTTAAAACAATTTTTCATCAATGTGTCATATCATATACTTGTAGCCAATCTAACTCTGATGGCTCTGATGTATAAGAGTGATAGGGAACCAAAGAGGAAGTGACTCACAAAGTGTTGATCGATATAACTCCACAGAAACTTTAAATGCGGAGTGAACGTGGATCAGTTGTTAAGAGTGTTAGACTTGGGATTGAAGGGCTGCTGATTTGAGTCTCACTGCTGATGGAGTCGCAGAGTATGTGTTTTGTGTCCTTGAGCAAGACACTTTATCTGCTGCTTAGTACAGGTTCAACTGAGGAAGACCTGTCATGACATGAATAAAAAATTGTTGACTGGGAGAAATAATCAAATCATTTACACAAACAAACAAAACAGAATCTTTATCAATAAGAGTGAACCTGTAAGCAGATGTTGCAGAAAGATTGTTGCTACTTCTCTGAAAATTTTATGCATTTTTTTTATTCAATAAAAAGTTATGATAAAACAAATATCAATATTTTTGCATCGAGTCTATGAGAAAATTATAGGTGGGGCTTATTTTGACCAGTACAGTACTGGCATTCTGGTCATTTTTGAAAGCCGGATTCCATTTATCAAAATTGCAGATCTTTTAAAAATGTGAGTGAAAAATTGCAATTAGATACATATTTCATAAGCACAAATTATGTCTCCCACCATGGATGGGTTGCAAATCAATCTGAAGAAATTGGCTGGTCAACACGAACCAGTGAAATTTCAGGGAATCATTCATTGATTCAGCCATTCAACAACGACATTCAGCGACGATCTAATGAATAATGGGATAGCTAATTTCTATCGATCCTCCGCCTTCTTTGGAAATAGTCAGTATGGAGCTATATCTATTATATATATATAACAACTATTTTCTTGAGCTCACTCAGTGATGTTGATCTGTCTGTTCATATGTATGGATGTCAGCGCATCTCCCTGAAACTCTATATGGCCCAAAATCCCCAAAACTTTACAGGAATGATCAATGGCCATGCAGTAACAGTTATATAGGAGTGGCCATGGTCAGCCCTGATGCATGTCTCTTCAAAACATGCACATAAAGTACTGTTGCAATTAGTATTCAGGCTTTCAGATAAAGTAATCGGGGGGGGGGGGGGGGGGGGGGGTACTCTCATTTTTCTGCATACGTAGGCTCGGACCCAGCATCTGCCCTTCACCTCAAAAAAATATCAGGAATTTCAAGCACCCCAAAAAAATATTTAAATTTTAGCAACCCCAAAAAATATCCCCAATTCTGTACCTTGACCTTAAGAAAAGACCTTAAAATGCATAGAAATGACCTCTAAATATAGTCCAATTTTGTGGTGACCCCAAAAAAATATCCACAAAAGTTTCATTCCCAAAAAATATTTATTTTTCTGAAAACCCCCAAAAATATCGAAATTCAAAATTTTGAACCCAAAAAAATGGACCGAGCTTATGTATGTATGAAAATATCAGAGTACCCCCCTGTACCTCCCTGGGAGTAATTGCATGTTTAGGCTCAACAAGCTAATGATTAAGTAAGTTCAATGATGAGCATCTAATATTGCCTTTCTTCTTGAGAAAATTTGCAGTTTTCATGGCCTGTAGCTCGCACCCAGTATAAACTGACTGGTCATTGACATACAGGTAAATGTATATATTGGAAATATGTTGTCGTGGCTGAACTTTCAAAACTGATGAATGTTGAAGTTTAAATAATCATATCTCCATTCTGTGATTTTTCTTCAAAAAGAAATGGCTCAATATATTATCGTTAAGACTGTATCTGTTATAATTATCCCTCTTTTTAGCCAAAAAAAGCCAAATTGACCTAAAAAGATGATAAAACTTCAATTTTATTTATTGTTACTTATAATATTTCAACATCTCTGAGCGTGAATAACTTCTTATAATCTAGGATATTGTTCAGAATCAAATTCATTCCCTGTAGTGCTTTGAAATAGCGCTAAAATGAAGCCACCACAACATTTCGTTGTATTTCCGTCAGTGACCAGTCCGTTTATTCTGGGTCCAAGCCTGTAGGCATGCCTATTTAATGCTCTGCTATTTATTTTGATGAGCCTGTGTCAGTTATACTGCTTTGATTACAAATATTACAATTTTGTTATTCATTTCAAATGTTTCGATTCAGTAAATGCAAGTTGGGATTAGGATTAGTAGTAACATAATGTTGGTATAGTAAAAGTAAAAAAAAAAAAAGTTAGGTTCTACCGAGACTTGAACTCGGATCGCTGGATTCAGAGTCCAAAGTGCTAACCATTACACCATAGAACCAGCTGTACATGACGAGCTGAAATATTGTTTAAATTCTTAATGCATAATGAATACAACATACAACGATGTAAGATATTTTACACGATGCAAGAGTTTATTCATATCTATTTTAATGTTATATTAAAATAACTGATATATTGCTGAACTTAATTCGGAAATTTAAAACAAATTGGCCTTGCTTAAGGTTTGGAAAACACCTGGGGAAATCCAACCATTCATCCATAACACCTCCGATTGGTCAGTTATTTAAAGCCGCCGACTCGCAGTCGCATGACGGCGATGTGTCATAAAATTCTCGGTTGAGTCAATACACAACCGAAAGTAGTCTTGAATACACCTGGATTGATAACACACTGTGTCATCAAAGTATTTTACCTGGGATTTGAAGTTGGAATATTTCAACATTCTCTTTGCAGTGTTTTATTTCTGGGAAAGAGGTATAATTTTTGTTTCTAATTGCATTTTATAGAATGATTTACAATCGCGTGACAAATGTCATTTTTTGTTTATCTCCATTTGTCAACAAAGTAAAAAGGGGTGTGTACATGGATGACAGCTCGAAATATCTCGGATATGGCGTACCTTTATATGCATTACGCGAGTTCATATAATCATTTTTACTTGAAAAGGTAAGGGTTTAATATATTACCAATTCATATGCATATATAATTATAAATGTTTTTGTTATTTTTCCACACTATTAATTTTGACATGTGCCTGAGGCATTTAATTGGAAATTCCAATGGATGAGTTCATAAATGTGTATTAGATTGCCCTTGCTGGGCAACACTGTGCACAGAATATTCTCAAGTTGTACAGGTCTAGTGGTCTACAGGTCTTCCATAGGTGACACTGGACTGAGTACAGGTAATTGAGAAAGCATGTCATTTGATTAAATATCAGGTTTGATAAGTGCGCAGTGCCTTTAGAAATTTCATTTAACTCTTTGCATGCCATGTAATTTTGCATGCTACTTTGCCTTCTGCAGATTTTTCCAAAATAACATGTTTCAGAGAGAGTGTATTGATAACCAGGCCTCATAGCAGATTAGCACACAGCAGATGCATGTCTCAGACTGCAAATCCAGGGGTACGAGTTCGATCCTGGTCCCATACTTTCATAGAGATTGGTCATGAAATAATTTCTACGGTCATTCTCCTCCCTTCCACTGAATCAAGAAGGGTTGTTGTCAGTTTAACAAGTGAAAGTATGTGCATGAAGTACCCAGATTAACAGCTTGGTCAAGCATGGCCAGGAAAAAGTGTGGTTAGATAAACTGACTGTCCCGACATGACCATAGCTGTTGACTGGGATGTAAAGCAACAAACCAAACCAAAGCCAAATGAGTGTAAAACATTTGGGATCCAGATCAGGACCGATATTTTCTCGATTGGCTCCGATTGCCTAATCTGGGCCCAAATTGTTTGTAAAGATAGTATCAGCAGATGACACAAGCAGGTTTTAAAAGGTTTACTTTTACCATCCGATGAGTGGACATTCTCAAAAATCCCTTATATTACAATATGCTGATTGTAAACGCATTTGCAAACCCAATGGCTTTTAGAGTTTTAGTTTTTTTGATGGATTCTGTCAACCCCATTGTCTCCAATAAACATTTATTTATAAATTAGGTGCAATTTATGCCCATTCTTTGAGATTAATCAGAATCATAAATGTGTTGCATATATCATTATATTACATTTTACAAGGATTACAGTCACAGAAAAGATTTCGTAGTGCAGTACAATTCAAACCACTCAAAAAATATCCAAAGTGTATGCTCATTAAAGCATATGTGCAATAGGATAAAGATAGTATGGCATGCACATTGTAGCATTGTCCCAATGTTGTACAATATTGATGAATCTGCACATCTGGTCAATTAAGCATTGCATCTTGTCATCTGCTGATAACATTTGCAAACAGTTTGGATCTAGAACAGGTCCAACGAAATGTTGGGCCTGATCTGGATCCGAATGGTTTGCCACTTGATCTTGATCATATATTCCAGACAGATCTATTTTGAAAAGTTTCTGCAGACGTTAAAAATGAATGCAAAATTACACAGCTTGAAGAGTTAAATCTTTATCATCAGATTTAAAAAAAAATTCTGACCCCTATTGAGCAAATATTTGACAGCTTATATGTTGAAATATTGTGATTATGACTCAGTTTGTATAAAATGCATCCTATAAGATATTTTGACAGTTTTGTCATATTTTGACATACAAGTATTACTGTGTGCTCACTGTGCATTAGCTTTATTAATAATTTTACTGAATGTGTTGAATCCTATTGCGCTGTCAAAGACTTTTGGCCATTATAACCGAGTGCACTGTTGAGCAAAAATCATTTGAGATTGTTAAACTCTGTGTGCTTAATCAAATGAATATTTTGGAGGAAAAAAAAAAGTTTTGTAGCAGTAAAATACAGATATAGTCCACATAATTTAAGGACATAATTAAAGGGGAGTGCAGTGGCTCAGTGGTAGAGTGCATGACTCAAGACCGAAGGGCCACAGGTTCGAGCCTAACCGGCGTCACTGCGTTGTGGTCCTTAGTTTGCGTTGTCTTTAAGGCTTTTGGCCATACTGAGTGCACTGTTGAGCAAAAATCATTTGAGATTGTAAAAACTCTAATCTCCTATGTTACTGGCATTTCCAAAAAAAATCTTTCAGCCTCGGAATCCTGTATCAGTGTGTCAAACAGTTTGGATCCAGATCTGGGCTGTTCGTTTTGTTAGGATTGGCATCTGGGTTCAAACTGTTTACAAATGGTATCAGCAGTAAAGAATTAAACCTTCAACTTGTCCCACTAAATGGGGATATATTCTTTTTAGATATATCAGTGTAGATCCAGATTAACTTGCTTCTGATATTCATTCACCAGCTTTCATGTATACAGCTTTAAAGGTGGTTTTCAACCAATTTGCACTCAGATTGCGGTTTCACCAGTTTTCACTCAGAATGACCTTTTATTTATCTTGACCAGTTCACACTCAGAACAGAATTACGAGATGGATCAGAATGGTCAAAATTTGTCACATCGAGTGCAACTGGGGTAAACTCAGCATGCTGGGTAATTTGTCGTCTGCAGATTCTTTTCGAAACGTTTCTCAAAAAACATATCAGGATTACCATTAGAGTGTCAAATAGTTTGGACCCAGATCAGGCCGGGCATAATGTCAGGCTTTACCTAGGGTGGGTCCAAATTCTGTCAGTAAAACCTGTCTTAAGCGGCCACTTTAAAATAGACAAAACAAAGGTTTTAATGGAATATGGTACCTTAATGAAGGTCAAAAGTACTGCAGAATGCTCCTCTTGGGGCATTCTGCAATACATTTGACCTGCATTAAGTGATAAATCGGTATTGAAAACCAATTCTGGTGTTCTTTTTGAGTGGCTACTTAAGACAGGTTTTACTGTATCAGCATTGGATACTTAGCAGGTTAAATGGTTAAAATGAATAGTTTGGAATTAAAAGGAGAGGTTTTTAGCCATTCTGAGTGCAAATGACTTGTTGGGAAGGAGAAGGTTAATTATCATTGATCACTGATCCACCAAAGATATGCACCTCCACAGGGACAATTTGTCATAAAAATGATACCTCAGGGATTAATTGTAAGACAGTCACGATCGTAAACAATACCTTTTAAGGTAAATAAATACCTGTGCACTGTAATGTCTATAAATATTGATAAGTTCCGTAGACCGAAACTTCAAAGAGCGAAATTAAGTCAGCAGAGTTGAATTTAAAGACTCTATAAAACCTCGTAAATTAAAGTAATAAAGGTTTAAAAGTTGATTGGGAGGACTTTATCAGGGTAATTTACGGGGAAGGTTCAATATGTTCAAGGTTTTTATTGGTCTCGTCATTTATATGTATTCATGGTCTGCATTCTATTTGTATTTGGTATTACTAAGTATGGACAATGTGGGATAGGCATGTTCTTTTATTTTTAAAATAACAAGAGATAAAAAAGGAACTTAATCTGTTGTTTTAAAACCACAAACAGAAAATTAAGCAGGTGAGCCTTAGACTAAGTGTCCTTTTTATGGGACATGAGCAAACCAGGCGCGTAGCCAGGCGGAGGCCAAGAAGCCTGGGCTTCAACATCATATGGGCATAGACATGAGAAACCCTGACTAAATTTCTTGATTGCGAACAACAAAGGCGCAGATCAGCCTGCCCATCCGCGCAGTCTGCTCAGCGTCTTTATCATTTGCTATCTGAAAAGTAAAGTAACAAGGTCAGATACCTCTTAATTCTCCAAATATTTTGGTGGGCTTCAACATGATAAAGCCTCTGGCTACACTCCTGCAAACAGTGCAGAACCAGCTAGATCAGAGTCTGAAGTTTTAAATTCTTTTGAAAATATTATGGAAAATGGAGCACTTTGGCTCCAAAAGAGCATGCTCCAGTTTCCATAATATCTTCAAATACATGATATTTTAAGACGTTATTATAGAATAATGGGTTAAGGCTACAGATGAGAAAGCAGATAAAAATGAGAAAATGGTTAATTGTGTGAGGTTCTGGATGGGCTTACCAAAAATGCTAAATTAAGGACAGTCGCATTGTCACAATAATAGTACAGTATATATTCATTGGTTTTGGGGCTTATCGATCGAATCAATTAATTTTGAGAATAAAGAATTATAGATTACAAAAAATAAGGGCTTTAATCACCCTCCCAGAGGTTTTGGATGCATTAACATCTGCTGGACCCCGAGGGTGATCATTGAATCCCGAGCCTGAAAGGCGAGTGTTTTAACGACCCCGGGGTCTTGCAGATGTTAATATATTCAGAAAACCATGTTTGATTGTTATTTTTGCATAAAGTCATTTTGTTACTTGAAAACTTTGGAAAAAACGCTTCCAAAATTTCATTTTTGTATTACATGCGCAAAAGCATGAAGGATTCACAGGTTTTGAAAATGCCTGTTCCAGAGCAACGTCTTACGTCATTCTTGTGGTCATTCTAACACCAATAAATAACGTTCATTCATATGCACACTGTTGATGGCGTCAATTTTTGTTACGGCCTAGAATGTGTAAATGTAAAGAACAAAAGCAGTGCATCAACAGCATGTGAATTGCATGATTAATAAATGGGGTTTTGCCGGTTAAAACATGGCCATTAATAGCGTGCAACAAGGCTTTTTATGCAATATTTTTCAAATTATGTACTCTTACCAGGACCTATCGATGTCAGAGATTTAGTAGGTTTTTTTCTCACAACATGGTCCATTGTAATCTTGCATAAATATTAAAGGAATTAACTCTTTGCATGAGCTGGGGAATTTTGTATGATTTCTTGTTGTTTGCTGTTTGTTTGGTTTTTTTTTCAAACGCAACCTTTTCAAAATATCATCAGAGTTCAAACGACAAGCAAAGGCTCTGATCAGACTGCACATATGCGCAGGCTGATATGAGCCCTTGCTGGTCGCACATACCACATTGTTGGAAATCTCATATTGTGGCTCAATTGATTACTGTGTTTTAATTTTTGATACTCACATGCAGGGGAGCGCAGTGGCTCAGTGGTAGAGTGCTTGACTCGAGACCGTAGAGCCGCGGGTTCGAGCCTCACCGGCGTCACTGCGTTGTGTCCTTGAGCAAGACACATTTATCCTAGCTTAGTACTGGTTCAATCCAGGAAGACCCGTCCCGCATAACTGAAAGATTGTTGAGTGGACATAAAGAATCAAATCAAAAGATACTCACATGCAACAAAATCAGGCTTTCTTGTGACAAGGCCCATGTGTTATAAGATCTCTTTTGAAATTAAAATTTTCAAATTTTACCTCAGTGTCAAGTAAATAAAAGTAATTATTTATTACTATAAAATGTACTTATATTAAGTATATACTTAGATGTTAATATGTTATCCTTACCCTGCTGTATCTAAATATAATCTTTCGGAGTAAAGCAGCCAAGTTATAAAGACTATAACCACACTGGTAAATGTATACGTCGATTTGCTGGTATTAATGCGTATTGCCGGTACTTCATATACCGGAAGTGGTCGATATTGGTGTTAATACTATATAGAAAAACATGCCATATGCCTAAAGGACTATAGAATTAGACCATTTTTAAGTATTAGGCATGCACATGGCAATTTATGTAATCATTTAGGAATAGATTCGAGTACCGATCTGGATGATCGGTACTCGAATCTATTCCTAAATGCTTACATAAATTGCCATGCACATACTGAATGCTTAAAAATGATCTAATTCTATAGTCCTTTAGGCATATGGCATGTTTTTTCTATATAGTATTAACACCAATATCTACCACTTCCGGTATATGAAGTACCGGCAATACACATCAATACCAGCAAATCGACGTATATATTTACCAGTGTGATAACCAGCTTGGTAAGCAAAGCTTGGGGCGTGACTGCTATAAATGTGAAAAATACAGGTCAACACCCAGATGTCACAACGGATCTGTAGTAGACTGTATGCTAAATTTCCAGACAACATAATAACTATTTTCATTCTGGATACCGATAAACAGGTCTTTTGGCAAGATGAAATCCCACACAAGGCGGCATTTCATCAGGGTCTTAACTGTTTGCTAAGATAAGGGACAAAATTACATTATTTTATATATATTAAAATGATAAGCCTAAGTTAACCTTGACCTAGTTTAACATAAAGTGAAGATCCAGGGGGGGGGGAACAGGGGGTCCGGACCCCCCCCCCCCCCTTAAAAATCACAAGTTATATGGGTTTCTATAGGGAATAAGCAATTGGACCCCCCCTGCCCCCCTGGAAAAAGTTGGACCCCCCTGGAAAATGTTGGACCCCCTCCAGAACCTTGAAAAATGATAGTTTTCTTTGAAATTAACCATTTGACTTCTGTTAAATAAGCTGAGGACTAAATAAAAAACGTTGTTAGAGGTTTTTTTTTGTCAGATTGACCTGGACCCCCCTGAGGAAAGTTCCTGAATCCGCGCATGAATATTATTAAGGAGATCTTGTAACTGGATATCAGGTGAGCGCTTCATGACCTTCAGGCCCTCTTAAGTTTTATCAATCAATAGGGATTGAATCACATACTGACCAGTGTGTCTTCTGACTTGTTTACTGAATATTTTGTTGTCATTTTATAAGCAGGCTAAGCTAATAGGGGAATGACTTTGATTAAATTAGTGATGACCAGTGATTTAGAAGTTAACTTAAATTTGCCTCAAAACATGTTTCATATTAATAAAAGGGCTTTTTAAAAATTATAATTTCTAAAAAGTGAGAAATGCATACACATACATGTTTGTCCATGGTCATCTGACGTTGGATAGCTCTGACAGTTGACAGGTTTAACAAGGGCAGGTGGGTACATTTTTTCCTGGACACAGTTCATTTTTTAAAGTTCACCCGAGGTCAAAGACTTAGACAGTTAGTAATGAAGCTTTCACATAGTTATATGGTAGTAAATCAGATGTCGAGATAAGAGTGATCAAGAGTGCTATTTTGAAAAAAAAATTGTTTCTCAACCAAAACATTGAGTAGTGAGTACTCAAAAGAACTGTCTCAGAGAGACGGTTCTTTTGATCACCCAAGACAGTCAGGTAAGAAAATAGCTACAATTTTACTTTCTAAAAATTTGCTTTTTTATCTGGACAAATTGCTCAAAAATTTCAGAATTTAGTGAGAATATAAAAGCAGAGGCGACAGTGCAAGATCAAATCAGGCTGCTGCTGCTGCTGAAATTTGAGCAGCCTGCTGATTGTGAGCTACATACATATGAACTTAAGTAGTCAGACATTTTGGCAAGCAAAGGGTACTACTTGCAAATTGGGTGGCTAACCAGTTTTCAGTCATGTCACAACTCAGCAGTTTTTGTTCAGTACTTGTGGAGTCAGCATATTCATACTTTTGTCAGTTACTGACAACTGTTCTTAAATCAGAGGAATAATGTCTACAAAAGTTTGTGGCTCAACTGGACTGGATTTTTTCAAGCTGATCAACTTAAATGCTACCAACTGCACTGAAAGCACGGATTCTGGACACTGTCTGGCATCACAGTTAATTTGTGTTTGTTCAGGTTTCATTACAGTGCCAGTGCCAAATGTAGTTCTTAACTTGAGAGCATGTTCAGTGGCTTACCCGAGGCATTTTACAGAAAATGCACTCTAGATTGGGGTTGGGGAGCAAAGCCCTGGTTTTAGAGCATTTACAGGGCTAAAACGAGCTCCCAAGACACGCAATTAACTCATTGCCCACTGAGTGTTGTCTGCTGATATTTAAACCTTTGCAAACAGATGTAGTTCCTGAAAGAATTTGAAAAATTTGATTTTGAAAAAAAATCAGTAGACAACAAAAAAGCATGAAAAATTTCTCAGGAGGCAAAGAGTTAATAATATGTATTAGTAGCATTTTTTCTTCCAAAAAATATATAAAGTAAGTAGCTTTAGAAACTATACTGGCGGCACTCAGAGTTATTCCTACATGTATTTTTGTGTACACATAATGTACATCCCTGATGTTATTCAGTGTAGATCAAGGTCAGGTGCCACATTCTGCAGGAAAATTATGATTGATCATAACTGCATCTGCTTAATTCCAATTAAGTCATGAACCAGCAACCCCATTTAATTGTAGGATTTGGTATTAAAATTCTCCCAAAAGTTATTTCTATGAGAAAGTGGGGTCTTACAATATTAAAAGTTTTCTTATTAAAGCAAACGTATATGAATACCGTATTAACCTTAATTTACAGTGCATGCTCAATATGTTCTGAATGGAAACTCAAGAAACTGTAAAGTTTTTGTAAGTACATGAAAGAGTACTAATATTTTTGTTTTGATTATAATTTATAAGCTTGTCGGCCACACACAGGTTGGTGTCTAGTAATTCAATAACTTCAGTAAGCCCTTGATGAGGGTGTCAATGGGGTTTACTGATTAGCGACTTGTGGCCCTAAAATTTAACGATGAGCGAATTTTGGCCCTAAAATTTAATGGTTAGTGATTTTGTAGGGTTAATTTTACTGAATAGCAAAATGAGAGGTGCTAGTGATTAACTAATTTCGGCCTAAAATATAATGATCAGCGATTTTGGGGAAAATACATGTAGCGGATAGATGAATGACACATTTTAATGGTTAGCGAATTCGGTGGAAAAAAGTTATTCCACTTCGTTTTTACAGTAACCTATTACTGATGGCTAATTTTTACCAATTACTGAGTTTGGGCCTAAATTTTACTGATTACTGATTTTTGGACCACAATTTTACTGATTAGCATATTTGGGCATAAATTTTACTAATTAGCAATTTTTGTGTCTAAATTTTACTGATTAGCGAATTTTGGGCCCATATCTTGCTGAGGTACTTCATTGAGACCCTCCTAATGATATAATATGGGTCATTATATGATTTAGCAGACATGTATAATTTTTGCTTTTTCAGAAGCAGAAAGATCAGACTCTACAGTATTGTTTAACATTGAGTGCTTACTATTTATTCCAGGGCGGGGGACTGGGTACTCACTATATAAGTGTGGGTAGAGATCTCTGCCAATCAAAGGGTCTTATAATTTTTCAGAGTATGTGTGTTTGTACGTATCGTCACTAAAAATCAGGGAAGGTATTCAAAAATACAAATATACCTGTCTGGAAATGAATTCATACATGTGATGGTAAACTTTTAAAAAAAAGAACAAAAAATAAACTAAAAGATAAGTCACTGCGAAATAGAAAAGATAAGGCCCGTCAGATTATAAAACTTTTATCATGATCAACTCAGCTGAGTACAAATTGATCCTGCTCATAAATGTTGAAATGCCAACAATTGTTGGCATTTTAATTCTAACATTTATTAGCTTGATAAATACAACATCTGAGAGACCTAAAGCAAGCATCTTTATTTGTCGATATTTTAGTTTTTATGAGCAGTTGAAATTTTGTGCTCAGTTGAGTTGAACATGAAAAAAGTTCTATAACCTCGGGACAAGGACTCTTATTAGGCCAAAATTGAGCACAATTATGTAACTATATTGTTTTTCTATGACAGGGACCCCTGCCTGTTTAAATTTGTTTCCAGGCAACTTGTAAATGCTTAAGCTCAAGAGTTGTTTCCCTTGAACATGCATCCTTTCCGCTTAATTGCAACAATGGTCTGGTAACCTTTGAAGTTATTTCCCATGGAATATGAGACAATAATTGCATTGCAGACCATGGGTAATGACCATTGTAATACAAAAAGGTACTTTACTTTAGATTGTTGATGAAGACTTTAGTCATCTACGGATTTATTTAAAAACTCTCAGAAGCTATCAGAGTAGATCCAGATCAGAAAGGAGCGGTGAAGTTAGCATCCCTTAAAGCTCCAATCACAACAAAATTCCTCTGCTTTTGTCGTCTGCTGAAATGTTTTAGGAGCCTTTCCAACAAACATTGTAGACTCAGATCAGACTGCTCCTATAGGAGCAGTCTGATATGGGTCCGCACTGTTTGTCCAGTTAAATAAAAATGTTATCAAAAATTTGTTGCAGACAACAAATGCAGACGGAATTTTCAGATGAATTTTTTTTTTGCTGGCGTTTTAAGGGTTAACTTTATGCAGCAGACAACATTTTAGCTGCATTAACTCTTCAAATTTCCAACTTGATCTTCAAATTGCCGTGCTAGCAGTTTGGACACTGATCAGGACTGAAAAAATGTTGGTTCTGATCATTTGACACTCTGATAATTTTTTGAAAAAGTTTATATCAACAAACGACAACACAAGCATGAAAATTACCCAACATGCAGAGTTAAATTTATCTCAAAACAAAATGAGTATAGGCCTAAACTAGTCAGCAAAGTTTTAAGGCAAGCATGTAACGCTATTGAACTCGGAATGGCCAAAACTACAGGCCAACAATATTGCACACAGAATGGCCTTAAATTAACTCGAGAGTTTGGGCTATTCAGCATGCAATATGGTAAACATTGGTAAAATTTTTACTATGTTAAAGATTTGTCACGCTTTCGGTTCATTTATTTTGACACTTTCCATCATATTGCTCCACCAGTTATACACAATCGAGACATTTTTTATTATAAATCGGTGTTACATTATATATATACATGCTATTTCTGATTACTTTAGTTACTCCCTTGTTTCGGGATCATGTAAACCTATGTGTCATCCCTTATGAAGCCTCAATTCCATCTAGTTTGATTCATTCACTTGTAGTCATAATTACCAATCATGTTGAAGGGCCAAGTTTCAAATCTTCCAATTAAAGTTTTAAGTTTCATCTCCGTAGACATGTGACATTCATTGAGAAATTCTGAAACTCGTCTGTGAATAGATCAAATCCTAATAACTTAAAGCATCTGCTATAAGTCATTGCCTCAGAGAGAAAATAAGTAATAAGATACAGTCAACCCTCTTTATAACGACACTGTTTGTTCCAAGCTATCTTTGACGTTAAAGTGAATTTGCTGTTATAAAGAAATTCTGACCATTACCAGATTTCATCATAATAATCATTTGGTAAAAGAAAATATTATACAAATAAATTAAAATGCTATTACTCCAAATGTATACATCAGTTTATATTCATATTGCATCAAAATGCACAAAGCTCCCCACTTATCAAGTGAGACAGAAACCTGTTCATGCAAAAAGACCTTGTTCTGATCACAAAATTGTCTGACACATGGCAACAATTCTGTTAAAATGAATTTATTTTCAACAGAAATTGTATATCTGTTCCCAGAAGTTACTGTCGGTGTCTTTAAGTGAATATTCTGTTATAAAGAGGGAATTTTAATGGAAACAGATCCGTTCCCAGCAATTTTATGTCGGATATTGAATATTCTGTTATAATGAGTGACGTAATAAAGAGTTTTGACTGTACCAGCTAAGTCATAGCCTTAGTAAGAAGACATGTTACTGAAGATACCTGCTTATTATGTCATTGTCTCAGTAAGGAAATAAGTAATGAAGATATCTCTAAAGCCATTGCCTCAGTAAGGAAATAAGTAATGAAGATACCTGTAAAATCATTGCCTCAGTAAGGAAATAAGTAATGACAATACCTGTAAAGTCATTGCCTCAGTAAGGAAATAAGTAATGAAGATACCTCTAAAGCCATTGCCTCAGTAAGGAAATATGACCTTGACCCTGTTTGGTATTAGGTGCTATGGCAACAAAAGTAATGAGGATGCCTCTAAAGCACTTGCCTCAGTACGGAAATAAGCAATGAAGATACGTCTCAAGCCATTGTCTCAGTAACGAAATAAGTAATGAAGATACCTCAAAAGTAATTGCCTCAGTAAGGAAATAAGCAATGAAGATACCTGATAAGTTGTAGCCTCTGAGTCAGGAAATAAGTAATGAAGGTACCTGTAAAGTCATAGCCTCTGAGTAAGGAAATAAGCAATGAGGATCCCTGTAAAGTCATTGCCTCTGAGTAAGGAAATATGTAATGAAGATACCTCTTAAGCCATTGTTTCAGTTAGGAAATAAGTAATGAAGTTACCTCTAAAGCCATTGCCTCAGTAAGGAAATAAGTTATGAAGATACCTCTAAAGCCATTACCACAGTAAGGAAATAAGTAAGGAAGATACCTCTAAAGCCATTGAATCTGTAAGGAAGTAAGTAAAGCTGGTACCTGTAAAGACATTGACTCAGTCAGGAAATCAGTAATGAAGATACCTGTAAAGTCATAGCCTCAGTAAGGAAATAAGAAATGAAGATACCTCTAAAGCCATTGCCTCAGTAAGGAAATAAGTAATGAAGATACCTCTAAAGTAATTGCCTCAGTAAGGAAATAAGTAATGAAAATACCTCTAAAGTAATTGCCTCAGTAAGGAAATAAGTAATGAAGATACCTGTAAAGTCATTGCCTCAGTTAGGAAATAAGTAATGAAGCAGGTATCTTCATGAATTCTTAATTGCCTCAGTAAGGAAATAAGTAATGAAGATACCTCTAAAGTAATTGCCTCAGTAAGGAAATAAGTAATGAAAATACCTCTAAAGTCATTGCCTCTGAGTAAGGAAATAAGTAATGAAGATATCTCTAAAGCCATTGCCTCAGCAAGGAAATAAGTAAATGAAGATACATCTAAAGCCATTGCCTCAGTAAGGAAATTAGTAATGAAGATACATCTAAAGCCATAGCCTCAGTAAGGAAATAAGTAATGAAGATACCTATAAAGTCAATTCCCTAGTCAGGAAATACGTAATGAAGATACCTATAAAGTCATTTCCCCAGTTAGGAAATATTAGTAATGAAGAACCCTTAAAGTCATTGTCTCAGCAAGGAAATAAGTAATGATAAGATACCTGCTTATATATAAGTGATTGCCACAGTCAGGAAATAAGTAAATTATATGAAGATACCTGCTTAAGTCAGGAAATAAGTAATGAAGATACCTGCTTAGGTGACATAGCCTCAGTAAGGCTATCAGTAATGAAGATACCTGCTTAATAAGGCTATAAGTAATGAAGATACCTGCTTAAGTCATTGCCTCATTGACGAAATGCGTAATGAAGACAACAGCTTAGAAATAATGAAGAAAACCTGTGCTTAAGTGATTGCCTCAGTGAGGAATTGAGTAATGAAGATAATCATGTGTGTATGTGTGTGTTTAACATCCCACCAACAGCTAAGGTCATATGGAGACAGGGCTTAGTAACAGCTTAAAGTGGCATCATATAAAAGCAGGAGATCTAACGAGCGACCCCTGATTTACAAGGCAAGTGGTTTACCCACTAGCGGTTCAGAAGATAATCATAATCATTTTCTGCATGGTCATCTAATATTTATAGACTTGAACATCCCTTTTGCATAAGCTACTGATATATAGATCACCCGTTGACTTTGAGTTAAGGGGAGTCAAAGTAGCTGTATTGTTAGACATGTTTAGGTTAATGAGATATGTACACACTGGGGCCAAAAGTCAAAAGGACACTTAAGATATACATATTAGACAACATAGCTCCAGATAACCCAAAACATTGGAGCGTAACAAACTACTTGAATACCTCAACCCTTTGTATGTACCTAAAGACCATCAAAAGGAAGATGCATGATCAGCGAATACCCTTATGAAATGCTGAAAAATGTGTCATTTCATCAAGGTCTACACTGTTTGTTGAAGATCAAAAGATCTTCAGAGACAGAAATATATAATTTGAAAATTCTAATTGTGGCCCCTTAAAACAAATATATAATGCTGGATGATCCCATCCATTTTATTATGTTCCCCAAGGGAAAGTATGATTATATATTGTGGCAATTCCGTACCCCAGGAGCTGATTATAGTCGCCGATTCGTATGTCTTTTCATCTAATTCCTGTAAATCCTGTCTATGTGATTTCTCATCAACTTAGAACTGCATGACTCAATGACAAAACTCCACAAAAATCTACAGTATCAAGAGGCGGATGATATTTTCTGGAGTTATGGCCCTTTGATAAATCTTGTGTTTATTAATCCTGTAAATCTTATATGTGTGGATTCTCAGCAACTGCTGGTTGGATTTCATTGAATTTTAAGTGGAACATTCAGGCTGGATTTCATTGAATTTTCAGTGGAACATTTTAGTATCAAGAGTTACAGAGGTGATTTTTTCCAGCATTTTATGCATCAATCAAAGAGTTATGACTTTTTGATAAATCTTTGAATTGATTGTTCCTTGAAGCGTCAATCACAACTGCAGCAGATGACAAATTTTGTGAAATCTTCCTTAATTTTCGAAAAAAAAGAAGGTATGATATTTCATCCTTATCATTGTATCAGATGATTTTTACCAGAATTGTGGCTGCTCAGGCTTACCCTTATCTGCTCAAATTTTGTCCGCATGTCTCCTCAGTAACCACAGTTTGTCGATTGCCCTGGAATTGGCAGACTCATAGGTTCCCCCTGAGGAAGCATGCTCTCCCCCCCCCCCCCCTTCCCCCCTCCATTAAACCTCTAACACTGTTCAGAGCCCTATATGGCTTATAAATGTTCAGATGATGACAATGGTCTCCTGGGGGTAATGCCCCATTCCCTACCATAATAAATGGCTTCATTATAATAGTCACTAAAATCAAAACAGGTACCTTTGAGAAATCAAAGTTTCAAAAGTTGGAATCAGCAATTTTAAGTGTACATGTATTATGTATTTTCAGATAGAGAATTTGTGGATTACTTGCATTTACCAAAACCAAGTAGCGGATGAACAGTTTGTTGGTCAGCTCTTGCCAAAACATACAGCAAATGACAGTTTAAAGCAGTAAGTAAAGTAAAAATTTGAGCCACAACATGAGATTTCCAACAATGTGGCATTTTGACTCAAACGAGCCTGTGCAGCCTCATTTTAAGCTTAGAAACTTTAAATGCTGTTCAGTCAGTAGCTTAACACTCATAGATTTTTTTGTTTGTTTGATTTGATTATTTACGTCCCATCAACAATCTTTCAGTTAAACAGGGACGGGTCTTCCTGGGTTGAACCAGTCCTAAGCTAGGATAAATGTGTCTTGCTCAAGGACCACAACGTAGTGACGCTTGTGAGGCTCGAACCCGCCGCCCCTTGGTCTCGAGTCAAGCACTCTACCACTGAGCCACTGCGCTCCAACACTCATAGAATCAAGCTAATAGTAAAGGCTCTGATCAGACTGGGCATATGCGCAGGCTGATCTGAGGCTTTGGAGGTCGCACATACCACATTGTTAGAAATCTCATGCCATGACTCAAATATCTAAATTTTCTAGCAAATTAATCTTTATATCGCCACTTTTTTTTGTCCTGAAAATGTTGCTTGCTTTTTACGTCTGCTGCATATATTCAGGTGCACTTTGACTAGATTTTTTCATGGAAGCAAACATATATGAACCCTAAAATCAGACTGCTTCCAAGGGAGCAGTGAGTCTGATCTGGGTCCATATAATGTTTGCAATAAGTCTGCCACAGTTGACATGACAAAAATCATGAAAAATATTATTCCCAGCATTATCCAAGAGTTTTTCCAGATTATTCAGAGGTCGCAACAGCTGTCGTTGTTTCTGTGTGGAGTTGGTAATTAAAACCATATAGCGCTGATATTTGTTCATATTCTGGTCCTTCAGGAATATTGTGTGCTGACGGAAAGCAGAATACTGCTTAAGCCGGCGCTAGGGGCCGTGAGAATTGTTGCACTTTCCATTTGTTCTCATACAAAGTCACTCTGCTGTTTTCTAATATTGTAGGTTCTCTCTATTTCTATTTCTGAGGGATTATTTTAAGGAGCTGTGACTTAACCCTTAGCATGCTGGGTAAATTTTCATGATTTTGTTGTCATCTGCTGACTATTTTTAAAATCAACTTTTTAAAAAAAATCTTTCAGGAAAACCGCATCAGTGTCGTTAACAGTTTTGGATCCAGATCAGGATTGACATTCTGTCCAGTCCTCATCCCAGGGTCCAAACTGTTTGCAAAGGTTAACGTAATATTAAGGATCTCAAAATTCAGTGCTAGGGCATGCGCGGATCCAGAAAGTTTTGTCAGAGGGGGTCCAACTTTGAGCGTCTGCTGGCGTGCTGATGATGGCCCAACATTTAAGCTGGCTTGGTAGCTTTGTGATTTTAAGGGCATCCAGACCAGAATTGCTAAGAAACCCCATAATTTTTGTGATTTTTCAGGGAGTTCCGAACCCCCTGCCGCCCCCCCCCCCCCCCCCCCCCCCTCTGGATCTGCACATGGTCCTAACTGTTTGCAAAGGTAGTAACATAATAAGTCAATGGCAAAAGTCAGTGATAGGAAGGAAAGACCAAGTTAAGGACTGATGAAAGTGGCATAACCCCCTAAAACAAACATTTTCCTTTAGTTAAGAGTGCGTACCAGAAATATAATTTTCTTATTTCTCAACTGAAACATATGTTGTGGGTACTCAAAAGAACGGTGTTGATGAGACGGTTCTTTTGAGCACCGGAAACATATGCTAAAATTATAGGTAAGAATTTACAATTTTACGCTGAAAATTTTTGTTTATCTAAACCTATGTTATATGTATTATCTGGAGAATCTTTGTTTATTACTCAGTGATCATTATGATAATGGTACTTATTTTATATCCTGATCCATCTTCCTGTCAGTTTATCATTGATATTTTATGGACCCAACACTTCAAAAAAAAAATACAAGGGTCAACATAGACCTCTCAAACGTTTTTGTCCCATTATTTTTAGTGTCTCTTGATACTCCAGTGCAGTTGTTTTGATTAAGTAGCACATGCTGGGGAATTTTTTTATGATATTTTGTCGTCTGTTGAACTTTTTTCAATTTTTTTTCTTCAATACTTGTTGAGGAATATCACCAAAGTGTCAAACAGTTTGAATCCAAGGCTGAGTTGCTTTAGGCGAGTGCTTTTCATCTCAAGAAAGCACTAATTTCTGAAGCAGTCTGTTGTGCAATGATGTCCATTACATTTGTTTTACGCATGCACAAAACTTAGCGCTACAGAGTGCTTTGTCTCTTCAACTGTTGCCCAACAAAGTGAGAGTCTGCTTGAGTCATGTATCGCTGCAAGTGCTTTTTTGCAACATACTGTTGTAAGCAGTTTGCCACAAATTATGGGTGCTGTTGCACTCGCCTTATGGAACACATCTCTGATCAGGCCAGACATTCTATCATGCCTGATTCGAGTCAAAACTATAAAACTTTATAGAGTTTTACCCATTCTGAGTGCAATAGGGTAACATACAACCTTGACATCAGCATTTCTTGATAATTATAACGAATATTCATGAAGTTAATGTTGTGGCAATATTGTGTCAGGTCTTGCTGTCCACAGCGGAGATGTTTATATTTTGTCTGAGATTTATGAATATCGATGATGACCTGTCAGCTATATACTCACACAAACATCATTTTTGCATATGTATATATAGAGCATCGTAGACACAACTTACTATTTTTAAGGCACACCAGACTTCTGTGGTTAGATTAAAGTGACATCTTCACAAGCAAATTAACCATTCGGCTTAGATAGTGAATCATAACCCTTGGTAGGACAAGATAACATTAATATTGCACAGGGGCATAGTTAGGCATGTAGGGTGCATCATCATCATCTGCATCATCGTCTGCACCTTCATCATCATCATCTGCACCACCATCATCAATCATTACCTGCACCCATCATACATCATTTGCATCATCATCATTTTCATCATTATTATCATCTGCATCATTTTCATCATCATTGGCACTATCAGCATCTACATCACCATCATCATCTGCACCATCATCTGCATCATCATCTGTATCATCAGCATCATCATCATCACCATCATTACTGCACCATTACCATCGTCTGCATCATCGTCATCTGTCTCATCATCATCTACATCATTATCTTTATCACCACCATCCACAGCATCATCTGTATCATCACCATCTGCACCATCATCTGTATCATCACCATCCACACCATCATCACCATCTGCACCATCATCTGTATCATCACCATCCACACCATCTGCATCATAATCTATATCATCACCATCTGCATCATCATCTGTATCATCACCATCCACACCATCATATGTATCATCACCATCCACATCATCATCTGTATCATCACCATCTGCATCATCATCTGTATCATCACCATCTAAACCATCATCTGCATCATCATCTGTATCATCACCTTCAACACCATCATCTGTATCATCATCATCTGTATCATCACCATCCACACCATCATCTGCATCATCATCTGTGTCATCATCTGTATCATCACCATCCAAACCATCATCTGCATCATCATCTGTATCATCACCTTCAACACCATCATCTGTATCATCATCATCTGTATCATCACCATCCACACCATCATCTGCATCAGCATCCGTGTCATCATCTGTATCATCACCATCCAAACCATCATCTGCATCATCATCTGTATCATCACCTTCAACACCATCATCTGTATCATCATCATCTGTATCATCACCATCCACACCATCATTTGCATCATCATCTGTATCATCACCATCCACACCATCATCTGCATCATCATCTGTATCATCACCATCCATACCATTCTCTGCATCATCACTATCTGTATCATCACCATCCACACCATCATCTGTATCATCACTATCTGTATCATCACCATCCACACAATCATCTGCATCATCATCTGTATCATCACCATCCACACCATCATCTGTATCAACACTATATGTATCATCACCATCCACACCATCATTTTCATCATCATCTGTATCATCACCATCCACACCATCATCTGCATCACCATCTGTATCTTCACCATCCTTACCATCATCTGCACCATCATCTGCATCATCACCATCTGTATCATCACCATCCAAACCATCATCTGCATCATCATCTGTATCATCACCTTCAACACCATCATCTGTATCATCACTATCTGTATCATCACCATCCACACCATCATTTGCATCATCATCTGTATCATCACCATCCACACCATCATTTGCACCATCATCTGTATCATCACCATCTGTATCATCACCATCCATACCATCATCTGCATCATCATCTGTATCATCACTATCTGTATCATTACCACCCACACCATCATTTGCATCATCATCTGTATCATCACCATCCACACCATCATCTGTTTCATCATTATATGTATCATCACCATCCACACCATCATTTGCATCATCATCTGTATCATCACCATCCACACCATCATCTGCATCACCATCTGTATCATCACCATCCATACCATCATCTGCACCATCATTTGTATCATCACCATCTGTATCATCACCATCCAAACCATCATCTGCATCATCATCTGTATCATCACTATCTGTATCATCACCATCCACAATATCATTTGCATCATCATCTGTATCATCACCATCCATACCATCATCTGCACCATCATCTGTATCATCACCATCTGTATCATCACCATCCAAACCGTCATCTGCATCATCATCTGTATCATCACTATCTGTATCATCACCATCCACACCATCATTTGCATCACCATCTGTATCATCACCATCCATACCATCATCTGCACCATCATCTGCATCATCACCATCTGTATCATCACCATCCATACCATCATCTGCACCATCATCTGTATCATCACCTTCAACACCATCATCTGTATCATCACTATCTGTATCATCACCATCCACACCATCATTTGCATCACCATCTGTATCATCACCATCCATACCATCATCTGCACCATCATCTGCATCATCACCATCTGTATCATCACCATCCAAACCATCATCTGCATCATCATCTGTATCATCACCTTCAACACCATCATCTGTATCATCACTATCTGTATCATCACCATCCACACCATCATTTGCATCATCATCTGTATCATCACCATCCACACCATCATCTGCATCATCATATGCATCATCACCATCCATACCATCATCTGCATCATCATCTGTATCATCACCATCCATACCATCCTCTGTATCATCACTATCTGTATCATCACCATCCACACCATCATTTGCATCATCATCTGTATCATCACCATCCACACCATCATCTGCATCATCATATGCATCATCACCATCCATACCATCATCTGCATCATCATCTGTATCATCACCATCCATACCATCCTCTGTATCATCACTATCTGTATCATCACCATCCACACCATCATCTGTATCATCACCATCCACACCAACATCTGTATCTTCACCATCCACACCATCATCTGTATCATCACTATATGTATCATCACCATCCACACCATCATCTGCATCATCATCTGCATCATCATAATCTGTATTATGACCATATGCATCATCATCTGTATCATCACTATATGCATCATCATCTGTATCATCACTATATGCATCATCATCTGTATCATCACCATCCACATAATCATCTGTATCATCACCATCCATACCATCATCATCTGCATCATCATATGTTTCATCATCATCTGCATCATCATCTGTATCATCACCATCCACACCATCATCTGTATCACCACCATCTGTAGGGAGCGCAGTGGCTCAATGGTAGAGTGCTTGACTCGAGACCGAAGGGTAGCGGGTTCGAGCCTCACCGGCATCACTGCGTTGTGGTCCTTGAGCAAGACACATTTATCCTAGCTTAGTACTGGTTAAACCCAGGAAGAACCGTCCCGCATAACTGAAAGATTGTTGAGTGGACGAAAAGAATGAAATCAAACAAACAAAACAAACAAAATCACAACCATCTGCATCATCATCTGTATCATTACTATATGCATCATCATCTGTATCATCACCATCCACATAATCATCTGTATCATCACCATCCATACCATCATCATCTGCATCATCATATGTATCATCATCATCTGCATCATCATCTGTATCATCACCATCCACACCATCATCTGTATCATTACCACCATCCACATCATCATCTGTATCATTACCACCATCCACATCATCATCTTATCATTACCACCATCCACATCATCATCTGCATCATCATTTGTATCATCACCATCCACATCATCATCTGTATCATCACCACCATCCACATTACTGGGCCGCGTAGCGCAGTCGGTAACGTGTCTGGCAACAGATGCGTGTCTGACTGCAGATCCAGGGGTCGCGAGTTCGATCCCGGCCCGGTACCATACTTTCGTGGAGATTGATCATGAAATAATTTCTACGGTCATTCTCCTCCCTTCCGCTGATTTATTCAAGAAGGGTTGTTGTCAGTTACAAGCGAAAGTATGTGCACAAATTACTGGTTAACCGCTTGCTCAAGCCTGCCCAGGAAAAAGTGTGGTTAAGTGAACTGACCGTCCCGCAATGACCATAGCTGTTGACATGGGACGTAAAGCAACAAAAACAAACAAACAAAACCACCATCCACACCATCATCTGCATCATCATCTGTATCATCACCATCCACATCATCATCTGTATCATCACCATCTGCATCATCATCTGTATCATCACCATCTGCATCATCATCAACAATAGTTTTATCTGCATCAGCATCAAAATAATCATCATTCCCACTCATCAATATCATCTGCATCAGCATCTGCATCATTATCCTCATTTTCAGCATCATCATCATCTATCAACATCATCGATCTGCATGATAATCCTCATCCTCCTTATCATTAATTGAGCCACTGTATGAGAATTCTAACAATGTGACATTTTTGACAAGTGTAGACTGAGACAAGCCTGTGCAGCATCCTTTTAAGCTTAGAAACTCCAAATGATGTTCAGTCAGTAGCAAATAACACTCATAGAATATTCAAGCAACTAGCAAAGACTCTGATCAGACTGCACATATGCACAGGCTGGTCTGAGCCTTTGCTGGTCGCATATACCATATTGGTGGAAATCTCATGTCGCTGCTCAGCTTATTATGTTCTCATAACCTGCATGGATACTGATCTCATTGTGATCCCACCACCCATGCAGGGATCAAGCTAGGGGGAGATTTGGGAGAAGAATTTGTAGTGTCTCCCTTAATATGGCTCACTTCTCCCTATTTACAACTGAGGGAGAAGTTTTAATTTATAGAACATATGGGGAACTCAAACTTTATGCCCCCCGATGGCTTAGGCTGCTGTCCCTTCTCTGGTTCTGTTGTTGTTGACTTGTTTATTGTTACTCCCATTGTGGGAGTCTGTAATTGTTTTTTTGTTTTGTTGTATGTTACTTTATGTCCCTTCTAGTTTTGCAATCATCTTGATGAGGAAGAGAGAGCTGGTTGCTTTGCTTCGTTTGTCTTCCTGGTGTCTTGTGATTGTTGTGTGGCTCTTCCTCGCGGTGCCATAGGTTTGTCTGCAATTTGTGATTGTGGTATTTCCTGATCATACTCACTTACTATTTTAGACCAAAACGTCTCCCTTAATTATAAAGAGGGGCCAAACTTCTCCCTATCTGAGAGCTCAAGCTTGGTCCCTGCCATGCCCATCATAAAGCATGCTCAGTCCAAGCTCTCAGTTTCTAGCAAACGTTTTCAAATTCAAAAGATCTATATGTATATGACTAACATGTCTGATATGCAACTAGCATTGATTTACAGAAGTAACAGCGTCAGTCATCAGGCTTATAGAAGAAACAGCATCAGTCATCAAGCTTTCTCAAAATATTGGTAAAACTGTGATGATTTTATCAATTTGGCAGTCTCAAGCCAATCAAGAACTCAGACAGACCCCATAATCAATGGGGAAAACATGGAAAATACAACCACATTCCATACATTACAAATACAAGCAAGAATCTTATAAATAAATAAAGTCTGATCATAATAATATTCTTGAATGATGGAAAATCATCTTTTTATGTACATGGTTTGCAAGTTGCCAGTAAAGACCCAGATCAGCCTGCACACGTGCAGGCTGATCTGTGTCTTAAATGGCCACATTTACCATAAGGTCCCATTACTCGCTCTCAGATTCTTTATTAGCATATCTTTTGCATGTAGAAAAGATCAAAACTAGAATTTTGATGGTTCAGATTATGAAGACTGCAGTGAATTAATCAGAACACTTATTCATACCTCTGACATCATGGTATGGGCAGGGGTATGGGGGTCCATCAGTTTGATCACTCTAACAAAGTGTTTGCGTTAAAGATATATTAGAATTTATATTATGAAGTCTGACCATTTAATGCAATTCATTTATATTGGTCCTGATGGTAGATATAGGTCAAAGTTTCAATCAGCACCACCCCCACACTGTGGTGTCACAGACTTAGAATTTTCATATAAAAAGCCAAAATTTTTTAGTCTGTTCAGTGCCTATGTTATTCCCTTTTTGGAAAGTGCCTTATCAAAGCTTGCACAAGCGAAATTTTAATTTTCTAGCTAGTCCCTGTAGCTGAGCAGGCTGGTTTGAATCTCACTTTGACAGAAACCCCGAAGACAGGTTTTGTGGCGATGAGGCCCATATAATTATCAAGACCCTTTAATTTCATTTATGCTTAGATATTATATCTAAAGTTTTATGCAGGGCCATCCGGACCCCAGGGTATCTCAAGACCACGGACTTAGAATTTTCATATAAAAGTCAAGTATTTATTTACATTTGAGTTTGCTATAGGCTTGTGGTCAGGCCTGATTTGAATCCAAACTGTTTGACACTGATGGTATTTGAAAAAGTTAATTTTGAAAAAAAATCTGTAGATGACAAAAAATCATGAAAATTTCCCAGCATGCACAGAGTCAATGATGAACTAAGTTCAATCAAGCTGTCATTTCTTAGTACAATCAGTGCATGATACTCAGGTCAGTGGTCCAGGGCCTTTAATGCCCTCTTGTCTACTAATATATTTCATACAGGGTACCATTTTTTTTCTTCAAAAAATTGTTTGCAAGTTTCGACCCTCATTTCAAAATAGCTGACCACAAAATAAAGTCAGATACCATACATATTCATTATCACCGACTGATTCAGTACTTTGTAACAGGTGTGGTATATGAACATTGCTCATCAATGTTGCATGGGAGGGTTGATCAGTAAGTTATCAGTTTGTGATATATACAGAAAAACAAACAACATCAAATCACCTGCTATTAAATATAAATGAATAAAAAAAGAAGGCAGTCATATGCTGGTGAAACTTAGAACTCATATTAATTTTTTTTTAATCCTCAATAATATTTTACAAAGCGGGTCCAATGGTATATATATTTTCCACGGTTCCAGGGGGCCAACATTTTCCAGGGGGTCCAAATTTTTCCAGGGGTCCAATAATTGTTAATTGCTATGGAAACCCATAGAGAACTTGTGATTTTCCTGGGGGTCTGGACCGCCTGTCCCCCCTCTGGATCCATGCATGGTTACTGACAAAAAGTATTTATTTACTTAGAATGCCCCGGTTAACTAATGAGGAGCCTGCTTAAGATAGTATCACTATGTTTTTTGTCGTACTGGTAGGTTAAGGAGTTACGTGAAGTCCAGCTGTATAGTGGTTGCTATCCCTACACAGGGGTCTACCCCCAAGTTAACATTCAATTATTGATAAACAGACAATTTCATGGATATTTTATCTATTTATCATCCCTCCAGATAAATGGATTAACCATAACATATACTATGTAAATTCAGCAACATGCAAATAAATGATTTTTTTTCTGGAAAATTTAGGTATGTGATCTTCATTACCATATTTACACCAATTTTATGACAGACAGGCATGATCAAACGATATACACACTGGATAGGCGGCAATCGAAATCGTAAATACTACCGGCAAACGTAGATCAAAAATCGTTAGAAACAGAGCTTTTGATTGCCATTTGTCGCCCAACTGGCGACAAATGGCAATCAAAGACACTGTTTCTAGTGATTTTTGATCCACATTCATCGATTGTTAAGAGTGTTTTTGATTGCCGTCTATCAGGTGTGGTATGTAAATCTGCTCCTTCTGGATCAAGCTGTCTGATCTGAGGGTTAAATGGTAACAGTTCCACTAGACTGCTGTTACCACTATACATGTTTTGTTTGTTTGTTTGGTTTGATGCTTAACGTCCCAGTCTACAGCTATGGTCCTGTCGGGACGGTCAGTTCACCCACTGGCTGCTGAACAACAATAAATGAAGATATTATATATGTATATTCTTTATTTTTATTTTTGGTTGTTCAGCAGCCAGCAGGGCTCAAAAATAGCACTCGTCCGCTCGTATTTACGAGTGCCTCAGGCTGCAGGGCAAGTGGAAAATTTGATATTTCTAGTGAAAATTAATTTCTTCCCCATATATGCCAATAATTTTTGTGATGCAGGGCAAGTGCCTATTTTAAGATATTTCAAGCCCTGGCCAGTGAGTTCACCTAGCCACACGTTTTTCCTGGGCAAGCTTGACTAAGTGGTTAATTAGAACTTCATGCACATAACTTCGCGTGTAACTGACAACAAGCCTTCTTGAATCAGCGGAAGTGAGGAGAATAGCCGTAGAAATTATTTCATGATCAATCTCCACGAAAGTATGGGACCGTGCCAGGATCAAACTTGTGACCCGTGGATCATTACTGACTGCGTGGCCCAGCCCACAATACCTGTTACACAACTCGTTGGGCTGAAAAATGGAACTGTTCTACAGATAACTCTTGTTACATAGAGGTGACTTTTGTCTTCTGCGGTTAACCTTTGCAAACAGTTTACCGACAGAATATCGTTCCTGATCTGGATCCAAACTGTTTGACACTGGTAGTATTCCTGAAAGACTTTTATGAAAAAATTAATTTGGAAAAAAGTCAGCTGATGACAACAAAAGCGTGAAAGTTAATACCCTGGCATGCGAAGAGCTAATTTTATAATCAGTGTGTGCAGGAGTTCACTCTTAACCTGCTTAGTGTCGTCTGGTGACAACAGTGACAATAGTGTGGATGTGGATCAGGCTGAGCCAATATAAAATTTTGTCACAATGTAATGACTGTCCGTTTCTTTCCTCAGCCCTGTTCAAGAGCACTGATGATCCGTAAGTGAATGTAGTTATTATGGCTGCTTGAAGACCTATGGGGTGCATTTTACGTCCCTGTAAAAGACCCATCTGTGCAAGATCCAACAACAATTAAACTGGCAATGAAAGTTTTACGCTTACCTGGAGTTGGGCTTATACGTGGGCTGTAACAACATTGACAGTTGTTGTTTACTTAAAACTTAAAGATAAAAACATGAAAACTTGTGCATTTTACAGAGTATGGAATGGTACTGTCCTGCCAGCCAAGAGTGACAGTGACGTCATGTTTTGTTTACAAAGTTATCAGTGACTTAGAATCGATAGATCACTTGTGTATTAATCCTATCCGCAGGATTAATACACAAGTGATCTATCGATTCGCATTAGCTCAAGTGAAGTGTACACGTTAGCGTTTTACTTAGCAATTGTAAACAAGTATTACGTCACTGTCACTCTTGGTTGGCATAACATTACTCTATATTTTATAAAATGTCAGATAACATTTATATCATGGCACCATAGGCATGTCAATGGTTATCCAAAAGCTGGGTCTTTTGACTGTACAGTAAAAACCTGTGTAAAATGGCCACTCTCAAAAAGAACGAAAATTGGTTTTCAAGACCGCAGGTCAAAAGTATTGCAGAATGCTCCCAAGGGGAGGGGAGCATTCTGCAATACTTTCGACCTTCATTAAGCTACCATGATTTGTCATTAAGATCTTTGTTTTGTCTATTGTTTTTTGAATGGCAGTTTTACACAGGTTGATCATCATCATCTACTGTCAGCATTTTGAAGCATCTTCCTCTTTAACTCTTTCCTTGATAGTGGTGACTTTGTTGTCTGCTGATAACCTTCACAAATAGTTTGGACCCAGATCTGTTTGATGCTCTGATCATAGTGTTCCTGAAAGATATTTTAAGGTAATTATGAAAAGTCAGCACATGAAAAATTACCAAGCATCCAAAGAGTCACTGACAAGGGTTAATACAAACCACCATAAATTGTTAAAAAGAAAAGAATACCCAAAAATTATCAATATTTTAATCAGTATACAGTAAACCTGTACCTAATGTCTTTTTGAGTTTAAATTTCATTTGGAACATTAAAATAGTAATGGTCACATGACTGAGATGGCCTCATTGCCGGTTATGACTGTTATTATAGGGATGAAATGGTTAAAATAGAGATGATATACAGTTCAAGATGATAACTCTTTCAACAGATATATAGGTAAAGTATAGGGCAAGGTTCATTGACTTATAAATCAAACAAAAAGATCAGTTTGCTTATTCAAGTTCTATAACAAGGTGCCTCTGGCATTTCTGAGGGTTCTGACCCTTAAAGTGGACGGGGATGCATTCAAATTCACCAAAGTTCTGTTCATAATGACAGGTGAAAGATGCAGTGATTTGTCCACCCCCCACCCTTAGTCATAGTGTACCATAAAAGATTGATAAAATTACATTGTATTTTTTTTTTATATATTTTGATGGAAAAACACAGATGGTTTAGACCCAGAACTGTTTGGGAACAACCTTTATGGTCATTGAAGGACTATTTCCTAGGTGTATTGGTAATTTATCTACTACTTAGGGGATAACTGCATTCAAAATTTTCAATTGGGGAGGTTTATCGTTGGATATTAAAGTCGATCATTAAAACAAGATTTCCGACAATATACCTCTCCAAATGAAAATTTTGAATATAATTTCCCCATTCGGGCCCAACATTTAGGATGGGTCTATCAAGGGGTCATAGGTTTAAATGTTGCAGACCCAGATGAAATGTGGTAATATTAAGGCATATCATCTTGTTACGACATTGGCGTAGCACACATTACACAGGTTACGCACGTGCGTAATAGAAATAGTATAAATGGAGGTCATTGAATGTGATAGAAAGTATTTTCCAATCTATAACTCATTAGTCTCGTAAAGGAAAGAATTTGCTCCCTCTGGGAACAAATTCTTTCCTTTAAGAGAAGTTTTGGATTTTGGAAAGGGGCGCAATTGAAGAGAATCATTTCTTGATCCAGTAGTCTCCCTTTGATGTGTGTAACTTTTTCAGAGTTTTGACTACGCCACTGTATGAGTTTCCAGTCCTAAATTTTGGAGTATAGTTTTGTCTTGATGTTGGCCTTTGTGAATATTACTAAAGTCTCAATGGGCTGTCTCCCCTTTCATCTTTCCTCCTTACTTCCTTTAATAATACCCATTTTCAAGTATCATTTAGGCCAGTCACCAAGAGAAAACCCATCTTCTAGGTTTGCAACATATACATATATAGCTTTTAATTAAACCAAATAGTCTGCTCAGCTACAGAGACCAGCTATGATCTTGAAAATTTATATATAGAGCATGCTCGACACAACAAAACACTGTCTTCAGGGTTTGCGAAAAACAAAGGTGCAGCCATTAGCCTGCCCGTCCGCGCAGACTGATTACATCTTTGTTATTCACCTTTTGGAAAGTAGCATATCAAAACTTGCTACAAGCTAAATTCTAACTAGTCTCTGTAGCTGAGTAGGCTGGTTTGGGTATGACCCTAGACAGGTTTTGTCGCTTCAAGGCACATAAACCCCAAAGACAGGTTTTATCGCATCAAGGCCCATAAACCCCGAAGACAGGTTTTGTCACGTCAAGGCCCATAAACAAGATAGACAGGTTTTGTCTCGTCAAGGCCATTAACTCTGAAGACAGATTTTGTCGCATCAAGGTCCTTACACCCTGAAGACAGGTTTTGTCGAGTCAAAGCCCAAAACACCTGAAGACAGGTTTTGTCCCTCAAGGCCCATTAACCCGGAAGACATGTTTTGTTGCGTCAAGGCCCATAAACCCTGAAGACAGGTTTGTCATGTCAAGGCCCATAAACCCGGAAGACAGGTTTTGTCATGTCAAGGCCCATAAACCCGGAAGACAGGTTTAGGAAGACAGGTTTTGTCACGTCATTTAGGCCCATAAACACTGAAGACAGGTTTTATCACGTCAAGGCCCATAAACCCCGAAGACAAGGTCTTGTCGTTTCAAGGCCCATAAACACCATGACAGGTTTTGTCGCGTCAAGGGCCATAAACCCTGAAGACAGGTTTTGTCCCGTCAAGGTCCATAAACCCTGAAGACAGATTTTTTCCCGTCAAGGCCCATAAACCCTGAAGACAGGTTAGGCCCATAAACCCCAAAGACAGCTTTTGTCCCGTCAAGGCCCATATTATCTATGCTGCTAGCAATGTTGATCAGAATGCACACAGTGACTGCAGTCTGACCAGTGCAACTTCTACTGCTCAAATTTTGTCATATCGGCTCACAGGTTTTCTCATGGCTGGGCTCATGCAAAATAGAAAAAAATCCCCATCTTCACAAGGATATACTTTGCAATATCACACCGGATAGGTGGCAATCGGAAACCCTCTTAATAATCGACAAACGTGGATCAAAAATGGCTAGAAACAGTGTTTTCCATTGCCATTTGTTGCCAGTCGGCAATCAAAAAATATGTTTCTAGCGATTTTTTTATCTACGTTGTTGATAGTATTAATGTTTTTGATTGCCACCTATCCGGTGTGAATATGGTAGGCGAAACAATCAGAATGGCAGAACAAATCATAGATCCAGACAAGCAGTTTTTATAAGCGTAAAATTGTTATTTCTTTCTTACCCATCAGTCTGTTTGGGCCTCAAAAGCACCATCTTATCGGTTCTTTTGAGTACCCACAATATATGTTTTGGTCGCGAAATTAGAAAATTAATTCTTAATTGCACACTTATATATCTGTAGGACAGTGATAGGTGTTATGACTATGGCAATTACGGTAACTCTTTTAACTTCCTTCTATCAATTATCTTATATAATACAAAAATATTTCTGTCAGATTCACGAAAGCAGGTCAGTGATTTTCTTATTTTTACATGCAGGGGACATCTTTGTTTCAGTGTGATTCCATTGGCAGTTAAGAAAATATTTTCAGTGTAAAATTTCGTTCATTTTCTTATCCATCAGTTTAAGCATGTGTTTTTGGTGCTCAAAAGAAACGTCTCATTGAGACGTATTTTTTAAGTACCCACAACATAATTGAACTGAGACATGAGATTTTCAACAATGTGGTATGTGCGACCAGCAAAGCCTCAGATCAGCCTGACCGAACAGCATTTGGAGTTTCTACGCTTAAAAGGGTGCTCCACAGGCTCGTCTGAGCCTGCACTTGTCAAAATGCCACATTGTTGGAAATCACATGCCACGGCTCAATTATGTGTTGATTAAGAAATAAGAACATAACTTTCAGTGACAGACTCTTATGTGTTGTATAATATATAGGATAGACTAGAAACTAATTGTATAGTTTGTCTAATAAAATTCTGTTCTGTTCTGTTCTGTTCTTATGAGGGTCTGGATGGGGGTGTCCATTTAAAATTCAGTCCATTATTCATCACATTAAAATTTTGGGTTATTCATTAAAATAAGCCCAAGTATTTTTTGTAAAATCTGATTATTCACTATTCATTAATTTTTTTCTTTTATTCATTAAAAAAATAGGATTATTCACTATTTTTTAGGCCCTCATTATTCACTATTCATTATTTTTTGGCTCATTATTCACTATTCATTATAAAAAAGGCCATTAATCACTAATCATTATACCCCATCCAGACCCTCTCTTATCTGGGGGCCTGTTCCAGAGTGAGCATCAGCATGGCTGTGCAATATCTCAGAAACATTTGGCAGGTTTTAACAAAACTTATTTTATGGATTATGTTCGGTGACCTTGACCCAATTTTCAAGATCACTGTTGGACATAAACTTGCTCCCCTGGAATTCTGGATGATGCATTTTACCTCTTTCCTTACTAGTGGCGACTGTGTAAAGTGTCCTTGAGCAAGACACTTTATCTTCACATGCAGAGGAAAATGTATTGCATGACTGAAAAATTGTTGATTGGGATGTAAAGCATCAACTCAAAACAACAAAAAAATATCGGCTAAACCTCTGAGTTCCACCAGAAATATCACCTGGGCATTATACTGGTTTAACCAGCTTTTTTGCATGATGTCGCAAAATACATGTAGACCATGGCCATGTTGATTGAAAATACGACAAACAATACATAGTAGACAGCATTATACATTGGTGTGATTTAATTATAATTTGGCTGCCAATTTCATACAGTTTCAATCCTGATCAGCATTTTTACATGAACGCCATCTATGATCTTTAAGTTTCTAGAAGCTTTTAAAAGCTGCGATATGAGACATATCTTTGAGCAGCAGGCTCAGAGTCAACTATTTACTAATATCATAGATCAACAGTTTTATATGTACATTTTAGTCAATCCATGTGAAAACGTTCTTACCGAATAGACGTTAAGTCATTCTTCAAAAGAGCGTTGGGAGCGCAGTGGCTTAGTGGTAGAGTGCTTGACTCGAGACAGAGGGGCCGGGGGTTCAAGCCTCACCAGCATCACTGCGTTGTGGTCTTTGAGCAAGACACATTTATCCTAGCTTAGTACTGGTTCAACCCAGGAAGGCCCGTCCCTGTTTAACTGAAAGATTGTTGATGGGACGTAAAGAATCAAATCAAACAAACAAACAAACAAAAGAGTGTTATAAGGCAGCTACATGTACCCTGCGAGGTAAATAAACTGGCAGGGTTCCCACAAGTTTAATAATAAGTACTTGAATTTAGAGGGCTTTCTTGAAAAGTCCTTGAAAATTAAATATGCCTTGAAAAGTACTGGAAAATCATGCAAAGGTCTTGAAAAGTCCTTGAATTTTTCTATATTCTGTAGGAATTTACACTGTTAATAGAGATCTAAATCAGAATAAAACTGTTGTGCCTTTATTTGGTGCTGCACCAAATAATGGCACAACAATTTTATACTAATTTTCTAGTACTAATTTCTCCATTATCTCAGTCTAGCATTTCTGACGTAGAATTTTAACACTTAAATCAGGAACTTTCATAAACTTTTAGTCCTGAAACTGTAAGATAGTCTTAAGAAGTCCTTGAAAAGTCCTTGAATTTTACTCAAAGTTGCCTGTATGAACCCTGATTGCACACTGGTAAATGTATACGTCGATTCGGTGGTATTTACGCGTATTGCCGGTACTTCATAGACCGGAAGTGGTTGATATTGGTGTTAATACTAAATAGAAAAAACATGCCATATGCCTAAAGGACTTTAGAATTAGATCCTTTTTAAGTATTCGGCATGCACATGGCGATTTATGTAAGCATTTAGGAATAGATTCGAGTACCGATCTGAATGCTTACATAAATCCCCATACACATACTGAATACTTAAAAAGGATCTAATTCTATAGTCCTTTAGGCATATGGCATGTTTTTTTTATATAGTATTAACACCAATATCTACTACTTCCGGTATATGAAGTACCGGCAATACGGGTGTAATAACACCAACTCGATGTATACATTTACCAGTGTGATTAGAAAATGCTGTCAGGGGAGACTGTTGATGAAATAACGGTCAACTGAGCCTTGTCTTGTAATCCTCCTCACCTATGTGCCTGTGGATTGGCTCATACTGCATATGGGCCTCGTCGCGACAAAACCTGTCTTCGAAGTTTCCGATAAAGCGAGACTCAAACCAGTCTCCTGAGCTACAGAGGCTAGCTAGAAAATTAGAATTTAGATGGTAGCAAACGTAGATATGCTTCTTTCCAATAAGCGAATAAGAAAGGCGCTTGTCAGACTGTGCTGATTGGCAGGCTGGCCTGCGCCTTTGTTGTTCCGATGGCAGGTTTTCTCATGCCGAGGTCCATATATGAGCCGCAACATGTGCTTTCCAACAATGTTGCAGTATGACAAGTGTAGACTCGGGTCAGCCTGTGCAGCCTCATTTTAAGCTTAGAAATTTCAAATGATTTAACAGTCATAGAATATTTAAGTGACTAGCATTGAAGGCTCTGATCAGACAGTGCATAGGCGCAGGCTGATCTGAGGCTTTGTTGGTCGCACATACCACATTGTTGGAAATCTCATGTGCACTGCTCAATTATTTCTCATGCCTCAAGGTTAACCCTTAGCCTGCCAGTCACAACTTTGTTGTCTGCTCTTTTATCTGCTTATGTTCTTTGTTAGCCTATATTGCAAACAATATGGACCAAGATCAGAAGCAGGAAACAGTCTGAGGAGGCCCTTGGTGATAAGTTGTGGTTTCCAGGCAATTGAGTGGATAATGGATTCATATCTTCACCTAAATTATACACAAGTAAGCTATTGTAACAGGTCAAATTCCATTTCGGATACATTGACAAATTATTATGGGAGTTATTGCCCATTTTTGACTTACATAATGCTCTGTGAGGTGGGGCATCCTTGCCGTAATGACACATTTCTGGTCTGGTCCATTGAGTTGAGAAAGTTAATAATTTTGTATACATGATTGTATCTGTTACACTCGCCATCGAACTGTCGTTATTTATATATAAATATCTATAATTATACCCATCAAGAGAAAATGACCCTTTCCATTATATATGCTAGCCAGAATGTCAAGTTTACATGTTTAGGACAGTGTGTTGATTCAACTTTTCACATACCCGAAATATTCTTTTCAGATGAGGACATGATGTGCCTGGGCATCTGTGCAGGAAGATCATGTCCCTCATTTTCCTTTGATTGAAGGCTCCATTTTTCGTGGCCGGGCTAGATTATAACCTGCATGTCAGTTTTATCACAATTTAAAGATATACCTGGTGTGTAGATGGTGTCTCGAGGGCGGGGATATCTGAGCTAATATCGCAAGCGATTGTCAAAGTTATGCTACATGAATTCCGCTGGTAGATGTCCTGTATGTTTACTTTATTACCCATATTTTCATCGACCCTTGTCACTAAGATAGCGAGAGCTAAAACTGCTAAACCTGTTTACCTTTCATAAATACTTAAAGATGGAGTAAAATTTGGATAATATTGTACCTCGCCAGGTAAATATTTGGAGACTCTTAGCATGCAGAAAACATTATGAAAAATATGTAATTTATCACATTTTTTTGTATTAGAAGTATTGATTGATGGATGAGTCATGCTGTTACTCTTGCTGATAGCCTTTGCAAACATTTTGGACCCAGATCAGGACCGACAGAATGTCTGTCCTGATCTGGATCCAAACAGTTTGACACTCTGATAGTGTTCCTTGCAGAATTTTCTTAAAAAGAATTTTGAAAAAATCCAGCAGACCCAGCATGCAAAGAGTTATTGGGGAAAAAATTGCTGAGTGCAGCTAAATTAAAATCTGTAAGCATAGAATGTTCCATTTTAGCTATGAATAAATTGTGACGTCTGCAAGCAGGCAATTTTCATGCAATGCAAATAGATATATATTTATGCTAAAAAGAAAAATGTCATAAATTGTCATAAATTCTGCAATAATAATAACCATTAACTCTTAAAAAGTTTTAATTCTAAGAACATCTTGAAAAAAAAATGCAAAATTTTTACAAAGCAACAAAGATTTAAGGGAATGTAAGTGGCCATTTATTTGGATAAATTTGACCCAATGCACAACATGGCGATGTTGGGCAAATGATTAGCTTAGTCCTTTTGTAGTGCTGATTCCGGCGTCATGCTTTCATATGCATATCAGGTATAACCATTCGAGACCCCAACTAATTACATGTATGGCCTCAGATGGGCAATCAAATGGCCCCTTTTCTATGTTACAACTCAATTATGTTTGTTTATACGCATTGTAATAATGATAATACTGTCATATTGTCATATGCAGATAACATACATGAAACATGTGTTACACCCTCCATAAATAAGAATGTAATTTTTATTTCCTAACCGGGTACTCAATGAGACAGTTCTTTTGAGTACCTGGTTGAGCATTAAGAAATATGACATGTACTAGATCATGGGCGGATCCAGAGGGGGGGGACAGGGGGTCCGGACCCCCCCCCCCCCCCCCCCCCCCCCTGAAACATCACAAAAATTTAGGGTTTCTAATCAATACTGGTCTGGATCCCCTGAAAAATCACAAAGCTGCCAAGCCAGCATTCAATGTTGGGTCATTATCGGCCCGCCAGCGAAACGCCATTTAAATGGTGTTTCCCTGGAGGGCCGATGATTGCCCCCGCTTATTGTGATATTTTGAAATTCCCTCCCCTCATCAACTTAAAAAAAACATTATCAAAGTTGGACCCCCTCTGACATAACTTTCTGGATCCGTGCATGCTTATCAAGAGCCACTGACATGCATGACTGATCTAGATCAAAACTATTTGAAATGGTTCATGCGCGGATCCAGAAAGTTTTTCCAGAGGGGGTCAAACTTTGACTTTGTTTTTTTTTTAGTTGATGAGGGGAGAGAGGATTCAAATACCATCACAAGTGGACCATCATCGGCCCGTCAGCGAAATGTCATAAATGGCATTTTGCTGGCGGCCGATGGTGGCCCACATTGAATGCTGGCTTGGTAGCTTTGTGGTTATACAGGGGATGTGGTCCAGTATTGCTAAGAAACCCTATATTTTTGTGATTTTTCAGGGGGGGGGGGGACCCCCTGTCCCTCTCTCTAGATCCGGGCATGTGGTTATCAGCAGATGACAAAATTCATCACTAGCGAGAGTTAACCCTTTGTACGGGGCACACCTAAATGGGTACTTATAAGCCGCATAATGCAGCATTTCTTTAGGATCTACACTGTTTGTTAAGGTGAAAAAGATGATCAGACGAAAAATATAATAATTTTGTTAAAATTATACAATGGAATGTCCATTGCATCAAATCAGTAGGACCTCACCAGTGTTACTGTGTTGTGTCCTTGAGCAAGACACATTAATCCTAATGTCTTTAGTAATAGTACTGGTTCAACCCAGGAAGACCTGTCCCTACATAACTGAAAGATTGTTGATGGGAGATAAAGAATCAAATCAAACTAACAAAACAAAATAAGTAGGAAGAATCCATTAGTATACAAAGGGTTTATGAAATAATCAGCTATCCAGTGGGGCTATAATAGAAGTTAATTTTTTGGTACTTCCAAAAAACTTATTATGATGTGAAAACTAATATGAAGACTCGGATGAGTTCTGATGCAAAAGCTTAATGCCTGAGCAGCACTTTTTCGCCTTATGAGCCTCTGGTCGCCTATCTGATACGTACCATTTATCAGTTACCTCTCATATTAACTGCATTGCTGCACGTTGCCTGATAATTGTTGTCTATCTCAGGGCATGTGCCTTTATCAGGTCATGATGACGTTACTCTTTTAGAATGACATCGCTAATGAAGCTGAATCAATACAAAAATTGAAAATTACGTAATCATCGCTAGTTTGAAGAGTAAAACAGTGGGTAAACTGATAAATAGAATGCCAGATTTGCGTCTTTTGATATCAAGTTTACCAGGCTCGGCTTTGAGAATACATGTTGAATCGCTCGGCAAGCCTCGCGATGTCAACAAGCGTTCTCAAAGTCTTGCCCAGTAAACTTGATATCAAGACACTCACCTAGTATACTCTATTTATCACATGACTTCATGTCCAGGAGTGATATCAAAATCAATAAACCACAAGTGAATTTCAGATTTGTATGTCGATTTAAACTCTTAGTGTTTTCAAGCCAAAGCTAGGGGTTCAAAGTAATATAAGAGTCATATGACCAGAATCTAGCATTCATGCTCCTGTTGTATTTTTGAATTTATTAAACTTTTTGCGAAAAAGTGATGAAATGCTAGGGAAGCCTGAAATTTTATCACTTTTCCTCAACTCGTTTAATAAATTCAATAATACAGGAGCACTCATGTAAGAAGTTAGTAAGATCAACTTTTTCCATCTTGAAGGTATATTGTTTTAGAACAATTTATACAGTAATTGTGCTTTTATCTTTTGATAACATTATTTTATCATCTTTTATCTGACATCATCCATCAATCCTATTGTAAGTTGTATTTATTTATAGGGGTGGGGACCCTATACAAAATCAAAATATTTGTCAAGGAATCTGACTTGTTTCAGGGTGTTCACATACACAAAATAAGGGGTCACATACACAAAGGTAGATGAAGGCTCACACCAAAATTACTGGATATGTCAGCATGGGTGTTTATAAGAGGCATTTGCGGCCAGAAAGTTTTGTCAGAGTGGTTCCAACTTTGACAAAGTTTTTTTTTCTTTTTTTTTTTTTTTTTTGGTTGGTGCCCAGTGAGTGGAGGGAGGGTCATCATCAACCCGCCAGCGAAACGCCATTTAAATGGTGTTTCCCTGGCGTGCCCATGATGGCCCAGTATTGAATGCTGGCTTGGTAGCTTTTTGATATTCTGGGTATTGCTAAGAAACCCTATATTTTTGTGATTGTTCGGGGGGAGGGGTCCAGACCCCCAGTCTCTTCCCTCTGGATCCGAGCATGTGCGATTTATGTACCAAAATCTACTGCACTAGCCTGTATGTAGTGTTGAGAGGGCTGTAAACCAATATCTTGGAGTGCTCTGTCAGTCTTATCACAACCAATATATTATATGTCAATCTGTACATGCCATACCTGCTCTTATGTCAACAAAAAAAAGTCATCAAGCTTGCAAAAGCTATCGATTTTATACCCTTACAGTCCAAATAGCGCGGTCAGAAAACATTTTTTTTCGGAGCATATACACGTGAATCATTTGCCAGCACAAGATATTTAGCCTTATTCTTTGCCCCAAAACACAGAAATATGCCGCAAAAGATGATTGATAGTTAAATATCCTGTTTGAGTTCTTTTTTGGCGCTAGTATAACACCAAAAAAATGAAGACAAAATGAAAACTGTACTGCTCTTTTGAAGAAGGCTGAAGCCAATTGAAAGTTTAAATTTTAGGAAAGACAAAATAAAGACTTGTAGAACTTTGTGTTTGTGTTTAACATCCCACCAACAGCTAAGGTCATATGGAGACAGGGCCACAGCTTAGTCATATCCAACAGACTGGTGATGCCAGGGATCGAACCTGCGACCCCTGGTTTGCAAGGCAATCAGTTTATCCACTATACCACAGCAGCTCCGTATAAATACTTGTGAAGACAAACCTAAGTTAAGTGGGAATAGAAAAAACTTGACTTCAACTTGTCTATGATTTTTAATCCGCACCATGTAGCTAGCTGTTGCTCTTGTATTTTGGTTTATGGCAAAAGCAATGGTTATGTCGGTCAATCTAACAACACTATTTTCCTGGAATTCTTGAATCAGGGGAAGGAGGAGAATGACTGTAGAAAATATTTCATGATCAAGCTCCACGAATGTATGGGGCCAGGCCGGGACCTAACTCAGGATCTCTGGATCAGCATTTGGATATGTTACCCACTGAGGGACGGGGCCGCCATCTCTTTATTGCCATCATGCCTAGATCCACTTGACTCTTTCCTTGCTAATGGTGATTTTTGAATCTTCTATATCCTTTGAGGTAGGAATTCCAAAATTGGTCTGTGATAAGCTTTTCAAAAAGTTTGGACCCATACCAGGTCCTGATTGACACTTTTATAGTGTTCCTGAAAGAATTTTTGAAAATGTTTATTTTGAAAAAAATCAGAAGATTACAGCAAAAGCATGAAAAATTTACCAGCCCACAAAGAGTTAAAAAACTTTTAGTAAGAACGGGTTTTGCAACCTTTTTGTGAAGAGGATAGCATCAAATTAATCACTTTTGTCAACCAAAAATGATATTTTTCATATTTTTTCATGGTAGCATGTTATGTTGTGGTGCTCATTCTTTGTTTAAAGAGTGACTTTATGCGTGTGAGCCACGACATGAGATTTCCAACAATGTGGTTTGTGCGACCAACAAAGGCTCAGACCAGCCTGCGCATACGCGCAGTCTGATCAGAGCCTTTGCTAGTCGCTTGAATATTCTATGACTGTTAAGCTACTGACTGAACATCATTTGGAGTTTCTATATATATATAAGCTTAAAGGGAGGCTGTATAGGCTCGTCTGAGTCTATACTTGTCAAAATGCTTCATTGTTGGAAATCACATTTCGTTACTTCTTCCCGCCGAATGTCTTATGTAACATGTGGTCATAACATAAATTTATTTGACGTTATCCACTGAATAACAGTAACGTCATATGATAAACTCAGATGTCACACATTCTTCAACACAGCAGACACCTAGCTAATTTCAAACCTTTCCTAAGCACATTCCCCCTCCCTATTTTACACCTGCTGCTGTTAGTGCAGTTGGCCAACACCCTTATTTAACACCTACCTGCATTCGCACCTTCTACAAGCATATGGCAGGCCCTTGGCAACTAATCAGTCAGTACTTTTTAGGTGTAATTTTTGTCTGAATAAATAACTTTAATTCTTATGTGGCGACAAGGTTTGCAAACTATTTTTAAGTTCCCATACCCAGTAAGTAGCATTTCCGTTTAATAATATTTACTTCATATTTCAGCTGCATGTTTCTTGTTAAAAGGTTCCTTAACTCTAGCTGTCATATCTGCACAGAGGAGACCCAAATCAGCATACATATCATCCCAGTCTGAATCAAATTATTTTGATTTTCCATATTTAAATAGGTGAACAACAGATGTGCCTAAGCACAGTCTGATCTGGTTATCTGTTGAGGGGTTATAATCATGCGGCAATTATTACTGAATACTCCCGTGAGATCTAGGAGCAGACAATTACTTTTGGCCTTGACAGTATATGATTGTCATATGAGCTGCTTCAAGTTAACACAGTTACTCAGAGTTCAGGTACAATTATTCGAAGACCAGACTTGTTTATTTGCATATTCTGGTCACAACCATAGCTACCATGGAAATGTTTTTGAAAATCAATATGGCTTTGTAGAATATTTCGCTGCTCATCTGGGTTTTCATAATCAACATTTCCATCTCGGAATCCCTTTTTGTTTCGTGTTGCTCATATAAAACACATGAATGAGCAGGGAGTGGATGTACTTTACCAACATTATCAAATTTTCTTAAACACTTTGCGTACTGGTTAATTTTGCATGTTTTGTTGTCCTCTGCTGTTTTTCAAAGTTAACGTTTTCAAAAAAAAATTATGTTATGCCATCAGAGTGTCAAACAGTTTTGGTGCAGAAAAAGACACTTGTTTGCAAAGGTTGTCATCAGATGACAAAAGTCAATACTGGCGTAGCTGGTGCAGTTTTTTTTTTTTACTGCAATCATATATACAGAACAAATCCCTGATTTTATGGTGTTTTAAAATACCGAAGGACACCCAGGCATATTGAGCCGCAATATGAGAAAACCAAGAAAAGGGCATGTGCACCCAGCGAAGACTCAGATCAGTCTGGGAATCTACCCAATCTGTTCAGTCTTTGCTGTCTACATGGAGAAGCATTGGAACCTCAGATAACCATAATTAGTGCATGCACAGTAAAGACTTTGATCGGACTGGGTGGATGCCGAAGCTGATCTGAGTCTTTGCTGGGTCCACATGCCACTTAGTTGGTTTCATTATTTTTTTTTTTGATTGATTTGATTCATTATGTTCCAGTCAACAGTTTTTCAGTCATGTCGGGAAAGGTCTCCCTGTGTTGAAGCAGTACTAAGCAGGGCACAAGGATACAATGCAGTGCAGCCAGTGAAGCTCTAACCCACAACCCCTCAATCTCGAGTCAAGCACTTCCACTGAGTCACGGCGCTCCCGTTGGTTTCCCTATATCTCGGTATGAAAGCAGTTACCTTTAGCTCACCTGAGCTCAACACAAGGCTCCTCAAAGTGAGTTTTTGTTATTATTGGGTGTTGTCATCCATCAATTGCTTCAAAAGACATCTAAACCACAGGATAGAAATGGTCAATGGTCCTTCTTCAAAGTTGTTGGAAAATTCAATGCAGTATTCTGGTTGCCGTGCCAATGTACAGAAAGACTGTTAAAATCTTCTGGTCAGACGCTACAGGTCTGAAAACAATACAGCACAAAAAGGTTATTGGGGGATCTGATCAATCATTAAATGGTCGTCTTAAGACAGACGACGATGACATTAAATACAGGTTTCAATCCTCTACTGCAGAAAAAGTCTGAAATCTGTCCACTGATGTCGTCTGCTGCATATTTTTGTTGACACTACAGATGATTGTCAAGTTGCAGGCATAAAGTTAAGTCCCGGATCAGACTGCTCCCTAAGGAGCAGTCTGATCAGGGTCATAGCATTTTGCAAGTCTTGCTTTCTAAGTATAATATCAGACACCACTGTAGGCAACTTTACTTGACTATGGCAGTGAAATGATAAAATTTTTATTTGTGGTCCTACATGATTGTTGGAAAAATTCCATTGTTTTTACGCTCTCTTTGTCTCATTTCAGACTAACTTACACCTGGATTTGGAGCTATGAGTCTAGTGCATATTGAAAGAGGTGGAAGATGAATATCACCTTTTCCTAATAGATCTGTAGTTTTGAGAAAACCTTGTCATTATGACAGAACTGATATGACATACATTGATGACATAAAGTGCTTAAGCATGACATGTTACTGTTTTGAATACGAAGGCATGAAAGAAATGTTCTAATATATATTTCAAGGCTTTGGTAAGAGTTACTGGAATTCATTTTTATATGAGAAAGAAAACCTTGAGTGTTGGATACTTTTGAAGAGGATAATTTTATCATATGCTAGGATAACGTATCTGTAGAAAGAGGCAGAGAGGATTGACATCAAATCAGACAGATCGTTGCTTATTTGGGTACACTATCTTATATGTACATTCCAGCCGAAGTGATCAACATTCCATTTCACTTGTGATAAAACAAGAAAGGTAACCAACATTGTTTTAACCCATATTCATTTTTTTTTCGTCAATTATTCTTTATGAAAGTAAAAAGCCTTCATAAATGGAATTCTATGAGATCTTACAGTAAATAAAATATAATGGATAGTCAGCTCTCAACACACATTAATTAATAGGTTCACAAAATTTGTCTGCAGTCTCGAGTGGGCATCAGTACAAGTATAGGCTTTTCAAAAAGGCTTGACATCTTTCAGCACTTAACTAAAGTGGGTTACTTAACTAAAGTGGATTGTCATCAACTGACTGAAAGTTAAGATGCCATTTGAAAGCTGTTTTAAATGAAAGTGATGATCTATTAAAATGACACACCCACCTCATTGACATCTCCGCAAGCTGAGATGGCGATGAGCTGGGTGGGTCATTTTAGACTTATGATATCATGAGACAATTGATACTGGTAATTTTTACAGACTGGGCTATGCTCATGCTACACCACTAAGCCAGATATACCATACATGTTGCAAACTTAGTAAATCATAATTGCTGTCCGCATAGAGGATATACATGTAACAAATCCTCAAGTAATATACCATTTTTGGGTAGGTGGAAATATAACACTTTTGTTAATTTATGGGCACCTAGTAACAATTGAAAATTATATGTTTGATCTTCACAACTGTCAGCCACTGAATAATTTGAAAATCGTGACAGTAGAGAGAAAGATGTATCCACAAACAGAAAAGAAATCTAGGTAGCCGACATATGAGCCGATGCTACGAGAAAACCTGTCCTCGATGATTGCAACCAGGTAATACTTAAACCAGCCTGCTAATTTGATCACTATAAGCTTGAAAAATAGGATTTAGCAGTATAGCCATTTTACTTTCTAGGCAGGAACCAATAAAGGTGCTGATCAGCCTACGCATATGCGTAGGCTGATCAGCACCATTAATTGTTAGGGTATGGCATAAGAAGGTTCTCTTTTGATGGGACTGGTGTCAATATGGCTATAATTACCTTGCTACATGATAGTATTTTTGCACAGAGTTGCAAGCAGGGTACGCCCTTCTACGTCTATGTTTGGATGGTCCAATATTAGCTCAGGTGGGCTATTAGTAAACCAATGCCTCCATGGTCAACATATTCAAACATCTTCTCTGAATCCACTTGGGTAATTCAACAGACTCCTAAGGGTGGGGGAACAAAAGTTTGTACAAATATGTACATTCCTGTTCACATGGCCAAGATGGCCAGGGTGCCTATATAAGGTAAAAACCCTTAAAAAGTCTTCTGATGATGACCTTAAATCATGCCCTTAGAGTCGCAAATTTTTGACGTGACAATATATGTCTTTCAAAATTTTTCAAATTTTCGCGAATATTTCTGAATTTACAGTACTCATTTAAGTAACATCATTAGGCATAACAGTTCAGTTCCGTTTAAGTTTGAACCAGAAGGCAGTTTCAAATATAGCTCTGCAAGGTCGGGGGTTGTTTTGTTTGCTTTTAAGCAGAGATTCTCATTAAAAAAAACTTTTAGGAAATACCATCAGAGTGTCAAGCAGTTACTAGATCAAATTGTACTGATCTGTGCCCAAACTGTTTGCATAGTTTGAACAAAGTCGCTACAAGCAGGCAAAGAGTTAGAATGTATGTGAAGAGTTCAGTCACCATTATTGAACAAGGCCACTGGCCTCCATGTTTAGTGCTCTCAAGTTTAAAGTCTGATCTTACGGGTTCAAAACTAGCCCTGGGATTTGTTTTTCCTTTCATTATTGTAAATATGACCTGAGTTGCAGTGGAATGTTAGTTAAATATGAGTAACCCATTATTGGGTACATTATTTTTACTGATGGGTTTGAACTTCCCTTCTCTTTTTATGGGTTATTGTCCCATTTTACAGGACTTTAGTTAAGAGTGCCTAACAGAAAAATAACTTTCTTATTTCTCAACAAAAACATTTGTTGTGGGTACTCAAAAGAACCGTCTCGATGAGACGGTTCTTTTGAGCACTCAAAACATATGGTAAATCTTATGGGAAAGAAAATATTAACAACTTTACGCTGAAAATTTTTGTTTAACTAAACCTGTGATTTTTAAATACTATTTACCAATTATCGTTTGCTGATAAACAGACCCAGATCAGTACAGACAAGATATCCATCCTTATCTTGATCCTAACTGCTTGACACACTCTGATGGTATTCCTGAATTATTTTTTTTTTGAAAAAATAAATTTATTTAGAAAAAAATCTTCAGTGTTAACAAAAATCATGTGAAATGACCCAGCATGCAAGTAGTTTAAGTCTTTACTTGCAGTCATTTTCCTTTGTTGGTTTATTTTAAGAATACGCAATTGCAAACGCCGACGGGAAAACTCCTGATAACTCAAAGTACAGTATATGCTAAGTCACAGATTGAATCCAGACCTGAATTATTTTCCTTTATTTCTCTCAAAAGATTTGTTGTTGTTAATTAAACAAAGAGTTTCGTGCTGAAATGGTTGTTTTAAGAACCCATAATGTCCATATTATGTACTTTGCATATATTATGGACAGATCAACTGATTTGGAGTCATTTTTCATGGGCAGATCCAAAGTGGGGATGGGCCCGAGTCCGGACCCCCCTCTGGAAAATCACAAGTGATATATAGGTTTCCATAGGAATAAGCATTAGGACCCCACTTACTTTCCCTCAAGTAATTGGACCTCCTCTGTAAGTAAAAAAAAAAGCTTCACCGGATTTTTTGGTCAGTGATCCGCCCTTGGTTTTCCTTATTTTTTTTTTACTCAATAGCACCTGATGCATGGGATATAAGGAACTCAGAATTGACTGCATCATGTACTCTTCAAATTGATGATTTCATTTTAAACACAAGGATCCAAATTGTTTGACACTCTGATAGTGATCCTAAATTATTATTTTTTTAATGAAAAATAATTTTGAAAAAAACAAAAACAACAGACGATAAAAAACATGAGAAAATTCCCAGCATGCAAAGAGTTAAAGATTAAATACTTCTATCAAATTTTTAAGTATAAATCTGTGTTCCTATTTATGTCAACTTTTATCACGAAGAATATGCTTATTATGGGTGAGTAAAAATAAGATGTATCTCAGAAAAACGTAACATTTTCCAAGTTACATGAAACATATACCAGCAAAAGTAAAACCCTCAGCCATTTTATGCAACTCGGTTAATTGTCCATTTAACGAGTCGTTCTTTCCAAAGGACCACACTGTTAAAACCTTGAAAATTCTTTATGGATGAACAGGCTGATGCGAGTCAGTTTTATATACATGTGGGAAAATTTTAGTTTTCTCCTTAAAGGCTAAAATTACCTACGCAAAATACCCAGGATGTATACTGAGACGGGTCATATGCATTGGGGTATAACGAAAAGTAAAAAGCAAGTCTCCAGTTAAGAGTGTGTAACTGAAATTTATCTTTCTTATACAGCAACCGAAACATATGTTGCAGATACCCAAATGAACCGTCACAATGAGACGGTTCTTTTGCGCACCCAAACACATGTTTAAACAGATAGATTAAGCAAAAATCACAATTTTACTCTGAATTTTTTTGCTTAACTGAATAATAATACCTATGAAAAAGTATTTTTAGCATCTGATATAGTGTTGTTGAACTGTCAAAATTTTGACATCTACGTTTTAGGATTTTAAAGTCACAAAATGTACATTTCCAAATTGCAGGTTAGTGATCAAATCTTATTGTAGACAAAACTATCTTTAAAGAATTTTTCTATCAATATCTGTGTTTGTAGAACTGGCCCTAAGGTCATGCTCATGTCAACTGAGCACGGAATTTCAATTGCTCTTAAATTTAACTAAAATACAGACAAAAAAAGAAGTTTCTTGCTTTAAGTCTCTCAGATGTTGTATTTATCATGCTAATAAATGTTAAAATGTCAACAATAGTTGGCATTTTAACATTTATGAGCAGGATAGTTTCGTGCTCAGCTGAGTTGAGGATGAAAAAAGTTTTATAACCTCGGGGCCTGGTCAAAAGATGGATCAGTATCAGTGTCAGTCACTTGTTCATTACATTGACCCCGCATTGCCTTGTTTAGTAAAAGGGTGTTAAGTGTTGTGAGCTCAACAATATCAAAACTTTGATCATGCCTGTCACTTCTTCAGAGGCAGCATAGGGCCAGTTAAGCAAAAATAATTTGCGTAAAATTGCGATTATTTTCTTATTTATCTGTTTCAACATTTGCTTTGGGTGCTCAAAAGAACCGTTTTATTGAGTACCCACAACATATGTTTTGGTTGAGAAATAAGAAAAATAATTTTCAGTTACATATTCTTATCGGGAAGCCTGGGCAGTCAGTCTTCAGATGCAGTCAGTCTGAAAAAGGCATGTAAATAAAACTATAATTTTTCTTATTTCTCAACCGAAACATATGTTGTTGGTAACTTTAATTGGTACTCAACGTATTGTCTTTTGAGCATTCAAAGCAAATGTTACAACTGGTCAATAAGAAAATATTCACAATTGTACGCTTAAAAAATTGTTTATTTGGACCTAGTGTGTTAAGTATTGTCAGTTTCCAACACCTTTGTCAGTATGTTGTCAGCTGATGTTGTAAAAAAATGTAGGCATAACAGCCATGCATAAATCCGGAGAAGGGGTGGGTCTGGACTCCCCCCTGGAAAATCACAAGTGACCATATAGGTTTCCTTAGGAGTACTGGGAAGGAACCCCACCCCCTCGAGAAGCAAATTGGACCCCCTCTGTAAAATAAGTTGACTTAAATATGTCAGAACTTTATCAGTTGGATCTGGATACAAATCACTGGCGAAAATTTCTGGATCCCCACATGCCAGCTCTGAGTTTGGTTGGACTGGTTGTCCATGCTAGGCCATCAAAACACTGACTACATATTGACAGTGCACTGACATCACACTAAATCACAATGAAATCACACACATAGAGCAGATTCATCACCAAATCATGTTCAGAGTCCTCACTTGCAGTCTATCTGGTGTGTACATTCTCAATAAACTGGATCAAACAAGGGGACTATGACCGACACTTTTTCCTGCTTTAAGCGATGTGTTATAACCGGTATCACTCAGTGGCCATACTTCCTGCAACGCTATTAACCCTCATCATACTGAATCTGGGTTAATCTACTTATGGAAACATCGTAGATCTAGATCAGCTGGCTTCCTAGAAGCCAGCTGATCAGGATCTACAGTGTTTGCCAATCAGAATATGATCATATACCTATAGTGATACATGTAATTTGGTTTGCTGCTGTACTAAAGAGTCAGAAGTTAATGTTTTCAGCACGAACAGGGTTAGAACTGACCCAGGGAAAATGGGAGTACATACTGTCTGTATCCATGCCATAGTACTTGAAATCTTCTTGAAATTTTCTTGAAATCTTCAAATTTTGCCATTGCCATGTGGACAACTGATTCTATAAGTAAAATTGAACTGCGTATATATATATAATTTAAAGCTCTATGTTTTTTCAATGTGCTAGTTTGCTGTGCTTTAGGAGTATGCAAGTTTAGTTAGTGACATTTTTATCAGCCGCGTTGACAAATACAGCATCTTGATATGCTACATCCTGAAGCTGAGTAACAACTGCTTTGGTGACACTTTACTGACTCCTAGCAGTAATAAGGCTAACAGAATCGCAGTATTGGTTTCATTTCATGTCGCTATTATTCAGCATGTATACATAATAGCTCAGTTTATTCAAATTCTGAGCATTATCTTATCTGACTCAACCAGGAGGTTGTTGGTTGATCCCAGTGGCCATTTCACATCCTTAAGTTTCATCAGTCAGCTGTACTAGCGCTGTATGTTCTTTCGCTTAGCGCTCAAAATTAGGGAGCAGAGTTAAGGAATGATCCCTACTAATGTGACTGATGGGGCAGTATGTCTCACTTGGATTGATACAATACAGTGAAGCAGCACTATAAAGACATACATACCTTTGGCAAAAGAAAAGGTGTAGTTTAGTTGAAACTTCATCAACCACAAGCTCCTTAAGGGGTCACCAAGAGAGATGTGCAGCCTCTCAGACCAGATTTCATCAGTTTTCAGAGAACCTTGAGAATCTATGTCTACACTGTAAATAATACCCATCACACTAAATGAATCAAACAGATATCTCAAACTCAACAGAATAACAGTGCAGTCCCTTTATAATGAATTTGGATATAAATTTTTTCTCAAATTTTTTACCATGGAATTTTTCAAAGGAATTATAGGAAAATGACCATTTCATAGTCATTTTCATATAATTCCTTTGTTAAATTGTCCTTTAATTAGTATAACACAATTCTCTTTTAACACGGTCCATTCTAATGGACCCCTAACAAAGCATTATAAAGGGACTGCACTGTACTTTGTTTGCTCCATCCTTTTGTTTGCTGTCTTATATTGACAAACAAATTTAATCTTCCTGTTGGCCTAAGCTGGCCCTTAATATTTCCTATTATAAGACAATAACGACAAACAATTGTACTTGAATATTGTCTAAGTGTTTACTTGTGTACAAAATAATGGGCGTCAGAATGTACAAAATGTTTATTTCATCTGATGGATATTATGTTTACGGATTAACCCTAATGTAGTGTCAATATATGATTAGGGACATGTTAGGAAATTTTTATAGATTTTTTTTCTAACAAAGATTTTCTTTTCCATTTTTCTATTTCTAAACCTTTAAATTCCATATTTTTTAAGGTGAATATACTAGTGTAGCTTTCTGTTGCTTTCCCTGTGAACATTATGGCTATTTTTGGGTAAATAAATAACAATCTGCCTTGCTATTGCGCTTTCATGGACAGGAACATTTACAGACCTCTTAAGAGAGATCTAAGAGTGCATAATTTAAAAAAAAATATTTTGTATTTCTTAACCAAAACATATGTTGTGGGTATGCAAAAGAACCGTCTTTTGAGCACCCAAAAACAAATGTTTAGACTGATAAATTGTGTTACATGGATAAGAAAATGTTCACAATTTTTCGCTCAAAATTTGTGCTTAACTGGACCTGTGATATTCAGACATTTTCATTTGATATTGCTTGCAAACTAATTAATTTATTTGTAATCTAAAAGTAAATTCCTTAATTAAAAAATCTTGTAAATGTATTAGTTAAATGGATTGATGCAATGAAGGTACCATGACATTGTGTTGGGAGATAATCCAAAGTTATCCCACCACTATATTGCCCCTGAGAATGTTTCAAGTGCACTTCAGACAAGATTCTTCTGAGAGATTCTTTCATGGAACCCTGATCAGTCTGATCAGAGCCTTTGCTAGTCGCTGGAATATTCTATGACTGTTTAAGCTACCGACTTAAAAGGAGGTTGCACAGGCTCGTCTCTGTCTACACATGTCAGAATGCCGCATTGTTTGAAATCACATGTCGCGGCTCAAATGTGAATCATCATTCTTCAGTCTCTCAAGAAATGAGTACTTGACTGCAGCTTCAAGAACACTCTGAAAATTGCCAGATTGAATACCTAAGTACAACTGCATTATCTGAATGATTCATGAAACAATAGTTTTTAATACTTTAGGATAGTCAAATGAAAACAAGGACAGCCATATCCCCCGCCGCAGAATCCCATGACCTTGAAGTGTGACCTTGACTTTGCATATCTGAGTCTTGGGTTGCACACAAACTCACTGAGAGGAACATTTGAGTGAAGCAGGGCTTCTGTTAGGTGGGCATACGCCGTATATTACGTCCAAAAATGGGCTGCGTACGCCAAAATTACACATCAAAGACATACGGCAGACTTCTGAAAATTCCTTAGTAAGGCCAAAAATGAATATCGAGAGGTCCTATCTGCAAAAAAACCCGCCCACCTTTACCAGATTACGTGATTTATGTCCCGCCTTCATATTGGAAACTCATTTAATTTGTTTATTGACCATGCTAGGAAATTGTTCAAAGGGTTCAGGAGATATGGAGCAGACACAAATTCAAGGGTATTATTCCCATTACCTTAAACTGTGGCCTTCAAGACCTTGAGTCTGCATAGCGGAGTCATGGGTTCTGCCCATCCTCTCACTGAGATTAACATTTGGGAGCAGTTTAATGAAAATCGTTCAAAAGATTTAGAAGATATGAAGTGGACACCAAATTCAAGGGAAAAACTCATGACCTTGAACTGTGACCTTGGCATTGAGTCTGTGTAGCTGAGTCGTGGGTTCTGCACACCAACTCACAGAGAGGAGCATTTGAGTGATGTTTGATGAAAATCTAACAAATGGTTGAGGAGATATGGAGCGGACACAAAATTGAAGTGTAAATCCGTTGACCTTGAAGTGTGACCTTGACCTTGAGTCTGTATAGCTGAGTCATTGGTTCTGCACAACTTCTCTTTCAGAGGAACATTTAGGTGAAGTTTAATGAAAATCAGCTAAAGGGTTCAGGAGATATGAAGCGGACATGAAATTCAAGGGTAAATCCTTTGACCTTGACTTGTGACCTTGCCCTTCAGACTAGGTAGCTGGGTCATTTACTCTGCACATGGTCTCACTGAGAGGAACATTTGAGTGAAGCTTAATGAAAATCGTTCCAAGGGTACATGAGATATGGAGCGGACACAAAAGTGTTACGGACCGAATGACTGACAGATATACTTACAGGATGTCCGTTCTGAGGTTCCAATTATGTTAATTTTCCATTACAAATTTATGATGACCCCAAAAAATTAACCCCACAGGCCCGTTTTTAATCCCATAACACCAAGCTACCCTTAAACCTCACTAAACAGGGCGGTACAGATTGCATAACCCCATAACGTCCCCGGTGGCTTCCCCAAGAGACTGACAAACAGACGAAGGGCGTTCCGATAACCCCCCTTCCGCTTCATGCGGGGGATTAATGAAGGGGTATGTGGACCCCATGATGTGAACTGCATGATTCTAATAACAGCTTCTATTCTAGCAAACGTTTTAATAAGTGATGATCGACTCTTGCCATCTTCTAAATCAAAAGGGGGTGGGGGGACTGATTTGAATCTCAAAACTGATGGTATTTTTGACAGATTATTTTGATAAAGTTACAAAAACACATACGAAATTACCATTTAGCAATCTTTCATGTGATTCATTTTTAAATGGATGCTAACATAAACCTTATTAGGAATTTGCCTGTGTAGACCTTGTTTTAGGTCAAATATGGTACATACATACCATAATCCATACAGTGAACTTGAATGGAATGTGTAAGCAATATTGGATATAAGTAACATCATGTTGTTTACCTGATATGACCTAGTTATCATTTCATCCATATATAAACTCATCGTATTTAAAGTAAATGGTATTTTTGCACTGTTTTTGCACAATAGGGGTGCATTGGGAATATCCTTGGGATTTGACTGGCAAATATTCACTGCTTTGACAGAACACTTTGGTCATATAAGGATGTCCTGAGGTGGAGACCTAGGGCACAGGACCAGATGACATGTGCGGATCCAGAGGGGGGACAGAAGGTCCAGATCCCCTTGGAAATGACAAAAATATAGGGTTTCTTTGCAATACTGATCCAGATCCCCTGAAAAATAACATATCTTTCAAGCGAGCATTCTGGGCCACCATCGGCCCGCCAGCGAATTGCCATTTTAATGCCATTTGGCTGGCGGGCCCATGTTGGCCAACTTTTAACGATACTTGGATCCTCTTTCCCTCAAAAAAAAAAAAACATTGGCAGAGTTGGACCCCCTCTGACAAAACTTTCTGGATCCGCGTATGGATGACCACCACCTCCCTAACCATGAAATTTTGTCAATAATATGATAACCCATAGTGTCATGATAGCCAGATTTACAAATCTGCAAGACTGTCTCAAGTATCATGGTCAAAACTCCACAAAATGTTCTTGTGGCCACCATACCACAGGCCAGATTTGCAAGGTTGCCACACAAAATAACTTATAGTATTTGTGCATTCATCATACAATGTGGCCCTTCATCATACAAATTATGTGAGGGTTTAAATGAAAGGCAGGGACCAATTCCACAATAGTAGCTTGATGCACAGGTGTCTTCCTGCTACCTTCTGTGTTAAACCTCAAGTGTCAGTGGTCTGAGCACCAGTTGCAGTGCAGGACAGTAATCTAGATTTCCACAGTTTCCCGAATTTTCGCAACAGATTTGTGTGACAAATCACAAGGCAGCACAAATGACTTGTGGCAGATATATAATTAAAGTAAGTATGGGTGCAAAGATCAGGAATCGATACAATCAAGTACCACACCTGACCCAGGATATGGGAAAGTGACAAACTCACAGTTATACACCACAAACGTGAGCCAAGAGGCCAACCCTTTCCCAGCAGGTGACGACAAGGCACAAATAAACAGACGCGTAAAAAGGCATATCAAACACAAGACAGAAAAACACCATGAAAGATCCACAAAAGGAGTACCGCCTTGGAACGGTCTGTAAAATATTTTACTGGAGGGCTTAAAATGGTTTCACGGCGCCAACCTCACCCTTAATTCAGATGTGGATCAAGACACATAGATATTTGGTTTGCATGAAAGACCCCCAACCCACCAACACACCATCCCCCAGAACACATAAACAAAGACACAAAAAGGAGACAAAGCAAAGACAAGGACCCAACAGCAAATAAAACGGAACACCGGAGCAAAAGAAATCCAACAGGCAAACCCCGGTGGGCCCGACAAACAGCCAAACCACCAGGCCCCCACCATCACATCAATAGACAAGTCTCCAAGTCAGAACCGCCACAGAGCCCGAAGTCCGACCCACCGGCATGCAACCAAAGAGGAAAGCAAAGCCCCCAACCGCGGAAAACCTAAAAATTAAATGACAGCAAACCCAGCATGACAATATCAGTTGTGCAGTGTCTCAAGGCTGCCCTGCAGTCTTGCCACCTGAATATGAACATGTAAAAAATTTTGCTCAGCCTTGGCAATTTGTAAGACAATCATGTGGTGGTGTACAGCTACTGAGGGCTGATGTGTGACAGGGGTAACACTAACATATCCTGGTCTATCCGATATCAGTAAACTCATCAGCTGATGAGCAGATTGAGATAAAATTGTTTTAAACAAAACAGTTGTGATAATTGAAATTGTATTTGTAAAAAAAATGAAAATATTTTTCTTCCTTGTGAATAAATATGCCAGTACTTAGATCTTATACAAAGTGGCTTAGATCTAATTAAGTACTGGCATATTTATTCACAAGGAAGAAAAATATTTTCATTATTTTTACCAATACAATTTCTGTTCTGAAACTTTCTAAGCAGTAAACTTTTGGCCACTAAATCACTCTTATCAATAAAAAGTTTAAGTTTCTCCATTAATTAATTAGAGCTGACCTCAATTTTATGTTAATATAAAACCTTTTGGGCTTGTTAATTGATTTCATGTACTTGCTCATCACAAATTTTTTTGTCCATCAGCATATCATATTTTTTATAATTTCAACAATACCAGCCTGACAATTCCTTTCCCTAAAATTACTTAGAAAGAAAATATTCAAGAGAGACAACTCCCAATTTACAAGTATAAATGCAACAGCAGTATGTTGCAGTTAGTCTATCACAAAAAGCTTGGTCTAAGCTAAGCATACTGTATATAAACATGTCATGTTTAAGCAAAAGAGAATGTAGACAATTAATCTATAAAAACTAATTCTTAATTTATATCTGAAAAAAACAAAAACAAAAAAAATAAACAAAACAACGAACTTGTTGATCAGTGCATTTTTTTTCATTCTATTCTATGCAATTGAGTCTATTGATATGACACTCTCTTTTCTTTTTTTAATCAAATATCTTGTCACTTTGCTAAAAGAGCTACACTTTTAAATTAATATTTCTTCGGATGTACAGACTAAAATTCTCAGTTTATTATGTGGCAAAAAAATACCAATCAGTAATCTTTTTTGTGGGTACTCGAAGAACCAGCTCACTGAGATTGGACTTTTGAGAATTAGTACCATATATTCTGAGATGGTTCTTTTGAGTACCCACAACATGTTTTGTTTTTTAAAAGAATAAAAATTTAAAAAAAAATCACTCAAACTTTAGACTTGACAAGCTACAATGTTTGGTAAGGCTATTTTTGAGACTACAATTTTCTACGAAATCCAGGAAAACTTTCATTTTGATCATGTTTTAAACAAAACTATGTTATGATGAGTCTCTAATACAGTGTTTATGTCAAAATGTGTTGGTATGATTGAGATTTAAAATGGCTTGTATTTGAGGACATGGGTTCGATTAATACAGAAGTCTTAGAACAAGAATGATTTATGTTTATATAACAGTCTTATATCATATATGTAACAAGGAAGTTTATTTTTCCAATCAAGGACTTATACTTGTAATGTAGTAGTGAACAATGAATAGCTAGATCGGAACTTATGAAAACTGTGCTTTAAAGTTGAAAGAATTCTAAATTTGAAAGAATTTGCAAGAGACAACATGATGCTGGAATTATTAAGTGTTGATAAGGTAAGGTATATTTAAAAACAATCCAATGATTTTTACCTCCTTATTCCTGCATGGATATTCTACCAGCTTGTCCATATCCACTTGCCTTTATGCAAGACAAGGTGACAGTATTAAATACATGTCATGTTCCAGGTACCTTATCAAGTTATGCATGGCAAAGCTTCACGCTACTTGAATAGCTCAGTAATCATGGGTTGGTTGCAGTGGACTAAGTCACAAAATTTACTATTTTGGTTTTGTGATCCATTCTAGGAGCAAGTTCTTTACAACTATTAATTTTCATGATGATTTTTTTCATTTGGCATTATCATTTTGGTATAATATTTAGTCCATTCTAGCTCAATTGGAGCCTGAAATAGAATAAACTAGCTTAGTACCAGCTGATTTCTGGCTAGCCTGTGGGATTTTATGTGTCCAAAATGCGTTCATAGTCTCATAGACTTAATGAATGCGCTATTAAATTTTAATAAAGTCATTAGTTGGATTTAATGGTATCACATAATGAAGAATACAATAAGTGAAGGAATAGAAATTTTGCATATTTCTGTATATTATTTGAGGAGTACTCAAGGGCATTGTACCAGTAGTCGAGGGTTTAAATATAATCAATTTGCATGCAGTGGATGACCCAATCACTGGGACAGACCACCCGATACAGAACTATGCGTTCAGTATGAAAAGCTTGAATAACTTTCAAATGCTGTGCCCTCAGATTTCAAACTTTTTGCACATTAAATTACTGATATTTTGCATTTTATCCAAAGTATGCATAAATTCCACAACATATAAACAAAAATGCCAGTCATCCTTTTTTTCAGAAAAAAAAATCACCTTTTTGGCATAACTCAGGCGCTGTATCGACTAATAACTCTCATAAATATTGTTAAATAGATACACAGCTGGATATATGAGTGACATAATCAGCGAAGAATATTTTCAGAAGTAAAATATTGACAAAAATATTGCCCTTTTTATCAGCCAGGTACACTTTTTTGTGCCCTCGTTGACTGCAATATACCTGCAATGACTGCGCTGTTTGAGTACAGTGGTTCTCTAGCATGAGCTCAAGCTGAGACTGAAGGCATGCCATGGTAAGGCTCCTTAATAAGTCCAAGATATATTTTGCATGACAATGCTACATACATTACCAGTCCAAGGTACTTTATACATGACAATTTAAAATACCTAGGCTACGGTAAGTACCTTATATGCATGCCAAAATTGTAGGTACATATATTGTGTATCACAAGGCTCAATACCCTATTGCATTAGTAGAAGTCAAATGGCACCTCATAGACAACAGGGATGCACTTCATTATGCAAATCTTACCATATAATGACAAGATTAAAGTACCAAATGTATACTGGAAACCCCTAAATGGTATTTTGGCAAAACAGTGAAGATCCAGATGAAATGCAGCATAATGGCATAATGCTGCATTTCATTGGGGTCTTCACTGTTTACTACGATTAAAACAAATCTTTGTGAGACAGAAATACACCACAATTAAAGATCGCCCTATTGAGCTCCATATACATGCACGGATCCAGAGAGTTTTGTCAGAGGGGGTCCAACTCTATTTTTTTTTCTTTTTTTTTTTAGTTGATGAGGGGAAAGAGTGGATCCAACTACCACTTAAAGTGGACGATCATCAGCCCACCAGTGAAACGGCATTTAAATGGCGTTTCGCTGGCGGGCCCGTGATGGCCAAACATTGAAGGGGCTGGCTTGGTAGCTTTGTGGTACCCCTCTGGATTCATGCATGATATACACATTAATTTTAAGTTTAAAAATCTCTTGAACAAGTCCAAATGTTGCTTTTGTTTTGTTCACAAATATGGGTACCTACTAAGGCTGTCCACTGTCAGTTCATGCTTGTGTTCACAATAACAATGTTCAACGCCCTTCTCACTGTAGGGCATTACGCAGGGCACTTTGTTAGAGTCAGACAGTTCTATGGTAGTTGGTTGTTAACACTATTACACTCATAATGGCCAAAACTCTATGATCATCATCATCATCATCCCAAATGGTACAATGTCTGCTGTATCTAATCTTTTACTGATGCTTTTCCTTTTAAAAAAAAGAACACTGTCAATACATGGTGTTAAATGTGCAAACTGAAATCAAATTTCATATTATAAAGACATTCAATCCTAGTATATTTCACTCCCACAAGAATAATAACTTAAAAGTATCACATCAGCAGTATATAGACAACATCTTTGGAAAAGAAAAAAATGTTCTTTATGACACACCATATTTGAAGTGAATTTTAAGATTCACATAGAATGTCAAGATTTCAAAAATATGCCGTCTGCTATATAGTAATCTATGACTTATTTTGTGACTCAAGTCATCTGCTCTGTTATCTGCTGTTGACTTTTTTATCCTCACGCTTCTTTTAAAAAGCGAAGGGGATATTGTAATTTCCTCTGTCTGTCCGTCCTTCTGTCCATTATGCTATCACCTCCTTAACCATTGGAAGGAATCCAACCAAATTTAGTGTGTGAGTTACTCACATGAATGGGGCGTGCAACAGCTAAAAAAAAATTTGGCCCCATCCCCTTGGGCCCTGGGGAGGGGTCAAAAGGTCAAATATCATTGAATATCAATAACAAAATCAATTTCAAAGATTTTTATACCAAACTTTGTGTATGTTCCTACATTTAGAAGATATGAAACATATAAAATGGGATTTTTGTTCTGATGTCAGAGTCATGCCCATGGGGTGGGACTTGGGGGTGCTGGGGGTGCCCAGAGGGGTCAAAAACATTTTTTTTTTCGAATATGATCATGTGGCATTTCAAATTGATGGGGATGATGAGTAGAACAGAATGCAAGTAAAATTTTCCCCCTAGGGTCAAACTGGTGACCTTGGGGTGAGGTCAAAAGGTCAAATATCATGACATATTTCATTTACAAAGTCAGTTTCAAAGATTTTTGTACCAAACTTTGTTTGTGATCTCACAGATAAAAGGCAATAAAAATATCGACCGGAATTTTCATTCTATTACCTGAGTCATGCCCCAGAGATGGGACTTGAGGGTGCTGGGGGATTAAAAACTTGAGCAAGGGGATTTGCAATGGCGCCCCATCGATTGTGCGTTCTAGTTTGATGTTTCTGTCACAAACAGTGTTGAGAGTGAGATGGTCCTTTTCAGGTCTTTACATGCTCGGTCATTTTTCATGCTTTGTTTTAGCATCTGCTGATTTTTTTTCAAAATCAACTTTTTTCGAAAATTCTTTCAGGATTTCCATCAGAGTGTCAAACAATATGAATCCAGATCAGGACCGACATTTCGTTGGTCCTGATCAGGGTCCAAACTGTTTGCAAAGGTTAGGTTGTCAGCAGACGACACTGGTAGGCAAAGAGTTAAAAATTACTTTGAAGAGCGCTTCGCAAATGCAGTAGAAAGTTACACAGGATGCACCTTTAATAAACGAATGAGTAATCAAGTGCCTGATACGTGACTTTGGGGATTTACCTAAACTAATATAGCAATCTGTGGGTATCTATAATTTCATCAGGGTCAGAGTACCCGGACATATAAAATTCATTCATGTGCTTTCGACATCAAATTACATGCATTATTGGATAGTGAATTAAAAAAGTAATGAATACTCTCTCCATTTTGTTGTGGTACACTGTACTGATTGGAATTGCCTCATGTCCTTATGGAGAGTTCGTCACCTGGTGGTTGAATCTGGAAAATTTGAAATTGGAAAAATTTAAAACGAAAAAAAGAAAAGACGATATTTCTCTTATTTCTTAATGAAAACTTTTGTTATAGTGCTCGTTTGAAGTGTCTCATTGAGAGGCTTCAAATGAGTGCCCACAACATATGTTTTCAATGGGAAATATGAAAATTAGCTAGTAAACGTGTACCTTTCTCATCACTAGAGCTACCTTTAGATAAAAGTGCCAATTTTATAAAAAAAAAAAAATAATTTTCTTATTTCTCAGCCAAAACATATGTTGTGGGTACTCAAAAGAACCGTCTCAAAGGGATGGTTCTTTTGAGCACCCAAATAAAATTTTAAAACTGATGGATAAATAGAAAGAATGACAATTTAAAGCTCTATTTTTTATTTTTATCTGGACCAATGTCATTGCTTTAGACAATAGTAGCCATGATACTTGCTGATGGATAAGAAAATATGGGAAATTTGCAAACAACAAAGGCGCAGACCAGCCTGCGCATCTGCCCAGACTGATTAGCGCCTTTGTTATTCGCTTATTGGAAATTAAAGTATCATATCTAGATTTGCTACAAGCGAAATTTCAATTTTCTTGCTAGTCTCTGTAACTGAGGAGACTGGTTTGAGTCTTGCTTTGTCGGAAACCCCAAAAACAGGTTTTGTCATAATGAAGTCCATAATCACAATGTTACGCTCATTTTTATTTTTATTTATCTGGATATATGCTATCGTTTTAGACAATGGTTGACGTGATACCTGCTGACTCGGACGACATTCCGTCAAACATCCTGAATGAGACGTGGGAGCTTCCGTTCACAGATGACTGTTCTGGCATGGAGCTGGTAGGTTCCTTTTTTATATTTAGCGCAATAGATGGAACTCCATTGTCAGGTTAACAAACAACTGAAATAAAAAGAATAAATTGGCCATGAGATTTTGGTACAGAAAAACCTGTGTAAAATGGCCACACTCAAAAAGACCAAAAATTGGTTTTCAAGACCAAGTATTGCTTAATGCAGGTCAAATGTATTGCAAAGAGGAGCATTCTGCAATACTTTCGACCTTCATTAAGCTATCATTAATTTTGTCATTAAGATCTAAGTTTTGTCTATTTTGAGTGGCCGTTTTAGACAGGTTTTACTGTATTCAGCGCAATAGACGAAACTTTATTGTCAGGTTAACAAACAACTGAGATAGAAGAAAATAAATTGGCCAGCACATGAGATTTTGGTACAGTAAAACCTGTGTAAAACGGCCACTCTAAAAAAGACCAAAAATTGGCTTTCAAGACAAAGTACCGCTTAATGCAGGTTAAATGTATTGCAGAATGCTCCAAGGGGAGCATTCTGCAATACTTTTGACCTACATTTAGCTATCATTTGTCATTAAGATCTTTGTTTTGTCTATTTTGAGTGGCTGTTTTAGACAGGTTTTACTGTATTCAGCGCAATAGACAAAACATTATTGTCAGGTTAACAAACAACTGAGATGGGCCAGCGCAAGATATTTGGTACTATGCTCAAAATGAGGAGCACACTGGCTCACTGGTCAAGATCAAGGGGTTGTGGGTTCAAGCCTCACCAGAGGCACTGCATTGTGCCCTTAAGCAAGACACTTAATCCTCTGCTTAGTACTGGTTAAACCCAGGAAGACTCAACCTGACATTACTGAAAAATAGTTGACTGGGATGTAAAGAATCAAAAACAAACATATGCTCAAAAGAAGCCAATAAACACATGATGATGTATCCAGCCGGGCTAGACGAAGACTCTTTCATCATTAATACTTTGTGTATGCGATCAGTGAATGTGTATGGGAGTTTGCACATTTACACCTTATTACTCTACAATATGATAAGTACTGAAATCTAATGACAATAATAGGGTTGCTTCACAGATATTTCATTCATTAGTCGTTTTATCATAAAAGTATGAATGGCATGGACTCCGTTCCAAGTTGATTACTCAAATTAATTGCTTCAATTAATAGTGCTCCATGGGCATATCCAGAGGGGGGAACAGGGGGTACTGACCCCCCCCCCCCCATCCCCTCTGAAAAATCACAAAAATATAGGGTTTCTTTTTAATATTGGTCCTGATCCCCTGAAAAATCACAAAGCTACCAAGCCAGCATTTAATGTTGGGCCATCATCGGCCCGCCAGTGAAACGCCATTTAAATGATGTTTCGGTGGTGCTCCTGCCAGCGAAACACCATTTAAATGGTGTTTGGCTGATGCACCAATTATGGCCCGTTTATAGCAGTATTTGGATCCTTTATCACCTCATCAACTAAAAAAAGAAAAAAAACAAATTTGGGCCCCCTCTGACTGAACTTTCTGGATCCGCGCATTTGCTCATATTATTTCATGAACTTCTGAACAACGGAATTCATCCTTTAATTCTACTTATGGCCTGGTTCATTTGTTCAAGTGTTTTGAAGAAAACCTTAATACATGTAGAAGCGACAAAAAAAAGCGCAGCTTAATACGATCAATGAATCGTCTATATGATATGTCAAAAATCAAATGTTGCGTGAGCCAATCAGCTATGGGTCTGCTATGTTTGCAAAGGCGCCAAAAGGCATCTCTATGAGGTAAAGGGTTAAACACATTATAATTTGAAAACTCTTTTACAGTAATGGTTCGAATGTATGGCCTGTGAAAATGCAGGGTATCAGAGTGGATGGAAGGTTCTTTTGGTCTAAAAACGATTCACCTTTGATAAGGAGCTCTAGCGATAAGGCGTATATTTTCCCTAGTTGAAATGATTACAAAACCTAAATTTTCAAAATGCCCTAATGTTTTTAAAATTGGTCTGTTTCGGTAGTAAAATATGCATAAAAAGCATCAAAATAGGTTTCAAAGCTATTCATTATTTACAAAGCTGTGAAAACTTGCGCCTTCTACTCCCACCCCTCATTTTAAGTCTTTAGACTGGGTGCCGATTAGACGAGAGTTTAAGTAAATCCTTTGCAGGTCTTCAAAAAGTAAAAGTGCGAAAATATTAAGGATATAAGTGCCCTTTATTTCCAGAACTTTGTGGTATTCCTTCTGGGCATGCGCACGAAATATACTTAAAATTGTGACGTTTGTCATTGAAAAGATGAAACTGGCGTCTTTCAGTTTGTTTTTAGATGCTTTCCCCCCCTAGACCCAAGATGCCCTTTGGACAATTAAATGTCGCTATACAAATATATAACATATGTAAAGGGCGTCTTGGGTCTAGGGGGGGGAAAGGGGTTGTATAAGCGAAAGAAGACATCGAATATCTGACAAAAATAGACCACTTTACAAGATGGTCGTTTTTATTGTACATCAACTGTATAAATAGTTTTACTGTACATAGCGTGATAGGACGATTGTTTACCCTTGTTTAACCGTCTGGTTCCCATATATAATACTGAATAACAAGCACAGTTGATGATCGAAATAAATTCTTATTCAATACGAAGTAGAGTTATTACATGCATTAAGGAAACCCCGTTTTAAATATATAAATTCGGGGGCAATGGAGCATCGACAGCTCGTCAATATGTTTTTGTTGAATGTGCCTTGTTTCTCCAGTCGTTATTTCAACAAAATAAAACGAACGTCGCGTTTAGGGAGATTGCTCGGCTTATCGCTAGAAATTCTTTATCAATTGTAGGACTCTGAGCCACCTGTCATTGTGTTACATGAACCCAAAATATTTGAAGATGTGTTCAGTGAAAGACTTCATGGATTTGACAAAGACAATTATGGCCGCCATGAGCGGCATCAGTACCACTGTAAAAAGATCTTACGGCAACTACGCATCGAGGCTAATGAAAGGCTCCTCTCCGACACAGATGGATCTGGTTCCTCGGCTAATGATACTGACAGCGACGAGGGGTGCTATTTGGTCTTGAAACAGGCTTCAAGGTTGAGAAAGAGATACATGAGGCGACGCAGGGGTACGTACTGAAATAAACTTCATCCCTTAATGCGCCACATGCAACAAAAGTCGTCTACTTTTCTCGTCTGCTGAAATGTTCAAGAAGCCTCTATGGCAAACAGTGTGGACCCAGATCAGACTGCTCCTATAGGAGCAGTCTGTTCTGGGTCCACGCTGTTTGCTTCTATACTTAATTCGTCAGTAATGTCAGACAATTATTTGCAGCAGACGACTTCAGCAGACGACATTTTCAGACATTTTCATTTTTTTTCTTGGTGCTTTAAGGGTTATTATAGTTTACATGAATTTTTCAAAATTCTATACCATCATCACACTGGTAAATGTAAAAGCACTGAGGGTTGCTACAACGAACTGGTGCTGGCTTAATTCCACACTGGAGCTGGCGTAAAATCTATATCTTTATAAGCTTGCATTTATTTGTGATATCACCGGGTGCACAGACTGTTGGTAACATTGCAGTTTATGGCTCTGCCACGCAATTGTTGATTTAAAATTCATGGTTTGGCCGCCAAATCTGACACAGTTCTGGAGTTTGACCGATACAGGTACTTTTTTCTAGTATGCTCCAGTGCAGAATTAAGCCAGCACCAGTTTGTTGTAGTAACTTCCGGTGCATTTACATTTACCAGTGTGATCATTGGCAAACAGTGTGACTGTGGATCAAGATTACGGTAACTGACTTTGTCAGAAGCCAGCTGATCAGGATCCACCATTTTTTTCATCCCTACGTATTAACTCTTTTCATTCTGGATACCAGTAAACAGTTACTTAGTGCAAACAGTGAAGACCCAGATGAAATGCTGCATAAGCAACATTTCATCAGGGTCTGCACTGTTTGCTTAAGATATAAACAATCTTCAGGGACAGAAATACGGTGTACACCATTTTATAGAGATTTTGAGCGGCAACCCCATAAAATATAAAAAGGACTATTCCATACTTTGTATCATTCTGCATTTGAACAGGATTGAAATGCTCAAGTATTTAAAGTACTCAGTGTGTGCTAAAAACACTTAACCAATTTTCTAATTTTTCACATTTTAATCTTATTATTTTTGACCAAGGGCTAATAACATTGAAATTTGTTTGTTTGATTTAATTGTTTACATCCCATCAACAATTTTTCAGTTATAAAGGGATGGGTCTTCCTGGGTTGAACCAGTACTAAGCTAGAATTAATGTGTCTTGCTCAAGGACACAACACAGTGACGGCGGTGAGGCTCGAACCTGCGGCCCATCGGTCTGGAGTCAAGCACTCTACCACTGAGCCACTGCGCTCCCAATAACAGTGAAATGATTTTTTTGCGTAAATATGTTCAGTTTAATGTGCAAAAGTTTAGCGGTCTTTCAGAAAATTGTCTTTCATTATCCACAGTTTTTTTTTGGGTTAAAAATGCAAAAATATGCATTTTTGAAGAAAAACGGTTTTGAGTAAAGTTTTATCAAATTAAAGTGCAGTTAGTAATAAACTGGACTAGCCATCTTCAAAAGACACCAAACACTTAAAATTTTGACTAAAGTAGAAATTTTTTACGCTTTTTTTAAATTATCACATTTTTCGAGATTTTTAAAATTCATAAGTAGCTTATATGCATTTTAATTTATCTGAACAAGAATGACCTAACAGAATAGAACTTGATTTGTCCATATTGTGATGACAAACAGTTCACTGCTTCAGCGCACTTTAGGTTTGAATGTAAAACTTAAAAAATCAATTTGACGGCACTTTGCTTTTTTTTCAATTTTCAAACTCTCTGAAAAGTTCAATGCCTTGTTGCAGTTAATAAGACGTACAGAGTAATGGGTAGTGTTTGTCTTCATGCTATTACGTAACGGAAACAAGGAGTCCGAGTGAAGCAAATCATTTGATGCTTGTTCGTCTCAAATCGCTGCAGTCCGAAACATCTTCAAACAAACAAAAATACAAATGGATAGCGTCTCTGTGGAATATTTAATATTGTAGAAAAAATGTGACTTTTTTAAATGAGGGTACCTTTACTCTAGCATCGTCTGTGCAAGAAGTACCAGTCATTTTTAGCTCACCTAAGCCGAAAGCTCATGGGTGAGCTAATAGTATACCAGTAACTCTGGCGTCCGTCCGTCGTCCCTCTGTCAACATTTTCAAACATCTTCTGCTCTGAAACCACTGGGCATTATTAGACTCAATTTCATATGGAGACTCCTTAGGATGCGGGATCCAAAATTTGATCAAATGGTCCTGGTCACATGACCAAGATGGCAGCCACGCCCATATATGGTAAAAAATCTTTAAAAATCTTCTTCTACAGAACCAGAAAGCAGATGACCTTGGGACTTGGTATGTAGCATTGTTCAAATGATGATCCTAGGTTGACCTTGACCTACTTAACATCAAGGTCAAAGTTGCTTCCTAATGCATTTAACATTTTTTGAAAAGTTGATTTTTTTGAAAACTGTAGAAGCCTTAGTTTTTATTCTCACTTGATATGTTTAACCTAATGAGACAAAGGCTAAATCGCTCATATTAGAGTCCCATCATTATATTAAAATATAGTTTTCTCACAAACCATTGGCCCAATCGAACTCAAATTTCATGTGGTGACTCCTTGTGCTAAGTTAGCCAAAATTTTTACAAATCATTTTGGTCACATGACCAAGATGACCGCCATGCCCTTATATGGTAAAAACCTTTTAAAAATCTTCTTCTCCAGAACCAGAAGGCCGGTGACATTGGGACTTGGTATGTAGCATTTGGGATGTGGGGCCTACCAAGTCTGTTCAAATGATGATCCTAAGTTGACCATGACCTACTTAACGTCAAGGTCAAATTTGCTTCCTAATGCATTTAAATGTGTATTTTTTGAAAAGTTGATTTTTCATTATTCTCACTTGATATGTTAAACCTAATGAGACAATGGCTATGAATAAGTTTCAAAGATCACGATTGACCTTTAACTTTTCAGCCCAGGTCGCTCATATTGGAGTCCCATCAACACATTAAAACATAGTTTCCTCAGAAACCACTAGGCCAATTGAACTCAAATTTCATATGAAGACTCGTTATGATAGGTTAGCTAAAATTTATACCAATTGTACTGGTTTCATGACCAAGATGGCCATCACACCCATACATGGTAAAAACCCTTTAAATACCTTGTTCTCTGGAACCAAAAGGCCAATGGCCTTGGGACTTGGTATATAGCATTGGGGATCATCATCATCATCATCATCATGGGCCCTACCAGATTTGCACAATTGATGGATCTAGGTTGACCTTGACATACTTAATGGCAAGGTCAAATTTGATTTGATGTTTTATCTTCTGGATCTTTTCCATTTTATTGCCTAAAAGAGCGAATAAAATTTGTAGTTCTTTTGAGTACCCACAACATATGTTTTGGTTGAAAAATTAGACTGGGTACAGTCACTCTGACTGGCACATCAATACCCACACTTAAACATTGTGTGCCCTCCCCCATCCCCCCCCCCCCCCCCCCCCCCCCCTGAGATCTTGTGAGTGTGGTATTTATAGAAGCTACCCGTCAATTTATTGTTAACCTTTTCTCGCCAGTCACAACTTTTATAATAAGGAGTAATCGGTAAAATTTAATACTTGCAGACGAGGGACATTAGTAAAGGGTCATATTATGAACTTGTCCAAAGAAAATTTTACTTATCCAATAAAGAACAGGTTGATTGGCTTTATTATGCTTTCTCTGAAGCCGGATACAAACTCTAATGAAAATTGTAAACAGTGTAGATCCAGATCAGCTGGCTTAATCTTCAGCTTCCAGCTGATCCAGCTGATCAGGATCTAATTTAACTGGAATTTTAGGATTCGCTACCTTTTCTTTTACATTGGGGATTTTTTTCAAAAGATTTTGGGAAAAATCCCAAAATACAAAAGAATGGGGAAATATGGACATCTTTTGGTTGGAAATGATGTACTCCCTTATAAGATGGTAAAAAGGACAGATCCACACTGTTTTCCATACAAAGACAAGTTATTGAAATAGAAATTGAAATGAAATGAGACCAGGTCGGAGAAGTCGGGCAGTGACAGTGTTAATCAATAGATTAACCCTTTGTATACTTAGTCTAAATTGGATTCTTCTTTCTGGATTAATACAATAAATATGGGATAGTCCATTATACATATCTAGGGCTCGAAGCAATATACATATATTGCTTCGAGTCTGGGGGTGTCAGTTTGTTTTTTTGTTGTTGTAAAATATTGTATTCTTTTGTTTGAATATCTTTTTTGCCTTTACAAACAGTGTTAAGGCCCTGATGAAATGCAGCATTATGCTGCACTGTTTGCTAAAGTATTCCAGAAAGGGGTTTCTAAAGGGGTCTCCAGAATACAAAGCTAGTGACTAGACCTTATAATTGGCTATAGTAGCTTTCCTAAATATTCCATTACTTTTTACAAAGCATCAAAACAATATGGCATTAACCCATTTATTATAAGCTGAACGGACTTGCCTACCCTTATTAGTGGGACAATCACATTTTCAATTTTAGGGGTGTTGGTGGTATTTTTTTCAAAATTTTAAAAGAACATTCTGTAAGCAAATGGTGTCTGACGGTCCTGATTATGCGGTGTCTGATCTGAATCTGCACTGTTTGTCTGTGTCCCTTAAAGAGGAGGCTTTATATTTAGGCTTGTCTATTTTTTAACCCTTTAATATGGGAAACAGAATTTAACGATTGTGCATAACATAAAAAAAATGCGATTATAGTTTTTACTAATTAACAGATGAATTTTATCAATTAGGCAAATATTTTAGTGTAATTAAGCTCTCATTAGTGGCCAAAATTTGAATGATTAAGGATATTCATGTGGCCAATATGGCGTGGTGACTAAAATCTGCGGGTGCTTTGACTTTTGAGCTGTAACAAGACCAGTGTGCTCTTTTGCTCTGAATTTCAGAAATAATCTTGAAAGTTACATAATATAGTTTATATTTTGGTTGCTGAATGAAATGAAAACAAGAAATGAATAAGTCAAATATTACCTTGAAGTTAGCCAATTTTTGCATACCGGCTCTTTAATTTATCTCCATCGTAAATAAAAGCTTTTTACACGAACATGTAGTGTGATATGCAATCCAGCAAAACGAATTCATAAAATTTCCAAAATTTATTTCACAAGGTCACTAATCCTGCTTATTCGATAGCACCTAACACTCATAAAATAGCCGGCTAGGCGTAATGTACATGTATATCAACACCTGTGAACAGGGCTACCAATCAACTGCTTTCATAGGAAAATACAAAGAATACATTTGTTCTCCAAATAATATTTGCTTCAAGATAATTATGAGCAGAAATTCCTATGATGAACAAGCACAAGCCGATTCGTATAGGTTACATTGGGTTCTGTCTTATTGGAGGAAGTCGTTATAATTCCATGGTCGCGAAAAGCTAGCATGATCTCTGCATGGGGACAAAGCTTTTTAGTTGCTGGATGACAATGAAGTAAAACAAAAATCATGGCCAGTAACGAGCAACCACCAACATACAGCCAATCCCCATAGTGCAACACACTGAAAAATGTATGAGTAATTACTGCCATACACTGAAAACACTAGAGTAAAAATTGAGCTGATACTAGTAATCCATTAAGTTTAATTAATTTTTACCATGAATAGAACACAAAGATAAAAATTATATCTAAAAATGAGAGTGATGTTTAATAAAAAAAAGAGGTGGCAGCTCAGCTGTCATCTCTTTTGATACCAGCCTGAGGCAATTTTTTTTATATAATATGCACTCTAGATTGGGGTCAGGGGGCAAAGCCCTGGTTTAGAGCATTCATATGGCTTAAACTAGCTCCCAAGACACGCAATTATTTCATTACCTTCTGAGTGTCATCTGCTGATAACCTTTGCAAACAGATTGGACCCAGATCAGGTCAGACAATATGTGGGGCCGAATCTGGATCGAATCTGTTTGACACTCAAATGGTATTCCTAAAAGAATTATTTTGAAAAAGATGATTTTGAAAACAAAAACAAAAAACAACAACAACAGCAAAAGCAGCAGACGACAAAAGAGTATCATAACATTTCCAGGGGGGGGGGGGGGGCAAAGAGTTAATACAATATTTCCAGTTTATTCTTCAGAAAATCAAAGTTAGTGGCTTAAGAAACTATACTGGTTGCGCAGAGTGGTACGCGCATGCATTTTTTGCGTACACGTAGGCACTCCCTTGCCAGCTCACACTACCCATTTACTGTATTGGTGCGCAGGCTGATTTTGGACTAAGAACAAGCAGATTGATAGAAGCACACAAAGCATCGTGACAGTGGTTGAATAGTGGAAATATAATAATACAGAAACATGGTTACAAGCAGCTCACACAAATGAAAAAAGAGCTATAATAGCAGAACTTTTAATGCCGATGATGCAACCAGCAATGACCCAACGTGTCCAGCCTGATAGAGTCTCTGTCGACATTTGAAGTAAAATAAGACCTAAGACACAAAATAAGGTCCTTGTTCTATATTTACATTTCCACTGCGAGTCTTTAAATGAACCTTTACATTTGAGATGTGGTTCATACCTTCATGAACCAATCGATTTTAGCCACACCCACATACGCGCCATTTGAGCGAGAGAACGTCAAGTCCATCCAACAACGTTGCTTGTTTACTGACGTTTGAGTGACGTTGAACACGTATTGCCATGACGTTAAGCGCGGAAATTTGGCGTTTTGGCTATTCCAAACCCTGCGTTATGCCTGATTTAATTCAAAATATCTGGAAAACCAGCCAAGTTAAGTGAAAATTGAAAATTGATACTTGACTGATAATATAAAATGTAAATATAAGTAATAAATCCAATTTTTGGAATGTTCACGGAATCATGAATACTTCGGGCCTCTTGCAAAGTTAACGTGAAGCCCTTCGGGCTTCACTTACATTGCACGAGACCCGAAGTATTCATGATTCCATGAACATTCCAAAAATTGAATTCATTTCTTAAGTAATGCACTATACACTTTTGCAATCATCAGAGCTGCTTATCTCTAATTGTGCAATTGCTGTCGTGTGGCAGCTATTGTTTTGTGCCTCTGGTGAATTGGTCTGTGATTATGGTATTTACTGGTCATCCTCACTTGCATTCTGATAAGACTGTGAGGATGTACAGGTAAGTAAGAATCAAATCAGGGAATGCAGACTCACATTGAGCAGGCCTCTAAATAATAATGCAATTCTTGCGCGGATCTAGGGATTATTGCCAGGGGGTCCAGGTCCACTTGCCAGAAAATAGCTCTGACAACGTTGTTTTTTGTTTTTAGTCCTCAGCTTATTTTACAGTTTTACAGAGGGTGTCCAATGGTTATTTCAAAGAAAACTATTATATTTAAAGGTTTCAGAGGGGGTCCAACTTTTTCAAGGGGGGAGGGCAACTTTTTCCATGGAGGGGGGGGTCCAATGGGTAATTTCTATAGAAACCCATATAACTTGTGATTTTCCAGGGGGGGCGGGCGGACCCCATATCCCCCTCTGGATCCGCACATGCGATTTCACATCTTATTTTTCTTATTTCAAAAGGAAACATTAGCTGTGGCTTCCCAAAAGATCCCTCTCAAGAAGACGATTCATTTGAGCACCAAAACAAATGTTTGGACTTATAGATAAGAAAATATTCACAGTTCTACGCTGAAAAAATGCCTATCTGGACCTATGTTACGTAATGTGACAGGGCCTCAAAACTGGATTTTAACCAGCACTATAAAAGCACTGTGAAACTTACAAGCTATATATATGAGTCAGCACATGAGCTTATGGAACCTATCGCATTATCGAGCAACGAAAGCTCAGCCAAGCCTGTGCATCTCTACCAAATTGCTATGATATAGATAGTGACACGAGAATACGATGATACATGCACGAATCGAGACCCGCTTAGCCCTCACACGGTTTTTGTATTTCACTATGAAGTAGAAAGATTAGTAGACGTGTGTGTGTGTGTAAACTTACCTGAGTGTATAACTGACATGTATATTATTGCCAATGGCTATCGTATGAGGATTAGGTGCTATTGAATCAGCAAGAATAGTGACATTGTGAAATGAATTTTGGAAATTTTATATTCCGTGTTTGCTAGATCACATATTACACTACATGTTCGTGCAAAAAGCTTAAATTTATGATGAAGACAAATGGGAGAGTGGATAGACAAAAATTGGCTAACTTCAAGTTAATATTTGACTTATTTATTTTTTGCTTTTATTTCATTCAGTAACAAAAATATAACCTATATTATGCAACTCTTATGATTATTTCTGAAATTCAGAGCAAAAGAGCACATTAGTCTTGTTACAGCTCGAAATTCAAAGCACCCGCAGATTTTAGTCACCACGCCATATTGTCCACATGAATATCCTTAAAATAGTGATTTTCAAAGCCCGAAAATTTTGTTATTCTCGCTGGATCCAAACTGTTTGAAAAGCTTGCAATTAAGTAATATATTGAGGGGTCGATAAAGACGTACTCCCCATCAATGGTGGGGAGTTTTGTCTTTAGAAAAAAAAACGGTCTAAGGGAAATAAATCTTACAAGATTCGGAGCGAAGGGAGAGAAATGCAATGTTTATTTACGAGTCACAACACGTATTTTTTGTTTCTCTTGACTTTTGATTCCCTCTAATGACGACTCTCTCTGTTCTTATGTATTATTTTGAGTAAATCATTGTTCTTAAGTGTTGTTACTGAGAGACATTTTGTAAAAATGAAAATAAACTCGGACTTGTTTCCGTAAACACATGTACATTAACCACGTTTTCCAAACTTATTACTGATCCTTCCGCGGTCGGTGCTGAAAAGTCGGCTGATGAAATTATGTTTTTACAACGTTTACCAATACATACATTGTATTGCAATATAAACCAATATCTAGTTAGTCTATCCTTCCAAACATGCTTGTATTTTTTTCTATTTTAAGCGAAAAAGTAACTAGTATACTATGAACTATTTCGTTGACTGAATTTTATTTCCGGTTTCACGGATTCATGAATGGCGCAAGAATTTGAATTCCAGTAGCGAAAAATGGCTGCAGGTTTGACACAAACGACGAAAAATAGCTTTGATCTGCTGCTTAAAGCAGGTAAGATGATTTGTCACATCGTAAAGATGAACATAAGTGGCAGTTCTATTTATGACAGTTATCAGTCATCTGTGTGTGTTCGTGTTGATTATTTTACAGAGGTCAAATCTGTCGAGGTAAAACCAGGAAGTGAACAACAACAAAAAGAAAATTCGCTTCCTGTTGTTATTCTAAGTTTATTTTGTCGTCAGGTAACGTAAATTTAGTCTCTTTTATAAAACAATAATAAAGTTATAATGTTTGGGTAGCGATTCTGTACTTTAATGCTGGTCACTATCCCAGTTATTCACCATTAACGCTTTGTTTACAGGAACGCTGATGGGTTCAGCTTGCCCCCACGTGCTTCTTTTTGGGACGATTTTGGAGGTCAGCACTGAAGTTGGTTATCCTGACATTGTAATGGCAAAACATGCCTTTATGTTTGACACTTATGTGTCACTAGTAGTTATCAAAATACTTGCCAAAATACTTATTTTGTAAGGGACAAGCATATCTAGCATTGCTGAGTTGAAATTGGCTGGAAATCTTTTGACAGTGTTTGAGGGCTTTGACTAAATGTGGGACTAAATGTCTGTACACGCTTAAAATGCAGTACCGCATAACATCGGAAAGTACTGATAATTAACTGACAAATGTTAGGTTCATGCCAAAGTAAATAAACTATCTCAAAAACTTATTGCAAGCAATAATGCTCCTTTCAATTTATAAGGCAGTTGCGAACCAAATGCAACATCACTAGATCATTAAAAGGTTAGTCTCTGGTTTACCAGGCGCATTTTATACTGTTTGTTGTTTACGGTTTCACTCCTACCATACTGGAATTAGAAACAATTGAAATTGCATGGCCAACAAATGATTAAATAGCCCTTAGATGAATTTAAGGAAGCTAGCAGGGGTGTGGGGGCACAGCCCCCATCATTCAATAAACAGAATGTTAAGCTTCAGCCTCACTTCATAAACTGCGCCCGGTAAACCAGAGGTGCACCTATTAAAGTAGAGTAAATTTGAATAGAACAGACAAGAACATTGCAATTAAAATATTTTCTTTCTAAGATCGTCGTTTGCTTTATGTTTTGATATTGTTGTGCTGTGGACCTAAATATTCTCCTCTTTACACAATATCCATACGAAATAAAGTTTTAAGTTGTACAAAGTACACCTGCCAATAATGCTGTGTTGACAACCTACCACCTCCAGATCTGCACTGTGTTTCTCATTCCATTTAATGGCCATAGTATGTGTAGTGGCTAATTTGCTTCTGAGCTGACAGAAAATGTCGTAATTTTGTGCTATAACTTCTCCCTATCTGACTGTTTTCCTGGAGGGAGAAGTCACTTCTCCCTAATGACAGGGCCCAGGTTGGACCCTGCTATATACAGGGTCACACATCAAGCAAGAATGCTAGTAGAAATAAGAATGGATAAAAGATTAGAGAGAGAAGGATGAAAGATTATAGATTAAAAATAGGTGGGCGAGTTAAATTACACAGATAAAAAAACAAAATTGATCCAGGGCCTAAAATACTGCAGTTAACCAGCTGCCCCTTGAACGAGTCAATGGTTGGTAGACATACATGTTAGGGCAATTATTTCTACGGTCATTCTCCTCCCTTCCGCTGATTTTTTCAAGAAGGGTTGTTGTCAGTTACAAGCGAAAGTATGTGCACGAATTACTGGTTAACCGCTTGTTCAAGCCTGCCCAGGAAAAAGTGTGGTTAGGTGAACTGACCGTCCCGCCATGACCATAGCTGTTGACTTGGGACGTAAAGCAACAAAACAAACAAAAACATATTAGGGCAAAACATTCCATTTGACAATGGTCAGTGTATAAAATACATCAATTTAGGCCAAATAAAAAAAATACTGACCCTACCTAAATTTACTGGTGAAACCTAGATTTTTTTAGATATTTCTGAAAAAAAAAAAATAATTGTATGCATTTGAAATGCGAAATGCATCAAAATGCATGATTAAATTTTTCCCAGAAAAAAAATATATGTGCCTACCCTTCCTAACATTTTCAGACCCGTTATCCGAAACACACACATCTTTTTATTTGGCCGTAACAATCATTGACCTCATATCTCTCTTGTACTCATAACAAACCCTCTACTTCGGTCACCACATAATGGGTCTGCAAAATTCTTGATCAGTCTTTTAGAAGCTGACTGGAGCTGTTGCTGTCTGCGTCTTTAAATGACGGACTTTTTTCTTCTGAACTGTTACATATGTCATGATTTTCTCTTTCATGAGCGCTGCTTGTTAGACAGTTAAGTTTTGGGCAAATCCATAACTCGGCCGGGGTGACATTGTTTGTTTCTAAAAAGACTTTCAGGGCATGACAATCAGGGGACATAAAATCCACTCGTCAGCTTGTAATTACGAGTGAAATCTAAAAAGGACGAAATATATTTGTCCCCTGACAATTCTAAAGATAGTAATTGGTGTATGGGAAGTGAAATGATGTCTAGATAATAGTTCTATTTTTGATACTTTGCCGAAGCATCTTTCTACATTATGTAATTTGAAACCCTATAACTCTGTTGTCGACTTCTGCTGTGGGTGGCTGATTGTGTTTTAACCGTGAGTTTTGACTTCACACAAATTTTGACATGGTATTTAATGAGAAATTGTCATAATGTGTAACAAGTCAACACAGTCTGACAGATACTCTCAGATAGCGAGGGCATAGAAATTCCTTGCGTCAGAAGAAAAACAGCAGAATTTGCTGCAAATTGCAATGATTGAAAGGCTAAAATCTTTTCCTTAGGTGAGTAATTTTTTCTCTCTAACTGTAGAAGAGGTGCATAACATTTTTCTGAGGGTGCTTATGGGAGAATTGGTTCTAAATGAGATGACTACGCTAATTCTGGTTCAGAATATTACAAAAGAAAATATATCATTCAGCCAACACTGACAAGAAATTTTGAATGTTCAGCAAGAATTTTAAGCAAAATTCTAAGCACAGTGAGGGTTTTGGCAGAAAAAATGAGAAAATCTCGCTCATAAATAATACCATTTCCTGTTTTAAGCAAATGATATCAGTGAAGTTCCTGATCAGCTGGCTTATGATTGTTTTTAGTACTAAGACTTGTGAGTTCATTAGTAGATCAAACGGGAAAGTTGGATTATAGCTAATGCAAATCAATTTATTCAGCATGCTAAAAGGTAAACCAATTTGAACAAATTAGTAACTGCCAATCTATAATGTGTGAACAGCTTTGTAAGAACAGAAATAGAATAAACTACCTTTCCAGGCATAGGCGTACATTGTAGCTCCCATTACGCAATCAAACTTGTGCGTAATAAAAATAGTAACATTCAAGGGAGGTCACCTAGTGTGGCAAAAGTGATTTTCCATACCATAAGGAACTGCTCTTAAAGGAAAGAATTTGCTCCCCTCTGGAAGCAAATTTTTTCCTTTAAGAGAAGTTCTCATTTTGAAAAGAGATGCAATTGAAGAGAATCACTGCTTGGTGGGAGCTCAGTGGTAGAGTGCTTGACTCGAGACCGAGGGGCTGCGGGTTCGAGTCTCATCGGCGTCACTGCATTGTGATCCTTGAACAAGACACATTTACCCTGGCTTATTACTGGTTCAACCCAGGAAGACCCGTCCCTGTTTAAATGAAAGATTGTTAATGGGACATAAAGAATCAAATCAAACAAAAATCACTGCTTGGTAGTCTTCCTGTGAAGTGTGTTACTTTTTCAGCGTTCTAGCTACACTTGCCAGGACACTGCAGGGATTTAACAGCTTAAGTCAAATATACTCAGGACATTTTGTCCGAACAGCCCCTAATGAATCTTTTCGGACATTAGAAAATTTGTTAGTAGACTAGGACGTAAAAAAGAGCCTGCCAAAAATGGAATTGAAAGAAAATACACACACTCATTATGACACCTACTATGCTAAACTTAGGTATAGCTTTCTTGTTTTCAAAAAAAAGTAGAGACACCAACTGATCAGGCTCCACACAGTTTTCCACTCGGCTTGTTAAAACATTGATTTGTTTCAGACAAATTGTCCTACCTCGCCAGTAAGGTCTTCAGTATCTGGAATGATCAAGCTGCATGCAATGATTGATAATATTTTCTAGGCTCCTCAATTGTCCATTGCAGTGTACAGTAAAACTTGTGTAAAACGGCCGCTCAAAAATAGACAAAGCCAATATCTTAATGACAACTGGTAGACTCAATACTTTCCACTTTCATTAAGCTACCACTGGTAGCTTAATGAAAGTCGAAAGTATTGCAGAAAGCTCCCTTTGGAGCATTCTGCAATACTTTTGACCTCCATTAAGCGATAATCAGTCTTGAAAACCATTTTTTTTGTCTTTTTTAGAGTGGCAGTTTTACACAGGTTTTTACTGTATCAGCAAAATAATGGGATTCCCAACCCTTGAGGATTTTGTTGAATGCAGTGATTGGGTATCAGTTTTTAGCTAACATGAGCTGAAGCGAGAGTGAGTAGACCCATTTTCAGGACTTAGTTTGTAGGAAAGCAATAAGAAGTCGGAAGCGTTTTCCTTTGTACAAATGGCAGAAAACCCAGAACGCCCAAAAATACTGACATTGTCAGTTTTAATTTACCCTTAGCACATACATTTAGAAATGCAATGTAAAATTATATGTAGATGTATAATCAAATGCAATACCTGTAGTAACCTAGCCTGGGTCCAGTCGTCAATATTTTGGCAATATTTTCTAATGCTAATATTCTAAAAAATAAGAGAATAAAAATGTACCACATCAAAGGTATCGGTTGTCCGTTATTGATTTCGATTAATATTGACGCCTGGGGACATCGGTGGTATTCCCCTTTGATAATCCGATAAGCAGATTAATCTAATTATAGCCTGTTGCTTTAGTGTGACGTAATAAATATGATTACAAGACACCGACCGATAATGAGGATGCCATTACTTATCAGCTGGTCATGGAAACTCCGCGTAAAAACGTGAATAAAGATAGAATTTGTGTACGTGGTTCGAGACCGATTGATCCAAAACAAAGAATTATCATTTTCAAACACAGAGATGAAACTGAAGTGTCAAAATATTGCGAAAATTCAAAAGGAGATGACGTTTTTTCTGGATGTGTTGTGTTTATCTCGACCGTGTGTATTAAATGCGTGTCTCGCAAAGGCAAAAAGAATACTACTTAACAAATACACCAAAGTCGGAAAACGCTGTTTCAATTTAAATCGTGAAGCCAACTATCGTCCACGAAGTGCATTCTATGATAGGACAGAGTGGTAATATTTTCCTTTCTATCTATCTTTTCACTGGGATTCCTGTTACTATTTATAGCATAATAGAGTTATCCGATAGCGTTATCGTTCTTGGCTTTACCCCGCAAAATTTGAGGAAAAATCCAGGTGGCGCTGTCGATTGTAATCAAAGTTCCCCAGGCTGTCATTTTTGACCAAGGAACGGAAAAATAAAAAAAAGAAGAAAAATTGATCAGACTGGAACCCAGGCTAGTAGTAACCAAGTACTTGGCATACAAAGCAAGCAGATTTCACTTTCTGTGAAAATCAAACAAAATCTGCTCTACTTCTTAATATCGAATTATTGATACAACCATTTTGATGACATTTATTCATACAATTGTATCACAAACAACTCTTTGCCCACTAAGGCCAACATTTGTCATCTGCTGATAAGCTTTGCAAATAGTTTGGACCCAGATGAGGTGCATGAACATTTTGTCAGGCCTAATCTGGATCCTAACTGTTTGAAACTCTTGAAGAATTTTGAAAAAATAAGCTGATGAGCATGAAAGTGTAATGACAGCTGTGTTTGAGGGTTTCCAGCTGCAGCTCGTCCAAAAGCCACAAACAACATAAGGCACCGTAGAGAAATGTCCAGGCTACGGCAGCAGCAGTAATCGCCGTCAGAGCTCTAAGACTATTAGATTTCCAAGAAATTTTACTTCCTTGTTCAAATTCTGCAATCTGATTGGCTGCTTCCTAAGGTGACGCTGTGACAACTTGAAGATGAGCGGCAAGCAAATTTATAACTGACAAAGGAAAATCAATATTGGCACTATAATGGCTTGCTTAGATATTGGAATAGTTACAAAAGATTAATTTGATTGAACAAGTTTTAAAATAGGATTGGTAAAATTTATTCCATTGATGCTGGAAGTTTTAACTTTGGCGATAGGGTGAGTGGTAAAACCCCTTTATTTTTTGACAGTTAAATATTTTATCTAGTCTGGTTGCAATGTATATAATTTGAAGGGTCGCAGGTTAGAGTTTGCAAGCGATATTGTACATGTATGTTTGTCCATGAAAATTACTGCAACCTCTCATCTTGGCCTCCCAGAATAACCAATTGCCAATGTTTACTCACTGGCTTCAGTCCTCAAAACATTTTTCTTTCAATGTGTCATTTCATATACTTGAAGCTAGTCTAATTCTGATGGCTCTGTTTTAAGAGAACTCTAAATCATCTGACTAGAAGAGGTTAGAATATGTTCAGGGTTTTCCCTTGACTTTTTCATTTGCGGGGCATCATGTTTTAGATTTTAGGGTCATTAAAAAAAATTGGGGGGACATTCCATTCTGGTCATTGAACATGCGTGTACATATTTCAAGTTGGAGTTTTGTACAGTAAAAATATGCTGCTGAAACTTTTCAGCCAACCACCAACAAACAATCACAGAAACCGCATGGACCTTCGATTTTTTGCAAGAAACTCAGAGCCATGCTTCGAGGCCTGCCTAATCAGTCCCGCTCGATGACTGACTCATCTGAGAGTAAGATTCACCAGACTTAAAAAACGATCTCAGCATTGTCTGTTGCGGCATGCTTTAATCCAAACAGTACCCACTATGAACTATGAAGATGTAAAAATGGGGGTGTCAGTGGAAAGCGCTAGTTTTGGCGACCTTAATCAAAATCAAAGGCTTTGAAACATATTTTGATATTAAGTGAATATATTTTACTTCTGTAATCCTTGGAATTTGTCAGCATTAACTTGGACTATACTCAGAAGAAAAAGTTTAGTCAGTATTTATGTTTTCTCATAAAATCAAAAATACTGCATTTATATATATATCATTGTCAGATTTTATACATAAGTTGTATTATTGTAACTTTACTTGTACTTGTTTATTGCGTGACAAATAATGCCTCTATTAGACTGTATCAACCAAATTTCAAAATGCACGATGCGCACATGCTGCGGTTAACCGGCAGGGTTATTTTCTCATATACTGTTCGATATTGAAAGAGAGTTGTTCCTATTGCAATAATCCGGAGAAAAATTAGTGTTAGCATGCTTTAATCGCCGTCCATGCCATCAACAAATTACAGAAATGCCACGTTTTGACGTCTTGAAACAGGTACACGTGTTGCTGACGTAACACGCAGTTTTGTATGCAATGAGCAAACAATTTATCGTCTGCAAACACGTTTTCAACGGCCTGGCAGTAAAAATGACAAGCCGTCGTTGGGGAAACCACGGATAACGACGCCATTTGAAGTTAGGGTCATAGTGATGTCAACATGACGTAATCGCTTCATGGCCGCTTGGAAACTTCGTAAATTCCTTAGTCATGCAACAGGTACAAGAATTTCCGTCTGTACTGCCAGAAATCGTCTGAGGGGCGCTAGACTGATTTTTGAGTTATGAAATTTGAATTTTAATATTGACCACTTTGTGTAATTTTGATGAAGAAAATGGGTATATTATTAGAATGTTTTGTTGAAAATGTTCACATTTGTAAGACATTACATGAAGTTTATCTTGAGTAAGGTTTTTGTCAATATTAAGACTGTCTTACAAAATTATTGCACACAGTGTCTGTACTGGCTAAACTTTTTCTTCTGAGTATATTTGAAAATTTGGTGTTTGTTATCGTGGCCATACTAGTAGGGAAAATATACACATTATCACTAGAACTCCTTTACCTGACTATAAAAGACTTAGAATATTTGACTGAATTCAATTTATTGCCAAATGTTTTTTTGTATACACAAACATCTGTTTTCGCCACCGTTTTGGAGAAATTGGTGCTAAGTTTTCTCTACAACTTTCATCGCAAACGTAGTTTACTCAAATTAAAAATTAAAAGTCATTGTCAAAAATCAGTCTGAAAAACATAAAAAATCGAGTTGAGTAGGTATAGAGATTTTAAGACAGTTACTTCATCTTTATAAATTCTTAGTATGGGCAATTTCTTAAAAAGTTTAGGCTTTAAAAAAAATAATGTGATCTTTTTTGGGTATCCACTATATTAGATTATTAGGGAAATACATGTTGCATGAAATTTGGATACAATATATATTCACTGTTCAGGCATCTAAATAAGAGGGCATTATCAAAAATTATTTTTCTTATTAGTGCCAACATCTTCACAATTGCAACATGTACATACAATAAGTCTAGATGAGCACTCTTTTTGAATATTGATTATTTTCTCATCCATCAGCTAAAACATGTGTATTTGGTGCTCACTGAGATGTTTCTTTTGAGTACCCACAACATATGTTTAGATTTAGGAGGTAGCATAAACAAACAGATTGACTGAGGACGATTTTGTGCAGCTTGAGGCTAAATTGTTCTTAATATCACAATTGGCCTTACTCTTAGTAAGGGAAATAATTCAATCAATTGTGATCATTGTTCTCTTTTAGCATTTGTTTCCCTTGGTCTAGTGTAGTGGGTTCTCCCATTTATAAGTGCATGCGTATGTCTAACCTGTTGGACTAGGCTACAATTGGACGTTCTAAGCTTTATTAGGTGTATCTTTTCTAACTGTGAATTTTTCGGAAATTGTTTATCGGGTGTTTTATATCAGTATATTATTTTCTCACCCACTTATCGCTCAAGACAGGCTGTTCTATGTCTCTGACCAAAAAAAACATGCAAAAGTATGTTCAGTTATTAATTCAATATTTACAGTTTCAAATCAAGCCTTTAAAAAATCTTCAGACCGTTCATAACCTCTCATGAAACATAAATATGATTGACAGCTGCCAAGCTCACTTGCCTGTACAATATACTTTGAACAATGAATATATTCGCCCGAAGTGACACTGGTGTTGTGTCTAACAGCAATCCACACCTGATTCGCACATACAAAACAAGCCTCTTGTTTGCTCCATTGGCTGTCCGTGTTCGCACTTCCTTTTGCGCTCAAACAAAACCGTTAATGCAATTACATATTAAATACAAAACTGTTTTGTTTCCTAAATTATAAATAATTTCTATATATTAGATATTCAAAATTAAATGTAAATATAAGTAAAAACTCAAATTGAACGGAATTTACTTACTTTGCAAGAGACCCAATGTGATCATAATTCCATGAACAGACCCAAAAATTGAATTCATTTTTAGCTCACCTTAGCCAAAGCTCTTGTGATTTGTCTTCGCCTGTAGTCCGTCGTATGTAATCTTTCATTAAATGACATCTCCTCCTTAACCACTGGTCCGAATTTAAAATAATTTCACATGAATGTTCAGATGTTCCCCATAATGTCCCCTACCAAAATTGCATAAATGGTTCTGCTCTACTGAACACAAGGGCTGTCCGGAGCTCTAGAAAAGAAATATTTTAAACATCATCTACTGAACCACTGGTCCAAATTCAAAATAATTTCACAGAATTGTTCCTCATGTGACCCTCTACCAAAATTGCACAAAACATTGCACTCCTCTAAACAAAAGGGCTACCAGAGCTCCAGATAAGAAATAAACCCAACAAAAAAAGAAATGTCCGATTTTCACGGTACTGTATCTTTCAGTCCAGTTAAGATGTCACAACAAAAATAAAACCAAAATGTTTATCAAACGCTAGACACACAAAATTGGTAATCATTTGACTTTATCTTCTTATCTATCTTGAAGGGTTATTGCAATAATGGCACGCAGTTTTTAATTATCATCAGAAAGTTAATATTTTAAATGTGACAATGGCAACCAGAAACGATGAAAAACATCGTAAAATCCCAAGTCTGCTTATTGAACGAGCAAAATTGCAGTTCAAAACCTTTAATTTACGATCTTGACTGAATTTACCTCGCTTTGAATTAAGCAAATAACGATTTAAGAACTTCCAAATCTCCTTAACCTGACATCATTTTGAGACTGTTTTTATTTTAATTTGTTGTGTTTGTTTATAACAGCAATTATAAAAAAGAGAAAAGCAAAAACTATGGCTGATGTCGGACATCAAAGGTTCACTAAATCTGTGTTTTGTATCCCACCCCTTACTACAAAATCATCAGAGAATATCCAATTTATTGCAATTGTTTTGATGCCGTCAGATTAGACTATTTGAACTATAGGGTCTTATTTCACTGATTTTTTTCAAACTAGGTTCTTTGAAGAATATTGTCAGATTGTCAAACAGTTTGGATCCAGATCAAGCCAGACATTTCTATGCATATGTCCAGGTAATCAGCAGTCAACACAAGAGTTCAAGAGCTTTTATGATCAATGATTCAAGGAAGATAACTTATCATGCATTTTGTGTGTCTTTAAAATAAGTGGCTTCCCTTGATATAGTTTGCTTAAATTGCAAACAATAGGCCATGGTAGTAGTTGTTGTTGTGTTTGTGTTTAACGTCCCACCAACAGCTATGGTCATATGGAGATGGGGCCACAGCTTAAAGTCTCATCCGACAGACTGGTGAAGCCGGGAATGGAATCTGCGATCCAAGTGGTTTACAAAGCAAGCGGTTTATCCACTACACCACAGCGGCTCCTCCAATTAACAATAGATGTTACTGACTGACCAGTATACCTCCATGACAAAATGCAAATATTGGCAGGATAAGGGTTAAAACTTATTCCTGAAAGAATTTATCGAAAAAGTTGATTTTGAATGTGTTTTTGGCAAAAATAAACTGGAGATGGTTCATTTTATAACTTGAGGGGTCACTGGTTATAATTTCCAAACAAAATTCAATTGTACAATCCTAGGGATAAACCTGTTTGCTGATACAGCATCTGTGGCATTATGATCAAAGCAGAAGAAAGAATTCATTAGTACATATTGGGTTAATTATAATGAGGGTTTCCAATATGGACCTAATCCCAAGATTTAGCTTAATCAGAAGAACCTCAAACAAATACTTGGCTTGCTAAAGGATGCAATAATAAAAAATGTTTCTTCTTTCAAATCTTTGGAGATGAATTTCAGGGGCGGATCCAGGATTTCTGGAAGGGGGATCATGGGGATCGCTTTGCTGATTTTGTCTCATTTTGCTTAAATATACATATACCATGAAAAGGAAATAATTTGGTCTCAGTGAGACAAGATTATTTCATCTTAATGGGTTAACTGAGGGGCCTGCCTGAGGAAAATTAAAAGTACGCAGGGGGTGAGTATGGGAGGGGGTACCCCCTTCCCATACGTTAGGGAAAAAAATCAAGATATGAACTAAATGGTGGCTTCTCCTGCATTTTCTGAACCTAAACACTGACTTAATTGTTTCCAAAACAAAAGTGAAGAACAGTCAAAACCCTACTGCTTTGGTTCAGGATTATTGTAAAATTGGTATACTTCGGTATTTAAAGACCTTGCCCGGATGAGGCATGTTTTTCATTGCATTTTTCGCAATTTAAGACGTTTTTATCTTTTGGAGATTCAAAAATTGAAGTACGCAGCTGCATACTTTGCGTATGCGCAGGCACGCCCCTGGTTCCCCTTAACCCCCTCTGGATCCGCCACTGAATTATTATACATGTACTGTGGATATAGCCTTATAAATGTCTGATCTTTAATCACAGTCTGGAAGTTACATGTACCTGCTGGAAAGTTCCATAAATGTCTTTGTTTCCATGACAACCATACAAGCCTGACATCAGAGCTTCAGATTTAAACGGTACTTGGGTGCTGTTAAATTTTTTCTCATATAATGAAGGAGGAGTGTCAAAAAAGTTCAAAAGAAAAACAGGTTAATCAGCTCTTTCAGAAAGATGTTTTTTTTTGAAAATCTTGGTTCCAGGTGTTTTCATTGTTTTCTCCTGTAGAATTATGTCATTTGGAGACATAATGACACCGTCAACAGCTTTTGCATGGATTTAGTTGAAGGTTGTTTTTTTAATTAAGATTTAAATCTTTTTCACCGAAAACCTACTTTGTTGGTACAATTTGGTTTTCCTCAATGGGAGGAATCCAACTAGTACAAAAATTGTAAGACACAAAAATAAGTGATTATTTCCAAAATTATGGTCTCAGTTTTCGCCTTATCTTGACATCAGATATGACGCTAAATGTCTTGTCTTTTATCCCTTTGCCTGCTGGGTAATTTTGCATACTTTTTTGTCGTCTGCTGTTATTTTTGAAAATCATCTTTTTGAAAAACTTCTTTGAGGAACACCATCAGAGATGTCAAACAATTTGAACTCAGATCAGGCCTGACATTTTGTCAGGCCTGATCTGGGTCCAAGCTGTTTGCAAAAGTAATCGGCAGACGACACCAGTAGGTTAAGTGTTAATAATAAGACAGAAAATGAGACAGGAATCAAAAGATGGAAATTGATAAAAGAAATCTTATGACTGTTATGTATTATTGTACAGTCAGTCAGACTCCTGATTAAAGGAGTGGCCATGCAGAATCATGAGATGATCACGGTGAGATGATCTTTAGCTGTTTATCTGCTTATGCTGATTATTTTGCAAACGCAGGGGACAAAGATATTTCAATAATGCACTTGTCCTGCAGGACGAGTGACTTACAATTTTCGCTCGTCCTCCAGGAGGAGTGACTTACAATTTTCACTCGTCCTGCAAACCCAGGCGCTTGTCCTTTAAAAGTGTATGCAATAAAGAATATGAGAGTAATGACTTTCTCGAGTAATTCTTCCCAAAGCACTCGTCCTACAGGACGAGTGCTTTGGGTAGAATCACTTGTCCTCTCTATATTTCACTCGTAAAAACAAGCAGACGAGTGGAATTTTCGTCCCCTGAAACGGTTACATAGACAGATCCAGAGAGGGGGGGGGAGGCTGGGGTCCAGACACCCCCCACCCCCCAGAAAATTAAGAGTCGCTATAAGTTACCTTAGAAATACTGGCACTGTCCCCCCTCGAGTAGGACTTGGACCCCTTGATAGATTTAGTGCTCTTATTATAGAGAGAGGCAGTGGCCCAGTTAGTAGAGCTTCAGCAGGTGTAGTTTGAATGTCAATGCCGGCAGTCTCAGTCACTGTGCCGTGTCCCTGAGCAAGACACTTTATAAGTATTGGTTCAGCCCAGGAAGACCTGTCCAGACATTGCTGAAAATTTTTTGTCAATCAAAACAAACACTCCGGTGGCTCAGTGGAAGTGTGCTTGAATCAAGATCAAGGATTGCAGGATCGGGCCTCACCGGAGTTACTGTGTTGTGTCCTTCAATGGACCTTGAGCAAGACACTTTATCAGCAGCTTAGAACTGGTTCATCCTTACCTTGCTGAAAAATTGTTGACTGGGACATAAAGAATCAAAACAAACAAAAAACACTCTTTAATATCTGGGGCCACAATAGTGTGCAGTTTGTTTTTCTATTGTATGGTTCAATTGACTATAGGTGTGTCAAGCAAAGACGTCACTCCTCATAAATCTTTGCCGAGTAATTATTGTTGTAATTTTTTTTACATGGCTCGCTAACTGTAATTTATAAATACTCCATTTGTGATACCTACGTAGGTAAAAATCCGCAAATGTAGATTAATATTCACATACTATGTCGGTAAACATTTCAGGGAAAATCAGTGTATTTAACCTTAATAGTCAGAATAGTACAAAAAAACGCTGGTTATGCACCTTTAGAAAGTCAGGTACGTATATCGACTTATAAAAAATAATCCATTGCGAATTTCAGGTACTGCATGTACACTGGGGATTCAAACCATGAACCCATCCTGCTGTCTTCAGGCCCCCAGATAAGCGTGCCTAACTGAAAATAATTTTTCTTATTTCTCAATCAAAACATATGTTGTGGGTACTCAAAAGAACCGTCTCGATGAGAAGGTTCTTTTGAGCACCCAAAACACATGTTTGAACTGATGGATAGGAAAATAATTGCAATTTTACGCTAAAAAGTTTTGCTTGACTGGCCCTATGTGTCTTTTTAGCATACTGTATTTGACCTAATAAGGGCACACATTTTTGTACGAGTACATTGTGTGATAAATGAGTTGTTTTGCACTTTATGAACTTCTGGTTTCTAGTCGATCTGAATATGGATTCTCCATTGTATTCAAAAAAGAGTGTGGATCCTGATCAGCTGGCTTCATCAGGGTGTGTTGTTTGTTACAGTTATGGCAAATATAGTTGCTTGAGTTTGGTTTAACACACTTTCAACAGCTGTTCATTCAAAATCGGAACAGTGATCTGCAGTCTTAAAGGGGAAGGCAACATTGTGAAATACAGAACTATTCAATATCTGCCCCAAACTTGGTCAAATCGAACAAAAAATAAGAAAATTGCAGAATCTGATCTGTATTGAAAGCTATGGAATTTTTAAGGCCCCATATGCGTATACCTAAACAGAATAATTTCCTGCTACACATTTGTACTTTCTTAGCATTTTTGTTTTTTCTTCTGTCGAAAATAGTTGATTTTGAAAGAAAAAGATGTAAATTTTAGAATGAAATTGAGGGTTTAAGAGCTTCACAAAATTTGCTGAAATTAATTTAACCTTCAAAATGGTGGCCTCTGACGGCTTATTAAAACAAAGCATCCAAAAATGCTTTCATCACAAAAATGTCTAAAAAAGCCACAGGGCAACATTACACTTTAAGGTTGGTTTAAACTGGACATGCCTTTTCTGCTGACTTGGTAGATTTTTATCTACATTTTGTGATGTCACTTGAAAATTATATGCCTTGAGCTTTATATTTTATCAAATTTTATTGTTTCTTCCAATGTCATTTTATTAAGTCATTAAACCAGATAAGAGGCATTCCAAATAAGTACATGATGGTGGTGTGCGAAGGAAACAGGAGGCAGTTCTTATAAGGATCCAGTCAGGGGACAAAAATATTTCAATATTGCACTTGCTCTGCAGGACGAGTGACTTACAATTTTCACTTGTCCTGCAAACACATGCACTTGTCCTTTAATAGTGGATAAGGGAGTAATATGTAATATGACTTCCTTGAGTAAATCTTCCCAAAGCACTTGTCCTGTAGGACGAGTGCTTTGGGAAGAATAACTTGTCCTTTCTAGATTTAACTTGTAATTACTAGCGGACAAGTCAAATTTTTGTCCCTTGCCAGTAAATTGGTAGGAGGGGGTTGGGGTGGGGGCCCGAGATGAGGGGGAGCTACTGTGTAAATTCTCCCAGAGACCTTAATTAATGAATGAAATGGGTGAAAAAGTTGTTGTTTTTTCTGAATTTCGGTAAGTTTGGCTAATATTGAAGTCTGGAACTGAGTTGGAGATTCCAGCCAATGATCCGTTTAAATAAACACTTTTTTGTATCCAACCTATTTGTGCATCAAGTACACATTTTTTTCAAAATTCTATGCCTGCGTTTAAAAACAGTGAAGATCCAGAACAGCTGGGCTGATCAGGATCCACACTTTTTTCATCCACATGATAAATCAATCCATGACTACAAACATCCCTTCAAGCCTTTACTCCATAATAACTTTGAAATACCATGTTTCAATAGTATTCTGTTTCTTGAACCCACAACCATCACACTGGGACTGTTGCAGTCCACAACCGTTGCACTGGGACAGCCCATGACCATTATACTGGGATAACCCATGACCATTGCACTGGGACAACCCATGACCATTGTCCTGGGACAGCTCACAAACATTGCACTGGGACAGCACATGACCATTGCACTGGGACAGGCTATGACCATTGCCCTGGGACAGCTCACGAACATTGCACTTGGACAGCCCATGGCCATTTTACTATTACAGCCCATGACCATTGCACTGGGACAACCCATGACCATTGCCCTGGGACAACTCACAAACATTTCACTGGGACAGCACATGATCATTGCACTTGGACAGCACATGAACATTGCACTGGGACAGGCTATGACCATTGCACTGGGACAGCCCACAACCATTGCACTGGGACAGCCAATGACCATTGCACTGGGACAGCTCACCAACATTACACTGGGACAGCCAACGGCCATTGCACTGGGACAGCCCACGGCCATTGCACTGGGACAGCCCTGGTGATGCCCATTGCTCTGCAACAGCCCATGATCATTGCACTGGGACAACCCATGACCATTGCCCTGGGACAGCCCATGACCATTGCACTGGGACAACCCATGACCATTGTCCTGGGACAGCCCACACACCCTGCACTTGGAGAGCCCATAATCATTGCTTTGGGACAGCCCACTACCATTGCTCTGGGACAGCCCACTACCATTGCACTGGGACAGCCCATGATCAATACACTGGGAAAATCCAGGACCATTGCACTGGAACAGCCCAAGATCATTGCACTGGGACATCACATGACCATTGCACCATGGGACAGCCCATGACCATTGCACCGTGGGACAGCCCTCGACCATTGCACTAGGACGCAGCCCACAACCATTGCACTGAGACATCCCATGACCATTTCACTGGGACAGCCCATGACCATTGCATTGGGACAGCCCATGACCATTGCATTGGGACAGCCCATGACCATTGCACTGGGACAGCCCACACTGTTCCATTGCACTGGGACAGCCCTCAACCATTTATTGCACTGGGACAGTCCATGATCATTGCACTGGGACAACCAATGACCATTGCACTGTGACAGCCCACGTCCATTGCTCTGGGACAGCCCATGACCATTGCACTTGGACAACCCATAACCATTGCTCTGGGACAGCCCACAAACCTTCACTTGGACAGCCCACGACCATTGCTCTGGGACAGCCCATGATCATTGCACTGGGACAGCCCATGATCAATACACTGGGAAAATCCAGGACCAATGCATTGGGACAGCCCAAGATCATTGCACTGGGACAGCCCAAGATCATTGCACTGGGACATCACATGACCATTGCACCGTGGGACAGCCCATGGCCATTGCACCTTGGGACAGCCCACGACCATGGCACTGGGAGGCAGCCCACAACCATTGAACTGAGACATCCCATGAACATTTCACTGGGACAGCCCATGACCATTGCATTGGGACAGCCCATGACCATTGCACTGGGACAGCCCATGACATTGCTCTGGGACAGCCCACAACCAATAATTGCACTGCAGGGACAGTCCACGACCATAGCAGCTTCAAATTTAAAATAGGTGCGAAAAGGCATGTTCATACAGAACATAACACCTTAATTATTATATTCATATGGGAGGGGCAAGATAACCTTACCTGGTTTAATCTTAGCCTGCTTGTGTCATCTGCTGATTAATACCTTCGCAAACAGTTTGATTCAGGCTGTATAACACTTAAAGAATGTTTTGAAAAAGTTGATTGTGAAAAAAAAATCAGCAAACAACAAAAGCATGAGAAATTACCCAGCATACAACGAGTTAATTTAAAATTTAAATATCTTCTTGAAAAGAAGTGCTGTCGATAATTTTTAGCGATAAGATGTTTAAATGCATCCTGTTAAAGGGTTAAGAAATACCTGAGCAGTGAACCTTATGCCGTAAAACGGTAGTGGGTAAAGATTTTATCCGCGAGCAAACATTGTAGGCCATGGTCAGGCTAACACTACTATAGAAATGTTCCTGCCTTTTGGACTGTGGCATACTGGAAAATGTATATTATTCAGTATACCTGTCTTAACTGGCGGCCACTCAAAAAAAGACAAAGCAAAGATCTTAAAGACAAATGGTAGCTTTATGAAGATCAAAAGTATTGCAGAATGCTCCAAGGCTCTCTTGGAGCATTCTGCAATACTTTTGACCTGTATAAAGCAATAATCGGTCTTGAAAGCCAATTTTTGGTCTTCTTTTTGAGTGGCTGGTTAAGACAGGTTTTACTGTATAAACAAACACCTTCTTTTAACTCTTTATCTACTACACTAGTGTCATCTACTGATAACCTTTGCAGACAGTTTGGACCCAGATCAGGCCCCACAAAATGTTGAGCACTGATGGTATTCCTGAAAGATTTTTTTTCGATAAAGGTTATTTTAATAAAAGTCCGCCTATGCAAAATTACCCAGTAGACAACATTTTGCCCGTCCTGATCTTGGTCCAAACTATTTACATAGGGTATCAGCAGACGACACTAGTAGGAAAAGAGTTAGTCTGAAAATGTTGTTTGCTTTTTACATCTGCTGTATAATAAACTGTGTATATTCACTAGATTTTTTTATGAGAACCAAACAATATAATTAAGGAACCCTTACCAGACTAGCTCCCTTGTGGGTGCGTTAAGCAGATGAGAGAGCAGACGACACAAGCTGTGACTGGGGGGATAAGTATTGTTATTGTATTGATGTGCCAATCGAAACAAAAGTCCTCTGCTTTTTGCGTCTGCTGAAATAGTTAAGAAGCCTCTATGGCAAACAGTGTTGACCCAGATCAGACTGCTCCTATAGGAGCAGTCTGTTCTGGGTCCACGCTGTTTGCTTCTATACTTAATTCGTCAGAAATGCTAGGCAATTATTTGCAGCAGACGACTTCAGCAGACGACATTTTTAGATGCTTTTTTTTTCTTGGCGCTTTAAGGGCTAACATATCTTCTTACTTTTGGTTTACGCATTCCGTATTCTGCTATTTGATATGAATCATGTATAGATTTTCATGAAATATGCAGTTTAAAGTTTCATAAAAATGCAGCATTAAGTTTCATAAAAAATGCTGAAAGATATTAGGTATCTTGTTTAATACTTTGATACTCTTTGCCTGTAAGTGTCGTCTGCTGATTTCCTTTGCAAACAGTTGGAACCCAAGTCAGGCCTGACTAAAAGACATAATGCAGGACTTCTCAAACAGATATGGCGGTGCCTGAGAAACAATTCAATTTTTTATTTGGTCTTACCTACACAAGGCCTCCAGACAAAAGCTCAATTCATTTTCTTTTTTCTCAACAAAAACATATGTTGTGGATATATACTCAAAAGAATTTTCAGAAAAATGAGTGCACGCCAGTGAGTAATGATAGATTATTTTCCTATTTCTGCAACCAAAGCATGTCTTGTGGGTACTCAGAAGAACCGTCTCAAAAGAGGGGTAATTACAGATATCTCGGCAAAAACATATCTCAAAAGAGAGGTTCTTTTAATGTTAGATAGATTTTCCTATTTCATAACAAAAGCTTACGTTGTGCACCGCCTGGATGAGATAGTTCTGTTGAGCCCCCATAACATATGTTTAGAAAATAATGGAAATTTTCCCCTCAAAATCATGCATTATCTGGACCTACAGTATGTGTTTTCTTATCTGGAACAATCTCTGCCTTTTTGTCGTCTGCTGATAACCTTTGCAAACAGTTTGGACCCAGATCAGGACCAACAGAATGTTGGTCCTGATCTGGATCCAAACCGTTTGACACTCTGATAGTGTTCATGAATTATTTTTTTTGTGGAAAAGCTCATTTTGAAAAAATTCAGCAGACGACAACAAAAGCATGAAAAATTACCCAGCATGCAAAGAGTAATGCTACATTTTTTTGTCCGCTCAGCAAGCTGGTATGTATTGTGAGGAAGTTGAAACAGGGTGTATACAGTATAATATTGCGGCACTGAGCCAGCTAAGTTAACACTATACAGCTCACTGACCCACAATAAGTGTCACATGACACGGCGAGCTGGCGTTTGACAATCTCTAACTTAGTTCCTGTATTTTATGCGTGTATAGACAGAAGCGTAGCGGTATACTTCCTATATTGTAGGATTTACCTATTGTCATACAGATATGCAGTGACATTGAGGCGATACACTTCCCTCATAATATATAGGTAGACAATCAAACCTGGAGGGATTTTTCTTGTGTGTGTGTTCTCAATATTAACTTAGGACTCGATCAGTTCAAACAAGCTTGGAAATGGCTTAAGGCTGGAAAATGATCTACTTTTTAACTGTTTATGGATTTTTTGAAAGAAAACCTTGTTAATTAACAATAGAATAGACATAGAGATATTGGATGAGGGTTGTGCGGTGATATTGTTTTCTGTAAGTGTCATTGAAATTGTACAAAATGCTGGCTACAAAAAAGCGGATAAAAATAGTGGTTATGAGGATTTATGAAAATTAATTTCCGTTATGATTCTGAGGTTAATAAGGACATTTAAACTGAAATGTTTTAAAGAGGTGTAACATTTGGCTGCAGATTCGGAAAACTAGGTAAATGTTCATGAAAAATTACTGTGGCTCTTTCCTTAACGTTGAACCTGGTTTTTCACCCTTACCTGGACCAATGCCGATACCGGGTCCGGGCTCATACCCGGTAATGATGCCTCGACCCTGTGTTCCTGTCCCACTCTACCCTATTCGGATGGACTATGACATGCCTCACTATGAACCCCCACCGCCTCCCATATTAGACTTGTCTGTCCGGCGACCACATAGACTCTTTTATGACCTGGAGCCCCCTTCTGTTAAGAAGCCTTGCAGAGACTCATTAGCATTAACAACGGTTATTAAGTCGCGTAGAGACTCGGCAATGTCAACTGTGTCGGAAGATTCTAATATTAACGAACAAGGATTGGATCTAACGTGTCCTGACAAACACAATTCTGGAAAGACTTTTAAAAAGGCCATGTTAAACAGATACAGTAAGTAAATTGATTTTGGTTAAACTTGATCACACCGGATAGGCGGCAATCGCAAACGCTCTTAACAATCAACGAACGTGGCTCAAAGATTGCTAGAAACAGTGTCACCAATCAGGCGACAAATGGCAATCAAAAACTCTGTTTCTAACATTTTGTTCGTCGACAGAATTAAGGTTTTTGATTGCCGCCTATCCAGTGTGTTGATTGATGAGTTGATGCTTTAAGTCCCAGTCGTCATGTACAATTTCAGGATTGATTTCTTTGTTGAACCAGTACTAAGACGCAGTGGCTCAGTGGTAGAGTGCTTGACTCGAGACCGAGGGGCCGCAGGTTCGAGCCTCACTGGCGTCACAGGCAAGATCATTAATCCTAGCTAAATACTGGTTCAACCCAGGAAGACCCATCCCTTTATAGCTGAAAGATTGTTGATGGGGTGTAAAGAATCAAAATAAAAAAAAAAATAAAAAAAATAAAAAATAAAAACAACACAAATTGGATCAATGTTTTTGATGGGCTGATCTTGGTCCAAACTGTTTGGCAGACGAAAGTAACAAGTCATCAATAGCAGGCAAAGAGTTATTAACCCTTAATTCCTAGATCATGACATCCATTTATATTTTTAGACAACATTGGCAAATAAAGTTAAGCTTTAGAAAACAATATAGACCATTAAAAATGCAAGCTGTTCGGTAGGGTTTACAAATCGATAATGCCATTCAGTCAGTAATTTTTATACCCCGCCACTTTAAAAAGTGTGGGGTATTATGTTGTACCCCCATTAAAAAAATTGCATTCGAGTGTCTGTACGTCCGTCCGTCAGCTCATCGCTTTCACTCTCTGCTGTGAGCATTTTTTAACCAATTTTCTTCAAACTTGCTATGAGAGTTGATTTGGGAAGGAGTGTCCTGGGATTGCAGATGGGTAAATTTTGGCAAATAGTACAAAATAAGTACAGAGTTATGGCCCTTGATTGACGTTAGAAATTGGTTGTCGTTCTCTATCTTTGGCATTCCTCTACCGATTTTCTTCAAACTTGGTATGAGAGTTGATATTAGGAAGGAGTGTCCTGGGATTGCAGATGGGTAAATTTTGGCAAATAAGTACAGAGTTATAGCCCTTGATTCTGATTGGCGTTAGAAATTTGTTTTCGCTCTCTATCTTTGACATTTTTTTTTACTGATTTTCTTCAAACTGGGTATAAGAGTTGATATTGAAAAGTCTTGTGTTGGTATTGCAGATGGATAAATTTTGACAAATAAGTACAGAGTTATGGCCCTTGATTGACCTTATAAATTGGTTTTTCGCATTTCTTTACAGATTTTCTTCAAACTTTGCATGAAAAGGTCTAGTTTCAAAATGATTTTCTTTGCATTGAAAAATATCCCGTGGCGGGGTATTTTGCATACTTGCAGCGCTTTTATTGGACTTGTTAAAACTTTTAAAATGGTGTGCGGTGTACAGCTGCATGTAGGGTAAGAATGATTAATTTCTTACATCTTAATTGACACAGTTATGATCTAAAAATGCTACCTGGGGCATTGTAATAGGTGTTGACAATTAGATGTCTTTGCAAAAGGTCTTAATAAACATCTCTTGTCACTAGATGGGGGATGCACCCACAATGTTGTCTAGTTCGAATGGTCAATCAGATGATTTTGTTTGATTTGATTCTTTATGTAACAATTATCAATCGGATGAAATCGCACATGTTAATTCTTATTGATTCTGTTATTATACTTTTACAGACAGTAAAAACAATTTCAATGCACTTGCTAATTATGTTACATGACGTCTGATTGGATAATTAAGGTAAAGAAAATTATGATAGTTAAGTTAATTCTGCAATGTATTGTCATCAATTTTTTATTTGGGAAAGTACATTTTTGTTCAGTTTTACGGTCACAAATAATGCTTTTACACAGCCCCTAAACCAGTCACCGTAAAACTGAATTTGTGATTAAATGACAATTAACCTCCCCAAATGAAAAGTTTGAATACTGTTATCTCCTAAATAAATTCTGTATTCAATGTTATAAGCACACTTTTGTGTACTTTGCCGGACTTGCTAACCAAGGAATTGCAGGTTCGAATTTAACTGTGACTTGATGCTTTGTCTATATAAGACTCCTTGAGCAAGACACTTTAGCTTCATGCTTGAAAATGTCTTGTTTGACTGAAAAACTGTTGACTTTGACGTAAAGCTTCAACTCGAACCAAAAACTTGGATTCATCAGTTGAATCTGGATCTAGATTGATTTGAATGAGGATATAGAAATTTTGTGCATACTCACTGCACAATGAGCTTTTTAGGTGGGATCTGGTAAATAAATAAAAATACAAGTAAACTGTTTACAGTCGAATTGTTGAAATGTATGCGGGTTTAAGATTGATGACTTCTAAAGTCTTATTACAATGACCTGTGGCTACATATACAGATGACAAATGATAACTTTATTGTCTCTTTCACCCCTGAATTCTTTTAGTAGACTCTTCTATATTATAAAGTCGATGCAATGTAGTATGTCTGCTGTACATATATGTACTGGTAAACTGAGTCTTCCAATAAGGATAGAACTCAAATTGAAAAATTGTTGAAAGTAACAGCCCCAAACAAAAATGAAAAAATAGGAGTGTCCGTAATATATATTCATACACCAAAGCAGTTTTTTTAGGGTTTTAAAATTGTTAAAAATCTTAATTTGATCCTTCGTTTTGTCAAAAAAGAAAGATTGTTTGATATTGAAATTTTGTCAATTTGCAAAAAAAAAAGAGAACTTTGATACTGACTGAGTAATTATTTGGGCTTCATAAATGAAAGAGGGCATACACAATAGTGTAGGTTTCTGACTTGTGAAACTGAATTTATTTTTTCTTCCGGTTTAAAATGTGATTTTTGGACTGATACTTGAACTGCCATTTTGCCGCAAAGTAGTTTTTTCAAGTATGCTTTGTATTTCCTGTCTTTTTAATTGTTATCGGAAATAAGATATTTGAAATGTTGAATTTTAATTTTAGCAAACACCATTTTGAAATGCTTACAGTATTTTGGCGTTGAGGGCAATTTTTCCATTGGTTTTTGCATGAAATATCAATATCTTATATATAGGTCCCCCACACCCATCACAATTTTTTCCGAAAACTTGATCAAGTGGACCAGATATTTGATTTTTCTTTGCTATATATGGGAATATTTTTGATTACTTGTACATGCATTTATGGTTGTTTATGTTAGTAACCTTCGGTAATTGAAAACATCTTAAAGATTATGGTACTTTGGTAAATAGTGACATACCAGATGAAATGTCACAGAATATGGCATTTTGGCCCAGGTCTACACTGTTATAGCTAAGATAGAAATTTCAGGAACTGAAAACATAATTTAGAAATTCTTAAGCCATCTACATTGAACTGGATGGAAGAGTCTAAAAGTTTACAAGGGGTTAATCAGACCTTAAGTTAAGAGTGCGCCGTAACAGAAAATTATTTTATTTCTCAACCAAAACATATGTTGTAGGTACTCAAAAGATTCATCTCAATGAGACGGTTCTTTAGAGCCCCCAACACATATTCTAAAAAATCATTGTTAAGAAAATATTAACAATTTTACGCTGAAATTTTTTGTTTATCTAAACCTGTGGGTTAAAAGATTTCAATGAAGAACAACAGAGAATGCATGAAGACATATGAGACGCCACTCAATCTTGTCTAATTAGGGTTTGCACCATTTCCAAAATGAAACCTCTTTCTATTTAAACAAAACTATACCTTTGAATATGGACTGCCCTTATTCGAATATTTTATTTGACATGAATTGGTTAAAGGAATAAACATGGTAATCTGAAAATATGAAAATTAACGGTGATAGATTACGTAAATTGTTACATCCTGAAGATTACGATTTTAGGAAGTGATACAGGCTGGAACAGCGGTTTCAGTGGTCGCCTCAGGCCAAACCACAGTACAGTGCATTTCTCCACAAAATAAAATAAAAAAAGAAAGTGAGCGTGATCTGTCATTATATTTTAGAAAAGTAAGAAAACAATGTGTATGTGTACAAAATATTAATATCACTATTAATGAGCCTCACTTTTAATTCTGTGAGCGCAGTGGCTCAGTGGTTACTGTAAGACTTATTAAAGAGCGCTTGTCTCGAGACCAAAGGGCCACAAGTTCGAGCCTCACCGGCGTCACTGTGTTGTGTCCTTGAGCAAGACACATTAATCCTAGCTTAGTACTGGTCCAACCCAGGAAGACCCGTCCCAGCGTAACTGAAAGATTGTTGCCTGTGACGTAAAGAATCAAATCAAACAAATCGCTTTTAATTCTGGAATTGTAACAAGGTAACACTATAATATCTGCTCTGCTGCAAAGACTTACTACATGTAGAACCGTTAAAAGATGGATTTTGCTGGAGCAAAATGGGTTATCAACGGGGTAGAATTTCCAATTATGATGTTTTTCTGTTGGTATCTTGTAACCTAAGACTCAGATCAGCTGGCTATTATATATTAGCTGATTTTTATTGACTGTTTGAAAATGTATCCTATCGTAAAAGGCTTCACTTATAAGAGAGGTAAAAATCCAGCGAGTAAATTAAATGGGTCATCAGTTTGAGAAAGTGCAAACTAATTTTTACTTGTCTTGTCTGGTTATCTACTGTATATAGCTATCATTTCCGCACGGAAGGTCACCTTGATTAGGTGACACTGTGTTCTGAATAAAATTTAAATACAAGATTTACAAGTATTTGTGTTTGAAAAAATCAATTCCTGTTTACGTGGGTAGATAAAAATTTACAATGTTTACTTTAAGCCGTGTCACACGAACGTATTGAGATATATCGGTTAAAATCATGTGCCTGAAAGAAGAGTAATTAGTGGCTATATGAATGAAAGTAGCTGCTATATTTAAATGAGTGGTACAGTCTGGGAATTGTCCCTGTTCCTTGTTTGCAACAAATATAGTCCATTCAAGGTCTTGATTCTTTGGAAACAAACTTAAAGCTAGTCCCAGGTGAGAAGGGGAAACTTGTAAACAAACAGTCCATACAGTAAAACCTGTCCTAAGCCACCACTTAAAGACAAATAGTAGCTTAATGAAGGCCGAAAGTATCGCAGAATGCTCTCTTGGAGCATTCTGTAATACTTCTGACCTGCGTTAAGCGATAATGGGTCTTGAAAACCAATTTTGGTCTTCTTTTTGAGTGGTTGCTTAAAACAGGTTGTACTGTATTTATATGGGATAGAGAAGCAAACAAATATGGTAGTGCCTTTTTCAGAATCTAATCCTTTTGCAAGCAAACATTTCCTTGCATCTCTGAAATTCTTTTTACAGTAAAGGACGTGTAATGGTTTTGTATTACAAATGGCCCACTTTTACAGTAAAAAATCGATTGTAAAGAAATCCCTCCAAAATATTACCAAATGATACCTAAGAGTCTCTAGTTTAATGTCCACAATTTATTTTCTTCATCAAAATGAATTTTTATGATAAGTTTTGGGGTTAAATGTATGCCCTATCAACCACACTTAACACTAAGTCTATGGTAAAACCAAACACCCTCGTGTACTTCGTGGCTCAATTACATACATGTCCACATGCGGAACCGGATAAAACTATTTCTCATTTTATTGTGCATTTATTATTACACCATAAAATGGTAACTCTGAGCCAGTTCCGCATGTGGCAAATACTGTAAAAAGACTTTTTCTGCAAATTTTAACCTGAAATGTACTATTCAATTCATACTTATCAAAGCACTGAGAGTACTAAAATCACTGGAGAGACGTAAGATTCCCGTACAAAAATGGAATGCAATGTGCATATTAGCAAGCTCGTATCAATATTATTTCTTACAAACAGTCCTCGGATATATTGCGTTTGAAAAGCAAATACAACAACATTTCAGTAAATGCGAGTCTTATTTGAGAGAGAGAGAGAGAGAGAGAGAGAGAGAGAGAGAGAGAGAGAGAAAGAGAAAGACCAGAGGAGAGAGCAGGTGCAAGGAGAGAGTTTGATGTGCCCCCCTTCTTTAACTGATACATAGATTTCTGGAGACAGTTCTTTGGTACAATCTGCTTTTAAAAAGACAGCTCACCGCCACTTTTGTTTTGGCATGGCCCATCGCTTTGAATTAAGATTGTCAAAAATGGCAAATTATGTGATCATTCTTTGGAGCATGAGGAAAAAATAATCAATTGTTGGTATTCTCAAACTACAGGGCAGACACTGTTTAATATGGCCATACTAGAGTAGTTAGGAATAGATAGAGTTGTCCCCCCACCCACTTAAAGGAGTTATGTGACGCTGGTGATCTTGGAATAAGGTCAATTTCACCGAATTCTAGTCATTCATTAAGGTCTTCCCAATGAGTTATCTGTGTCAGTTTGGTAAAAATCTGGTCATTGGTTAGGAAGATAGAGTACAGACAAGCCCTTTTTGTATATGTCTCTGGTGACCTTGTAAATAAGGTTGATGTCACCAAAATCTTATAATTCGTTTTGGCTGTCCCATATAAGTATCTGTGCAAGTTTCGATGAAATTCATCTAGCGGTTCATAAGATAGAGCAAAAAGCTACTTCACAGCACAGATATCGGAATTATTTGATATGATTCCAAAATTTTGATAGAGCTGTGTCAGTTTAATGGTAATATTATTAAAGTGAGGTTATTTGAAGAAAAAGGAGCTGGTATGATGTGCACACTCTCAACATATATTGTAACTGACCCTCAAAACTAAAACCTATCTATATTTTTTGAAGTTCGTGACTTCTCATGTACGTATATGATGTATATAGGTGGCGCAGATTTTGTCGCAAATAAACAAATGTAATTCTTTGATTTAGTTTTGTTCTTTTCAATTCATTGTTATTTATGCAAGAAAGCATTATAAAAACAGCCAATGGTCTGAATGCGAACGCCACAAGCGTTTTATTCATAATGAGTGTAATGCGCTTTTCATGCTTACATGTGCACAATATCTGTGCTAAACTGTTTGTTTCCTCAACGAATATCGCTCTCGTAAAGTGTTTGCTAAAATAATGCAGTATATATACAACAACCACTTATCTGCAGATGGTAGATAGTCACTGGTACCAATAAACACATACATTTAATATTCAAGGATCGAAATACTCTATTTTAGATGTTTATTCACTTTTATCAAAACACAATGTATTTTGTTCAAACGGTTCCGAAATCCCTGCATTGACGGAAGTTGTCACCCTTGAAATAGATGTCTGCACCACATATGCTTGAAACATGACTAAGTGTTTTAATGCTCTACGTCACTGCTCTACGTTACAGTGAACCATATTTCAGTCATGACGTTTCCTCGGTTGAACATGTATTACGCAATAAAGATGAAGGGTCTGGCACAATGACACAAAACATATGTTTCTTCGGGATTGTGAACTGCGAACCCTTAGTTACACGTAAGATAATAGGTAAGTAATATAGACCACAGTGCTATCACGACTGTTGGATATCTGAGCTGGGACATATGCGTAAAATATAGAGCAGATATGCATTCTGTACATGTAACCTATGACCGCCTGCTTTGACATGGCCTAAAAGTATTCATTTATTCTGCATGTTCATCCACAAAGGTGCAAAGTTTTGTGAATTAATCTTATAATCGAATCAGGTGTTTGGAAGATACGCCACAGACACAAAAGTGTGACATACAGACGAACTGACAGATGAACAGACATATATACAACACTCACATGTATCTATTTAATACTTGTGGCTGTGAGCAAAAAAAGTGTTCAAAGCTTCCATTATCATTTCTGTTGCTTTATAATTATTTATATTCATGTTGCATACTAATCCAGCAAAAAAAAAGGTTACGCATGTAATGCCGCGTTTAACATGTTACATGCACGCTTGTGTACATGTCGGACTGATTATATTGATATGAATAAACCGGAATAGGCTTGTTTGAGCTATTGATTAACTGAAAAAGGCGATAAAACACTAAATGTTCAATATATATTACACCTAAAAACAACATATCATCAAGGTAATCGTAAACACTGATTTAGCCAAGTTTTAGCATAATTTTTAATTAATGATGGTAGTGTTAGCTCAAATTACGACATAGACATGACGAGTATAAACATACGTATGTTTGGTATTATGTTTGAGGTCAGTTTGCTTGTTGCATCTTTAAAAATATCCACATTCATGAACAAACCTCTGTTTATACACACTAGTGAGAAACTTTAATTCATGTGACTGCATATGCCGTCGTTAATTCAAAAACCTGCTCATGTGAAAGGGCAAAGCTCAAACCACCATATATTCAAATTTCAGCCAAATCCATCGTGGGCCAAAAAACGGCCAAACCGTTACACGTCCTTTGCAATGTCCTTTTTCACACATTTAGCCATTATAGCCAAACCATGATCAGGATTCCGCTGATCTGCATCTTTGTTGCTGTCATATACATGAACCTTTACCATGCTTAGGACCCTGATATATAGCATGTTTAAAAACACTGTAGATCCATCGAAGCCAGCATAATTGATCTGCACCATTTTGCACTCTGCTTAATTGTATTGCAAATACATATGCTTGCAAATTAATTGGATATAAATTAAGGAGGAGTGTTGCAGCATGCCCACACATGTTTTAGTTTGGGGGTAAATGCACCCTCAGGGGATGTAGTTAGCATTTGTGGATACAATCCAAAATTTGAGGTTACACATTTTTAAGACAGTTACTGTATTCCAGGTGCTCATAATTTCAGTGTAGTGCATGATGTTCTGAAACTTGTTTTTGTCCACTCGTAAAATGGTCTTGAATGTCGCAAAAGGGTTCCCAAATGGTCTTACATGTGGTCGTTTGCAATTGGACAACATTGTTAAATAATTCTTTTCTGTTCTGGCTTGATCAGTGCTGATTTGTAACAGAGTGAATGCATTTGACACTGTTCGTAAGATATGAATTTTGACAGATTCCGAATTTAGAAACAACATGCCGCTTGCATTGGTATTGGCAGTTATGCCTGCACCATCATTTTTTGTATGTGTTTACTTTTATTTATGAAAGAATTAGTGCGTCCAGGACAGTTTCTCTATCATGTGAAACACGTACTGCTGTATGTTAATTGTACATAAAATATCAAGTAGGATATGCGTATGTATATACTTTGAGATGCAGCTGGTTTATAATTTTTGCGGGCCATCATTTTCTCCATATCGTTCATTTAACTTTGATTTATGAGATAAAATTAATCTTGTCACTGAAAAACGGTTTTATATAAGCATATTATACTTTCTTTCAACACAATAACTTCAGAGTCAAAAGTACTTGATCAGACAGTTAAAGGGCGTAGACAAATCAATCATGCTTTTGTTTTTGTTTAAATAAAGTATTATAATAATTTAAACCTTGAATGACTGTATTGGTCTCGCATTTATTTATTTTTATGTTATAAACATTGTTATTTCATTCCACTTTGTTACCATTTTACAAAATGCTTTTGGGAAATTTATAAAAAAATTAGAACTAGTTTTCGATTACAAATTTACCAGGTTGAGAATAAATGCAAATTATGGGTGTGAAATAGTTTGTCATTTTAACGCCTTATCTGCTGAATAAATAGCATTATATCTCCAATTTTATGAAAGGCAGATGAATACAGACCACCTGGCTTTATTCTAGCTGATCTGGCTCTACAATTTATAGTGACGGTGACGGTAACATATACATGGTTTGCAATATAGATCAGATGTGTCTGGGCTCCGCATAACAGTTGGACAACTTGTGTGAAAAATCTTCATATGCAGAAAACAAACTGAAGCTTTTTGTATCAGTTCAAAGGCATATTAATGATCTACACTGCTGTGAAGATCTTAATGACATACAGTAAAACCTTGAACATTGGAACTTTGATTTTTCGAAATACTCCCTAATTCGAAACAAGTTTGGGACACACTGAATTCAAAGAATAGAAACTTTTCATGATCTAGTTTAATAACGTCTATAATAACATTTCTTTTACGCGCCCAAAGCTTATATGTTTGAGAGAGAGAAAAACTGACAATACTTAAATCATTTTTGGTGGTTATATATTTTATGTCTACTGCCATATAATTCGAACTACTTATAATTCGAAATAAAAAAAACCTCTGGTCCCGAGGACTTCGAATTTACGAGATTCTACTGTATATTGCAGGGGACAAAAATTCCACTCGTCCGCTCGTAATTTACGAGTGAAATCTAGAAAGGACGAGTTATTCTTCCCAAGGACGAGTGCTTTGGGAAGAATTACTCGAGGAAATAATATTACATATTACTCCCATATGTTCTTTACCCCATACATATGCTTTTTAAGGACAAGTGCATGTGTTTGCAGGACGAGTGAAAATTGTAAGTCACTCGTCCTGCAGGACAAGAGCAATATTGAAACATTTTTGTCGCCTGTATTGTGTCAGTAGGCAATGGGTGTCCTGAGTCAGATATATTTAGCAGAAAGTGTAATAAACAACAACGAAATTTATGACTCTGAATCCTAATGACAACAATAAGTCATCATAAAATTATTATAGTGACTGTACAGGCTAATAGATAAGGGGTTTACTACTGACCTAATTTTCACATTTCTCAACCCAAACATATGTTGTGGGTACTCAAAAGAATCGTCTCAACTAGATGATTCTTTTGAGTAACCAAAACAAATCTTTCAGCTGAGAGATATACATGTATATAGGAAGTTATTTACAATTTTAGAATCCAACGTTATGCTTACAGAGGACCATAATTATATGGTGACATGCATACTAAGTTGAACTGAATACATTAGTTTTGATAAATTCCATTAACTTACATGTTTTTAACCCCATGATTTTTTTGTTGTTAGATATACAATGTATATCTAAAATGTATTTTGTAACAGAATTGTGTTATGGATTTTAGAAGTCAGGTACTGGGGTGGGACTGACTTGCTCACTATACCTATATAGTCATTGACTGACACCTTCATTGAAAAAGTGTAAACTTACTTCTGTAAGTGCAAAACTAACAACTGAGTTTTCCAATGGAAAACCAACTTTTTGCCCTGTTTTTAAAATTTTATCTGCATTTAAAATTTTATCTGCATTAAATTTGAAGTAATACAGATTGGCATTGTCTGGCTGTTCATCTGTATGATTGTTTCAAATTCTCACTTGCAAATGTTTGTAATTTGTTGATGTATTCCACTGGTTATGTTGGCACATAATAAGCACCACGAAACAGGGTTATACCAAATTGTCTTTCTCAATTTCGATAATGGTTTAATGAGTATTTGCACTTAGTTGATGAAAAAAATGAAAAAAAATGATGAAGTCTGGTCTCTAAATCTAGTAATTTTGATCACAACTTTATGAAACTTGGTTACAATGTTTAATAGCAAAATGTCTTTCCTGTGTGTTTGATATAATGGTCTATATATTGCCATTATTGCACAATTTTTATGATGTCCCCATCTCTAAATCAAATAATTTTGATCAGAACTTTGATTATCAAACTTTTCACAATGTTTAGTACCAAAATCTCTTTTTCGAGTTTTAAGATGGTCCATAAAGCTATATTCCTTCAGGAGTTATTGCCCTATCTTCGTGAAATTTTGCCTTTTTTTGCGATGTAGGGTCTCTAACTCAAGGAATTTTAAAGAAAACTTCATGAAACTTGGACATATTATGCTGAACACCAAAAAAATGTCTTGCTCAAAAGTAAATTCCATCTCATGGCTCCAAGATTTATTGCCCTTTGTTCATCAAAATATGTCATTTTTGGCTTTGTGAGAATATGCGATTTTTGCAACAGTGGGGGCATCCGTGTCCCCTAGACACATTTATAGTTATACATATGGAGCTATCTAGATATGTGTGAAATTAATTTGGATCTGCTCATCATGGATTTATGACAATTACCAGCTATATACACTGACTGACCTGCTGTAATTAATCTATCACTAACACCTGACCAAGGGGTTACTGCTGCCTATTGTACTTTTAATGTTGGCTCTTGACTTTTCACCTGACCAGAAAGTATCAATCGATTTTGATATATCATATTGAGGGAAGGGGGATAATTCGTTTTGGTGCCAACGCGTTGGTGTTGGTATCAGCGTGACTTACCCCATATCTCATTGTCTCAGTTAAATAATATTTACCAGATTTGCCTATGAGTTAGGGGCTACAAGAAACTAGCTTTATTAAAAGTCAGCATTTAATTTTAACAAATCAAACTTTAGCCATCAAATTTGTTTGACATAATTGCCAAGTACTCTTGGACTGCAAGATAGATGGCCATCAATTAAATACTGGTTTGATAGTGGTGGTGGTGGTGGTGGGGGGGGGGGGGGGGGGGGGGCATTTGTTATCTTTGTAAGCACAGCTATACACCATGACCTTGTTGTACCCAGAAAGACAGTTTTGGTCTTTCTGAGTACATAATATAGGGTTACCGTACTGTAAATTCCAAATCGCTCATTTTAGTACCAAGAAAGAGAATTTTTAGACTGTCTAGAGTGATATTGTATAATTGTTTTGACATATAAAGTATTGGATACATATGTGGCGCATAGTATCGTGCATGTATCAGGATTCCATTCAACCAGAGTTTGAGCAAAGCACATTACATGAAAAGGTGCTTAATTAGCATTAACCCATTAATAAGCCTAGTGTCCTTTTTGTGGGACATAGGCAAACAGCGCAGACCCTTACCAGATGCTGCAGAATGCTGTGTATTCTGCTGCGTCTGATCAAGGTCTCCACTGCTTGCTTACAAGATGTTCCATTAAAATTTGAATAAAGAATGAAAAATACCAGCCAACACCCCTAAAATTGGAAATGGGCTGTCCTACTGATAGAGCTAGGCAAGTAAGCTTAAATGGGTTAATTTTGTATAAGTTGGCATGTGTCTCCCATACAGGCTCAAGGTGATCTATTTCATTGTGTGCTGTCCTTTAATTTGTAGATCAACAATTCATGCTATAAAGAATATCTAAACTACGTACAGGCTGGATTTTCACCAATTCTCTTAGATAATTGTTCAGATGATTCCTTGTCCTTTGCACAACTAGTATAGGTCTAATGAGATAAATATAGATTCTCAGGAACCACAAGGCCTTAAAGATCATGTAGCTACACCTAGTGGAGCTTTACCAAGTTTGATCAAATTAAGGCCCTGGGGCCGGTTTATATAGGGAAAACATAAAAAAACACACACACTTCTTGTCTTAGAGTCTTAATATTTGGTGATTTGGTGCGACGTAGCGTCACCTATAGCTAGTGCCAAGTTTATTCAAAGTATAGCACAAGGAGTTAACAACTGATGTTAAAGTTTCGGTGTTTGTTTTATCAATAAACCCTTTGTATTCTTATGGATTTTCCCATACATATCAATAAGTTAATATAGTTATAGTAATGCCACTGCCCATTGTGTTACTAATAACTTTAAGGGGTCACAGGCAGAATTTTCCAAATTATGATGTATCTTTGTCTCTGAAGGTTGTTTTAATCTTAGCAAACAGTGCAGACCCAGATGAAATGCAGCATTATGCTGCATTTCATCTGGGTCTTCACTGTTTGCCAAAGTAGCATTATATAGTACCCATTTATGGGTTTCCGTCCTCAGAGGGTTAATTGGTATACAGAATTAGACAATTAGTTCTGGCTGCACCCAACAGATTTCCCTTGGTTTCTAGTTTGGCATGCCATGTGAACATATGTTCCAGCTTAATCTGGTGCTTTTCTTGTGACAGTATTTGACAAGCTGTACATTTCACTCATATCAGTAATTAGCCCAAACCTGCCATGCTGTAAAGTTTCTCTCATTTCCTGCATTGTTCTTCACACCACTTCCCCATTAGCATCACCATCGCTTTCTGATTATGTCAAACTAGAGCAGGTATTTGTCCAACAGTTGCTCTGACTGCTCAGTTACATGCCGTATATTACAGCTTTTCGATAAGAATAATAATATTCTTAGAAAATGCTCCTTGACCCTACCAGTAATAGGAAAAGTAATTGTTGATGCAATGGATAACTCTAAAATCTTGATAGCTCTGAAAGTACCTGCTTCATAATTATTTGCCTGCTTATTTAGTGTCATATGCATATGCTGATAGATTTTTGCAAGCAATTTGTACCCAGATTAGTCCTGACATTGCCTCAGGCCTGTTATGGATCCAAACTTATTGACACTCTGATGGTATATATTCCTGCCATGAAAGAATATTTCGTTATGGAAAATGTCTTATCTTGCTTGAGCTGCAATAATGAGCAACCAGACAATAATTGAGCCAGTGCAAGAGCTTTCCAACAATGTGGTATGTGCGACCAGCAAAGCCTCAGATCAGCCTGCGCATACGCGCAGTCTGATCAGAGCCTTTGCTTGTCGCTTGAGTATTCTATGATTGTTAAGCTACTGACTGAACACCAGTTGGAGTTGCTAAGCTTAACATGAGGCTGCACAGGCTCGTATGAGTCTACACTTGTCAAAATGGCACATTGTTGGAAATCTCATTCCACGACTCAATTCATTTCCTGGATTCTTGGCAACATGCATCTCTTCATATTGTTAGTTGGTTATTGTTGGTCAGTTTTAATTGTTGCCTAATTGGAATGTTACCATCATAACCTAGTAACACTAAGTGTCTAATGAAAAGAGCAAATGAATGATTATGTTCCATATTTGCCCCAAAATATCTATGTCTATGCTAGAGCTCTTGGACAGGGAGAAGTTTGACTGTTTTTGTCAGCTCACCTGAGCCATAGGCTCAAGATGAGCTATTGTGATCCTAGTATGATGTTGTCATCCATCGTCTGTCGTCGTCAGTCAATAATTTGCTTTAAACAAAATCTCCTCCAAACCATTGTGTGGATTGTCACCAAACTTCACAGGAATGATCCTTGGTTGGGCCCCTTTCAAGTTGTTCAAAGAATTCAATTCCATGCAGAATTCTGGTTGCCATCGCAACCAAAAGTAAAAACTTCAAAAATCTTCTTGTCAAAAACTTACTGTTCGGATTTCTAAATAATTTGGTACATAATGGTCATTGGGTGACTCTCTACCAAAATTGGATGAAAAACATGGCTGCCAGGGGGACTGGCTAGTTTTTCCATTGTTAATATAGGGAAAACTTTAAAAATACTCTTCTCTGGAACCTCAATGCTTTTAAAGAGCCTTGATAATTTTATTCATTATGAAAAGCATTTCGCCTTTCAAATCATTATGAAAAGCATTTCGCCTTTCAAATGCATAAAATTATATATTTTTTTCCAGAAAACCTGAGTTCACCAGTAAATTAAGATTGGGTGGGGTTACCCTAAACACATGTATTTTTTTTATTTGGCCTAGCTTAGTTGCAAACCTCATAGAGATTAAGAATGTCTGGTTGTGTAGGAGTAAGACCATTTTCACCTTGGGTCATGTAACGATGGCTTGACCACTGCCAACAGGAAGCATATGGTTATCATTATAGTTCTCATTTCCCTATTCCTGGTATGCAGTGGGTCTGATACTTGCTATGGGAAGCGGCCCAGCGGGAATGAAATGCCGACGGAAAAAGGGCCAACTTCTCCCCGAATCACCCTCTAGCGTGGTCCCCCAGGGGATGCCACAGGTCAGCAATATTTCAGTCATATTTTGCCACAGTATCTTATAAAGTAGCATTCCAAGCAATAACTTTTGTTGTGCTGTATGGAGTTAAAATATATCAATTTTGATGACACCCAGAAAGGCAAAAAAAAAATGTGAAAAAGTTTGCTTTGATGCTCAACTTCCAGTTAACACTGCACAAATTTGGAAAAACATGTAATAAATTTGAATGAAAAACATGTTTGTTTCATTAACCTTTATTATTCGTAGATATTAATTGTTATTTAAATTATTCTATTATTTTCCGGTGACGTTTAGCACTTCCTAAGCCCCGAGGCTCCCCAGTCAGAGAATTGACTTGTTGATGCGATCTTACCTCAAAAAATGCCCGCAGGGTTTGAGAATATTATAATGTCAAGTTTATAGCAATCAGACAGACATCTTAATCAAATTTGCTGAGAGGTAAAGTAAAACTCCTAAAAATTAGGAAACCAAGTTGACCGTAGTGGATACACAGGTTTCGATTTAACTCTATACTCCATGGGCTATTTTTAGATCATGACACCATTTTCTATTTTTAGACAGCATTGAAAAAAAATCAGGAAAAAATTTAAGTTAAGAGTTTAATTCTTTTGAAAATATTATGGAAAGTGGAGCATTTGCTCCAAAAGAGCAAATGCTCCATTTTCCATAATATTTTTCAAATACATGAATTTTCAAAGACATTATTATGGAGTAATTTCTTGGGTAAACTGTGCATAATTTTGACATACTAGCAGGAGATAAAAGAAAAATATCTGCAGGTGGCAAAAAAAGCATGCAAAATTACCCAGCATGCGAATGAAGTTTTAGTTGTTGCATTTTTCTTATACTCAAGGGATAAACTTGTTTTCTGTGACATGGCGCAATTATTGACTTGTTAGACACTGAGACTGCGGAAGAGGAAGTGAAATGTTCCTGTTGTTTCATGATCAATATTTTCTTTCATCGATAAAGTATACGCTTCTACAATGTCTGTGTTCAGAAACTAAGTTGCTCGATCGGGCAATCAGACTTTTTTGACATGGCTGTAAGCAGTTGAAGTATTATAGTATTGATTTAGTTTAATTTTAATATCCATTGAAAAATTAACTAGAGAATTAAAGTTGCCTGATATTCTAATAAACTTTAAGTGCAAAAATGAGACATTTTCACAAAAGGGACCCTGTTTGTGCAAATTACCATTTTTGTTACGAAAAGAACATTTTTTGTCGAAGACCTATAAGATGCTTTTACCATGCTACCCAGATTTACAAATAATAATAAATGATCACTCATAGGGATGTGTCTGCAAGCCTGAGCCATAGGCTCAAGGTGAGCTTATATGATCATAGGATGTCCTTCACCCATTCGTCAACAATTTCTTTAGACAACATCTCCTGAACCACTTAGTAGAATTTCACCAAACTTAATAGGAATGATCCTTGGGATGTCCCCTTTCAAAGTTGCTAAAAGATAAAGATAAAGTTCCATTACACACAGAATTCTGGTTGCCATGGCAACCAAAAGAGAAAACTTCAAAAAGCTTCTTTTAAAATAACTGCTGGGCATTGGTACAAATTATTAATGATTCTTGGGTGACCCTCCCCCAAAATTGTTCAAATAATTTTGATTAGTTGAAAAAACATGGCTGCCAAGGGCTGTGGCCAGTTTTTCCTATGTTAATATAGGGAATCTTGTAAGGGAGAAAACTCATGCAAAATATGGTTGTCTAGTAGTAGAGAGTTTTCTCCCTTGATTCAAGGTAGATTTCTTGTTTAACATTTTGTTTTCTGATGGATTTTCACATACAGATAGCTTCAATAAGGATTGCGATTTCCATTATATATTTTAAGGGATCACAGGTAGACATTTCCAAATTAATATGCACTTCAGTCTCTGAATATTGTATTTATCGTAGCATACAGTGCATCCCTGATGAAATGACCCTGCATGGGAGATCACATGTTATACTTGTATTAAGAAAAATTGAGGTTCTACATTCTGTTAATTTTTCAACATAATCCATGTAAAGTCTTAATGAAACTGCTCGTTTATCAAAATTCATAGCTGGACTTTGAGAGGAGCCTGCTTTCCAATACCTTTATAAACAGTCATTCTCAGGTGAGCGACCCAGGTCTCAAGGGCTTATAAACCCTGTTCTCTGAGCTTGGTTTGAATAAAAGGTGAGACCAATGCCCAAGAAACCGGACCATTTACTGAGCATTATAAATACAAGCAATGAGACTGCTGCAATGTAAACTTCAACAATTATCTTCTTTAAAGATACTTCTTGTTGTCCAGCCAAAATGTTAGCGAAAGCTGCAAAAGGCCATTCATCAATCTAGAGCAGGAGAGAGGACTAAATGTCTTTGAGTGCATTAAACAAAATCAATACATACATAGATTCATAAATCATTGAGAGCTAAAAAAAATAATGGAAAATTGATGTCATGGTAACATTCATTATGTAGCTGTTATATTTTTCTTCTCAAATATGTAACAGAGGCGGCATCAAGTTTGTTGAACAGATGGTGTGACAGTTTATTTGCATCCATGGTCCATCCATATTACCGGTAACATCAGTGTCTTAAAGAAGGGCCTGATCTGGGTCCAAAGGTTTAAATATGAATTGAGCCAGTGCATGAGATTTCCAACAATGTGGTTTGTGCGACCAGCAAAAGCTCAGATCAGCCTGCGCATATGCGCAGTCTGATCAGAGCCTTTGCTAGTCGCTTGAGTATTCTATGATTGTTTAGCTACTGACTGAACACCATTTGGAGTTTTTAAGCTTAAAAGGAGGATGCAGAGGCTCGTCCGAGTCTTCACTAGTCAAAATGTCAAATTGTTGGAAATCTCATGCCGCGGCTCAATTGAAAATTTTCATACAGTCCACTATACATTTTTGAAATTGCAAATCTTATTGAATTTCTTTACCTGAAGAAAATTGTCAATGATGACGTTGATAATGACGCTGACGTGAGATGGATGATGAAGTTGAAATTGACAGTAATGAAGACGTTGTGTATGACAAGGTCTTTGTCAAGTTGATGATGATGTATATAACACTATCGATGAAGATGTGGATGATGGTGTCAATGACGATGATAATGATTGATGATGATGATGATGATAGTTGATGATTATGAATGATGATTATTGATGGCAATGGTAGCTGATGATGCTGATGATGATGTAAAGCTAATAGTATTTTCTGGTGTGAAAGGGTTCAAATCTTTAAAGTCAGTGGGAAGTACACCAAACAGTTGGGGAGTTTGGCCTGGTGCATACCATATTTCACCTATCATAACGATCAATCTCAAACAAGCGCTTCATTATAAAGAAAGCATCTGACAGACTATAAGCAGTTTTCAATCTAGTCCATATAGTTAGTGACCCACGCAATAAAATGTTCCTCATAATTCCCTTCACCAAAATTGCACAAAAAATAGCTATGATTTCTGCCAGAGCTAAATCATCGCCTTATGTGCCAGAAGTCTGGTGAGCGATGCAGGGCCTGGTGGTCCTCTTCTTTTGCCATAGCACACCTTGTTAATGTACTGGCTGACTGTTTGTTAACTCCTTGCATACGTCACCTGATCTTTTTCAAAACATTTTCGAAAAATTATTTCAGGAATATTAATATTACCGGTAACATCAGTGTCAAATAGTTTGGACTGATCTGGGTCCAAACTGGTTGCAAAGGTATATCAGCAGACGGCACTAGCAGACAACAAGTTATGTGTTAATTAGTTTTGTTTGTACTTTATCGTTGAAGGCAGAAACACTTGTTTGAGCTTAAGTTAATGGACTTTGAGACAACTTAGGTGTTGACGAACATGTTTTGTTGTACGAAACCTACAATCTTTACAAGCAATTACATCGAGGAAGCATTCGGACGGAAGTATTTCTTTGTTAGAATACCATATCCATCTTATTAAGTACACTTTACTCATAACCTTTTCAAAATTTTTAACCATCATTGAAAACCGTAGAGCTTGATCAGCTAGGTTAACCCTTTACTCCATAGGCTACTTTAGAACATGACATAATTTTTTAGTTTTAGACTATATTGTTAAGTTAAGTTTTGAATAGTTTTGAAAATATTATGGAAAATGGAGCATTTGCTCCAAAAGAGCAAATGCTCCATTTTCCATAATATTTTCAAATAGTACATATTTCAAAGGTGTCAAAAGGCGTTGTTATTGAGTAAATGGTTAAACATTGACATGGCGGGATCCACGCTATTTGTCATCCTCAAGATAAATCCATGTAGACCTTGAGCACGGATGAGCAGTCTTGGGAAATTTCGTTGCAAGAATACCTGAATCTGATTTGCAAAACACAACAAAAGTGCAAACCATCCCATGCTCTGTGGAGCCTATTATCTGGGTCCAAACTTTTAGCAATGGTTATCGGCAGATTGACACTCACAGGCATAGCGCTATTAACTCTTAAAGCGCCTGCAAAATAGCACATGGAAAATGTCGTCAGCTGTGAAAAAGCTAACAGTTTAGATTAAATTTAGAGGCAAACAGTGTGTGTACCAGGAGCAGTCTGATCTGGGTCTACACTGTTGTTGAAGAGGCTTTTAAAACATTTCAGCAGATGTCAAGACAGACGACTTTTGTTCTGATCGATGCCTTAAGAGCTAGTATATTAGCCAGTGCGAACAACGCACACGGCAGTCTCCGATGAGCTGCATGTCCACGATAGTCTCACACGTAGGAGAGTCTCACGCGGTGCTTTAGATGTTATTGGAAGTGGACAAAAGGTCATTTTATAGTTTATACCCAATGGCACCAACAACATGTACTTTTAACTCTTTGCATGCTGGGTTATTGTTCATGTTTTGTTGTCGTCTGCTGACTTTTCAAAATTAACTTTTTCGAAATATTCATTCAGGAACAATATCAGAGAGTCGAGCGATTTGGATCCATATCAGGACCGACTTTCAGGCGGTCCTGATCTGGGTCCAAACTGTTTGCAAGGGTTATCAGCAGACAACAGAAGTCCCCACTGACAAGGAAAGCATCAAAAAATGAACTCACTTCAAGGACGAAAATAGTGACTAAGTTCATTTGCAAGCCAGAATATGACAAATTCAGAAATCACCATATTAGGGTAATATTCACACACTTCACCTTTTCGCCTAAAATTGATAGGAGTCCATTTGTATAAATGGAAGAACGTAGTGTAAAACATGATCAGAACGCCCCACTAGGATTGGTCTGATGATCTGTGTTTAGGCTGTTTGCTATAATAGTGGATGGACAAAAATCATGAAAAATTTCCCAGCATGCAACAGACAGATTAACTCTTTCCTTGCCAGCAACAAGTTTTGTCGTCTGCTGATAACAGTTTGGACCCAGATCAGAACCGATCTTGATCCAAAATGGACAAGTAGATGACACAACAGACGACATTTAGTCACGATTAGCAGCCGAAGAGTTATCATTAAATTTCAACTTTCTGGATGTTTCTTCCATAATTACGCAGTCTTTTTCTTCCCACATAATCTTTTTATAGATTATGATTAGATCGAAGATGGTTGATACATGGGCAATTTAGTTTTTAGAGAATTATTTGATCGGACAATAAGCCATTCTCATGGTAGTTAGTTATATATATGCCAATTCAAGAAAGTTTGTGAATGGACCCATTAAGCCCAGTGTCCTTTTGTGGGACATATGCAAACAGTATAGACCCAGACCAGACGCCACAGAATGTGGCGTCTGATCTTAGTCTTCACTGTTTGCTTACAGAATATTCAATTAAGATTTGAAAAAAAAGGGAAAAATACCACCCAACAACCCTGAAGACGGAAATGGACTGGTGCAATTGATTAGAGTGGGAAACTACTGGTCAGATTTCAAATAATTTTGTACAAATGGTCCTTGGGGGACCCTCTACCAAAATTGTTCAAATTATTTTGATTGGTTGAAAAAAATGCTGCCAGGGGGCGTGGTCAGTTTTTCCTATGTTAATATAGGGAATCTTGTAAGGGAGGCAACACTGGCAAATGTGGTCTTGTTAGTAGAAAGTTATCTCCCTTGATTCCCGATAAATTTCTAAGAAGATTTTAGTGTTTATCCTTGTATTCTGATAGATTTTCTCATACAGATAGCTACAATAAGGATGGGATTGTCCATTATATATTTTAAGGGGTCACAGGTAGACATTTCCAAATCAGTCTGAATATTGTATTTATTATAGCAAACAGTACAGACACTGATGAAATGAAGCATATGCTGTATTTCATCTGATTCTTTGCTGCCTTTAAGGGGTTTACAGTATACAATGGGTTAATTTCCTATTACCAGACAAAATTGATCAAATTATGCCCCTGGGGCCACAAATGTGGCCCCCGTCATGTGGGTCACATGTTTAACATATGCTTATATAGGGAAAACAAAAAATCTTCTAGGCCTAGAGCCTTGATATTATGTGTGTAGCATCATCTAGTGAACCTCTAGCAAATTGGTGCTTGTTCAAATTATGCGCCTGGGGGGCCAAAAATGGCCCCGCTGCAGAGGTCACATATTTCTCAGGTGAGCGACCCAGGGCCCTTTTATTTAGTCATGTCGCGATGTGTCTTCCTGGGGACGAACTGAGCCACTGCTATCTGCCCAAGTAAAAGCTGACTTCGAAAACCACTTAAATTGTCAGTTACCAAACAAATTACACTGTTTTAAGAAATCGGCTTGTTTCTGTAATAGCAAACAGGGAGTTAGGTCCCCTTATGTATAATTACAAATTGATAATAACGCTAATGAAGAAAATATGAAGAGTTTTCAATGCCAAGTGCCATCCTTACGACAAGTTTTGATTAAGTCATTAGATGAAGTGTCTAAGAAATTTTATTAACTCTTTGCATTCTGAGTAATTTAGCATTTTTGTCAGCAGATTTTTGTTACAAAGTAAATAAAATCTTTCAGAGAATCATACTAGTATACAGATCTGACCCTATGTTTTGTTAGGCCAGGCACCAGGTTCCAAACTGTTCGCATAGGTGTACCACTGTGCCAAGCCCTTCTACCCCTGTGCCATTACGCTCCTCAGAGCCAGAAGATCACCAGGCCGCATAGCGCAATCGGTAATGTGTTTGACTGCAGATGCGTGTCTGTCTGCAGATCCAGGGGTCACAAGTTCGATCCCGGCCCGGGCCCATACTTTCATGGAGATTTATCATGAAATTGAAATAATTTCTACGGTCATTCACCTCTCTTCCGCTGACTCAAGAAGGGTTAATTGCCAGCTTCAAGCGGAAGTGTGTGCACGAACAGACAGGTCAAGAAGTGTGGCTAGGTGAACTCACTGCCCCGACATGAACATAGCTGTTGACTTGGACGTAAAGCAACAAACCAAAAAATGTTTTCAAAGACGATGAATATTATTGAATAATAAGTGTCATTTAGCTTTCCTTGCTAGCGACGACTTTTACCATCTGCCGATAATTTGGACCCAGTATGCAAAGAGATTAATCGTTCTGCACTCTGAAACTGATAAAATTGGGACCATGCACGGAACCAGAAAGCAATTTTTTTAGTTGATGAGGAGAGGATCCAAATACCACTAAAAGCTGGGCCATCATTGGCCCACCAGCAAAATGGCATTTAAATGGCGTTTCGCTGGTGGGCTGATCGGATGGCCCTGGCCCAAGATTGAATGCTGGCTTTGTTTAGCTTTGTGATTTTTCAGGGGGTCCGGCCAGTATTGCTATTAGAAATCGTTATAGCTTTGTGATTTTTCAGGGGGGGGGGGGGGGTGGGGGGGTCCGCACCCCTTGTCCTCCTCTCTGAATCCACACATGGGGACATTTAGCTTCAAATGGTTATGCATTTGAGGCCCCACAACTGGTAACCTGTTCATCACTTGTGGCTCATTAGTATATAGAAATATGATAATTAACAGCAAAGAGTCACTTCTTGTACTGTCTTTTATTTCTGCAGATTGCCATGAATTTTGGAGTGGGACATCATGAGCCATCTATTATATATGAGGAGTAAATGATAAAGTTGATTAAAAACTCACGACTGTGCTTCAGTTTTGAAGTGCTGTTGTGTTTATGTGAATATAAATCTGTTTATGAGTGCATGACACGTTTTTTTTTACTCTAAGGAGAAGAAATAATCACCATGTTTAGTTTATATATCCTTGTCTTTGGAAATTAATTAAGTCTTTCCTTGCTAACAGCGACTTTCTCGTCCTCTGATAACCTTTGCAAACAGTCCTGACCCAGAATGTAGGTCCTGATTTTGATCCGAACAGTTTGACACTCCAGTGTTCCTACATTAATTTTGCAAAAGAATTCAGAAAATATGTCAAAAAAGCATCTCAATTTCAAAATGGGCAAGTGTCGGGTGTTTGAATGCTACCAGTACCGCTAGGATAAATATTGTGAAGATTTAGGGTAAATGCTGTAATTTTGATGATGATGGCAGTTTAAAGGCTGATAGTAATGTCCCAACACATTTTAAGATGAAAGGCTGACTAAAAGACAAAAGCACTGGGTTCCATATGTTGGGGAGGTTTAATGCCGCAATTCCATGACTATATTGCATTGCAGTCTTTGTGCTATGGAAATAATTGTTATTTCAAATTTTCTGGACTGTGGATTATCCAGAAGCGTTGCATAAAATAGCAATTTGTGGCTGCCATCAAATTTGATTAAGGGAAGAGGAAGCGATAGCGAATTCATAGATCAGAGGGGTATTTTCTATTGAAATACTGCGCAGTCCCTTTATATGTTTATAGCACACCTCCCAATAAAATGGATTTGGATATAACATCAACAAAAATTTTCAGCGTAAAAATGTAAATATTTTCTTACCCATCACTTTTAACATATGTTTTGGTTGAGAAATAAGAAAATTATTTTTCTGGTACGCACTCTTAACTAAAGGCCTGTAAAGTGGTCATATTGTGGCCTCCATTTTGAGGGAGAGTGACAATAAAATTATAGCAGATGCTGTGAATGGAATTGCAGTTAAAAAGCCCAATTTTCTTTTTGAGTGAAGAAAATTTTGAAAATAGCCTGTTCAAGTTTTTAAAATAGATTATTGGTATATTATCTCGTTTAACTCTTACCTTGCTAGCAGTGACTTTTGTTGTCTTCTGATATTAAACCATTGCAAAGAGTTTGACCAAACCTGTTTGACACTCAGATAGTGTTCCTGAAAGAATTTTTTTAAAAAAAAAAACGACAGGCGACAATAAAAGTATTAAAAATTATCGAGCATGCAAAGAGTTAATAACCAAACCGGAAACAAAGTAAGATAACAAAGGAGGATATTTCCACTTCATGCTTGAACCTTCTTTATTTAAAGGTTATCAGGGCTGATTTTGAAAAAAAAAATGTTTTGTAAGTTGTATACCGATATACCTATGTAGCCAATTTATTATGCATAATGCTGTTAGAAAAAAATTAAAGCCAAATCACCTGTTTATATATATTAAAGGTGCGTACCCAAGATAAATGTGAATTTGATTTCTCCTGACCTTATATATAAACAGTCATTCTAAAATGAGCAACCTAGTGCCTGCGAGGACTCTCGTGTAATTGGGCTTTGCTGAGGTTTCTTGATGCAGGTTATATTCCATGAATTAAAATACCGCCATTTAAATTATCTGCTTCTGCAATTTTGATTATTTTTCTGAACCAAATTTATTTAGTGCTTATTAAACTGGACAGCAACCCTAATAATAAGTATGTTTGATCAGAAGGAGCTCTATGAGCCATGATTTTTGATACCAAAATCATCAAAATCGGTTGAAAAATGGGGAAGTTATGGGCATTTAAAGAATTCAATATGGCCAACATTTAGCCGCCATTTTGAATATTTAATTAGTTTTCAGAATTTTTTCAACTGCTTAATTTTTAGTTATCACAACAATCACAGTATCTGTGTTTCGGCAGATATGCAGCTTTATACAGAAGGAAAATGTTTATTAGAGATAATTGCAAGTAATCCCTTGGTTTGTCTTTTATTTTGATTGCGCATATTTAATTAGGCTGTGTGACGTCACTAAGCCTACAATATGGCCGCTTCCATTACAGTGCATTTGCAAATATTCAATTGCCCACAACTTCTGGGTTTCTCAACCAATTTAAATGAAACTGGTATCAAAATCCATGGTTTATTAAGAATTTTCATATAAAACATAGTACTCATCAGGCTTGCCGTCCCCTTTAATATTCTAAGTTTGTGTTTTTGATGATAAAGGAATTAAGTGGGAACGAGCCGCAGTGAGGGTACCACTTAATTTCTTTATAATTGTAATGTATGATCTATGACCTACTAATAGTTTTCTTCTTGCTCCTTTGAAAATGGTCATATGGACCACTTCATGGATTTACTTAATGAAATCACTTGATAGATGTTACACATATTGACAAAATATGTGATTAAGTTGGCCAAAAAAAATCATGCACTTTACCTAAATAAATATTGTTTAAACCAAAAATTTAAATTTCTGTGCAAACTGATTGGTTGTGAAGCACTGGAAGGGGCGAAGTAAACTATAAATGAAATTATAAGTCACATAATTGTTGCCTGCTGCAGCAGTGTTTGCATCTTTATGGGCTTATAATAATTAGATAATTGTTTTCTTTCCTTTTTCAATAGGTTGAAGTGGCTGGTACTTGAATATTGGTTAAGGAAGTTTGGATAAAAAAGTACATGCATCTTTTTCCTGTTAAATTATCCTTCCTTCCTTTTCTATATGAGATTTTTGACATTATTACAATTAAATTATCAAACTTTTATTTGAAAAATGCATTTAAATTGGCTCTTCATAAAATTTGCGCAAAATTAAAAAAAAATCAGAATTTCCTTCATGGCTTTTAGCACAGGTTTAGACAAACATAAAATGGTAAATATTTTCTTATCCATAATTTTTAGCAAATGTTTTTTGAGTACCCACAACATATGTTTTGGTTGAGATCTCTAAATTGTCAGATCAGGAGCCAAACATTTTCATACACAGGATAATTTCAATACGGATTACATTACTGGAAGCCCAGAAAGTATTAAGTGGCCACTTAAAAATAGACAAAACAAATGTCTGAATGGAAAATGGTAGCTTAATGACGGTAGAAAGTATTGCAGAATGCTCCCCTTTGAGCATTCTGCAATACTTTTGACCTGCATTAAGCGATAATTGGTATTGAAAACCGATTTTGGTGTTCTTTTTGAGTGGCCGCTTAAGACAGGTTTTACTGTACACTTACAGGAGCATGTGTACTTATTTGTTTGAGTTGAATATGATATACGTGGCCTTAAATATTTGTCATGAATGTAATCAAGACATTTTAACTTGGAGTCTAAGATTACAAAATGAAAATATGTATAAAGTGATACTTCAAAAATGTGATGTAAACCTTTTAGGAAGTGTTTAGTTTCAGTACCTTTTAGGAAGTGTTTAGTGTCAGTATATCGTTTCCATAGTTTCAGTCAGAAAAGATGACCCCCACCCCCCCCCACCCCTATTTTATATACATTTTCTCAAGGAAAACTTTTTATGGTCATTGGATGGATCTTGATGAGGCACCTTTAATGAGGGCTCATACTTGAAGTTGTTTCTCCTGAGTCTTAAAAGTAATTTGATGAATAGATTCTTTTCTGGGGCTTTGCTTCCTTGTTGTGAATGCAACCGGAAATATTTTTCAAAATATACCAGTTATTTAATTACCGGGATAAGTATGGATAAGTATCATGCCATTGTAATGGGAGCCAGTGCATGGCAATTAAAACCTATAGAATTACCAATAGAATTGCCTATGTGACAGCAGATGCCCAGTCTGATCAAAGTCTTTGCTGTCTGCATGAGGATCCCGATATCGATCATACCGGGCCACGTAGTGCAGTCTGTAACGTGTCTGGCAACAGATGCGAGTCTGACTGCAGATCCAGAGGTCCGAGTTCGATCCCGGCCTGGTCCCATACTTTCGTGGAGATTGATCATGAAATTTCTCCTCTCTTCCGCTGAATCATTCAAGAAGGGTTGTTGTCAAGTACAAGCGAAAGTATGTGCATGAAGTACTGGTTAACTGCTTGTTCAAGCTTGCTCGGGAAAAATTGTGGTTAGTTGAACTGACCGTCCTGCCATGACCATAGCTGTTGACTTGGGACGTAAAGCAACAAAACAAACAAACGATATCGATCATATGAGTTGCTTGTCTACCCACCCAGTAAATGTAAAGTAGAGGTATCAATGCCAAGGCCAATCTGAGTCTTCGCCAAGCACACCAGTCATTTTGATTTTTCATGCACACGCTTATATCTTCCAATTGGATTGTATTAACCGTTTTTGGTACAGCGCCTTTTAGTGCAGCTTGTTGGTTCATATTTGTAACGCTTTATAATAGTTACTGCACTGATGTCTGTGAAATTCAATGTCCCTATAATCCAGCGATCCTGCCAAATCCCAACTCGGGATGATATTCACCATTATCATTGAGATAATGTGGGTGGGGCTTATAAGCTAATTTGCATAATTTTAAAACTTGCATAACTTTTGACTTTTGGTAGGAATTTTAAGATGGAGTTTTCTAGGGATGTAACAATACATCGGACTATCGATATATCGCAATATAGTAACCTAGTCAATGTTACTGCAATTGTAGGAAAGTGGCAATGTCAATAGTATCGGCAATAGTCTTTTCAATATCGCAATAGTTTCAATAGTTTTTAGACATAGGGATTTTCTCTTTAAAATTGTTTGGTTAGACACAAAAAGAATTTTAAATGGCAATAGGATGTATATGTTGTTGCCTCTCATGCATTTCAGCAAAATAAGTGGACTTTGACAATATAGTGAAATTTTTCTCTCGATTCCATACAAAAATTGGTGCTCGTACGTGCAGAAAAGTCGTACCATATTCTTAATTTTCTCCTTAAAACAAGAATAAATGTTTCAGACAATAGTATCGCAATAGTATTGCAATGGTAGTCCACAATAGTAATAGTATCGCAATGGTACTTCCTGCAATGTCAATACTATCGCAATAGTAATTTTTGGCCACAATAGTCACCCCTAGAGTTTTCAGCATTTTGGTTTTCTCATCACTGTCATTTAAACCATGAAGAATTTCAAAAATGTTTTTGAATATTCACAAGACCTTTAATATATATATTGAGTAAAAAAATATTTTCTTAACTGTCATCTGTTTATGAACCTAAAGTTTGAGCCAATAGCTAGCTAGTCCAATATCAAGACTTTTTTTTCACAACATTTTCCGCAAATTTTAGGTGTAACAGCTACTGTTGTGCCAGCCAAGAGTGACAGTGACGTTATGTTTTGTTTACAAAGTTATTAGGGACTTAGAATCAATAGATCATTTATATATTAATCCTATACACAGGATAGGATTTATACACAAAAGATCTATCGATCCGCGTTAGCTCAAGTGGAGTGTGCAAATAAATGTTTTACTTAACAATCGTAAACATAATAGTGTGTCACTGTCACTCTTTGTTGGCACCACAGTACAACCAATAAAGAACACCCAACTTACAGATAAATAAAAATAGGCACTCTGGCTTACAGCATGACAGATCATTGACCCAGAAGACCTAAATGTTTCCTGGTTACATCTGTTGGTTTATAAGCATTCTTTTGTGCCAGGCATCTGACAGGAAGGCGATCAACAACAGGTTTCCCAGGGGGAAGCATTCTTACCTGACAACTCGGATGTCACATACATTCAGCCTGCGACATGAGAAAAAGCACCTTTAACCCTTAATACGCCAATCGCAACAAAATTCGTCTGCTTTTCTCGTCTGCTGAAATGTTTAAGAAGCCTCTATGGCAAGCAGTGTGGACCCAGATCAGACTGCTCCTATAGGAGCAGTCTGTTCTGGGTCCACGCTGTTTGCTTCTATACTTAATTCGTCAGTGATGTTAGGCAATTATTTGCAGCAGACGACTTCAGTAGACGACATTTTCAGATGCTTTTTTTTCTTGGCGCTTTAAGGGTTAAAATGCATTTTTCACAAGAAGTGCAATTTCTGTGTGCAACCCAGAATTAACAGTCTGTAGAATTTAAAATAACAATTGGCTTGTTTCCTTGACATAACACCTGAGTCTTTGACATCTAGTCACACCTGAGCTCAGTATGATTAGTTGCGCAGGAAGTACCTGCTGACTGTTTGCTTAGATGCCTGAGCAATGTACCAACTGCATGACTATAGTTGCCGGACAAAAGCACCACTTAGCAACTAAATGGCTTGTTGCCTGACAAGCTGGAATTGTATGAATGGTTGGGCCACAAAACACCAACTGTATCAGTGTATGGCTAGTTATCTCATCTGACAAAAACACCGAGTGTATGGCAAGGTCCGTCAAAAACACAAACTATATGGTTTGTTACTGACAAAAGCACCAATTGGATGGCTAGTTGCTTATACCAGCACTAGCTGTATGTCTAGTTGTCTGACAAAAGCACCAGTCATATGGCTAGTTGCCTGTCTTAAGTACCAGATGTATGTCTACCTGCTGACTGTTTGCTTAGATGCCTGAGCAATGTACCAACTGCATGACTATAGTTGCCGGACAAAAGCACCACTTAGCAACTAAATGGCTTGTTGCCTGACAAGCTGGAATTGTATGAATGGTTGGGCCACAAAACACCAACTGTATCAGTGTATGGCTAGTTATCTCATCTGACAAAAACACCGAGTGTATGGCAAGGTCCGTCAAAAACACAAACTATATGGTTTGTTACTGACAAAAGCACCAATTGGATGGCTAGTTGCTTATACCAGCACTAGCTGTATGTCTAGTTGTCTGACAAAAGCACCAGTCATATGGCTAGTTGCCTGTCTTAAGTACCAGATGTATGTCTACCTGCATGATAAAAGCACCAGCTGTATAGCTAGTTACCTGACAAAAGCACCAATTGTATGATAGCCTATAAAGTTGATTGTCATAAGTAACAGATGTATGTCTACCTGCAAGATAAAAGCACCAGCTGTATAGCTAGTTACCTGACAAAAGCACCAATTGTATGATAGCCTATAAAAAGCCATATTTCTAGTTGCCTGTCATAAGTACCAGATGTATGTCTACCTGCATGATAAAAGCACCAGCTGTATAGCTAGTTACCTGACAAAAGCACCAATTTTATGATAGCCTATAAAAAGCCATATTTCTAGTTGCCTGTATTAAGTACCAGATGTATGTCTACCTGCATGATAAAAGCACCAGCTGTATAGCTAGTTACCTGACAAAAGCACCAATTGTATGATAGCCTATAAAGTTGATTGTCATAAGTAACAGATGTATGTCTACCTGCAAGATAAAAGCACCAGCTGTATAGCTAGTTACCTGACAAAAGCACCAATTGTATGATAGCCTATAAAAAGCCATATTTCTAGTTGCCTGTCAAAAGGACCAGCTGTATGTCTACCTGCCTGATAAAAGCACCAACAATAAAAAAGCACTAGCTGTATGACTTGTTGACTGAAAAATGCACCAGCTGTACAAAAGCATCAACTGTATGGCTAGTTACCTAACAAAAACACCAACTGTATGGATATTACCTGACAAAAAGACCAACTGTATGTCTAGTTGCCTGGTAAAAAAACACACACATACGCATGCACGCGCGCGCACACACACACACAGCTGCATTGCTTGGCAATAGTATGTTACAACTGTATGTGTAGTTGCCAGGGAAATACACCAGCTGTACAGCTTGTTGTAATACATCACCAACTGTATGGCTAATTGCCATACACAGTCAAAGCTGTATGGCTATAGCTGCTTGACATTGACAAAAATAATGGAAATCTTATGGCGTGGTTCAAATATATTATGACTAGATATTTATTATACAGATAACCATCGAAATGGCAAAGACGATCCAGTTCTATTTCAAAATTTAAGTTCATGAAAAGACTTATGCCAGTAAGATGCTAGAACTGAGGCATGTGATAAGTTATCTGTTTCGTGTGGCCATCATTAGTTTGAAGTGACACCTCCACTTTCAAAATCATTTTCTATTTCTTTGTATCATTTTATGACTCCTTGACAAAATTACATACAGATGTCAGTGCATACTCTTCGGTGTTCAGAGAATTGTTGAAGGAACAACATATCAGAAGGCACTCTTAATTATTATGTTTTGTCATTTTTTCTCCACCTTCTTGCAAAGAAATGATACCTTACAGCATTGGATCGAGGACAGCTAGTTTGTGGAATCCATTTAATGCTGTACCATCAGTTGTGTACGAAATAGTGCATAATACATGTGTTCAGTTTGCTGTCTGATTATGAAGACCATAGACTTGACTTAATTCCTATATATATACTGCAAAGATTTTGTTAGATTATCTGATTAGTAAAGAAATAAAGGAGATGATGTGTTTACCCCCCCCCCCCCTCCCCCTCCCCCCACCACCACCAAAAAAAAACAAAAAACAAAAACAAAAAAAAACAGTCAACTTAACATTTTGAGTTTTGATCATTTTCCCAGAAAAAAAATCGGGGATGTCAGTTCATGCAAATTGTATTTACAATTTGCATGAACTGACATACCCTTTTTTGTGGTAAAACTAAAAGGATTCTGATGATCTAATTTGTTCAGTTCCCTTTATTCCAGGAGGAAGGCAATGTTATTCCAAGAATTATTTATTACTTGAGTACTTGCTGTTTTTTTACACCCACAGCTTAAGGACTCCTTCCAAATTTATATTTTATGTTCTTTTAGGACGGTGGGTTACAAAAGCATGCATCTTTACCCATTTGTAAATTAACCTTTTAGCTTTTTATTGTTTGTTCATGAGCTCGTAAATGCTTGACACCCATTCCGCCACCTTTATTGTTATTGCTTTAGTCTGGGTCCTTTTAATATCTAGGAAATTGTTGCGTAATTTTTATGCTTCATAAAAAATAATCAAAAGCAGAGGTGTTTTTTGGTGTTCGTAGTTTTTTGCATTGTGGTATGGCCATGTCAACAATGTTTCTGATGGGCAATTTCAGTTAGTTATCTTGTGCCTCTTGACAGGCTCTTGGTTGATCCAGTAGTCTCCCTTTGATGTGCGTAACTTTTTCAGCGTTCTGGCTGTGCCATTGATTCACACCGTCACAGGTTATAATTTAAAAAAAAATGTATTTCTTTTGCTGAAGATAGATTTTGTCTTTGCAAACAGTGCAGACCCTGATGAAATGTCCTATTCCGCAGCCTTTCATCTGGGACTACACTGTCTGCAATTACCTGTTTAGGGGTTTGTGTAGCCGGGGTCCAGTCGTCAATATTTTCTAATGCTAATATTCCAAAAAAAATAAGAGAATAAAAATATACCACATCAAAGGTATCGGTTGTCCGTTATTGATTTCGATTAATATTGACGCCTGGGTACATCGGTGGTATTTCCCTTTGATAATCCGATCAGCCGATTAATCTAATTATAGCCTGCTACTTTAGTGTGACGTAATAAAGATGATAACGAGACACCGATCCGATAATGAGGATGCCATTATCAAACAGCTGATCATTGATGGAATTTGTTTACTTGGTTCGAGACCGATTGATCCAAAACAAAGGACGCAGAGATGAAACTGAAGTGTCAAAAATATAGCGAAAATTCAAAGGAGATGACGTTTTTCTTGGATGTATTGTGTTTATCTCGACCGTGTACACAATTTTTATACAATGTGTATTTTCGCTCGAGCCGGTATAGTAATTAAATGCGTGTCTCGCTAAGGCAAAAACAACTACTTAACAAATACACCAAAGTCGGAAAACGCTGTTTCAATTTAAATCATTGTCCACAAAGTGCACTTGATGATAGGACAGAGTATGTTTGCCTTGCTATCTATCTTTTCACTGGGATTCCTGTTACTATTTATAGCACAATAGAGTTATCCGATAGCGTTATCGTTCTTGGCATTACCCCACAAAATTTGAGGAAAAATCCAGGTGGCGATGTCGATTGAAATCGAAGTTCCCAAGGAACGGAAAAATAAAAAAGAAGAAAAAATGATCAGACTGGAACCCAGGCTAGGGTTTGTGGTGTACACAGGGTTAGAATTGCCATTTGAAGATTATTATTTGGACCAATCAGCAGTCTCCTAATTATAGGTTTTTTTTCATGAATTAAGTACCTACCAACTATTCCTATCTATTTTCAGTGGAAACATGCGAACAACAACAGAAGAACGGGCGCCAGTTGGCAGCGGAAGCTTTGCTCAGCATGGAATCTCCGAGTACAAGTTCAGAGAGCAAGACATTCTTACAAGGCATTCTACAGCAACAGGCAAATGGTGAGTTAGGAATAGAAAAATGTTAATTACAGTAAAACCTGTGTAAAACGACCACTAAAAATAAGATAAAACAAAGATCTTAATGACAAATGGTAGCTTAATAAAGGTCGAAAGTATTGCAGAATGCTGCATTCTGCAATACTTTTGACCTGTATTAAGCGATCATTGGTCCTGAAAACCAATTTTAGGTATTTTTAGAGTGGCCGTTTTACACAGGTTTTACTGTATAATGCACTTGCAATTGTAATGCAACATCTGATTGGTTAACGTTAGAAATTTGTGGCTGTATCAACTGTGATATACCTTTGGCAGTAGTTTGACGTCATTTATTATGTCACATTTTGTTGGATGACATGCGGCTTGCAAGCACCAATTTTGAAACACAACTAAGGTTTTAACAGTAAATAGGCACAGAAGTGTGTAAGAATGGTGTTAACCATATTCAAAACGTTCATTGAGACAGGTATATGTAAGTCTAATATATGGACAAAAATCATGTGCTGTTTTACAACTAAATTTTCGACTATATATATTCAACAGTATACCTCCCCAAATGATCATTTTGAATGCAATTTTCCCCCAATTTTTTAACAACTATACCAGCCAATTCTTTAACATATAGATAGCAGTCTTGCCAGAGCCTTTGTAAAGCATGAAAAAGTATGTCATCAATGTACATGTAATTACCTTGAGAACTTAGTACTATAAACGCCTATTTCTTGTTGCATGCCTGTTAAGTCATTTTTGTTTAATTGCAAAACCTTTTGCGGAAAAATATGTTTGGAACAGTTGGTCTAGGCTTTCAGGGTAATAGGTGTATTGTTACATTAAGTCACGATATAACAAAACAAGATAGGTGTCGTGTCAAGTATGAAGAGCTTATTGTATTGACAACATAAACCCACCCAGAACAGGCTGTGCAACCATGCATTTTAAGCGGGATCTTCATGTTGAACCAACAAACTCACTCAATTGTATTATAGTTTTAACAATATGATGGTCTGAGTTGACTTTTTGTTTTTTCACTAACAACTGTGGTAAGGGCTTTTGTAGCACAGTCCAACTCCTATAAAAATGAAGTAATATAATCCACATATCTTTATTACTTCCATATCCGGGTATTGTCAACCCTTACTCTGCAAAAGAAATTTTACTGGGCATGGGTAATATTTCTAAAATTGTTTCCTATTATGCAAATGAACCGGTTTCTTATTTTTTAAAATAATTTATTTTAAAAATGTCTTTCAGAGATCCAATCAGTTGCAGGGTTCGCACAGACTCGAAAAGTACTCTAATTTACAGGACTGTCTTGAAAAGTCCTTGAAAATTAAATTTGCCTTGAAAAGAACTGGAAAAACGCTCAAAGGCCTTGTTTTTTACCATTTACAGGAGGATTCAACACTGTCTTTGGAGATCTAAATCAGTATAAAATTGTGGTGCCTTTATTTGGTGCAGCAAGCAAATGCTGCACCAAATAAAGGCACCACAATTTTATACTTATTTTCTAAAACTAATATCTTAAGTAATGCAGTCAAGCATTTCCGAAGTAGAAATTTAATGTGTAAATTGAATTTTCATAAGTTTTCAGTCCTTGAAAACAGTAGGAAAGTCTTAAAGAAGTCCTTGAAAAGTCCTTGAATTTTACACAAACTTGCTTGTATGAACCTTGAGTTGGTTTCTTATTTTTATAAATAATTTATTTAAAAAAACTCCTTCAGGGATCCCATCAGTTGGTTCCAGATCTTGCTAGATTTTTTTTCAGACCAGATTGGTCGAGGCTGATTGCAAAGGTTGTCATTAGGCAACAAAAGTCGCAACCAATGTGGAAAAGTTGCTCAACATAATTTAAGGGACATAAGATTTTTTGTGTTTTTAACTGTATTGCACTCAGAATGGCCAAAGTTACTGATTATTCGTATGATGCTCGCTAATGCTAGAGGATCGCCAATGCTAGAGGCATGCTATGTGTACCCTCAGGCCTGGAAAAGTGCAACCCTTTTCAAGCCAATTGAATTTTTTATCAGGATGGTTGGACCATTGTTGTAATTTCCACAAAATAAAAAAAATGTAAAATAATGTATTTCTTTTTCTTAATATCGACTTTGTCTTCGCAAACAGTGCAGACCCTGATGAAATGCCGCATTATGTGGCATTTCATCTGGGTCTTCGCTGTTTGCCAAAGTATACCCATTTATGGGTTTCCTGTCTACAATGAGTTATAGCCATTTATGCAGATATGTCCTTATGTGAAACCGGAATACAAAATAAAATGAGGAAATAAAATTTATCAAGATAGAATACCCCATCCTTTGATATTGTAATTGAAACTGCAAGGGTGTTGTTACCAAGATAGTATCTGTTGCCGCAATTTGATGTAAACACATTTTTCTGGCTGATACTAACAACAAAGCCGCACATCATCCTGTGCATATGTATAGTCTGTCAGAATTACACCTTCGATATTTGCTGTCCATAAAGTACAATACCTGCACGTGCAACTTACAAATTTTGATGAGTCTAGCTGGTCTAGCTCTATTTGATGGCACTGGTTCGAGTCTTACCTAACGACAAGCTCAGTAAAGAGGTTTTCTCACGACTTGACTTGTATAGAATTACGCAGGTAACACATTATTGAATATACCTTTGACCTGAAGATGAAATTAACTGAAAGCCCGGAAAACTACCTAAAATTTCCGAATAATTTAGAAAGTTATTTTGAGGGTGTCTGCTTCCTTCTCAATATAGGACCAGTTAAGTAAAGTATCGGGATTATCCAAGCCCCAGATGTGAGGGCTATCCAGATGGTTTTTAATCCTATTACCTGGGTCATAATTTTTGTCTAAAAATGTCTGCTTTCTATATTCAGATGCACTTCAGACTAATTTTATCATGGAAGCAAACACTGTGAACCCAGATAGAGGAGCAGTCTGTTCTGGGTCCATATTATTTGCAATACTGTAAGCAAACGCAGACCGGGTAGGTGGCGACCCTGAACGATGGCAGTGATTTTTTAGAGAAAAAAATGTGTTTCGGATAGCCGAAAACAACATTTTCGATCGCAAAAGTACACATTTTGTGGGATCTCAATATTTGAGGGAAAATGAGTCTTGAAATTGCATGCAAACAACAGAGGATTTTTTCCCTTAAAAAGTAGCAAAATTTGAAATGTCTGCTGAAAGTTTAAGTTGTCGGCCCATCTTTTTTTGCTTGAAGAATGGCTTGACATTTCAAATTGTCTGTAGGCAAATTGAATTTAGTACTGGTATGAAGAAGCACACAAAGCAATGATTTGTCTTCTGCTTGATAAAAACAGAGCACTTCTAAAACAAAGAGAATTATGGGTAATAACTGACTGATGCTGTGTTTCCTAAAATAGAAGCCGTCTGCCAAGTATAGATGGTAGAGTTCATAAGGAAGAGTGGATTACAGACCCAGATGACCTCAGTTAAAGTATTCATGGCATTACTTTTACCCTATTGGCCCTAAAAACAGCATATCTCATGATTTGAGCCGCGACATGTGATTTCCAACAATGTGGCATTTTGACAAGTGTAGACTACCGACGACGAGCCAGTGTAGCCTAAAAAAACCTCCAAATGATGTTCAGCCCGTAGCTTAACACTCATAAGCAACTAGCACAGGCTCTGATCAGACTGTGCTAAGCGCAGGCTGATCTGAGGCTTTGCTGGTCACACATACCACATTGTTGGAAATCTTATATTGCGGCTCATTTACAGCCTTCAGGGCCAATCACAGATGGTTGCAGATGACAAAGTTCTACACCTTTTCCCATTTTCATGTGACACACTGTTAGCCATGCATTCGGTAGATGACTATTTGAGCAAATATGGTCAGATATCTAATATCAAATAATGTTCAAGCATCAACTTACTGGTAATATAGGCATCTACATGTACTTATGAGTATTATGAACCATGTCCCAATGCCCTATCAAACATGTTCAAGCTAGGTTTTGTTTGAAAAATGTTAGAACATGCTCCTGCATCTATAAATAAACATTGTCAAACATCTTCAAACATCTACATGTAGATTATACTAAATTAAATGTTAATTAGACATGCTCAAACAGCTCCTGGCTTGGTTAAATGTTTAGAGGGCCAATTGTCAAAAGAAATGAGTCGCGACATGAGATTTCCAACAATGTGGTATGTGCCACCAGCAAAGCCTCAGATCAGCCTGCCAATATGCCCAGTCTGATCAGAGCCTTTGCTAGTTGCTTGAATATTCTATGAGTGTTAAGCTACTGACTGAACAGCATTTGGAGTTTCTTAGCTTAAAAGGAGGCTGCAGAGGCTCATCTGAGTCTACACATGTCAAAATGCCACATTGTTAGAAATCACATGTCACAGCTCAGATCTGTAGCTTATTAGGGATACATTTTGTTAAAAGACAATCAAAAAACAAGGCAACAAACAGTGGAATTATATATCCTGAAACTGCAGAAGCTTATCGTAGCAGGGAAGTATGGAGATTGGATTAATTTGTAAATTTTGTCAAGCTCATTGGCAGCTACTGCTTCAGCATTTTGCATGTGATGTGATTTTATCCCTATCTCCACCTATACTGATTATGTTTCCTAATCTTTGAACAAATCATAACAGGCAGGAGGCCTGGTGCTAGTTAGTCAAACGACAAGAAGTTCTTGAGAATCACAATAGTGGAATTTAAGGCAAATTTTAGATGATCTGATCAAATCCATTCAGAGCCATTATAAGCTTGGAAAATCTACCTCTTTATCATATACAGTATTTACTTGGGACATTATGGTCAGAGTAAGCACCTGAAGGAGCTGTCTGATCAGGGTTTGCACTATTTGTCACTCATTTGCTGCCTTTTATGTACCTATAAGGTTGTAAAATAGACAAAGTCAGGACTTTAGTTAAGAGTGCGTACCAGAAAAATAATTTTCTTATTTTTCAACCAAAACATATGTTGTGGGTACTCAAAAGAACCGTCTTAATGAGACGGTTCTTTTGAGCACCTAAAATATATGCTAAAAATAATGGGTAAGAAAATATTAACAATTTGAGGCTGAAAATTTTTGTTTGTCTAAACCCATGCTAAGTTTATAATGTAGCATTGTGAGTAGATGAGGTATCTGAATATTTTGGGTAAATATGGTAGATTGAAAAGGGCTACATAGACCAGCAGTCCTTCTAGAAAAATCTCTTAAATAGTTGGTAGAACTAAATCTAACAGTACCCGGAAAAAGTGAGTATGACCATCACAGACTGCAGACTCACGCACGGCACCACGAGGAAGAGACATAGAACGCAGACAGCCATAACACAAAGTAAAGCAACCAGCTTTCTCTTCCTCAGAAAGATGATTGCTAAACTAGAAGGGGCATCGAGACCAAGGAAACGACACAAAACCCTTACATACAATGGGAGCAACAACAAACTCTGATTAAACAAAAACAGAATCACTGTCTTAAAACAGTTTTGGTTTAAGGCTACCTGAAAGCCACAAAAGTGTGTGTTCCTACAAATTAAGAAAGGCCATAGTGTGCAATATATTTGACATTTTGTTGCAATAATTTCGTATGAAAAAAGGGTTTGACTCGTCCTCTAAAGAACAATGATTGTTGTTCAGCTTTGTTCTGTGATCTGATGCTAAATTTGGGTTTGAGGCTAAGGGAAATGATATAGTTACAAACCAAAATGTAATGCTCATGGCCCAGTTTTACACTTACCAGATTTATAGTTTAGCCTTTATAGTTTGACCATAGGTCATTAAAACTTTCTCTGGCTGTTGTATGTGGTCGGACTGTAAACTGTTGAAAAAGGTGTCTTTTTTCGAAGTCCTTGCTTCAGAATAAATCCATGAATTGATGGAATGGCTAAAATGATTGTTTCACATCAGCATGTGAGAGTTAATAAGTACATGAACAGCTGTGTAGGTTTTCCTTGAAAATCTTTTCTGCAGGGGCACTTTTATTCCTTGATTAAATGACAGTTTTCTAATAGTTCCTAGGATTTGCGAACATTTTTTTGGGATGTGGGGTCCACGGGTGAATGTGCTAATAAGCAATGGGTATTAGATAGAAATACAAAGGAAGCTCGTTTTAATGCAAACAGCAACATGTTGATTAGCGTATTAGAACACAATGCAGTTTCATCATTTTCTGGCATCTTATTTTTGGTCTATATGAATCTAGAATGACATTGTATACTGTTTTTTTCTTAAGACACAAAAAAAAAGAATTTTGTATTTGCCATAAAGAAAAGACATTTAATTCTTTTTTGTATGAAAAACTGCCAGAATATAAATGATGTGACTGTTTGTGTTGGATAAATATGGTAATTGTACTTGGGGTGGAGACCTGTGTGTGTGTGGGAGGGGGGTCCAAAGTTGTGCATTGAGCATGCTTCATTTAGACTGTCAAGTTACTCTTTCACAATATATGGGAGATCACAATTTTAAACTGTACCATTTTATAGGTTTTAGGTTTTTTTACCATTTGGTAATGCAAAATGAAAAAAAATTATCAAGGAATCTTGTCAATGATGTTTTAACTTTGCATGCTGGGAAATTTAGAATGCTTTTTTTTTTCATCTGCTGATTTTTTTTCAAAATCAACTTTTTGGAAAAATTCTTTCAGGAATACCATCAGAGTGTCAAACAGTTTGGACCCAGATCAAGCGCGATGTTTCATCTGGCCTGATCTGGGTCCAAACAGTCTGCAAAGGTTATCAGCAAACGGCACAGGTCGGCAAAGTTTTAAGAGTCTGGCAACGTGAGTCTGCCATTATGAATTATGACAAAACTGTTCTTCATTTATCACGCCACTGCATCAATGCATCTTGATGTGAATTTATTCTGCTCACATTTCTCCTGATTAACCCGTAAAGTGCAATCACAACTGCAGCAGACGACAATTTTTTTTGACATCTTTCCTAATTTTAGAAATAAATAAGGTATGATATTTCATGAGAAATATCATGCCTTATTTGTTATATTTGAAAAAGCAGCAACATTTGAAATTGTCGTCTGCTGCAAAATGTAGGTGGGGCTTTAAGGGTTAACACTTGTCCAGCTGAAGAGAGAAACTAGCCACACCCACAACTTATCTCTTGATTCCTCGTTCATGTTTCTAGATATAATTGTTTGACAAGTGATGTGATGTAGATCTTGATCAGCTGGCTTATCTACACTTTATCAAAGGAATGCCACGGCTAGAAATATCAAGATATGTACTGCATTTGTGCCAATAAACTGGACCTTTTTTAATCTATTTAAACTTCCCGAGATTTTTCACTGAATATGGATGATGGCTCATTTTTAGGCCATCAAAACTCTTCTCTTCTTTTGTTGCCAAATTTTGTCATTTGAAATATGAAGCCATGGGGCCATTTATTTGAATAAATATGGTGTTGTAAATGTTGAAAATGTTCATGTTAAGTTCTTGGAAGTTTTTTTGATAACATGCTTGGTATTTCATCTGAGCTTTCTTGACTAAAGATGAAAGTTTGAATAATGTCAGGTATTGTGATATGAGGAATTATTAAATGTCACATTCCTTCTGTCAGCTTTCTTGAGGATTTGAGAAAAGTATTGTCTTTTGAAAAAATGATATAAGTTATATTTTGTTGTTAACATTAACTGAGTCAAATTTTCTGATTCCAATTCTTTATATAGACATGCTTTATACAGTGTTAAGTTTTCCAGCCACACCTTCATTAAGCAAGTATACTCAGATGAAAAAAGTTTAGTCAGTACAGACACTGTGTGCAATAATTTTGTAAGACAGTCTTAATATTGACAAAAACCTTACTCAAAATAAAATTCATGTCATGTCTTACAAGTGTGAACATTTTTAATAAAACATTATGAAAATATACCCATTTTCTTCACTAAAATTACACAAAGTGGTCAATATTAAAATTCAAATTTCATAACTCAGACATCAGCCTATCGCCCCTCAGACGATTTCTGGTAGTACAGACAGAAATTCTCGTACCTGTTGCATGACTAAGGAATTTAAGAAGTTTCCAAGCCGCCATGAAGCGATTACGTCATGTTGACGTCACTATGGCCCTAACTTAAAATGGCGTCGTTATCCGTGGTCTCCCCAACGGAGGCTTGTCATTTTTACTACCAGACCGTTGAAAATGTGTTTGCAGACCATAAATTGTTTGTTCATTGCATCCAAAACTGCGTGTTATGTCAGCAACACGTGTACCTGTTTCAAGACGCCAAAACGCTGTATTTCTGTAATTTGTTGATAGCCTGGACGGCGAATTAAGCTTGCTAGCACTGAATTTTCTCCGGATTATTGCAATAGGAACAACTCTCTTTCAATATCGAACAGTATATGAGAAAATAATCCTGCCTGTTTACCACAGCACGTGCACATCGTGCATTTTGAAATTTGGTTGATACAGTCTAATGGAGGCATTATTTGTCACGCAATAAACAGGTACATGTAAAGTTATGATAATACAACTCATGTATTAAATTTGACAATGATATATGAAGTATTGTTGATTTTATGAGAAAACATAAATACTGACTAAACTTTTTCTTCTGAGTATACCTGTGAAGAAGGCAGGCACAAGATATTTTGGATCATACAGCTTGCTGGTTAAACCCTGCTTTGCAAAAAATATTTGACCAAATGTTGTAACCCCACCCCAGCACAGCGTGTTTATTTGGTCCAATACTGTAGTCAGAAAAGAGATCAGAAAGTTTGAAGTCAAAGTTGATAAAAATCTGGAATACTTCAGGGGAATTTCTGCCCATCTCTAGGGGCAGAATTTCGGTCCCATTCCCAATCGAAAATAGCCACCTTATTCCCAATATCATGTCCGTTTTTCCCGAATAAAGAAATGCAAAAGAAAAACAAAAAAAAAAAACATTTTTTTTTTTTTTTTTTTTTTTTTTTTTTGTAGAGACCACTATATACAACTGATGAGAAACAATGACCCATATCAGAACACTTGTGCATGAGTGGTATGCTTGGCATAATACAATCTAGAATAACTTGATTTTGAGGATATATTTTGCTACCCTTGCTATGTTCTATGTCGTTAATTTCTCCCAATTTTGATGTTAAGTTGATCAGTTTTTCCCAATTTTGGCCAGGGGCCTTTTCCCAAAATTGCTGGAAAAAGCCCTTCACTTGTGCACTGTAGGGCGTCATAGCATTTTTGGCTGCTCATGATAATTTTTTGTGGTCGATAAATTTTCTAAACAGAGGTACATTGTTTTGGTTCCGCAGAAAAAGCAATACGGAAGTATTTATGTATCAGATCTCCCAGCAGGAAGTTGAGAAAATAATCTTTTTATCAGTACACCAGCTGTTTTTAAAGTTGCAAAATTAGAATCATGTTTCTAAATTTGAATTAACCAGGCATGCAGTGTTTTAAATTTGAAATGTTAACTTGATATACATTCCGGGCAAATATGAGCGGATAACAAAATTTGACAGGGTTTTTTCTGATGCTAAGATTTTGCAATGAATCTCTTTTGCTTACAAGAATGATTTCTGTCCAGATCTAGAATTGGCAAAGAGATGAAATTGAACAGATCAGTTTTAATTCTTTGTATATTCTGTACACACACCTAGAACAGGGCACAACAAATTAAAATTGGCTGGTGAGTCAAGCAAAGGCATTGATCAGTCTGCCCTGAGTATCCAGTCTTCAATGTGCATGCAATACATAGTAAGGACTAACCCTTAATGCGCCAATTGCAACAAAAGCTGTGTGCTTTTCACGTCTGCTGAAATGTTTAAGAAGCCTCTATGGCAAACAGTGTGGACCCAGATCAGACTGCTCCTATAGGAGCAGTCTGTTCTGGGTCCACACTGTTTGCTTATATACTTTATTCATCGGTAATGTAAGGCAACTATTTGCAGCAGACGACATTTTCAGATGCATTTTTTTCTTGGTGCTTTAAGGGCTAATTATAGTTTAATTATAGTTTAGTTATAGCACCTAAATGTGGTAACACTTTTTACAGATTTTCTTTTCTCTGTTTCAGTCGGTTCCCCACCAAGTCCAGCAGACAGCGACAGTGGTGTATCAAGTGACCTTGAATCTAGCTCAGACGACAAATTACGGTTACAAGGTAAGAGATACCGCACACAAATAACTTAGGCTTTCAGGGAACCTATAACTCAAGCGAGTACTTCTTCAAACGGCATTGGCATAGCTCTCATTACGCAGTTACGCACGTGCATAATGAAAATAGTACACATTCAAGGGAGGTCACCTATTGAGGTAAGTGATTTTCCATACCATAAGGAACTGCTCTTAAAGGAAAGAATTCGCTCCCTTTGGGAGCAAATTCTTTCCTTTAAGAGAAGTTCCAATTTTGAAATGGGACGCAATTGAAGAGAATCACTGCTTGTTCCAGTAGTCTCCCTTTGATGTGCGTAGTAAGGCCATTGAACAGTAAAGATGCAGATGAAATGCAGAACAATCAACATTAATTGTTTAATAACCAGTTGATATAATTTATTAAACTGAATAATGTTGGTACAGACAAAAACTAGAATGGCACAGTACAGTGGATGGCTCCACTTACTTGATAGTTTTTAACTGATTTTGGGGTGGGGATGGGGGGGGGGGGGGGGGGGGGCAAATAAATGTGCTCTTGTACTCCCCACTTGTGTAAGCAAGTCACTGAACAAATTTGGTTGCATTTGGTCCAGAATATGGGTGCATTTGGTACAGCAGTATAGGAGGAGGGCAGTCACTAAACACTTTTTAAAAGTGTTGGGTAGGGATGAATTAGTCAATTAGTGACAAGAATTATTGACATTAATTTTATTCAATTTTTATACCCCCCCACCCCCACCCACACATTAAACAGTGCTGGGTATTATGTTATACCCTCCATTCAAAAAATTGCGTTCGAGTGTCCGTCTGTACGTTTCGGACGTCTGTCCATCCGTCAGCACATCGTTTTCACTCTCTGCTTGGAGCATTTTTAACCAATATGAGAGTTGATATTTGGAAGCAGTGTACTGGGATGGCAGATGGGTAAATTTTGGCAAATAAGTACATAGTTACGGCCCTTGTTTGACGTTAGAAATTAGTTTTCACTCCCTATCTTTGGCATTCCTTTACCGATTTTCTTCAGACATGGTATGAGAGTTGATATTGGGAAGGTGTTTCCTGGGATTGCAGATGGGTAAATTTTGGCAAATAAGTACAGAGTTACGGCCCTTGATTGACGTTAGAAATTGGTTTTCACTCTCTATCTTTGGCATTCCTTTACCGATTTTCATCAAACTTGGTATGAGAGTTGATATTGGGAAGGAATGTCCTGGGATTGCAGATGGGTAAATTTTGGCAAATAAGAACAGAGTTATGGCCCTTGTTTAACGTTAGAAATTGGTTTTCACTCTCTATCGTTGGCATTCCTTTAACGATTTTCTTCAAACTTGGTATGAGAGTCGATATTGTGAAGGAGTGTTCTGGGATTGCAGATGGGTAAATTTTGACAAACAAGTACAGAGTTATAGCCCTTGATTGACGTTAGAACAATGAAAATATCCCGTGGCGGGGTTTGTTGCATGCCTGCAGCGCTTTTATTGCTCTTTAAAAAGATATAGCAGAAAATTGAAATTTATTTCATAAAAAAAGTTACTGATGGGATCCTTCCAGTTTATAGAAACAACAACTGTTACAATTAACCCATATAAGTATAGCGTCCTTTTTGAGGGACATAGACAAACAGTGCAAACCCAGATCAGACGCCACAGAATGTGGCGTCTGATCAGGATCTCCACTGTTTGCTTACAGAAAATCCTATCAAAATTTGGATCAAGACGAAAATGAGCACCCAACAACCCTTAAAACAGAAATGGACTGGTCCAATTGATAAGGGTATGCAAGTCCATTCGGTTAAATCGGTTAAATGTCAAACATCACCAGATATGGAATCTGAATCTTTTGAACATTTTCATGCTCTATTACAGTCTAAGTTTTACCTGTTAATTTCAATTTGATATTTGCTACCTAGACAGATAAACAATAGAAGACGAATATTATGTCATATATTTATGAACAATAAATGTCACTAAGTTTCTGATGTCTCTTGGCATGTTAGCCGCATCTAGAGATGATTGTACTTTTTGTCCACCATTCATGGGTGAAAGTTTTCAGGATTATTCCCTGAATTCAGGATTTTGAGGCCGACTTTCTACAAAGTCGGCCTCAAAATCCTGAATTAAGTTATTTTCAGTTTATCTTAAGACATCGACTGTTAAAACTTGAACATATTGATATTTTTTAAGCCAATTGCTAGTTTTAAAATTTGAATTTCGAAAGTTCAGGATTTTGAAAATTTTGAGCTTTCACCCATGTCTTGTTTATGTGATGTACGTCAGAATTTTCATGTGATTCTTCATTGTATCACAAGACGTCGCATCTGGGAGTGATATAATACCATGCATCAAAATCGATTTACTGATTTTGGTATTAACATTATGAAATGACTCCCACAATAATGTCTCGTTTATACTAGGCAAAAAAAGAAACGCCGCATTTAAAGATTAAAAATATTGTGCGTGAAATGAGAGTTACAAAATTTCATCTGCAGTCTATTTTGCGCTACTATTCCTGCCACGCATAATTTCTATTGTTTCATTGAGCTCAGCCAACCCAAACCAATATACTGGCGGTCTTTTTACTTTCAAGTTTTTCACATGCACATTCATTTTATTTAGATTTACACATGTAATAACTACTGAAATCACTAGTCTAATATCCGATTTGCTTGAAACATTTTAAAACTTTAAAATTAAAAGTTACAAATTGCTAATTAACGATGCCAAAACGGACACATGTTGAACGTGTCAAGGCGATAAGAATGATACAAGCTAACATGACGTCATTAGTGATAGACCAACAATTTCGATGCCATGCAAGGATGATTGAATGTCTTAGGAAACGTTTCTGACAAATTGGAACAATGTCAGACCGTGCACATTCAAGACGTCATCGCCTAATGAAGCGACGCCAAGATCGATAAAAATGTAGGTTTAAACTGCTGAATCCATTTAGTCGGGTGACTATGATAGCTAACACAACCCCAGGAACTCATAATCCAAGAATCAGCGCTCAAACTGTGACAGATCGTTTGCGAGAGATTGGTGAAAGTCTCTCCATATAAAATGTATGTTTAATATGCGGCGTTTCTTTTTTGGCCTAGTATATATGAGGAAATCATGGCTTTTCACACCAAAACACATAATTAAAAATACTTTTAGGCGCATATGATAGATAGAATCTAATATTCATGCTCCTGTATTATTGAATTTATTAAACTCGTTGCGAAAAAGAGATATTAATCTTTTCCTCAACCTGTTTAATAAATTCAATGAAACATGAGCACTCATGTAAGTTTCTTCATTTTATTTCAGGCTATTATTTGAATCCACATCATTCTATAGTACGAGGTACTTCTCCCAGTGGTGCTTATCTACCGCCCTACTCACATCCCCCACCCGCTCATCAACCATTGCCCGCTCACTTCAACACAGCTACACATGTTGCCATGCGACCAGGTAAGCAAATAATGAAATGGACAACTCTTTGCCTTCATTTTTTTTTTTTTTTTTCAAAATCAACTTATTCCGTACCATCAGAGTGTCAAACAGTTTCAATCCTGATCAAACAGTTTGGATCCTGATCAGGCCCGACATAATGTTTGCAAAGGTTATTAGCAGACATCACTAGGAGGCAAAGAATTAAAAAAAAATGTGTTGATGCAACAATTGTTGGCATTTTAACATTTATTAGCATGATAAATTTAACATCTGAGAGACGTAAAGCAAGAAAATTCTTCATTTGTGGGCATTTTAGTTTTTATGAGCAGTTGAAATTTCCTGCTCAGTTGAGATGAGCACGAAAAAAAAAATTATAACCTCAGGGCAAGGCTGATTCAAGTCGGGCCATTTGGTTGGTTTTGTTATGTCAAGTTTCTAGCAGTATATTGTGAGTTTGATTGCAGACATTGTAGATCCAAATCAGCCAACTAAAGAATTTAGCTGTCCGAGATTACATTGTATCAGTTTGCTTTTCAGTTTTGATTTAGAGAGGGCCTTATCAAAGGTTGTTGCTCTGAAGGTGCAAGAATAGTTATTGTTGTTATGTGTAATTTCATTGGCTTAAAGTTTCAGTAGGTGGGACATGTAATGCTGTCAAGCATAGTGATTGGTTGAATTGTAAAATGGGTGTAGCTGCTATAAAAGTTATTCTTGCTATAAAACTAGAGCAAACATCTATTATAGCAGTATCTGTCAGATTAGATATCTCAGAACATTTTTTTCCTCACCAAATATTACATCATACATGTTGATAAGATAAGCATCAATGAGACCATTGTTCACTTGAGTACAGAATGATGTGACTGGGCTTTTGAAAGATTGCCTCAGTTTGACCTGGGTCTAAATTGCTTCCACAAAACATTGGCAGATGACATTTCTTTGTGGTTGGTAATTTTTTCAAAACATGTCTGATTTTTTTTTTCAATTTTTTATTTCAAAAATTTCTTTGAGGAATACCATCAGAGTGTCAAACAGTTTGGATTTAGATCAGGCCTGGCTTTTTTTTATCCTGATCTGTGTCGAAACTGTTTGCAAAAAGCTACCAGCAGGAGACACTAGTAGGCAAAGAGTTAAGCTGTGAATATGCAGTGATAGTGTTAATAGTAGCATCTCAGAGTAGCATAATAACTTGCAGAAAATCTGATAAATTATATAAGCAAAAATCCCTTTTGAAATTGGATGAAAATTGAATTATGCAATGGCTGTTAATGACAAAGAAAGTCAAATTTCCTTGTAATCCTGGGATGATTAAAGCTGAAACTTTTAACCCTTAAAAAATACCAATAAAGATTGCAGCAGATGATAATTTTTTTTTATTGTGCTTGATTTTAAGGGAAAATAAGGGTGATCATTGCATTAGCTGCAGCATATTTTGCATCATAGAGCTCATTTATTGTAAAAGGCATTCTAATGGGGCTTATCAGAATGCAGATACACATGCTGATCATTGCTATTATTCTGATTCAGCAAAAAATCAGGTTTTCTCACTATATAAGTCAATGCTCTAGGCCTTTTGTTAAGAGTGCATAACAGAAAAATATTTTTCTTATTTCTCAACCAAAACATATGTTGTGGATGCTCAAATGAACCGTCTCATTGAGACGGTTCTTTTGAGCACCCAAAACATACACTAAAAATTATGGGTAAGAAACTATTTTTACAATTTTTATGCTGAAAAGTTTTGCTTATCTAAACCTGTGATGCTCCTTTCTTGTGATAGTGCTCATTTCTTGGGAGAGGCATGCCGTCAGATACATCTCCTAGCATTGTTACATAGCTTTCAGTATTCCGAGAGGCATTCTTGTGGAAGAAACCTTAATTCGGAAATCCCCCAGAAAGTATAATGTCTATCATGGGAGGCAGATAGTTATTTACATTGTCTTTTCTTGGATTACCGCATAAAAGCATCAGGTATATTAATTACTACGGGTTTTGCATAATCAGCAGTCTGAATGCACAGATGCACACTATATTTACATTTTCGAAGCAAGCCTTTAATGAAGATTTTTGCAACCATTCATAACCTCATGAATCACATAAAATATGATTGACAGTTAGCAAGCTCACTTGCCCTTGCAGTGCGCTTCTAACATCGAATTCATTCGCCAGAAGTAACAATGGTTTTGTGATTGACAGCAAACCACATCTGATTCGCACGAGCAAAACATGCCTCTTGTTTGGCAGTCCATGTTCACACTGGCTTTTCCGCTTTTCTGTTTTACACTCCAACAAAACCGTTAATAGGATTACATATTAAGTACAAAACTGTTTTTCCCTAAATTATTAATAATTTCTCTATATTAGATATTTATAATAAAATTTAAATATAAGTTATAAATTCAATTTTTGGAATGATCATGGAATCATGAATACTTTGACTCTCTTGCAAAGTTCATGTGAAGCCCTCTGGGCTTCACTTACTTTGCAAGAGAGCCGAAGTATTCATCATTTCATGAACATTCTAAAAATAGAATTAATTTCTTAAATAACTGAACAGACACGGTTGTCTCAACCCATATCCTACCAATATATTTTGTCCTGAAAATGTTGTCTGCTTATCACATCTGCCACATACGGTTTGCAAAGGTACTGTACTTATCAGGGTCTATGCAATTTTAGATTCAGGTGATGTTCAGGGATTTTGATATGCTTTATTCATCAGATTTTGAATTTTGAGTTTTTTGCATGGCTAAGTGCTTAAATAGAGCAATAAAAGAGAAATGAAGACATATTAACTATTCATGAAAGAAAGAAAAAAACACTTATGACATATGTGGAAGTCGTAAGTGCCGCTCAGCTTTTGCATTTACACAGTCTGATCAGCCCCTTTTGTAGATTGCTGTGTGGATAGTTTAATGGCTACGCATGGTATATTCAATGTTTTCCAGATCCTAGTTAGTCTCTGTAGCTAAGCTGGCTGGTTAGAAACTTTTATGGTTGCCAACCTTGAAGACTGAGTTTCCCCGCACTGTGGCTCATGTAGGTCTAACAGCTTCCACTACATAACTGTGGATCAGTTTATTTCACATCCTGGGGTGGTTTATGACCAGTCTAGGTGATTGTGGACCAGCAGCTAGGAACATTAAACTGCCAAAGAAATGTTTCCAGGCATACCACGCATGACTTAGTTCTTAGAAAATTGGTAGTGAGCATAGCACTTTTATCCCTTACTAAAAAATATGGGGCCCCCTGCCGAGAAAATTCAGTGTTTCAGTGAAAGCGACATCCTAGTAAAATGAAGGAAACTGGATTTAGAACCTTTGGCCCACTGACGAACCTTGATTGATCCTCTTTTAAAAACAGTTTAGATTCTGATCTGCTGGCTTCTAAAGAAGCCAGCTGATCAGGATCCACACAGTTTTTTTTTCATTAAGCCAAAGAGACTATGGTAATAGTAAACTCATGAAACTGGAAATGCTTATTTGAAATTGGATATTGGTATAGCATATCAATATATTTAGCAGGAAAAAAGTCCCTAAGAGGATTTTAACCTTTGTTGTGCTGAATTTACTGCTAGTAAAATCTAATTGATCTTTGAAAAGCCCCTCCAAAAAAAGTACATCTACAAGCTGATGTTTCGATGTTACAAATTGAAAAGATAATTTGCTGTTACAAATGGAAATGATATCCTGTTATAAATGGAAATTGTGTTTCAAATGGAAATCCTTCCCTCTCCCAACTGAATGAGAGGGAGGCATATTGTTTTTAGTGCGAATCCCATTTGTGTGGGCCTTTGCGTGACTCTTTCTTGTGTGCAAGTTATCTCATGAACTTGTGGGTGGATTGGAACCAAATTCACATGGCTATGACACTGGGGCATGACTAGAACTTGATAAGGTTTTGGTGACCTTGCTCTAATTTCCAAGGTCACAGCGGAGCTAAATAGGGCAAAGTTGAGTGTGTGGTGGGAGAATATCTGTTTTCTCTTTGAAAAAAATATGAGTTTGTTTTGCTGTTACAATTGAAAATTACGTTTTGATGTTTCAAATGGAAATGAAGTAATGCTGTTACAAGTGGAAGCAAATATTTTGCTGTTACAAACAAAATAATTGAGCCACGACATGTGATTTCCAACAATGCCTCATTTTGACATGAATAGACTCAGACGAGCCTGTGCAGCCTCTGTTAAGCTTAGAAACTGTAAATGATGTTCGATCAGTAACTTAACAGTCATAGAATATTCATGTCCTGATCAGACTTCGGGTATGCCCAGGCTTGCTGGTCGCACACATCAAATTGTTAGAAATTTCATGTCATGGCTCAAGTGATCATCATCAAACACAACGACAGGCACCTGCCTTAGAAAACACTACATTAAAAATATATGTTCAAATGTGCTAGAAAAGTGCTTGACCTAATTTGGAAATGGTCGAAAACTGACGCAATAACGAGAGTTTATTCAGAACAAACTCATTTTTTAAAAAGATGAATTATTAGCAAGCAGACTTACACCTGGGCCTGCTAGATGTTTATGAGGCAAAATATATATTGTAATGCTGGAGTTTCTGTCATATTGTGTGCATTTCTGTCATGAAACAACTGTTCTAGTTAACCTTAATGCAAACTCCCCAGAACGAGATGACATGTTAAACTGAGCCACCTCATCAGAAAACCTATTTTATGCCGCATTCAAATAAGGAAAGCAGAGATTAGACTGTACATCTGCAAGGCAGGATCGTTCCCATACTTGTTCAGACAGGTTTTATCAAAATAAGCGCCATATATTCAGCTCTGTTGTGTATTATTTTCACAGCCAAAACAATACCCCCATCCTCCATTAGAGTTTTCAGGGTTCACACAGGCTTGAAAAGTACTTGAATTTAGAGGGATTTCTTGAAAAGTCCTTGAAAATTAATTCTGCCTTGAAAAGTACTGGAAAATCAATCAAAAGCCTTGAAAAGTCCTTGAATTCTACTATTTTCTGTATGATAGAGACATAGATCAGTAAAAAAAAAAAATTGGTGTGCCTTCATTTGGCGCAGCTTTTGCTCAACAATTTTATACTAATTTTCCATTACTAATTTCTCCATTATCTCAGTCTAGCATTTCTGAAGTAGAATTTTAACACATAAATCAGGATTTTTCATAAACTTTTAGTCCTTGAAAACTAGGATATCCTTTAGAAGTCCTTGAAAAGTCCTTGAATTTTACTCCAAATTGCCTGTATGAACCTTGGTTATGGTCACTCTGTAGTGTCCGTCATCTTTTCCCTGCTTGTCCATCTGCCTGTCAATATCCACCAAAACATCACCTTACGTACTTGACTTGAAATATGTGATATATCAATAAATCATCAAGACAACCATCACATTTATACTCATTTCAGAGTGATCTTTATGCCCTGCCCCCCCCCCCCCCCCCCCCCCCCCCAAACACACACGTTTTTCCGTCGTACATCTCGTACATATATCCCGTACTTTTTTCTCGTACTTTTTTCTCATACAGTGGCATTGGGTGAGGGCATCTGTGTCACATTGATACATTTCTAGTCTCTCTTTAATAATTCTTAGATTTTCTCTGCAGCAATCCAAGAGTTAATGCATTTGTATCGATTTTAGTTGTCTTATATCCATTATCTTGATAAAGAAAAAAATCTTCCAAAATGTCATCTACAGCTGATCATGTCGACTTGTGTAGAGCTTCTCAGTTTGGGCATTCAGTGAATGACAAACAGTGTAGATCCTGCTCAGCCAGCTTTAAAAGCTGGCTGAGCAGGATCTTCAGTGTTTGCAGCAGAAGCAGGTTATATCTGGATTCATCAGGAAGATAGGTAAGGATGATAATGTCTTGCAGTTAAGTGACACAATTCTTATTTCAAAATCAATAACTTCATTTTTCTGGAAGATATATAAGGACCTTTTAGTTGGACTGAGTTAAAATGGAACCTATACCTCTTGGCCATGTATAAGCAGTTCAGCTCCAATGATACAGGCTAATCAGTTTATTAAGCTGTCATTTCTTTTTATATATATTTTTTTCCAGACCACAGTCATCACATCATGTTGCTGCAGACCTCTATCAGCTTATTAACCTGTCATTTCTTTTATATTTTTAGGCCATTTATACAAGACATCTACTCTATAAGGCTATATATTGCAACAGACTTATCAGCTTATTAACCTACCATTACTTATTACTTTTTAGGCCATTTATTGAAGACTTATCCAATTTTGATCAGGTTTTCAGCAGTTTGCATGGTTTTAAAAGAGCTTATATTTCAGATTCACTTGCTTTCAATTTTGCTGTCCCCTAAAACCTTAAGTAACCTGCCATTTCTTGTATACACAGGGTTCGCACAGGCTTGAAAAGTACTTGAATTTAGAGGGCTTTCTTGAAAAATCCTTGAAAATTAGATACATGTATGTCTTGAAAGGTACTGTAAAATCACTCAAAGGCCTTGAAAAGTCCTTGAATTCTTCTATTTTCTTTAGGACTTAACACTGTAGTTAGAGATCTGAATCTGTATAAAATTGTTGTGCCTTTATTTGGTGCAGCTAATACTTATTTCTCCATTATCTCAGTCTTGCATTCTGAAGTAGAATTTTAACACTTAAATCAGGATTTTTCATGAACTTTTAGTCCTTGAAAATGGTAGGATAGTCTTTAGAAGTCCTTGAGATGTCCTTGAATTTTACTCTCAAACTTGCCTGTATAAACCCTGATACATTCGTATTTTTCAGACCATTTTTTCAAGACTTCGATTCCATTTGCTGACAACTGTAAACCCTAGTTTATTAACCTGCTATTTCTTGTATATTTTTCAGACCATTCATACAAGACATCTAGTCCACTGTTACATACCTCCGCCTTTCATTTCATGTCAGAGTCAGACTCGGGTACCTCATCAACGACACCGCCATCATCACCTATCAGACAGAAAAATAAAAAAGGTAGATACTCTCGTGGGGACGGGTTGCATATGGGCCTCAATGTGAGAAAACCTGTCTTCGGAGGTTTGCGAACAACAAAGGCGCAGACCAGTCTGCGCATCTGCGCAGTCTGATCAGCGCCTTTGTTATTTGCTTATTAGAAAGTATCATATCTAGACTTGCTTCGAGCAAAATTTCTAGCTAGTCTCTGTAGCTGAGGAGACTGGTTTGAAACTCGCTTTGTCGGAAACTTTGAAGACAGGTTCTCTCGCGACGAGGCCCATATGTGATGAACCATCAAAACTGTATTGTGTCAAACTGGATGGAATATTCCAGTTGTCTTGAAAAAAGGCCACATAACTCTGCCTACTGGGTAATTTTGCATCCTTATTTGTCATATGCTGATTTTTTTTCAAAATCAACTTTTTCAAAAAACTACTTCAGGAATATCATCAAAGAGTGTCAAATAGTTTGGATCCAGATCAGGCCCAATGTTTTGTCGGGCCTGACCTGGGCCCAGACTGTTTGCAAGGGTTATCGGCAGATGACACAAGTAGGCAAAGAGTTAAGTAATAGTTATACCATGGGCTGTCCGCCTGTACGTGGAGATAATCCACGAGCTTTAGCGAGTGGATTATCTTACGTACAGGTGGACAAACATGGTATAACTATTTTATACCACCTACATCAGTGTAGACCTTGCATATCACGAGCTATTTCATGTTAAAGTTGGTAAAGGTGGTATAAATAGATTTCTGTGGCAACAATGTATTTCTCACACACAGAAGCTGAAAAAAATGGTAGGAAAATGGTTGATCAAAATTTTGCAGTAAATTGGTGAGGCTACCTGCTTGAGAGGACATTTATTGGTTGAGACTAAGGTACTCCAAATGCATTTGCATCTTTTATAGAAGACGTAGATGTTACCTGACGAAATGTGACTTTTATGACGCTGTGGCTTGCTGTCTCTGACAGATTTACTGCCGTCATACGAGAGGCAGGGGATCAACTGTTGCATCAAGACATGCTGGATCAGTGCAAACACTGATCAGACAGTGATCAGTGTCTGCACTGGTGCAGCATGGAAAGCATATGATTAAAGCTTTAATGCATGGGTGAAAGTTTTCAGGATTATTCCTGAATTCAGGATTTTGAGGCTGACTTTCCTCAGAAAGTCAGCCTCAAAATACTGAATTAGGGAGATAATAAAAGGTTCTCTGATTTATAGTCAGTCTGTCTAAAGACAATTGACCATTTAAACTTGAAATTTTGAGTGTGGGCATACCTCAAGTTTTAAAGTTGGAATTTTGAAAGTTAAGGATTTTTTAACTTTCACCCATGTTAATGACACTGACAGGGAAGACAGTTCAGACAGTAACACTATGCAAACAGATCAAATTCTTGACCGTCACTTGTAGATTCTAAATCTTCTATAAATTGTTTAGGTATTTATAATCGATTTATTTGCTGATCAAGGAATTGAATACCATAGAGGGATAATTTTGCATGCATTTGTTGTCGTCTGCTGACTTTGTTTTTCAAAAATTTCTTTCAGGAACACTATCAGAGTGTCCAACAGTTTGGATCTAAATCAGGACCTAGGTTCTGTTGATTCGTCTATCAGCTCTTCATTTTATAAATGAGCATAAATTTTATTCTCATCTAGCTTTTTTTTGACGACATATAAGGGTTGATGTCAGGGAGTGGTTAGTTGTTTTTCCATGAAAATAAAGACAAAAACACAGCATTGATGTCTCAAAGTGTACATTTAATGGTTCTCGGAGGCAAGACATAATGGATCATTTCCTTTGGCAGGCAATTTTTTTCCTATATATAGGCATATAAGGCATCATTTGATACTATCATGTTAATCCTTGCTTAGTACTGGTTTAACCCAGGAAGACCCGTCCCGACATAACTGAAAGATTGTTGACTGGGATGTTAAGAATCAAATCAAACAAAATACTATCATTTTTAATGTGCATCTTCTGTAGTTATCTTGAGTAGTGAAGTGTAAAATTGTAATTAATTTCTTATCCTTAAGCCTTATATGTTTTGGGTGCTCAAAAGAACAGTTTCATTGAGACGATTCTTTTGAGTACCCATAACATATAATATGATTGAGGAATGAGAAAAAATCAAATGTATATCGGACTAACCAGCTCCAATCTTGAGGCAGGTTTGAAAAAATATTTGAGCCACGACATGGGATTTCCAACAATGTGGTATGTGCGACCAGCAAAACCTCAGATCAGCCTGCGCATATGTGCAGTCTGATCCAAGCTTTTGCTAATCGCTTGAATATTCTATGAATATTAAGCTACTGACGGAACATCATTTCAAATATCTAAGCTTAAAAGGAGGCTACACAGGCTTGTCTGAGTCTACTCTTGTCAAAAAGCCACACTTTTGGAAATCATGTGTCCTGGCTCATTTATTGAAAGCAAAATGTAGGTTTTACAGAAGTGTTAATTTATAGAAGTGTGGGATTCTAAATAAAGCTTAGCTATAAATTGGTCATTAACTGACCATAACCTGACCTTGATAGTATTAGACGGTGAGATGTCTACACTTTTTTTGTGACTGAACATGAAATCCGCTCAATGAATTGCTGTGGCCGTTACTCGCAGTTTCTTTGGCTCAGCTGAGGGCATTGTGTTGTGTCCTAGAGCAACCAGGAAAATGTCCTGACCTGTCTGAAAAATTGTTGACTGGGACGTAAAGCATCAACTCAATCAACACTTGATTCTAATGCACTTGCAAGTGTAATGTGATGTCTGATTGGATAACATCATAAATTCATGACCGTATACCCTGCAATATCAACATCATCATCATCATCATCGGGTTTTGATTAAGTGCAGGTGTAGGAGCATCTTCCCCTCTCAAGGTAACTGGCTAGCTGCACAATATACTGTCGCAAACTTGACATCATTGCGTAACTTTGCTTTTCATTGGATGGCAAGTGGAGGGGACAAAAATTCCACTCATCCACTCATAATTACGAGTGAAATCTAGAAAGGACGAGTAATTCTTTCCAAAGCACTTGTCCTGTAGCTTTGGGAAGAATTACTCGAGGAAGTAGTATTACTCCCTTTATGTTCTTTATTGCATACCTTTGAAAGGAAGTGGCAAGTGCATGTGTTTGCAGGACAAGTGAAAATTGTAAGTCACTCGTCCTGCAGGACATGTGCAATATTGAAATATTTTTGTCCCTGAAGTGATTTTACGCAGCTGGCAGCCGCTGGTAGTAGGCCCAACATACTGCATTTTCACTGAATTTATGAAGGAAAAATGTTTATATTGGGAATAACCATATTCAAAATTTTCAGTTGGGAAAGTATATCGTTGAATATTCTTCCGAAAGCAAAATTTCCAACTGTATGTCTGACGATATACCTCCCTAAATGAAAATGTTGAATGCAGTTAATACCTCATTGCATGGGTGAAAGTTTTCAGGATTCATAATCTTGAATTCAGGATTTTGAGGCTGACTTTTCATAGAAAATCAGCCTCAAAATGCTGAATTAGGCAGAGTTTAATAGCTTCTCAGAGTAGTTTTCATGTGATCTAAACACAATCATTTAAACTTGAAATTATTCACTTTTGTAGGCATCCTGCAAGTTTTAAAATTTGAATTTCTAAAGTTCAATTTTGAACTTTCACCCATGTCATTGACTGTTAATCAGAAGTTCATTGCCTAAACAATCCGTACATATTCACTCATTAGAGCATGTGCTTTTCTAAGGTCAAATACGGTACGTTGATATTTTTTTGTACAGTTATAAGTGTCAACATCACAATTCACAGGTGCGTGCACTGAAGGCATGAAAGTCACACTTAATAATTGCTCATTAATTTTATTTTTGGCAAGATGTACATTATCTTGGTAACTTGCAAGTCTTGATGTACATTTCAGGTCGAAAGCCAAAGATGCAGCTTGACTGTCCAATAAATCAGCCAAAGAGAAAAAGAGAAAGTGAGTACAGTTATCTTGCTCGTGCATCTAGCAGTAAAAATTTTAATATCTTCTTGTCCATAAGTTAAAACATATGTTTCGGGTGCTCAAAAGAACCGTCTCATTGAGACGGTTCTTTTGAGTACCAACAACATTTGTTTTGGTTGAAAAATAAGAAAACAATTTTTTAAATATAGACTCTTATCTAGAGACCTCCTCTATACTAACCAGGGATTTTTCCTACCTTTCTGAAGTCGGGGTCAGGGGCATGTTGAATTTGGGGAAAAAAAGCATTTGGATCATGAAAATTGGGAAACATTGATGCAGTCTAAAAAAACTGGACTGCCATTTTAAATGGATTAAAAATATAAAGCATACAAGAAATTAGCAGTGTAAAGCATTAGTTGCTTTAATTAGGCTTCATAAAAGTTCATGAAAATTACATAAAAATGTGAATGAAAACATGTTTTCATTCACATTTTTATGCAATTTTTCATGCATTGGTAACTTGGCTATTTTTGTTCGGATTTTCATGAAATTTTCACCAAAATGTAGAACTAAGAAATTGGGAATTATATACACCATTTTGGGAAGTTTTTGCTCATTTTTGAATTGGGAAGGGGCTGATATTTGGCCTCAAATCAGGCCTTTAGAAGAAAGTCCCTGCTATCCTCTTGAGAAAACCTGTTGATGTACAAGTATGCAATCAATGATTGTGCAGATCAGACTGCATTTTTGCAGAATCTGGTCTATGCCAGCAGTGTTAACTATCCATATTGTATGATAGCTGTCTTTTGACAAGAAACATGGAAAATCGGCTGCCTAAATACAGGAAAAGTTTGAAATGATTTGTAAATCCTTGCTTAGTACTGGTTCAATCCAGGAAGACCTGTCCCGACAACTGAAAAAATGTTGATTGGAACGTAAAGAATCAAATCAAACCAAAATGAATTATTCGTAAATTTCAACCTTCAGCCCCTTGTATGGAATAAGAATGGAAAGCTATATTTGGCATAAATGGTTGAAAAAATATGCCCTCTGATCTGAAGTGCTTAAAAGAACTTTCTCTTGGAGAAGAATTTTTCGAATATGATTAAACAAAACCTTTTGCTTAATAAATTGGAAAAAAAATGACAGTGCACAGACATGATAACCTTTAAAGTTCATCATGATGCAGTTCAGTGATGTCTAACTCATAGGGCCAGTTAAGCACAAAAAATCAGCGTAAAACTTGTGATTATTTTCTTATCCATCAGTTGAAACATGTGTTTTGGGTGCTCAAAAGAACCGTCTCATTGAGACAGTTCTTTTGAGCACCTACAATTTATGTTTTGGTTGAGAAATGAAAAATAATCTTTACATGTTTTAGCATAACTTATATTAAAATATTGCATCAGATATGAGTTATTGCCCTTGATTTTGTTTATACATCTATACCTACTAGTGTCTTCTGCTGATTATTTTTGCAAACAGTTTTGACCCAGATCAGGCCTGATCAAAACTGTTTGACAGTACTGATGGTATTCCTGAAAGAAATTTTTGAAAAAAAAAAAAATAATAATAAAAAAGGTGCAAAATTACCCAGTAGGTAAAGAGTTATGGTTCTTTGTTTCCTGTTTTGCAGGTAGTACAACGTATCTTTGGGAGTTTTTATTGCAGTTGCTTCAAAACAGAGAAACGTGTCCACGATACATTAAATGGACGAACAGAGAAAAGGGCATTTTCAAACTTGTTGATTCAAAAGCAGTGTCAAAATTGTGGGGCTTACACAAAAACAAGCCAGATATGAACTATGAAACTATGGGCCGAGCCTTACGGTAAGCATTGGAGTTGTTTACACCCTTTCTATGCCGATTATTTGATATGATAAGGTTTGTATGGTCCAATATGTATTATGAAGCAAACAGGTTATAATTTCTGAATTACGCACTGTTCCAATTGTCCATATACTTTGATATAACATCCAGATTGTCCACTTAAATCGGGCGCATTGGATTTGCTCACTTTTTGCAATTAGCGATGATATCTTTTGCGCACATTTTGCAATTTCATTTGCGCACTATTTTCACACTCCAATCAGGGGCAATTAGTGATTAGTGGCCATGAAACGCTGACTTGTACAGGTAACCAACCATACAGGTAATCATACAGGTGAGATGCGTATTGGGTGATTTTGTCTTTTCTATGAAATGTACTCACAAGCAATGCATTGTTGAGCTTACACCTGTTTTGTAGTCACTTTCATATTTGAACATGGATTTTAATTTGTCAGAAACAAATCTAGGGAATAAATGTATAATTTTTGATGACTACAAATTTCGTTTATCAAAAACCTTTCTAAAGTGGTATTTTAAATTGGAGATGTGCAGTTAAATCCTGTAAAGAACCTTTAAAAAAAGATTCTGAATGCACCGAAATCAATGAAGTAAATGCTAGCAAAGCCATGAATCTGACAAAAGAAAGGTTGAACGCCAGCAAAATCGTATTAATCTGAAAAAGAAAGCCACAGAAAGTATAACGGCCAGACCCAGCAAAGTCATTCTTTCAGAGCTGCAACCATGTGCTGAAGAAAGTTCGGCTAATGGAAGGCTTAAGAATGCTCAATGCACCTTTATAAATGTATAACTCCCTGTAACTACTTCCAACTACCTTAATTACTCATAATTAAATTTTAATAAGGTGTGAAAAAGGTGCGCAAATGATATGCAGAATCGTGTGCAAATGAAGGAATCAAAGTGGGCAAAAGATATACTGAAGTGCGCAAATGAAAAGCGCCGCTTAAATTAAGGGTCACAGGTTATAGTGTCCAAAATACATCTTAATATTAGAAGGTGTCCATGAATTAAGGGTATACCAAACATTGCAACCTTGTCAACTAAAATTGGAGCATGATCCATTTCAATTCTTTATGACACATGTCTCTTAATTAGAAAATGTTTCGATTTCAATTTGAATGTGTTCTGTTTTTAATAAGTCTTTATTGCATGCCCTTAATAAACCTCAATATTCAGGCAGTCTTTATGAAGAAATGTGAAGCTTGAGTTTGTCTGACTATACTGATCGTGCTGATTACATAGGGCATGGATGTAATTGAGCCGCGATGCGTGATTTCCAACAATGTGGCATTTTGACAAATGTAGACTCAGACGAGCCTGTGCAGCCTCCTTTTAAAGTTAGAAACTCTAAATGATGTTCAATCAGTAGCTTGACACTCCTAGAATATTCAAGCGACTAGCAAAGGCTCTGATCAGACTGCTCTAATGCGCAGGCTGATCTGAGCCTTTGCTGTTTGCACATTCCACATCATTGGAAATCTCATGTCGCGACTCAATTTTCTTCTTTTAATTTTTGTTGACAATCTATCCTCACTGTCTTCAGCCTTGACATATAAAAAAATATTTAGTCAGCACATGGTAAAATGAAATTTTTACCTTATGAGTGCACTTTGCATAAGGGCCTCGACGCGAAAAAACCTGTCTTCGGGGCTTTGGGAACAACAAAGGCGCAGACCAGCCTGCGCATTCCCGCAGACTGATCAGCACATTTGTTATTCACTTCCTGGAAAGTATCATATCTAGACTTGTTACAAGCAAAATTTCATTTTCTAGCTAGTCCCTGTAGCTGAGGAGACTGGTTTGAGTCTCGCTTTGTTGGAAACCGCGAAGACAGGTTTTGTCGCATCGAGGACCATATAATTATTTGAACATTTTATACCCTCTTTGGAACACAATGAAGGTCTAGATCAGTTGGCTTCATGAGAAGCCAGCTGACCAGGATCCACATTGTTTTTCATCCACACAATGAGTCTATGTAACTGAAGAAAAAAAACAGAAATTTCACCGCTTACAGTAAAACCTGTCTTAAGCAGCCACTCAAAAAGAACACTAAAAATTGGTTTTCAATACCAATTATCCCTTAATGCAAGCCAAAAGTGTTGCAGAATGCTCCAAGGGGAACATTCTGCAATACTTTCGACCTTCATTAAGCTACCATTTTCCATCAAGACCTTTTGTTTTGTCTATTTTTAAGTGTCCGTTTTAAGTGTCCGCTTAAGACAGGAATTACTGTAATTGACCAGGCCCCGTAGCACAGTCGGAAGCGAGTCGGACTGCAGACCTTGGGCTCATGAGATCGATATCGGACTGGTCTGATCGATACTTTCGTGGAGATTGATCGTGAAACAATTTCTATGGTCATTCTCCTCCTGCTGATTCAAGAAGGGCTGTTGTCAGTTACAAGCGAAAAAGTATGTGCACGGAGTACTGGGCAACGGCTTAGTCAAGCTTGCACAGGAAAAAAGTGTGTTAGGTGAACTGACCGTCTCAACATTACCATAGCTGTTGACAGGATGTAAAGCCTCAAACTAAACAAAAACATCACCACTTGATTGACTTGAAATCAGAATTCATGTCAATCATAGGTACAGATAGGCAAAAATCAGAATTCATGTCAATCATAGGTACAGATTGGCAAAAATCAGAATTCATGTCAATCATAGGTACAGATTGGCAAAAATCAGAATTCATGTCAATCATAGGTACAGATTGGCAAAAATCAGACTTCATGTCAATCATAGGTACAGATTGGCAAAAATCAGAATTCATGTCAATCATAGGCACAGATTGGCAAAAATCAGAATTCATGTCAATTATAGGTACAGATTGGCAAAAATCATACTTCATGTCAATCATAGGTACAGATTGGCAAAAATCAGAATTCATGTCAATCATAGGTACAGATAGGCAAAAATCAGAATTCATGTCAATCATAGGTACAGATTGGCAAAAATCAGAATTCATGTCAATCATAGGTACAGATTGGCAAAAATCAAAATTCATGTCAATCATAGGTACAGATAGGCAAAAATCAGACTTCATGTCAATCATAGGTACAGATAGGCAAAAATCAGAACTCATGTCAATCATAGGTACAGATTGGCAAAAATCAGAATTTGTGTCAAGAATTCATGTCAATCATAAGTACAGATAGGCAAAAATCAGAATTCATGTCAATCATAGGTACAGATAGGCAAAAATCAGAATTCATGCCAATCATAGGTACAGATTGGCAAAAATCAGAATTCATGTCAATCATAGGTACAGATAGGCAAAAATCAGACTTCATGTCTATCATAGGTACAGATTGGCAAAAATCAGAATTCATGTCAATCATAGGTACAGATAGGCAAAAATCAGACTTCATGTCAATCATAGGTACAGATAGGCAAAAATCAGAATTCATGTCAATCATAGGTACAGATTGGCAAACATTTTCAAGTACAATTGTGAATATTTTCTTACCCATCAGTTTTAACATTAGTTTGGTTGCTCAAAAAGACCCGCATGGGTGAAAGTTTTCAGGATTTTACCTGCATTCAGGATTTTGAGGCTGACTTTCCATAGAAAGTCAGCCTCAAAATGCTGAATTAGGCAGATTTTAATAGCCTCTCTGATTAGTTTTCAGGTAATTTAAACACAATCATTTAAACTTGAACTTATTCATTTTTGTAGGCATCCTGAAAGTTTTAAAATTTAAATTTCTAAAGTTCAGGATTTTTGAAATTTTGAACTTTCATCCATGGATGGACCCTTCTCATTGAGACGCCACAACATAAGTTTGATTGATAAATAAGAAAAACAATTTTCAAATACACACTCTTATCTAGAGGCCTGATTTCATATTGAAAAGGGAGACCTGGGTTACTTTTTTCTCTCCCTTATTGCATCATAAGATATGGGCATAAAATCTTGGCCAAGTGATGGTTGAAGAATGTATAGCAGATTCAGTTGTATACGTAAAAGTTGATATGAATAATGTTCATAAAGGGGATTCTGGGGTAATTTTGACAGAATGCTGTTGTCATACAATTTAATAGTCAGAGTTGAAGAAAATTAAATACTTCAGGTTTTCGGCATGTCAAGCGTAAATTACACCTGTGAAATATGGATCATGCTTTTATATGTCTAAAGTCTTTAACCCAATTAAGCCGAATGAGGTCTCCCAACTTGCCATTTTTTATATCTGAATGTCCCACTTTTCTTGGCCCTCAAACATCCAGATCAAAAAGCTCACCTTGAGCCTATAGCCTATAGCTCAAGGTGACATGGGTGAAAGTTTTCTGGATTATTCCTGAATTCAGGATTTTGAGGCTGACTTTCCATAGAAAGTCAGCCTCAAAATCCCGAATTAAGCAGATTCTAATAGCTTCTTTGATTTATTTTTAGTTTATCTAAAGACAATTGACGATTTAAACTTGAAATTGTTGATATTAGTAGGCATACTGCAAGTTTTAAGATTTGATTTAAAAAAGTTCAGGATTTTGGAAATGTTTAACTTTCACCCATGAGGTGGGCTAACTTTCACCCATGAGGTGAGCTATCATGATCATTGGATGTTTGTTGTCGTTCTGTCGTCAGTAAACAATCTGCTCAACTCGAGACTGAGGGGCCGCGGGTTCGAGCCTCACCAGCGTCACTGCGTTGTGGTCCTTGAGCAAGACATATTTATTCTAGCTTAGTACTGCTTCAACCCAGGAAGACCTGTCCCTGTTTAACTGAAAGATTGATGATGGATTGTAAAGAATCAAATCAAACGAACAAACAAAAACAATCTGCTTTAAGCCACTTAGTGGAATTTCACCAAACTTCACAGGAATGTTCCTTTGGTGGTCCTTTCTAAAGTTGTTCAAAGAATTCCAATACATACACAATTCTGGTTGCCATACTAAAGGAAAAACAGGAGATACTGGACCAATTTGAAATTGATTTTGCAGAAAAGGTAGAAAAGGTATTTAACAAGATTGTTCGCATTATTTTTATCAGTTGAAAAACATGGCTGCTAGGGGCCAGGGCCAGTTTTCCATGTATTAAATAAAGAAAACATTAAAAAAAAAATATCTTGATGTCAAATAGTACATAGTTATTTGAAAATAATTTGTGTTTATAATTTATGTTGATACTCTACCAAGATTGTTCAAATTATTTTTATCTCCACCACAAAAAAAACTCTGCCAAGGGGCTTGGCCATTTTTTTTCCTAAAATTATATAGGCAAAGCATCAAAATGATCTTAATTTTAAAAATTATATAGTAGGTTCGGCAATAATTTGGCACAAACGAGTTTTACTTGGATGACCTACCAAGATTAATCAAATTATTGAGACTGGATGGAAATCATGGCCGCAAGGCTAGTGGCCAGGCCAATTTTTCTTCAGCTGAAAACTGCTTTTATTTTTCCAGACCTGTTCAGGCCCTCATTGATTCAATAATGAATATGCACCTTTGTTGTCTCATCAGGGTCTGAACTACTTGCCACTGTCCCTTGTACCTCTTTTTGGTTTCTTTTTCTTCAGAAGCAATCTGATCTGGGTCTGCACTGTTTGTCTAGGCCTTTTTGCAAGGCAAATAGTGTTAATTTTTTTAGAGCATTTACCATAGTGTAAACTCTGATCCGAGTGCTCATAAGGAGCAGAGCAGTCTGATCTGGGTTATCATTATCTGCGCAGACCCTTCTGTCCTAATATCTGTGGTATTTCAGGGACTAAAATATGATCTTGTGAAATGTGGTTCTTTTCGGAAGAAAAAAATGGGTTATCTCATTTGTTAATGCTTCACATCATATTTTATCCATTAGGATGCAATTTAGGCAGGGAAATAATTTTTTGTGTAATATGTAGTAATTATTCTTTCTTACATTTTTTTTTGCATATTCAACAAAGTATAGTTGGGCAAAAAATCTTTCAGGCATTCAGATAAGAATGCATAATCAAAAATTGATTTCTTTTATTTTTCAACCCAAATATATGTTGTGGGTACTCAAGAACCATCCAATTACATATGTTGTTGGTACTCAAAAGAACCGTCTCACTGAGACACTTCTTTTGAGTACCAAAACATATGTTAAAACTGAGGGGTAAGAAAATATTCACAGTTTTACGCTCAAATTTTTGTTTATGTAATCTGATCTTCTGGATCTGAGGAGCACAAGGGCACAGTCAACAATTTTTCAGTTATGTTGGGACAGATCTTCCTGGCAGAACCAGTACAAAGCAAGGATTGATGTGTCTTGCTCAAAGATATAACACAGTGACACTGGTGAGGCTCGAACCAGGGGCCCCTCGGTCTTGAGTCAAGCACACTACCATGAGTACTCTGGTCCGAAAAGTATGTTTTGGTTCAGAAATAAGTAAATAAGTAATTTTAACCCCTTTTATCTGGAGACCTGCAAGTTAGAGATAAATTTGACACCATTTTTGGAATAATTTATCTGTGTCACACATAAATCAGCCTTAAAAGATACTTGTGTCACACAGTATGAGGCCAAGTGACTAGGTGCACGACAAGACATTTTAAAATAACTGCAGTTTTTATCCTTCATATTTGCCCTAAATTTGGTCATAAGAGTTGTTTTACTGTCCTGCCAGCCAAGAGTGACAGTGACGTCATGTTTTGTTTACAACGTTATCAGGGGCATATAGTCGATTGATCACTTTTGTATTAATCCTATCCACATGTGATCTATGGATTAGTGAGATGTACAAGTTAGCGTTTTACTTAGCAATTGTAAGTATTACATCATTGTCACTCTTGGTTGGTACGACAGTAGTTTTTTTTGTTGAATTTGACATGAAATACACTGAGAATTTATTGGGCAGTGTTTACCCAGACTGGATGCTGCATTTAGTACTAGCTTATTACGGTACAGGTCTAGAGCCAACCAATAAGTGACACATTCAACTTTTTGAATGCTGGGTAATTTTCATGCTTTTGTTGTTTTCTGCTGACTTTTTTTTCAAAATTAACTTTCAACAAATTCTTTCAGGAACACTATCAGAGTGTCAAACAGTTTGGAGCCAGATCAGGACCGACATTCTGTCGGTCCTGATCTGGTTCCAAGCTGTTTGCAAATATTTTCAGCAGGCGATAACAAAAAAAGGCGCCACTAGCAAGGAAAGTCCTTGGTTTTTTCATAGCGGTGCCTGTACAAACCCTATTCTTCTCTTTGCAGGTATTACTATGCTCGTGGAATTCTTAATAAAGTGGATGGACAGAGACTTGTGTATCAGTTCGCAGAGGTTCCAAAACAAATTGTGGAAATAGACTGTTCTAACGTTTAAGACAGACTTCATATGTGGCCTTACAAACTTCGACCACATGAGCATCGTGTGGATTTGATCTCGGGTAGTCTCGCGACTATATGGAAGAAAAATCGGGTCTGATAATTTGCCTAGTCAAAAGAACGTTTAATATCACGGCAAGATCAGGCCGAGTTTGTGCTAAAATATGGATGTGGGAATGTCCCCATTAACTTACATATTGTTGATAATGTGGGTGGGGCAGTGTCTGAATGCATAGAAATCATTTGCATATCACCGTAGCAGTGTTACGGACATTGAATCCTTTGAGATGTAAAATTGTGCTATTTCTTTTATTATCCAAACTAATGGATGCAGCGGGTACTCAAAAGACTCATTATATCTCGCAACAAAACCCTTTGCCAACTGGGTAATTTTGCATGATTTTTGTCGTATGCTGAATTTTTCAAAATCAACTTTTTTGAAAAATTCTTTCAGGAATAGCATCATAATGTTAAATAGTTTGGATCCAGATGAGGCTCGACATTTTGTCAGGCCTGATTTGGGTCCAAACTCTTTGCAAAGGTTATCAGCAGAAGGCACTAGTATAGGCAAAGAGTTAAATTTCACTTCACGACTTAAGTTGTCTGCTTTCTCTACAACAAATGGTATGGACCCAGATCAGACTGCTCCATACGAAACAGTCTGATCTGGGTCAATACTGTTCACATGCAAGTTAGAATTAGTCTGTTGTTCAATGGGCCTCGTCTTTGGGTTTTCTGTCAAAGCGAGACTCAAACCATTCTCCCCCACGCTTCTGAGACTAGCTGGAATATTGACATTTTGCTTGAAGCAAATTTAGATATGATACTTTGCAGCAAGCGAATAACAAAGGGGCTGCGGATGCACAGGCTGGTCTGCGCCTTTGTTATTCGCAAACCACCGAAGACTGGTTTTGTCACGACAGGCCCAAACAGAAGACACCAGAAAATATTCAGTGCCATTTCAAATGTCGGCTGGTTCGGTGCCACAGCTTTATAATACAGCATACATAAAGTCTAGCTTTAACAGAGAAGGTTTTTCAACCCAGATGAAAATCTTTGTATTGGTGCTTATTGGTTGAAACACTGGAATTAACTATATTGCACTCAGAGTGCCCAAGCTTTAGTTGTCTGAGTGCAGGAGGATTTAGTAACCATACCGTTAGTTATGCTTTAGTCGAGACATAAGAAAAGACAAGTTGCTCATTTTATAAAGGGATAAGGATGACATACTTTTGAGTAGTCACAAATTAAAATGACAATGTTAAGATATTTGACGGAGTACTAAGTTAAGGCAGGGTTCATAAAGTATATTGTGCCCTGTCGTAGGTGACATACAGTTGCTCATTCACCTAGTGCCATAATGCGGGGATTTTCCAGGAGCATAAAGGGCAGAGGCCCCTTTTGAAAAAATATATAGAGGGATAGATTGGTATTTCTACCATTAATAAAAAAACACGGCCACTTATAGGCTGAAGCTATAGCTCATTAAAAAGTGCTCTGTGAGAGCAATCTGTTTGTTAATTGGCATTCTTTCGCTACCTTTTTGACCTCAGAATTACAAAAAAAGCAAACTCAGTTTTAGCCCTTTTAGTGCTGTAGGGTTAATACCTATACTTGCTAAAACATGTTCCACATACAGTAAAACCTGTGTAAAACAGCCACTCAAAAAATAGACAAAAGAAAGATCTTAATGACAAATGGTAGCTTAATGAAGGTCAAAAGTATTGCAGAATGCTCCCCTTGGAGCATTCTGTAATACTTTTGACCTCCATTAAGCGATAACTTGTCTTGAAAACCAATTGTTGGTCCTTTGAGAGAGGCCCTCTAACACAGGCTTTACTGTATTATAAACATGAACCATGTAGAATTTCTCAATTTGGGATTTTCCCTTCAAATTGGCAAAAACATAGTTTTCAGTTTGGAATGGGCTTATAATGATAGCCCAACGATTTTAGCAAGGAAAATCCCTGTTATTTAACTACATTAATTGCAGTCCTTATTTGTAGAGAGGACTTTTATGTTAAATAGTACTTGAATTTTCTGATTTCTCCAAACAAGTACAAATTATGTTGCCTGATATAATGACAGAAATGTGTTTTGGTGCTCTTTCGAATGGCATTGATATTGCAAATGTGATGCTTAAAATAGCCTTTGAGCTGTCATGAAAATTGATAATCATTGGTCCGGATTAGGGAAAACATTTTCTACGTAAAATTGTGATTATTTTCTTACCCATCAGTTTTAACATAAGTTTTGGGTGCTCAGAAGAACCGTCTGGGTGAGACGGTTCTTTTGAGTACCCACAACATATGTTTTGGTTGAGAACTAAGAAAACTTCATTTGATTACGCTCGCATTCCTATCTGTAGGCCTCCATTATTAATGTCTGTGAAAGAGAAGAGTAGAAAAGTTGCAACGAGTACCGAGATTACGTTTTTAAATGTGGAGAAATTTGAAAGAAAAAAAATAGAAAAAAAGATATCCAGATACTCACATAGATACTTATGTAGAGGTTTTATGTCATTTGATGAAACATCATTCATATTAAGTGCTGTTATTTCATTCTCATTATCATTCCTCATGTCCATTTATTGTACCCTAGCTCCCCAAGACGCTTGGTTTAAAGATATTTTATTGTCCCCCGCCTTTTCGAAGAAAAGCGGAGGGACATTGTTTTCGGCATTCCGTCCTTCCGTCCTTCCGTCCGTCCTTCCGTCCTTCCGTCCCCCTAATATAGTAGGTACCTTGTGTGCGCAACTCCTCCTACAGTTTTATGCCGATTCTTTCGAAACTTTACAGATGTTTTAGTCATGGTCTGAAGATATGCATGTGGTTTGGATATTATCCTGAGATTATTTTTTGTCACTTTTTTCGCAATTTGAACTTAGTCATTTTTAGGCGTTTTTACTATCAAAGTGAAAAGATAGTGGGTACCTTGTGTGCGCAACTCCTCCTACAGTTTTATATCGATTCTTTTGAAACTTCACAGGTGTTTTGTACATGGTCTGAAGATATGCATGTGGTTTGGATATATTCCTCAGATTATTTTTTAACACTTTTTCCGCCAGTTGAACTTAGCCATTTTTCTGACATTTTTACTATCAAAGTGAATGGATAGTGGGTACCTTGTGTGCGCATCTCCTCCTACAGTTTTATATTGATTCTTTTGAAACTTCACAGGTGTTTTGGACATGGTCTGAAGATATGCATGTGGTTTGGATATAATCCTCAAATTATTTTTTATCACTTTTTCTGCTATTTTAACTTAGGCATTTTTCTGGCGTTTTTACTGTCAAAGTTAATGGATACTGGGTACCTTGTGTGCGCAACTCCTCCTACAGTTTTATGCCGATTCTTTTGAAACTTTACAGATGTTTTTGTCATGATCTGAAGATCACTTTTTCTGCTATTTTAACTTAGGCATTTTTCTGGCGTTTTTACTGTCAAAGTTAATGGATACTGGGTACCTTGTGTGCGCAACTCCTCCTACAGTTTTATGCCGATTCTTTTGAAACTTTACAGATGTTTTTGTCATGATCTGAAGATATGCATGTGGTTTGGATATTATCCTGAGATTATTTTTTGTCACTTTTTTTGCAATTTGAACTTAGTCATTTTTAAGTGTTTTTACTATCAAAGTGAAAAGATAGTGGGTACCTTGTGTGCGCAACTTCACAGTTGTTTTGGACATGGTCTGAAGATATGCATGTGGTTTGGATATAATCCTCAGATTACTTTTTATCACTTTTTCCGCTAGTCGAACTTAGCCATTTTTCTGGCATTTTTACTGTCAAAGTGAATGGATAGTGGGTACCTTGTGTAATTTGAACTTATTCATTTTTTCTCATTTAAATAATAAACAATAATGGCGGGGGACATAAATTCTCTGAATTTGCTTGTTCAAATTTATTTGTACATGGTATATACAGTTTGAAAAAATATAAGGATAAGAACGGAAGCATGTAGCTTATATAGTTCTTCTCGGTTAGTTAGTACTGGATAAGGAAGACAGGAAACCGTCCCGATATTACTGAAAAAGTGTGGACTGGGATGTAAAGCATCGTAACAAACAAAGAAGAACCCTAGCTCCAGGCATGAAGAAATTTTAAGCCGAAATATCTGGCAACTTTTCTTTTCAAGCGAGCAAATATAAAAAAAATCCTAAACATAACTCAGCAACACAGACTATTATGAATTTTGGATCTTTAGATTTAGCAAATGCTGCTATTAACCTTTTTAAGATAGCAAAGGACAGTTGAGCTATTGGACTGTGCAAATGCAGTCCAGGGTTCACACAGGCTTGAAAAATGTTTGAATTTGGAGGGCTTGCTTGAAAAGTCCTTGAAGATTAAATCTGCCTTGAAAAGTACTGGAAAATCACTCAAAGGCCTTGAAGAGTCCTTGAATTCTACTATTTTCTGTAGGACTCAACACTGTTGATAGGAATCTAAATGAGTATTAAATTGTTGTGCCTTTATTTGGTGCAGCATATGCTGCACAAAATAAAGGCACATATGCTGCAACAAATAAAGGCACAACAATTTTATACTCATTTTCTATTACTAATTTCTCCATTATCTCAGTCTAGCATTTCTGAAATAGAATTTTAACGCTTAAATCAGTAATTTTCATAACCTTATAGTCCTTGAACACTGTAGGAGCTCATCATTTCATTGATTGTCATCAGAGGACCTCATACTCCCCAGGACCTCAAACTCCTCAGCACCTCATACTCCCCAGCATTCTCATCTCATTGCATATTCATCTTTTAAATATCACTAGATCATTCTTTTAATATTTTAACATGATTAAACTACCTAATTTTTTACACTAAAAAAGTGGAACCACTGCCTGAGGGCTATTTCAGGCAAATTAAATGCTAATCTTTATGAGGTGATTATGACCTCCTAACAGGGGTAATAAAGTTGTCCCGTCAAGGGTTTAGGTATTTTCCAATAAAATATTGATATTTATCTTGGTGAAAGAAATTTTGTTTTATACAGGTAAGTCCCCTCTTGGGGCCCCTTCAGTCCAGTGAGAAATTTGAATTGATTTAATTTGCCCCTTATCAGTTAAAGCTAATGAACTCTTATGGACAGAAATATAGGCATTTAATCTAAGGCTCTCATTAATCCAATTAATTTACTATCAAGTGATTGAAAAATTCTGAAGATTCTATTTAGCACTCAATATAAATAAACTGACTATGTTCAGTCAATCGCAACCATTTTGTTAAGTTTGATTGAGATTGTTTGTTGTTTGATCCAAAAAGCAAAAATTAGTAGATTTCGTTTTTTGTTGCAGTTAACCATATCATATCAACCTAGAGTGGCCTTATGATACCTTGACAAGCAAGCAGGCCCTGAGGTTCTAAAACTCTCTCCATGCTCATTTATCCTGCTCATAGATGTTAAAATGCCAACAATTGTGTTTTTGTGGCCTTGTTCCTGGGCTGTACCAGTACTGGCCGGGTGGGTTTATGCTTTTTGTGGTTCTATGTCCAGGAACTCCCAAAGGCTCAACCGGCAGTGGTTCTGGTTTTAGAGCGTCTCAGAAGACCGGGCAACGGCTTAAAGTCTCATCCGACAGACTGGGAGAAGCCGGGAATCCAACCTGAGACCCTTGCTTTACAAGACATAGGTTTATCCCCTACACCACGGCGGCTTCTCTTTTATTGGCATTTAACAATTATGAGCATGATAATAACAAAATACAAGAGTTTAAAAGCAAGAAATTTTTTAAATTTTCACCAACAGTTGAGATTTCATGCTCAGTTGAGTTGAGCATGCTCAGTTGAGTTGAGCATAAGTTTTATAACATCGGGGCTAGGCTTTATTGAGAAAAAAATATATAATTGGCAATGGTTAACTCTTGCCTATTGATGCCAATGTAAATTAAATTTCTAACCGGTGACCCCTTAAATATATAATGTAACATCCAATCTGTATTGTATATCAAACAAGATGGAAGCGTCCATCATCAGAAAAGGTATAATACCTCAAGAAATTTTTAAACGTTACATGAATTGCAATGCAGTAAAACCTGCAGCCACTCAAAGAAGACTAAAATTGATTTTCAAGACCGATTATTGCTTAATGCAGGTCAAAAGTATTGCAGAATGCTCCTAGGGGAGCATTTTGCAATACTTTTGACCTCCATTTAGCTACCATTTGTCTTAAGACAGGTTTTAGTGTACATTGAAATACAATGTATTTTTCAATGCAATTAAAGGTAATTTTGGGCCGATGCTAATAGGTTGATCTTGCCTGCATGTGCTTAGTGACATTTTTTTCATGTTGTCTATCTAATTTGTTATTGATTATATAGTAAAAGCTCTGATGACCCATTGTGGCCGCATAAAGACCTTTCCAGCTTTACAATATGCCATCTCCCTTTATATTCTAAAAATAGACTATACAGAAGCGAGTCAACAATGCCAGCGTTCGCATGCGATATTGTTCTTGTACCTATCTTTATTCGTAATGTGTAAAGCCTGGCATCAGTACAACAAGAGCCCGAGAGCGCTTACATCGGGTGGTACTTTAATGGCATACTGTAAAATATGGACAGGACTCTGTGGTCTGATCAGTACTTACTCATTCTGCATGTTAATGACTATATTAAGCTTACTTTACTCTTTGTTCACAATGTTGACCAATCCGAAGTTTATTTTTCACCCGTTTTTGTACATATATAATCCTGAAATCAGTGTACATATGTTTTACATGGTTTTGTGACCGCCTTATTGAGGACCCGTTGTTGATATTTTATATGACCTGTTTTGTGTAACACTCAGACCTGTTTTGTGTAAAACTCAGACCAGTTTTGTGTAAAGTTCAGACCTCTTTTTGTTTTGTTTTTCTTATTTATGGACCCAAACATACATTGTTAGAAGCCATCAGAATTGCCTCTCTGAGGCAATTCTGATGGCTGCTAACAATGAATGAATCTCCCATAATTATTTTGCGTTAATATCCATTAGAATTACCTCACTGAGTCAATTCTTATGGGTACTGACATTGAATGTATTTTGGGAAACAGTAAATATAGACTAATCAAAATACTCTTGTATGGAGCTGGTGGAAAATGGGAAAAGTTGCTCATTTTCCCTTATGGAATACCTCAGGCATTGAAGGGATTAGGGACGGGGTGTAGGTAAGGGCCTTATTATAGGCTATGTAAGTGATTAATACCGAGATTAACTTGTGCATTTGTCTTGGTCTATTGTTTAGTTATTGGACATTTGAAAGGTACTAAATCTGTGTCAGCTATTGTATTTATTGCATAGGTGCCATAAGGGCTTTAAGAGATGTTACTGTTATACCACAATAACCTATTTTTGACAAGAAAACAGTGCAGTCCATTTATAACTTGCCTGGTTATAACATAGATTTGGATATAACACGGATATGTAGTGGTCCCCAAATTTTTTCACCATGAAATTTTACAGAGGAATTATAGAGTTCCTTTGTAAAATTGTCCCTTTATAACATGATTCACTTATAATACTGCCCATTCCTATGGACCCCAACTATAGCATTATAAAGGGACTACACTGTATTTCTCCTAACTATTTGGACAAATGAGCCTGGATATAGTCAGCGTGAACCCGTATCAGATTACTGCTAAGGGAGTGCAGAGGGGTGACTTGAGATTGATGGGTTGCAGGTTCTAGCCTCACCTGAGGCACTGCGTTGTGTCCTTGAGCAAGACCCTTTATCATCTGCTTAGTACTGATTCAATCCAGGAAGACCCGTCCCGACAGGACTGAAAAAATGTTGACTGGGATGTACAGTCAAATCAAACAAATGATTAAGCAATCTGATCAGGGCTCAGAATATTACCATATTATAACTATCTTTTGCACACCTCGTCAAGTTGTAATAAAGGCTCATTTGAATTTAAGATGACTATTTTGAAACTACAACTTCACTCATGGATTCTAAACAGGACTACATGTATGTGTCCTCGTTCTACTGAATAGGGCGTAAATCTGGATCAGCTGTACAGTTTACAAAAGAGCATATCAACAGACCTCCAGATAAGAGTGCATAATTAAAATATATTTTTCTTTTTTCTAAACCAAAAATGACGGTTCTTTTGAGCACCCAAAACATATGAGCCAGTGCATGAGATTTCCAGCAATGTGGCATTTTGACATGTGTAGACTAAGATGTGCCTCTGCAGCCTCCTTTTAAGCTTAGAAACTCCAAATGGTGTTCAGCCAGTAGCTTAATATTCATAGAATATTCAAGCGACTAGCAAAGGCTCTGATCAGTCTGCGCGTATGCACAGGCTGGTCTGAGCCTTGGCTGGTCGCACATGCCACATTGTTGGAAATTTCATGTTGCAGCTCATATGTTAAAAGGTGTGTTTAAGAAAATAATCACACTTCAAAGCTAAAAAACTATGATTTTCTGGGCCCAGATTCAGTACAACAAGATTAAGATAATTGCTACAGTTGTGTTCTTTTGATGTCTTACATTTGTTTAGGATGAGTGAAGATCCTGACCAGTGCATACTATGTGTGCATTCGATGAAATATTTCTTTTGTTATCAAATTCACTCACCATTATTGTTTCCATAAATCCTTTGATATGAGCTGAAACATGGCAAAATATTACAATGCAATTTATAGCTATAGATGTAATGTTTGAAGACAAAAATGACATTTTCTGTATAAAGAAATCAAAACTTATCACAGCTCTCATTGGAGTTGTCTCTGAAATTTTGGATTTTTTTTACTTAACTGGTATTTGTCATTTCCAGTTAGTACCCACAGCATATGTTTGCTCAGAAAAATAAGATAACCCTTTTATTTTGAGATTACTATGCTTCAGTGGTAGATTGCAGGACTTGAGTTCATGAGATCCCAAGTTATAAAGACCAAAACCAGTTGGCTTGGATGCCAGCATCATCTGCTGAAAACCTTTGCAAACAGTTTGGACCCAGAACAGGCTCAACAATATGTCTGTCCTGATCTAGAACCAAACTGTTTGATACTTTTTTGGAAAAGAGTATTTTTTAAAAAATCTGCAGGTTTCAGAAAATCAAGCAAAATTACTCAGCATACATAGAGTTAAGCAATAACTAAAAAAAATGTCAAAAACATTTGAGCCGCAACATGACATTTCCAACAATGTGGTATGTGTGATTAGCAGAGCCTCAGATCAGCCTGCGCATACGCGCAGTCCGATCAGAGCCTTTGCTAGTCGTTTGAATGTTCTATGAATATTTAGCTACTGACCAAACAGCATTTTGAGTGTCTAAGCTTAAAAGGCGGCTGCATAGGCTCCTCCGAGTCTACAAATGTCAAAATGCCATATTGTTGGAAATCACATGCCACGGCTCATTTACATCTAGAGCTATGGAGTGCATGTGCCACAATGTGTTTCACATATTTTTCCATGTTGAAGCTCACTTGTATAGTGGACCACCAGACTTATTGACCCATTCCTATTTTATCACAAATTACCATTGCATAATAATATGGACCCATTTGTCAACACAGTCAGTTTTGAAGGACCAGATTTAGCTGTTATTGAAGAGTAACTAATAGTGGGTATTACTTTTGTACTAGGGATTTTACTACCCTTTTCATCTAGGGACCAGATGGAAACACTGTCATTGGAAAAACTCAATATTTCCATCTTTGAAAGCAGTTTTTGTTGTTAATAAATGAGCCAGTGCATAAGATTTCCAACAATGTGCCATTTTGACATGTGTAGACTCGGACGAGTCTCTGCAGCCTCCTTTTAAGCTTAGAAACTCCAAATGGTGTTCAGTCAGTAGCTTTACAATCATAGAATACTCAAGCGACTAGCAAAGGCTCTGATCAGACTGCGCGTATGCGCAGGCTGATCTGAGGCTTTGCTAGTCCCACAAACCACATTGTTGGAAATCTCATGCACTGGCTCATTATTGTTATTGAATAATTTAAAGTCCTGCATTTTCTTAAGACTGCTGCTTGCTTAATAAAGGCAACACATCTGAATATAAAGCTGAATCTGATTAAAAGATGATTTTTCAAAGAGCTTGTCCTCAAAATGAGGTAAAATCAGGGGATAGGGACAAAATAAGCTCTTAAACTGGGGTAGGAAAATCCTTTGAACCTGATTGGTATTGCTGCTATGAAATGAGTTTTGATTTTTTTTCACTGGATAGAGGATAGAAAAATATGCATGTTGTATAAACCGTAATGTTAAGAGATAGTCTATTTATAGTGTTAGGTATTTGAGCCACTGCTTTGTAAAGCCAATGGAATCACTTGTGTCTTGCTAGACTCTAATCAGCCTTGGCATCCATCTAGTCTGATCAGAGCCTGGGATATTGGCATGAAAAAAAACTTGGCGCATTGAATATACTTTGATTTGAGGACATTGCAAAAATTCTGATCATAGTGGTCAAATAACTCTTTGCCTGTTAGCAGCGAATTTTGATTCTCTGCTGCTGATCTTTGCAAACAGTTTGGACCCAGATCAAGCCCGATAGAACGTCGGGCCTGATCTGGATCCAAACTGTTTGACACTCTGATAGTGTTCCTGAAACAATAGTTAAAAAAGTTAATTTTGAAACATGCCAGCAGACGACCAAAATATCATGGAAAATTACCCAGCAAGCAAAGAATTCACGCTCGTTGGCTTTGTCCTGCTACGAATTATTTGTCAGTTGACAGAATGAAAGCGGAATTCCATCTTACCTGAATTTATAAGTAAACTGCAGCATGGTAGCTGCATTATGGTTTGTATCCCTACAGGTCTGTAACCCATTTGCACCCAATAGGATTAAACCGTTATAGTGCCTTGTTTCGTGAAACCAAGATTTTACAGTATTTTTATTTGGGAGTAAATGTCATAAAATTTTCACCATCGATCTAGTATTGTTCCCAATAAAAATTTTGGTTATGATATATTTGCTTCATAATTTACTGGTTGAATAACCAAGCAGTATAGAAGTTGATCATACTACTCATGAAGTCTAGGCCATTTTGTCCTAAAAGGTGGTTGAGCATTTTAGAACTGTTTGCTTTTGATGATAATTTTTTTTTTAAATCATATTTTTTCATGAAAACCATTGTTGCCATGTGCATTGGAGCCCTCTCTCCTAGATAGGTACAAAGGCACCCAGTTTAGAATACGTAGTTGAAAATTATTTTTCTTATTTCTCAGCCAAAACATATGTTTTGGGTACTAAAAAGAACCGTCTCAATTAGACAGTTCTTTTGAGCACCCAAGACATATGTTTAATCCGATGGGTAAGAAAATATTAGCAATTTTATGTTCAAAAATTATGCCTAATGTAATCTAATGGGTACCCCAGCATGTTTTTGTGGAGAAATATGAAAGAATTAAGAATGATAACCTTTATCTTGATGGACTGAAGTAATTGACCAGACCCTCCTTATTGACAGGGTTATTTTTTGTGCCTTCCTCATCCGAGTAACAGCGATAATAGGCAGGCTTCTCATGATCACAACAGATGGGTGGCAATCTTCAACTGTGGGGGTGAGATGATGAGCACGGATTGATTAGCTTTGAAAACAAAAATTAGATTGTGAAACTGCTTTGGGCCAGTACACGAGATTTTCATACTTGATACATATGTGAGTCTGTGCATTTGCACAGACTCGCCATAGCCTTCTCTGCATGCACACATAAAGTAGGGACTTAGATGAATATTCAGGACAAATTTCAAGCCAGACTATATAGCTTTGCATGCATGTTTATTAACCCTTTACCTCATAGAGGGGCCTCTGCAACCAAGGCAGACCAAGATCAGGTAGCTCTTGTAAGAGCTGCCTGATCAGGGTCTACTCTGTATGCTTATAGAAATAACTTCTTTGTTCGTTTAAACATTAAAAGTTTGTTTATGTAATTATTCATAGTGGGTGGAGTCTAGCATGAATATTCATGAAGGAAAGGGTTAAGTGATGCATATGGTATACATACCAAAATCTCATGGGCTGGCCTGAAGAAAGATATGCAATCTAAATCACCGTTCTTTCCGATCAGTCTTTGAGGATTCTTTCTAGAGTTAAAGATTGTTGCCTAACTGTTGTGATAATGTATTATTATGCGTTTATCCTTTGGAGATTTATGACTGTGATACAAGTGTGCCACCCTTTGAAATAACACAAAATAATGTATCTCTTGAAACTATTATTCTGTATTTGCGGTATGCAACATTGCTACAGAGACATGCTAAACTGTAATATGCATATCTTTAACATATACAATATGAATTGTGATTAGGGCATAGTTTGTACCAAACACTTATGCTTATTTTAATAAATTTTCAAAGACAGAATACTGAAGTAAAAAACAAAATTGTCAAGACTTGATGCATACTATTAAAGTGGTAAAACTTTGTCTAATTTTGTATTAAATCTGATGTTGAAATAAAGTTAGGATTTTTATTGATATTTTGTGAAAACATTTTTGCAATGCATTTTGGTTGAAAAAAAAATCGAATTTGATTTTTGTTTTATTGAATGATTTACACACATAAAGGGGAAGCCTTTAGCCATTTGTTTTAGCTTAGGGTAAATGTTCTAAACTTTAGAATTCTAGTTACCTGCCAAAACCCTTAAAGGTCTAGACTAACAGTGCAGACCCAGAGCAGACTGCTTCTGAAGAAGCAGTCTGATCAGTGTCTTCCCTGTTTGCAATTTCTTCAAACATTTTGTGAATTCCAGCTATGAAAACTAACATTTCATTTGGGAACAGAAAGAGAAAAGTGTTCAAAATTTTAGAACATCTGCCATAGTTACAAAAGTATGGAGGACTGCTTGTTCCTTCATGGTTCACATACACTGTAATCTCCCATCTCTGCAGATATTTGTTTTATATTTCTAAGGGTGGCTCATAATTTTAATTGTAAATAATAAATAATCCTATAGATATAAGCTGTCAAACCAGTCTGACCATTCACATATTTTTGTATATACATGGTTGATTTCCTCAATAAAACATTATATGAAATAGTTTTGATTGCCTTCTTTCTGCCTTCCCCATGGATTAAAAAAACAAAACAAGTGAGACTCAGTATGACCAGGAAATGCCACAATCACAGACTACAGACTAACCCACAGCATAGAGAGGAATAGACATAACACAGCCACACGACACCAAAAATACATTTAGTAAAACAGCGCAGATTTGTTTTTGTTTTAAACTTCTTATGAGAGAGACTTCATGCTGTCTCTTTCTGGCAATAATCAAGCTGTTATTGGAGTCACCCAGCGTGTCACAATATTGCAAATGGTATCAAACCAGGAAGAAACTCTGAATAGACTCATAAGCATGCTGCCCATTGGTCAAAAGCTGTATGTTTGGGTGTAAAGTGATCTATGTGAGATGTATAAATTGTTCATACAACAATGTGGCCAAAGGTATCCGTCTCCTTAATAAAAAGCATTTTTTGTTCATACAGGAAAAATTTCATGCAAGTAATAATAAGAGCTTTTGAAAGATATATCCCCTAAACTTAAAGGTGTATTTTGATTCGATTAAAGATTTAAATGCTGAAATCTGTCTTAATATTATTATTGTCTGAGGATCAGTGTTTCTCTTCTGGGTCTGTTGGGGTGCCTTACTCCAGGTGCCTGTGATGTGTTGAAACATTCTCATTTCTATGAACATACTCTGTGTGCGTAATCAGCGAGTACTCGGGTCCTTTATAATACTGTTGTGAGGTGGTTCATACAGGCAAGATTGTGTAAAATTCAAGGACGTCTAAAAGACTTTCCTACAGTTTTCAAGGTCTGAAAGCTTAAAAATACTGATTTACACGTTAAAATTCTACTTCGGAAATGCTAGAGTCCATACTAAAGATATTTGTTTAAGAAAAATAGTATAAAATTGTGGTGACTATTTGGTGCAACATATGCTGCACCAAATAAAGGCACCACAATTTCATACTAATTTAGGTCTCCACAGAACTATTGAATCCTTCTATAAATGGTAAAATTCAAGGACTTGTTCAAGGCCCTTGAGTGTTTTTCAAGTACTTTTCAAGGCAAATTTAATTTTCAAGGAGTTTTCAAGACAATCCTGTATATTCAAGTACTTTTCAAGCCTGTGCGAACGCTGGACCTCTCGGTATTGTCCTGTATACAAATATGTACTATTTCATTAGCAGTCATGCCTCAACGTTTTTCACACAAGTTTTTATACTGGCTAGCTTGGTATTTGGAAGGGGGAGGGACTGTGTTACATGTGTCATTCATTAAGTGCATTCCCTAACCAAGGACAAAAGGATTAGCTTTCGTTCTAATCCTTTTACATTCTGTAACATGTATATATTTGTATGTGTATCTCACCAAGTTGAAATAAAATATGTTTAAACTAAGGACAAAACGAGACAAAATTATCCATATTTCTTGCACTTGTTGTCAATGCTTATGAAAACAAGTTAACGCTTTGCATACAGGGTAATTTTCCATGCGCTTGTTATCGTCTGTTGAAATATAAGTTTTCTTTTTTTGTCGTCTGCTGATTTTTTTCAAAATTAACTTTTTTGAACACTTCTTTTAGGAACACTATCAGAGTGTCAAACGGTTTAGATCCAGATCAGGACCGACGTTCTGTCGGTCCTGATCTGTATTCAAACTGTTTGCAAAGGTTACCATCAGACGACACTAGTGCGTAAAGAGTTCTAAGAAAAAAGAGTCAGCCTGTCTGTCTATGCACTTCAGAACTATATATTACCTTTTAAGTCTGCTGTTTTAAAAGGTTTCCTGTAAATGAGGGCTTTCAGAAATAGATGTCATCAAAAACCATCCTTAATATTGATTTCTGAGCAAACGTCTTGCCTGTATGCATTGATATGTGTGTCTTATCTTTAATATTAAAGTTTTCTCTGTAATTACCACATTTGCTCTTATAAACAGGGCACATATAACGATAGTGTCCTACTGTGTGCAATACCACACCGTACAGCAGGCTCCTTTGATGACATATCACTAACATTGAAGACAGATTCAACGTTTGAGGTAACAAAGTGTGTAATTCTTTTCTGGTTTGCATAATTCGAAGATAAGCCTCTGCTGCGTTGGTGTTGAGAGATTATACAGAAAAAAGTGACGTAATATCTCTTGTAAATAAAGCCATACTTGATGACTATTTCAGAGTTTTCTCAAGAAAGTCACAACGATTTGATATCTTTTCGGGTTATGTGTCTCTCCGTCAAAGTCTGCTGTCTTCACTAATATGCATGTACAATTAAGAAGATACTATCATAGAGCTACAATTTTGTCAAATTTGAATCCGCACTTCCATTTTATAAAGACACTAGATTCCCCAACGACAACAGGTAGACGAAAAATTAATGCCTTTATCTACGGATATATTTCCAAGTGGCTGTCTTTGATGGCAGATTAGGAATTTTCGTGGCTAACATTGATGATTTTGAATGCTACTAGAAATTAACAAATATCTACAGCTTTTAGTCTCAATTGAGAGAAAAAAAATCCACTTCCACATTGCAACAACATTAATATCTTCTCATCTGTCATTTGACAGAATGGTATTGGACATAGGCAAACAATCTATATACATGTCAGTTGCTTTCTAAAATCGAAATGCGGATTCAAATTTGGTAGAAATGTTGCTGAATTATGGTATTTTTATTGTTTATGAGTGAAGACAGCTGACTTTGACGGAGAGACGCACAACCAGAACAGATATCAAATCGCTGTGACTTTTCTTTGGAAAGCTCTGAAATGGTGAACATGTGTGGCTTTATTTGCGAGAGATATTTCCTCAATCTGTTTCTGTAGGATCTCCTAACACCGACACGTTTACTGATTTGCCACAGAATATCAGAAACTTCTCTTTGAAAATAGTAAGTGAGTAGGATCAGGCAATATACCACAATCACAAAGCGCAGACAACCCCGTGGCACCGCAAGTAAGAGCCGCCCAACCATCACAAGACACCAGGCAGACAAATTAAGCAAAGCAACCAGCCCTCTCTTCCCCATCAAGATGACTGCAATACTAGAATGGACATAAAGTAACGTACAACAAAACATAGAACAATCACAGACTCCCACTTTGCAAACCGAAAAACATTACATACCCTGCATGCGACCTCAAAACTATAATCTGTCATCAATGTTAGTGATCTATCACCAAAGGAGCCGGCTGTACGAAGTGAATATGGTGAGATTTCAAGTTTTTACTACATGTATATGGGGCTTATACGTAGTAGTCGTTTTAAATTCATGTTTGGCGAAAAGCTGGCAAAAGAAAGCACATGATCTAATTAAAAATGATCTATAAAAGAGATTAATTTGCACGACATTAAACGTTTAATGTTTTGCAGTTTTTCATTAGTTCTAAACACGGTTTTCACGTTGATGTTGAACAAAACAAAACAAAACGCGAGAAATGTCAAGAAATATCTGCGTCGATGGTTTAAAAAATGATTTTACGGCGCGAAAATTCTTCCAAATTGTCATGGTCACGGTCTCACTAAACTTCACTAACATGTGAAGGTATCCCACTACTGTTGATATTTTTTACATAGTGAGAAATGTATGGGGCTATTTGAATGTGGGCATTTTAGGGTGCAGGGGCAGGGTATTTTTGCGATCTGATTTGAAATCTCGCTGGATTCCCGCACCATAGAAGCATCATATGTCAGATGAGCACTAACAAAGCCATTAGTCGTCTGGATTAGTTCACACTTTCGGAAGCTAAAAGCTTTACTGAGCTTAACTGACTGAAAGCAAAACAGTATCTCCAATAACCATGCCCAACAAGTAAATGTTTTCTCCGTTTTTAGCTCACCTGAGCCATCGGCTCATGGTGAGCTATTGTGATCGTTGGATGTCCGTCGTGCGTCGTCCGTGGTCAACAATTACTTCAAACGACTTCTCCTCCGAAACTACCTGCTCGATTTTGACCAAACTTGGTAGGAATGATCCTTATATAATCCTCTTTAAAATTGTTCAAATAGTTTTGGTCCATTGCACATCTAGGTCACACAGGCTTAAAAAAGATTTTCAAGATGAAAACTTTAAAAAAATTCTTCTCTGAAACCACAAGGCCTAGAGCCTTGATATTTGGTATGTAGCATCACCTAGTAGACCTCTACCAAGTTTGTTCGAATTATAGCCCTGGGGCCAAAAATGGCCCCGCCCGGGGGTCACATGTTTTATTTAGGCTTATATAGGGAGCAACATGAAAAAAACTTCTTGTCTGAAACCACAAGGCCTAGAGCCTTGATATTTTGTATGTAGAATCATCTAGTAGACCTCTACCAAGTTTGTTCAAATTATAGCCCTGGGGCCACAAATGGCACCACCCCGGGGGTAACATGTAGGGAGCAACATAAAAAAATCTTCTTGTCTGAAACCACAATGCCTAGAGCCTTGATATTTGATATGTAGTATCATCTAGTGGACCTCTACCAAGTTTGTGCAAATTATAGCCCTGGGGCAAAATGGCCTGGCCCCGGGGGTCACATGCTTTACATAGGCTTATATAGGGAGCACCATGAAAAAATCTTCTTGTCTGAAACCACAAGGCTTAGAGCCTTGAATTTTGGTATGTAGTATCATCTAGTAAACCTCTACCAAGTTTGTTCAAACTATAGCCCTGGGGCCAAAAAATGGCCTGGCCTCGGGGGTCACATGTTTTACATAGGCTTTTATAGGGAGAAACATGAAAAATCTTTTTGTCTGAAACCACAATGCCTATAGAGCCTTGATATTTGGTATGAAGCATCATCTGGTGGACCTCTACCAAGTTTGTTCAAATTAGACCCCTGGGGCCAAAAATATTCACGCCCCAGGGATCAAATGCTTTATTTAGGCTTATATAGGGAGAAACATAAAAAAAATCTTCTAGTCTGAAACCATAAGGCATAGAGCTTTGATATTTGGTATGTAGCATCACCTTGTAGACCTCTAACAAGTTTATTTAAATTATACCCCTGGGGCCAAAAATGGCCTCACTCCGGGGTTCGCATGCTTTACATAGACGTAAATAGGGAGAAACATGAAAAAATCTTCTTGTCTGAAACCATTAGGCCTAGAGCCATGATATTTGGTATGTGGCATCACCTTGTGGATTATGCCCCTGGGGCCAAAAATGGTCCCACCCCGGGGGTCACATATTTTACATCGGCTTATATAGGGAAAAACATCGAAAAATCTTCTTGTCTGAAACCACAAGTCTTAGAGCCTTGATATTTGATTTATAGCATCACCTAGTGGACCTCTACCAAGTTTGTTCACATTATGCCACTGGGGCCAAAATGGCCCCGCGCAGGTGAGCGCTTTAGGGCCACTTGGCCCTCTTGTTTAATTTCTAAGGTTATATTACTCATATCAAACCTGTCGGTCGTATATCTTTTTAAAGATTTTTTTTTGTTAATATCACTGAACGAGCGTCAACTGAGACATACATTATACAGTCACAAAAATAATGCACAAAAATAATAAGAGATGTCAGAGATGCCTCATCATTTCCTATGTGTACGAAAACAATTATTTTGCCATTAAATGGATAATTATGTTAATGTTTTTCGGAAGCGAAACAAGAATCTGGCCGTAAATAAGATTTTAGCCTAAATGCATGTTTTATTATCGCTCGACAAATTGGACAGAACACCTGGATCAAATGACAATAGCCCCGTAAGCACACGAAAACGGGCCACCATTGGTCTGTCAGTGAAACGCCATTTCAATGGCGTCTCACCGGCGGGCCAATAGTGACCCGAGACCGTGTATGCTGGCTGAAAATGTATGATGCAAGGTTAGATGAGATGTTCGCCAAGTTTTGTGTACCACCAAACCGTTATGATGTAACTAGTATATCCCACAGGGGGAAGGGGGTACTCTCATTTTTTCTTCATACGAATGCTTGGGCCCAGCAACTACTGTTTACCACCCTCACCCTCCAAAAATATCAGGAATATCAAGCACCCCTAAAATATATTTAAAATTTTTGCAACCCCCAAAATAAAATATCCACAAGATTGTCATACCCCCCCCCCCCCCCCCCCCCCCCCCCGAAAATATTCATTTTTTGAAACCCCCCAGAATAATGAAATTCAAAATATTGAACCCCCAAAAATGGGCCGAGCATACTTATGTATGAAAATATCAGAGTACCTCCTTGGGGTATAACCCAGACCCTGACCAGCCTTTGTAATGATGACGCATGCCTCTTAGCAGGATCGTTGCTGTTCTTGTATTGCATACCTTGATTTGAATGCTGAAAAAAAAACTCTGCATGCTTTTTTCTTGTTTACTGATTTTTCCCCTTCAGAGCCACTGTTATTAAAATAGTATTTCAGAGGTCAGTTCAACAACGCGAGCGTTCGCGGGCGCTCGTTTGTAAAGCCAGAGGCGAGTTCAACAAAGCGGCCAGGCGTCACACATTTCGAATAAATGTGGGTACCAGAACAACGAGCTAATCGTTTAACTCGCCTTAGGAGTCCAAACTGTTTGGATCCAGATCAGGCACGACGTTTTGTCGTGCCTGATCTGGGTCCAATCTGTTGGCTAAATACACTAGCAGGTAGAGATTTAGAATACTTCTATATTCACTTTATGCAATGTCATGTTCAACTCAACTTAGCATGGCATTTATCCTTCTGAAGTCTTTGGCATTTTCACATTATTTTTTGATGAGGAGGATGTATACAACATCTTAGAGATTCAAAGCAAGAAAAATCTTTATTTTTCACAATTATTATCTGTCATGGTCAATTGAAATTTCATGCTCAGTTAAGTTGAGCATGAAATAGAGTTTTATAACCTCGAGGCGCGTCGGCGCAGTCTGGTACGCGCTTTATCCACAAGGCCTATATACACGATACGATAGCCTACATTTTCAATAGTTTAGCTTGTTTCAATTATATTGTCTCCAGAAGTTATTTCCCTTGATATATTTTGTCTTCCTCTCTGTGACAAAAAGTGGCATTTCACAGCGCTCTACCTTCCCAGATAAATCAGAAACACATGTCTGGCATGAAGTGTATGTGTTTTTTTACGTCAGAATTCGCGTAAATGCGCCATAACCGTTCACATACTTTTCTTAATTGTAGAATCATAAATTCAAATACAATTACTGTAGTTACGAGGTAGTAACGCACGTCGCATGCCTAGTAATTGCAGAAACAACGAATTGTCTCAATTGTGAATAATTAAGTCATGTCATGAAAAAATGGAATTTATTTTCACCTTCATCAATGGGGTACAGTCGCATGAGTTCAATAGTTCACTATGGCATGACTAGCTAATAAGGATTTCAAAATTACGTGGGGTTTGGACACTGTACTTGCGTGATTGTTACAATTTACTGATGAAGGATTTATCTGGATCAAGACATACCAGTATGCTTAGATGCTACACTTTACTCTAGCCATATGGAAATTTATTACAAATCTAATTCACTGGGTTTGGTAAAGCAATTGTAAATGTATCGTGGGCCGTGGGTTCGAGTTTCAACGGCATCACTGCGTTGTGGTCCTTGAGCAAGACACATCTATCATAGCTTAGTACTGGTTCAACCCAGGAAGACCCGTCCATGTTTAACTGATAAATTGTTGATGGGACATAAAGAATCAATCAAATCAAACAAACAAACAATTAAATGTATCGCAAGATATATACTGTCGCGTAAATATTTTTGTCTTTTCACAAAGCAATATGTTAGGCAGTTTTCCTGCATAATTTGAGGACTGGAAATTATGTGACCTTAAGGGCGTGCCAAAGAAACTAGAGATCAAGACCCAAATTTCGACCCCCCAACCACCCCCCCCCCCAAATGACATGCTTTCGATAATACATGCTTCAGCTGCAATTTTGAAATCTTTGTTTTTTAAGTTTTTCCCACGTACCATAACTGCTATTTCTTGGAGATTGGGCGGTGACAAAATCTTTCAAAAGTGCCACGATTCACTGAAAATTGACATATTTTTACCATGTTTTCCTGATATTGAGGACAAAGAGATCAAAACAAATTCTAAACATTAATAATAAAGAATAACTGGTATTTTCTTTTTAAAAACCAAAGCCATTGCATAATCCATCGCCTGATATCCACGTGTAAAAAGTGAGAATCTACCCCTGGTCTAAATATAGTTGTATGAGAAACACGTGACCAGATTAATCCTAGAAAATTGTATTCATATTGTCGGTAAGATGACTTGGCTTATTAATAATAGCTGTTTAAGGTACATGACATTAGTTTGGCATAAGTGCTATGATTTTTAATATTCGAATATCCCCTACTTATTGTGAAGAGTATATAAAGCAAAACAAAGTTATTAAAAGTGATACAATTTCAGTTTTCTACAAAAATAGTGATATGTTTACAAATATCTTAAAAATGGCTAGTGGTCCAAATTGTTTTGATCAAGCAATACGTCTTAAAAAGTCTATGGTACTGTTTGTACACAGGTAGTCTTATAAAGACTTCTATTCACCTCTGAACATGCCTATCGTATATGATGATGATCACAACTGATGCGTGATCCAAATATACTCTGTCACAACTTCTGAGTGATCATGTTATAACTTTTGCTTGATCAAGTCACAACTGTTGCAGGATCACATGCCAGATATATTGCTTTATTATAGTTACACATTGGGTAGAGAGTAAATTTTTAAAACAAAACTGCATTTAGATTGTAAAAGTAAATAAGTAAGTAAGTAATATTTTATCATTGTGATTTGTGTAACATGTATAAACAAACGTACAAAACAATAATTGTCTAACTATACACCCAGCCACATGGACCTATAAGTCACACTTAACACAAGAAACATTTTGTAATGTAAGTTATTTTGTGACGATATTACACAATACTCAGTAGAGTATTATCTATAAAACTTGGCATGCTTTTATCACAAAGTTTCAGAATTATATTTCCCCAGTTCTTTGCATGCTGGACAATTTTGCATGCTTTTTTGTCACTGGCAAAAACAGATGCAATATTGTCCAGCGTACACTTTCCTATCGAATAGAACAGACCAGTACCTTTATTAACGGGAAGAAGTACTGACCTCCGGCGAAATAATGTACATAGCAAAATGTAATTTATATAAAACACTTGTACAGTTGGTCAACGTGTCTAAATTCATAACTGTTTTACAGATGGGTACTTCAGGTTACACTTCATCAGATTATTCGCGGGGGGGGGGGGGGGGGGGGGTTCAACCACCAATTCATATTCACACGTTCAACAATTTTAGCATCGGCATCCATTCCCACACTCGCCCACCACTTAAAAGTGTGAAACTACAGGATTTAGTTACCAATAACGTTGTTTTTTGCGGTCTGGGATAATCGCTTTGATGATCAAAACCTTGCTTTTGGAAACAAAAAACGTTTTTTTTTATATTTATAAATCACACTTAGTTTAAACATTTTATTGCCAAAATATTTATAGCAATGGGGTTGGGTCACATGTTCTCACAACATTAGTTTCGACCCTTCTCATACATTCTAGATAAACATAGTAGCTTATAAGAATGGCTATATACAAACACATATATGTTTTAAACAAGTCATGAACAAGGAAAAAACATATAGTAATATCAACAAGAATATATCAAAAATAAATAAATAAATAAACAAATTAATTAGTAAATAAATGCAAAATAAATTCTATATAAAGATAGAAAAAATAAGCTAATGTACTAAATAAATAGCTAAATATATAAGTATATACATATGTATATGAATGTATAAAAGGCAGTAAATAAAAACAGTACTAAAGTAAATAACTAAGTAAATATTTCAATGAAAACTATAAAGAAATGGATAGAAAAACGGAATATAAGACTACTACTAGGAACCCCTTCAGTTTGAGAATAAAATGTTTAATTTTGTCGTAGAGTATTGGTATTTTCGTATGTTTCAAGATGATCTTCAAACAAAGGGTCAAAAGTTACTAGTAGTAGCGTGTATATATATGTGGATAGCCGTAAACAGGACATTATTGTTTTCAATATTCCAGTTATCATTGCCAAAAAGAATAAAATTAATGCTCAGGGGTTGAAAAACACTAACTGTATCATTGAAAACATGCCTTCTATTGTAAATTTTCTACAATGAAAGAAGTAGTCGATGGCGTCCTCTACCACGCCATACAAATCACATAAAGGATTATCAGGGATATACTTTCTAAAAAGGTCCTATGGCAAAGTAAGGAGGAACACATGATTTATTGAACTTTGAGGTAATATGTTTTTTAAAGGTTTGTAATGTTGGTAAGTTTTTAAAGTCATCTTCAAGGGAGTACCATAGCCTAATGGAAGATGGAATACATGATTTTTGTGGGATTCAAGTTCTATTTAATGGCTATTAATAGACATTTCTGTTATTTCTCAGGGGGTAATCTGAAACTCTAACAAGAGGAGGAATTAATCTTGTATATACGAGGGGCATTTGGAAAGTTCTTAGCAGGGTCTTTTATCTCAGTAACTGATTTACAAACCCTATCATGTTTGGTATCATTTTAAAGAGCTATCTTTCCCTTATGTTATGGCACAAATTTCATGAGGATATTATAATGCAGACACGACAAATATTATTTTCAGTGGAAAATATAACATTTTACCTTTTGAAAACTGTGCAGAACATTAACAATAGTTCATGAAATTGGATAATTTTGTAACATTTGGTAGGCCACAGTCTGGTACAGTTATTATATAATTGATGGCCGAGTTGGATGTTTCTAATAATTAATACTGGAACAGCAATACCAAAACCGTCTAGAAAGCAAAGCAATGCGCTAATTTTTTCGACTAAAAATTGCATGTCACAATGCACATATTTTGAAAATATATAACCGAAAGTAGTTTAAAAATGCCATGTGTTGGTATTTTTGTCTATCACACTTTATACTCTTTGTATTGAAAACAAAATTATTTTTTTAAACCAGAACAAAGGTAAGATACATCTTATAATCTTCCAATGGGGCAGAGTAAGTTTAGCTATGAGTTGAAGTTCTGGTTCATTTCATTTGAAAACGGTGGAAAACAAAGAAGTAAAAATACCTTGTGAGTAGAAATCAATCAATTCTGTGATGGTTAGCGCGATACCATGAGAAGTTCTAATGCCATTGACAAAATATTAGAGGTTAAGTTACCCCACCCACCTCTTGAAAAGTAGGGATAGTGTTATTAGGAATATTTTTCTTGAATACAGAATTAAGCATGCCACGCTTTTTGCGTGACGAAATGATTTTAATGCATTATTTGCTACTAATAAAGCAAAACATATACTCAATAGATATATTTCGTGCACGTCGAGTCCATTTTCGACAAAAATTAAACAATCAAGTAGCCGTTGAATTCTAGTTTCCAAAATGTATTATTTGATAGCATTTTATCGACGCATTGTGGAGTTACGATGCCATTCTAAGAACTTTCCAAATGCCCCTCATATGAAGGCACCATGCCAGTAATAACATTGTACATAAAAGAGAATTTATGTTAGTCCATCCATATTCTTTTGTACATGTTCTCTAATGATACAGATCTAGTTAATCCTGTAACAAGGCGGGCTGCTTCATTTTGGATCTTTTAAAATGTTTGTGAGTCCTGTTCAGAGCAGCCATCCCATACAACTGACACATATTCTACAATTGGTAGCAGAAAGGACATATGCATCTAGTCGAGAGCATTTCATTAATAGAGTATTTAAGTTTATGCACTATTCCCAAAATTTTAGTTGCTGAAATGACAATGTTTTCAATATGTGAGTGCCAGTGTCCAGTACTACTTAGGCAACACCCAGATGTTTATGGTTATCTACAAAGCTAATTGGAATATTATCAAAAACAAGTTGTGGTAGGAAATCAAGCTTTTTAAGAGTAAATGAAACAGCCTCAGTTTTCAATGGATTAAATGTAGCTATAGCCACTGGCTAGCACAGTTTCCCAACAACTGCAAATCATGGTTAATTATACCAGCTATGTCAGCAATATGTGCAGCAGAATAAAAATGTGAGCTATCATCTGCAAACAGTCTTGTCAAACTAAAAAGGTGTTTAGCTATATCATTAATGTATTCCAAAAATAAAAGAGGTCCACGAACAGATCCATGTGGCACCCCAGTGAAGATAGATTTTAAGCCTGAGAAATAGGACTTTAGACCAACTTTCTTTTTTTTACTTAAATGACTGTTTAACCATTCTAAAAGTTTACACTCGGTGCCATTTTCCCTTAACTTAAACAAAAGACCCTCATGCAAAACTCTATCAAATGTTTTTGAAACGTCACAGAATACAATGCATAAGAACATATTATCATCAAAAGCTTGGCATATATTATGTAAGATTTCAATTATCTGAAACACTGTTGAGTGGTGAGGTAAGAAACCTGATTTATACTTATATAAGAGATTATTGTCTAGTAGAACATTATACAATTTTTAAAAACAATCCTTTCTTGAAGTTTACCAATACAGCTCAATAGTGCCCCAGGGGGGTACTCTATTTTTTCTGCATACGTAGGCTCGGACCCAGCATCTACCATTCACCCCAAAAAAATATCAGAAATTTCAAGCACCCCAAAAAAAATATTTGAAATTTTTGCAACCCCAAAAAATATCCCGATTCTGTATATTTACCTTAAGAAAAGACCCTAAAATACATAGAAATAACCCCTAAAACTAGTCCAATCTTGGGATGACCCCCAAAAATATCCACAAAATTTTCATACCCCAAAAAATATTCATTTTTCTGAAAACCCAAAAAAATATTGAAATTCAAAATTTTGACCCCCAAAAAATGGACCGAGCCTACGTATGTATGAAAATATCAGAGTACCCCCCCCCACCCCCCCCTGGGAATAGTGCATCTGGTCTGTAGTCAGATTGTTGAGATTTATCTCCCTTTTTAAAGATGTGAATAACATTGGCAAGCTTCCAAATATCGGGAAATATTCCTTTATCAAAGGATCGATTCATCAAAATACATAAGGGTTTTGAAACAGATTTGGAGACACCCTTGAACATTTAATGACTTATCACCACTTGCTTCGTTAGGGTTGAGAACGTCAATAGTAGTTTCTATTTCATGTTCAGTGCAGTTTATATAAGAAAGAGAGTTATCAGTAAGCTTAGTAAAGGGCGGTAACTGGGTGTGTTCATTATTGACAGTTGAAATAGAAGCAAAATAATCATTCAAACAATTGGCTTTGTCTTGATCATGAAATCCTATTTTTTGCCGCCGTTTGGAAGTGCTGAACATAAAGGAGGAATAGAAGTTCTCATAGATGTCATTTCATCCCAAACATTTTTTTTTAAACCAAACTCCTTCATGCATATGTTCAATGGGTCTACATTGTATAAGCAAAGTATAGGCACGTTCTATGTATATACAAAAGAGTGTTAGGGAAAAATTGTCGAAGTTCTCACAGCTGTCATTTTGTCAAAAACTATTTTTTTCTGAACCAAACTCCTTCATGCATATGTTCAATGTGTCTAAATTGTATAGGCAAAGTATCAAATTGCTCCATCAAAAGCTGTGGTAGGAGTTGATCGGCCCATGAAGGCACTATCTATGCATATACAAAAGTCTTATTAGGGAAAAAATGTCTAAGTTCTCACAGCTGTCAATTTGTCTAAACTTATGTTTTCTGAATCAAACTCCTTCATGCATATCATCAATGTGTCTATATTGTATAGGCAAAGTATCAAATTGTTCCATCAAAAGCTGTGGTAGAAGTTGATAGGCCCATGAAGGCACCATTAATCCATATACAAAAGCCCTATTAGGGAAAAATTGTCTAAGTTCTCAAAGCTGTCATTTGGTCAAAAACTATTTTTTTCTGAACCAAATTCCTTCATGCATATGTTCAATGTGTCTACATTGTATAGGAAAAGTATCAAATTGTTCCATCAAAAGCTGTGGTAGGAGTTGATTGGCCCGTGTATGGACTATAATAGCATAAGCATAAAACCTTATATAAAAAGTCATTTAGAACTACAAAGGGAAATTACTCTTATAGAATTTGCTCCGAGCCCTTACTTTTTTGTTTAAAGTATATGTCTTGCAGATATAAAAAATGTTTGCAAGGTTTGATGAAAATCCAGCAATGACTCTTCAAGATATTAAGGAAACAAAACGTTACGGATGGACGCACGGACGCACACACGGACGGACGGACGGACAACGTGAAAACAGTATACCCACCTTGTGGGGGTATAATGATATCCTTCCAATAAGATGGCAGTGGGGTCGTGGTGGTTGAGGAACTAAGACTTTTGTTTCAGGAGAACAAGGGTTGATTTGATAAGGAGTAAAGGATAAAGCCTGTATCAACTAATAGATTTGAGTAACCATTACCTATGTTTTAGAGCTGAAGTAAAAAAAATATTTTTTCACCTGAAAGTGTTCAATATTTACAACCAGAAATAAATTTACCATATTATATAATTATGCAGCTTTTTACAATGATATTCTATTCTGTGAATAATTTCCAAGGGATGTTGTCAAAATAAGTATCGCAAAACGACTGTGTTGATTTTCACTGAGCTTTTTGTTCCTAGCTGAGACACTTAGACAAGTATACGAAATTTTGGAACTTCACACCAGCCAACAGCAAAATCTCAGGCGATCCTGCACATTAACAGTTTTGTCAGAGCCATTGTTTCTCATGAATGCACGAAACATGGATGCAGATGAAGGCTCAGGCCAAAATATGAAATTCTAGCCTCACTTGATACATCAGAAGGTGTGTTTAAAGGAGGCTTTTTCGCATACCGGTATGAGATAAGTACCAACATCTCTTGTACTGGCATACATTTGAATTATATATTTTCACGGTATAAAAACGCAATGCCTTGAAGGAGGGCTAGATTGAGGTACAGGGTTGCGTTTGTACCCAACTCCAAGTAGCTTCAAGTTAACAAAATATTTTCAGCTTCATGTTTCCTTAGTTAAGATTTTGTGTAAATATGGCCCCTCTTTTCCAGTTAACATACAATTCTTAAATGGAAGCATTATTTGTAGTGATAAGCGTATGTTAAGATTGTTGTAGATTATGGACAGAAAGCACAATGGTTTAATTGATATTGATAGAAAAATCATTTATCATATGGTTCAAACATGGTTTTTCTTACATTAACATTTTCCTGGTGCTGATGGAGATGTTAAAAGCTGAGGGCAAATTCTGAGGTTTATAACCTCTCCTGAGGGACCTGACAAACGTTTAAGTATTGAAAAATCAAGTTTAATCGCCTTTATTGCATACGTTTGATCGCTATTATTGCATAAATTAGCGATAAATTCATCAAAAAGAAAATATATTTTGTCATGATTTCATGGTCAATACGTGGCTGAGCGCTTTCAGTCACTATCCGCCTTCCAGGGTCAATCATTATTTAAGAATGATTAGCAGATCATCAAACGTAAATCTAGTGGCCTGAAACGAGTATATTAAAAGTACTAAACGTGTACACTGGTTTGCGCATATACAGTAGTGATTATTAATGCCCAAATCACTGGTTAAAATCAATTAGGTCAAATAAATATATTTGAGCTCATGATGATTGCATCAGTAGGCATACAAAGACTCATTGAAAAGAAATACGTAATTATGGAACCTTACAAAGTTATTTTGATCAATTTTTGTACACTGTAAAATAAGTGTAAGTTAACAGCTGAGCTGCCACCCATTTGGGTGTAAACTAACACGTACTTTCCTACTAAAACAACTTGAAGAAAGCATTCAACCAGCTATAAATGTTAAAACATTTCTGCCTGCTATTGCTGTAGTTATACTCAAGATCAATAAAATCGAACAGATGATAGCTTTTATAGCAGTTGAAAGACTACACCAATGTCTATGGCAAATCAGCTGCTACCAAATTTGGTGTAAAGAGATACTTATTTTTACAGTCTAAGACAGTCTATAATAGGAGCACAGTGGCTCAATGGTAGCTAGAATTGTGATGGAAGAATCGCTAGTTCGAAGCTCACTGGAGGCGGTGTGTTGTGTCCAAGAACAAGACACTTTATCCTCCTGGAAAATGAATAATAAGACGTAAAGAATCAACACAAACAAACAAACAAACAAACAAACGACAGCGTTATTGTTGGTAGCTCCTTTCTCCAGATTTACTGTCTGTCAATTCATGTATAGTTCTGTTCCATGTTTAACACAGTGATATGCTAGTAAGAATGTCCATGTGATGCTGGTGCAGAGGGTCTTTCATAAAAGAATGATTATCAAAATATAATAATAAAAAAAGCGATATTAAAATTTAAAAATATGGATATGACTTAATCAAACAATGATTGTCCATAAAGACATAAGAGATCATTAAAGGATTAACTGATAAGGGACAGTTTCATTATCTCACACAATTAATGGGGCCTCAAGAGGGGACTAAGCTGTATACAACACAATTTCATTCACTAAGCAGCTAAGGTAAAAATCAATATTTTATCATAAAATATCTAATCCATTCATGGGACCACTTTATTACCCCTGTAAGGACATAATCACCTCATTATGACTGTCCTTTTGATCTGCCCAATATGACCCCTGGAGAGAGTCAACAACAACAGCAGCAGCAGCAGCAGCAGCAGCAGCAGCAGCAGCAGCAGCAGCAACAACAACAACAATAACAACAACAACAACAACAACAACAACAACAACAACAGCAGCAGCAGCAGCAGCAACAACAACAACAACAACAACAACAACAACATAGCAATGTGCTCAATATATCCCTTGCATCCATAAGACTATATCAGCTGAATAAAAATAAATAAATGTCATGGTTTATGTTCAGTGTTAACGTCTTCTTATAAATTAAAAAAAAATATTGTTAGAATTATATGAAAGCGTGTATGCTAGCTGGTGTATAGCCAAAGTTAATGGAAACAGCTATACTGTCTTAGGATGGATCAATCAACAGTTCTGTCAACTAGTTTTAAAATCCTTCAACAGTTGTGACTCAATGCTTCACCAACCATGCCCAGATTAATCAACAGTTGCAATTGCATAAACAAAGGGTATGTCATTAAAATGAATATCAGGACTGGCATAGGCATATGTTGTAAGAAATGATGAGCTGTACACTTTGCAGAAATCACTTATCTGACGCTCAGTATAGTTCTGTTATTCACTACCAAATGGAAACTTAATACATTAGCCTATAATTGGCATTAACAGAGCCAAAACACGGCTTCAAACCGGTAACCCCCATGTTTTTGATGGCAGATCCTTCGCCAATTGTAACAATCACGCAATAACAATGCCTAAAAATCATGCAATTTTGAAATCCTTATTAGACGGTCATGCCACAGTGGAGTTTGAACAATTTTGCACTAAAGGTATTAACAATGTGTGAAACCCCGTCATATTTTCAAACTGTGATTTTTACAACATTTTTCGTGACTATGAATGGACATACGTGTACATTATAAGCCAAAAACATACTTAATGATGTTCAAACCAACGGCGATGGAGAAATAAAAACGGCTTATCATACACAGTATGTAAACTGAAATAAACATCCTGTACCCGTTCCTCTTAGCCCTCGCCTTATAAACATGAATAACAGCACTCGTGCGTAACCAGAAGTCGTAAAAATGAGTGTATTTAGGTACATGTACATGTTTCGATTTATATTGTTAGCGATACAGACAATACACATTCGAACAAGGTAAGGAAAGCCATTTTACCTATTTTATTCCGTTTTATTCCATTATTTTAACGGTTTCCTCCTTTGCATTTTGCTTTGTTAAAACGACTTGCTCACAATCAGAGCCGTTCTGTGTCGAAAACGAGCTAAAATGCCAGTTTACATGGTTTTAGTGGAATTGGCAATCACATGTTTACATGATTACATGGTTGTAACTGTAACAGTTACATAGATCTATGGAAAAATGAATTTTAATTGGTGGGCCCTCGCAATTACAGCTGTACCAACAACTATCACATCACGATTTCCGACAACTGATTACGCAGAGTGCTGTAATTCATAATGTATAGGGCGAGAGCTAGGAGGAACGGGTACAGGATGTTACTGTGTCATTACTACAATGAAAATTGTATTCTGATACTATATAAGTTGAAGGGCTAAAAATGTAATTTTTTTATTAATTCCGCAACTGTGTTTTACCATCCAAGAATGTTATAAAAGATCGATCTAACAATATCTGTCTGATCAGTATGCCTGCGCACTATGTCGTGCAAAACTCAGTTAATACATGTACTTCTGCCTGTAAATAGGCAAATAAGGATCTGCTTCAATATTTTTCGTATAAAAGTATGTTTCCTACCTTGACCAAGCAAATTCTTTAAAAGGTAAACGTCTATAATATATGTTAGTGGGGAACATACTTTTATACAAAAAAAACAAACAAACGTGAACACTGGTGTATAGCATCCCCTTTTGTGCCAGCATACCACAATGATGAGAAAATATATAGATCTATTAAATAATACTGGAACTCACTTCTAACCATTTACTGTAGGCCTATATATGTGTTTACATTCTAAGAAAGAGAAAAAAAAATGGTTCGTCCTCTCTCGGAATCGAATACCTCAATCAAAATAGCGCTATTGTTTTTGGTGATAACATTGATAGTATTTGTGATTGGGTTCTCAACGCCCAACTGGACAGTGGTATCAGGGTTTAGTGTCGTGAGGTTTGGACTTTGGCAACATTGTGTAGAATTCGCTTCCATAGGGACGGTCTGTGAAATCGATTTCTCAGCTGCTGGTTCTGGTAAGAGTACTTGTATTAACTCTTTGCATGCTGGGTAATTTTTGCATGCTTTTTTGTCGTCTGCTGATTTTTTTTCAAAATCATCTTTTTCGAAAAATTCTTTAAGAATAACACCAGAGTGTCAAACAGTCTGGATCCAGATCAGGCCCGACGTTTTGTCGGGCCTGATCTGGGTCCAAACTGTTTGCAAAAGTTATCAGTAGACGACACTAGAAGATATATTATTCCATAGATCAAGATAAACACATGTTTGAGCTTAAAAACTATTCTTATTATTATTCTTAAACTTATTCATCAATTTCTATATTTGATTGGGTGTTCAAAACCATTTCAGTGAGACGGTTCGTTAGAGTATCCACAACCTATATATGTTCTTTTTTTTTAATTATGCACCATTTTTTCTCAGCTTACATGAATTAATCACTTTAGAAAGGATTCAGGCCAGACATATATATTCCACAACATAGGGGGCGGGCGGGGGGAGCGGTGGGGACACTTTTTCAAGATTTTACTGTGTAGGCATACCTCGGATTCCTGTCACTCAACTGATGATCCACACACTATGTGGGATAAAACATTAACCTGCTGTCAAAAGTGATCCTTTTTCTCAATATTTCACACGACACTGCTTCATAGTTGCACTTCTTCTTCGTCTGTTAACCCTTTTTAATAGATTTTCCAATACAGGCAAAATCAATTAAATAGCATTGTCCATTATATATTTTAAGGGGCCACATGTTGAAATTTCCAAATAATTATGTACTGCACGGCTTAGAAATACGTGTACATGTAGCAACCTGAATAATGACCTTTTTATAAATCATATACGTGATACTCTTCTATGCGACTTTTGTTGTGTTGTAGAGGACGCCATCCACTACTTCTTTCATAGAAGATACAAAATTGGAAGACAAGTTTTCAATGATACAGCAAGAATGTTCCAACTCCTAAGCACTAATCAAATACCTTTTCGTCACATCTCTCATTTTAATATTTACTTATATACTTACTATAGTATCATTCTTTTTCCCTTGTCTTTAGTATTTTATATACATTTCCCCCCATTTACTCCTGTATTGTCATAATTTTCTTTCTATCCACTATGTATTTATTTATTTCTGATATGTTTCTAATATATTTTCCTATCTGCATTGCTTTGTTCATTAGTTGTTGAGAATACATATGCATTTTATAAATTTAGCCATGTTTAAAAGCTATCATGTATGTTTAAAAAGTAGGGAAAGGGTTGTAACTAATGTTGTGAGAACCTACGACCCAACCCCGTTGCTGTATTATATTTGGCAATAAAATATTTTTAAACAAAGTATTCATTTTTCTGAAGACACAAAAAAATATTTAAATTCAAAATTTTGAGAAAAAAAATCGGCCAAGCCTATGTATATAAAATAAATATCAGAGTGCTCCCCATCCCTCTACTATAATGTTTTACACTGCATTGAATAAAGTCGGATTTCATTCATGATGAGGTAGCTGTCAATAAGGCCAAATAAAAAATACCTGTTTTTAGGGAAACCCGATCCTACCTTTTACTGGTGTAATCTCGATTTTTTCAGGTTTTCTGGCCTTTCAAAATGCATAAAATTGTATTTTTTTTCAGAAATAAAATAAAATGTGTGTGGCTACTCTACCTAAAATTTTCAGACCCGTTACCCGAACACACACTTATTTTTTATTTGGCCTAATCAACACACTGGTCAATGTAAACGCACCGGTGGTTGCTACAACGAGCTGGTGGTTGCATTTTTCAACACCGGTGGTGGCGTAAAAGGTAAAAAAATCTATACCTGTTGACTTTATTATTTATTTATAAACTTGCATTTATCTTATTTGTGATGACACCTGGCGCACAGACCACCGGTAACATTGAAGTTTATGGCTCTGCCAAGCAATTGGTGATTTAATACATGGTTTGGACTGCAAATCCAACACAGTTCTGGAGTTTTGCCGTGACAGGTGCTTTTTTCTAGTGTAACTGTCAAAATTGAGTGAAATCTGCACGTCTAAGCGCAGCTGTTGTCATATTCCCATGAAATAACATCCAAAAACGATTACTACTTGTTTTTTTTTCTTGGTAAACTAGCAAATGTTTTGTTGAGGATTTTTTATTACAACGCACTGGGAGCATTTTTTGACGCATTGATACAACGCACTGATGGTTGCACAGAATTCCTGTGGTTGCTGGTGCAGACTCACCACATCATTCGCTAATCACATAAACTTTGCAAAAATCGCCATTTCAACCAGGACATGATATTTCGTTACTGTATAGGAGGCTCAGGCGAGCCTGTGCAAACGTGCATACTCCCAAGAGCCTTTGCTGCCAGCACAAGAGATCTTGATATTTATTACATTGTCCAGTGACTGCCTGCGCAAATGTGCAGACTCACCAGAGTATTCGCTGCTGGCGTGAATAGCACACAAATCGCCATTTAGGGCAGCACAAGCGATTTTGTACAGTTACGAAGGCTAAGGTAAGCCTGTGCAAATGTGCAGACTCGCCAGATCCTTCGCTGCTCGCACAAAATGGCATTCAATCGCCATTTGAGTCACCACATTAGAATTTTAAACTGTGACGAAGTCTCAGACTAGACCAAGCAAATGTGGCCAAAGCCATCGCTGTTCGCATGAATGACACCCAAAAATAGTGAGTATCGCAATCACAAACTGCAGACAAACCCATGACACTGAGAGGAATAGCCACACAACAATCACGAGACACCAGGAGGACAAACTAAGCAAAGCAGTCAGCTTTCTCTCTTCCCCATCAAGATGATTGCAAAACAAGAATGGACATAAAGTAACAAAATATAGAACAATTACATAATCCTGTATTGGGAGTAACAATCAACAACGAATCAACAACAACAGAATCACCGCCTTAGAACAGACAGCAGCCTATATCTCTAGGGTGCTAATATTGCATTTTACTGGTACCAAATCTTTGCCCTAGAATCTGCTGTTGTTGAAGCACAAAAATTTTAAGCTCGCATGGAGGCTTCTTAACTATTGTAATGTATCATAACGGACAAACAATCTCATTAAATCAAAAGTTATGGGGCCAATCTGAAAAATAGGTAGAAACACTCTCAAAGTGCGAACAGGGCTAGCTATGGAGCCTCTCTGGTGAGGCTACACATTTGCAGAGTCACGCTTGAGCCTTCATCAGTGTACAAAAACCACAAAATCTATGCCTATTGACTGTATGATTTCTTTATAAGCTTGCATTTATTTTACTTTTGATGACCCAATGCGCACAAACCGTCAGAAACATTGCAGTTTATGGCTCTGCCATGCAATTGGCGTTTTAATTCATGGTTTGACCGACAAATCCGACACAGTTGTGGAGTTTGACAGTGACAGGTGCTTTTTTCTATTGTGACTGCCTAACTTCAGGAAATTCTGCATGTCTAAGCACAGCTGCAGCTATGTTATCATAGTCCCATGAAGTAACATCCAAAAACGATTACTACTCTCTATTTTTTCTATGCGGAGAAGGCTTGGGCGAGTCTGTACATTTGCACAGGCTCACCTGAGTCTTCGTCCTGGTACTGAAATATCATGTGCTGGCTCAAATAACGATTTATGTACCGTTTATAAGAACAGTGTATGCTGTGGTGAGGCTGCACCAGCATCCACAGGTATTCTGTGCAACCATCAGTGCGTTGTATCAATGCGTCAAAAAATGCTCCCAGTGCGTTGTAATAAAATTCATCAATAAAACATTTGCTAGTTTACCAAGAACCAAAAAACCACGTTAGTAATCGTTTTTTTTATGTTATTTCATGGGAATATGACAACAGCTGCGCTTAGACGTGCAGATTACACTCAATTTTGGCAGTTACGCTAGAAAAAAGCACCTGTCACGGCAAAACTCCAGAACTGTGTTGGATTTGCAGTGCAAACCATGAATTAAATCACCAATTGCTTGGCAGAGCCATAAACTGCAATGTTACCGGTGGTCTGTGCGCCAGGTGTCATCACAAATAAAATAAATGCAAGTTTATAAATAAATAATAAAGTCAACAGGCATAGATTTTTTTACCTTGTACGCCACCACCGGTGCTGTAAAATGCAACCACCAGCTCGTTGTAGCAACCACCGGTGCGTTTACATTGACCAGTGTGATCAAAGCTTGCTTTAAAATGTGTAGGATTTTGGTATGTTCCAGCAGTCTCTTTGCTTAACGTTTCAGCTTTGCTCAATGTGTCACACTATACCATAGTGGCATATTGCTTTGCTCAATGTGTCACACTATATCATTGCGGCTTATTCACCATATCTAATACTAATTGCTGGTTCCCTGATTAACAGATGATCAATATTGAAAAAAAAACAACAACAGGTAACCAGTATCCCCACCCCACAACCAATACCAGGTATTGAGGGCGGAGGTACTGGTTACCTGCCGTGAATTGACTCCTCAATGTGTCACAATATGCCATAGTGGCATATTGTCGTACATATTGACATCCCTTCCCCGGGTCCTTTCCTAATAAAGCTTGTTGCAAATTGTCCCAAAATATACACTTGGTTGGCATATTCCTTTCGATAGCGACCACATTACACAATGTACAATACTTAACCTTGGTGCCTTTTTTCTTTCAGAACAAAGCTGGCTGTTAGTTGTCAGAATTTTACAGTGCATTGGACTTGTTGGCATCATCCTTTCAACAGCGGCCACTGTGCTCAATGTTTTCTTTGCGCGAAGCAGAGTTTTGAAGCAAGCCGCCATCTTTATCAGTATAATATCAGGTTAGTTACTATAACTATAATTTTAGTAGCAAATCGCCACATTCATTGCCTTTAGTTCTTTACAACATTCAACATGGCAAACACATATTACAACAAATAAAGAAAAAAAATCAAATTGCAAATGTAGTCGTTGTTACTTATCTTCTCTAAACAGATTCTTTTTAAACACCCACTCACTTTTACAGTGTCGTACCAACGCAGATGCGTTGAATATAATACACCGACGTTGATACGACATTGGTAAGTACCAAATGTCTGCATGTTGAACACAATTACTGTATTAACTAAATTTCAGGCCTTAAGTTAAGAGTGCGTACCAGAAAAATAATTTTCTTATTTCTCAACCAAACCAAAACATATGTTGTGGATACTCAAAAGAACCGTCTCAATGAGACGGTTTGTCATATGCTAAAATTATGGGTCAGAAAATATTTGCAATTTTACGCTGAAAATTTTTGTTTATCTAAACCTATGCAGTTTCTTCTAACACTGCTACTGAAAGAGAACATATCTTCAAACTGTAATTTTTGCAATCATTTTCCTGAATATTAATGAACATAAATATAATTTATTGAAATTCAAAACGAAACCTATCATATGATGTTCAACCCGTGAGCAAAGGGGAGATGAATACAGCTTAGCATAAGTACTATAAAAAATCAGTTGAAGGGCTAAAAAATAAGTTTTTATTACCTCCACAACTGACCATCAAAGAATGTAAAATAGATTTATCAATATCTGATTCGATCTGTCTGATCGGTATGCTTGCGCTCTTTTTAAAGCTAATACTTTCGAATGTGGATGCTTCAATGTTTTCCTTATACGTATATGTTCCCCACCTTCACCCAGCAAATCCTTTAACAGGTAAACGTATATAATGCATTTACACAATATACACTCAGTGGCCATAAGTGAGTTCCCAAATCAGCTGACAAGAAATTGACAAAAAATATGGTCTGAAAAAATGGTCTTTTCTAGCCAATTAATACAATTTTCCCAAATGATAATTGCCATGGATAAATATACAAGGTATATGTTTACGTCATCACCAAATTGTTTGATGTCATCATCTGTTGCTATGGAGATATTGTGTGTCACAAACATTGACTCCATGTCTTCAAAAAAGATAGCAGGTGTTGAAAAATTGCTATAAAAATGTCAGATTGCAAAATTTTTTATTGAAAATTTGCAGAAATATTTGAAATGTACTGGAAAACATTCTGTTAAAGTTCAAATAAGTATAGACACTGAAAATAAAATAATGCAAAGCAGAGAACTGGGTGGAAAGAATGCCATGAAAATGATCCGACTGCAGTATACTTTAGCTGTAAAACAAACTAAATAAACAAATGCCGGAATATGGGGTATGTATGTTTTGGGAGGTATCATAACAGTGTTCTATTTGAAAATAATATTTTTTGAATAAATGTTGATGGATATAAGCTTATGGTTGGATCCTTAGAAAATCTGCTAATTTTTACTGGCAGTCCAGGTATTTGTGCCACAAGCAGTATAACCAGTGATATAATATTTGCGTAATTAGAATTTTCAGCTGAAAGTACCATTTGGGGTTACATTTTACAGAACATTTATTTCTTAAGAAGAACTATCCAATGGTTTTGTATGAAAGTTTGGGTACCCTCTCATAAAGCAAAATTTGACCAAGGGGTTAGGGAACGCAGGGCGCGGTCTTTTCAATTTGAAAGAATGAAATATTTACAGACTAATGGCTTCAAACATTCATATATATACCCTAGAAAGACTGATACTTGTTGCTAAGTTACCATGTGGATTCATTTAATAATTTAGATTTTTGGGTCAGGGGTACAAATACCCCACCCACCCCTAATATGACAGTGAATACATTAGGAAGATGTGAACATATCTTGTTTACAGCTCACGATTATAACATATTAGCAACATTATCACCAAAAATATATAGAAAAAAGCAATATCTATAGTCATGTAAAAACGGAAGAAGTTTAGAACCCACATCAAATTTTCAAACTGTTTCAGAAATCAGGGGTGGTCGAAATGAAAAACACCCGCGAACTCTAGGTGATACTATTTCTATATTTATCTAGCATTCTTAAGTTGCAAAATAGCAAAAAGTGATACGTACAAAATTTCAGATAATTTGCATTCCTCATTTTCAAATTATACAAATTTAAATGTACTTGATTTTTTGCAAATGAAACAACTTTTGCCGTTTTGGGAACTCACTTATGGCCACTGAGTGTATGTTAGTGGGAAAGCTGGACCATGGTAAAGAAAATACATTTACTTATATAAGAAAAACATTGAATCCTCCTAGTTGTCTACTTACAATTGGTAATATTCACTGCATTTTGTAAGCTTAAAAAGAGCGCAGTCATACCGAATCTATTTAATTGGAAATATTAGCTGCATTTTGCACGCTTATATTCTGCGCAGGCATACTCATCAGACAGATCGAATCAGATATTTTTTTTATTTTAATTAATCTATTTTACTTTCTTTGATGGTAAAACACAGTTGTGGAATTAAAAAAAAACATTTTCGCCGTTTAACTGGTTTAGTCTCAAACTACAATTTAAGAGCAGTTATTTTAAGCCATATTTATCTCCTCTTGTCCTAAGTTTGATCGCCATTAAATATGTTATTGAATATTGTATGTGCATGTCCAATCAATGCACGCAAAATATTGCAAAAATCACAATTAGAAAATTTGGCTTTTTCACAAATGACACTATATTGAGATTTCACTCTTTAAGGGGAATATTCACACTTTTTTTCAAATGCATTTATTACAGAGCTTTACAGTACACTTAATAAAACTTATAACTGTGCACATATAAATGGGCCAATATCTCCCTTGATAATGATCAGATCAATTTGAAATTTTCAACAAATACAAACGACATCCATGTTATGAAAATCCATTCATTTAATTTCGAATAAAATAAAAAGGTAAACGATGCGAACACAAATTTCAAATATATATATGGTAAAATCAAAGTTCACATTTTTCCAATACTTTAGAATATATCAAACCTTGACCGAAACTGTTTAAAACTATTTTTGAAAGGAATTCCATTGAAAAGTGATAGTTGTGATGCACCTCCGCGTGTGACACTTTAGTTTGTACATATCCAACGGCTATTTCACATTGTTCGATGGACATCGGACCCATTTTTGTGTTTTATGACGTATGGAAACTTTGAGACATCCAATGCACAACGGGGGGGGGGGGGGGGGGGGTGGGGGGGGGGACAAATTCATTTTCTCCGCATTTTCCCGATTTTCTATTGCTTTTTTAGTTGAACACTTTATTGAACACTGAAAGCCTTACAAATAAGTTACGACGGAATATATTACTTGGAATTGAGACAGAACGCACTATACAAAGTTTTATTCAAAACTTTCATTAATACACTTTAAAGATATGCACAGATAATGTGCCACTTAGATATGTTCTATAACACTAGAAAAAAATTGAAGTTGGATTTTACAATACATTAGACTTTTGAGTGCGCAATTTCAACACTTTTGGTTTTATGCAAATAAAAGTCATGAATTACCATGCATTGTATGATTTCTGTATTTTTTTGAAAATTTCATAATGCTCAGACCAGTATTTATGGAGTGTTCTTCATTTAACACATTTTCGTATAAGATTTATAAGTTCTAAGGTATTGGACTGAAGAATTGTGAACTTTGTTTTTACCATAAATTAGTTTTTTTTTGGAATTTTTTAACTTCATATTTTATTTGAAATAGAATAAATGTAATTTCATGACATGCATGTTGTTTGTTTTTGTTGAAAATTTGTAAATGATCCCTGAATGATCTGACAATTATCATTGGAGATATGAGTCCATTTATATTTGCACAGTTATAAGTGTTGTTAAGCGTATGATAAGAATAATTCCTCATCAATTAATTGTAAAAGCCCTTCAATTAGCCTTTAATTGTTTACTTTCACTTGTCACTTGAGTCCAGCCATTTTTGATGAGCCCCAGATATGTGTAATGGAGTCAGAAACACCCAACGCAGTATCATAAACCTTTGATAATGGTTAAAATTCATGTTTGAGTGTAATATTTAAGCAAGGGCATGGTGTTTATGAGTGGATTTTGATATTTGGACAGATGTTTGATGATCATACTTAGATTTAAACCTAAAAGCATTAAGTGTTGCTTCTGCAGACGACATATTTTGTTGTAAGAACTAGCTTTCTTTATTTTGGGTATAATAAGGCGTACCAAAATCGATTGAAACTTATTGAAAAATCATATTTCTTTTCTTTTAATTTACATAGCATTCTACTTTTACGTTGATTGTAATTTAAAAGAATTTCCCATTATCCTTTATTAAAATGAATTCAGCAATTTTGCATGGAACCATTAAAATCTCAAGAGATAATGTGCAGCCATATATCATTAATTGATTGACACTGATACTTAATTGCCTGCTGTTTAATGCTGATTACTGTAAGATGTCTTCTCATAGATGTTTGGATAAAAGCAACAAATACTGTTGTAATTACCTTAGCAGGTATAAAATGATCTGTGTAAATTAAGTTAGTACATTATATTTTTTATTAGGTAAAAGCATACAATTTGATTGGACATATCCTTAGACTTCTTCATAATGACTTTATGGATATTTCACGCCTTAACAGGGCATCTCATTTACTTTCAATTGGAATGTGATCTTTGCCACCTGGATCTATTTGTAGGTATTGTTGTGATTGGCGGATGTGCATTTTACGCCATTAAGACGGAAACGAAGAATTTAGGATACTCCTATTTACTATGTATTTGTGGCGGAGGAGGCGCTATCCTTGCAGGGTTGCTTCTATGTCTCGACCGGCGTAGGGACTCACAGAGCGACACAGAGGTCGTTTATACACAGCAGGTTTGTACTTGTATAGCAGTTGACTCTTATTTGAGAATCTGGAAGACCAAAAGCTCCATGAGTACAAGAGTATGAAATACAAAATCCAATGCTTAATGATGCTTGTTACTGCCCTCTGTCTAAGCTCTTGACCTCTGCTTCGCAGTTGGGCATGAGCACAGTCTTCAGCCTGCTGGAAGCGTTAAACACCTCAACTCATGATTGAAGTATTCTAATACATGCCTCATCCTCACAACTCCGTGATATATTGTATGTATGATATTGTTGAAATTAATGGGGTGTAGATGACTTAGGCCGCTGTCCGTTCTAAGGCTGTGATTCTGTTATTACTGATTCATTGTTTTACGTACCTCACCTTGTTTGTGGGGGTTCTGTGTCGGTCTTTGTTTTGTTATGCATTCCTTTCTGTCCTTTCTAGTTTTGCAATCATCTTGACGAGAAGGAGAGAGCTAGTTACTTGACTTTAAAGCTGCATAGTCTGTAACTTTTAGAATTAAAGTTTCTATTTTTCAAGAATACAGTAAAAATACTCAAATCAAGGTAAACATTTTACCATTTTCGTAAATTTTAACAAATTATTACTATCAAAACAACAGCATTTATGTTAAAATCTACTGTCTAGAATTATTGGAGGGACGTAAATAATTACTAACAAGAGAAAAACCACCTGTTTTTATAAGATAATTCCCTTTTCCATGCAGTTTTCAGCTGCACTGAACATATTTATTGTGAAAACATAACTTAATTCTATTTTTACAAATGATTTTAAAAGATTTTTTTTCGAAAAAAGTTCATAGTTACAGACCTATTCACTTTAATTGTCTTCCTGATGTCTTGTGTGACTTTTAATGTTCTGTTGCTCTTCCTCACGGTGCCGTGGGTTGGTCTGCAGTGCGTGATTGTGGTATTTCCTGATCATACTCACTTACTTTCTCGTGGTTAGAGGCCAACTTCATTACCATCAGTATAGTATTGAAGAGCCAGTAAATTATATCTCTGTCTATCACATTTCAGGCTCATTATGTACCCGGTCAGCCAACACCAACATTTGTGCATCCGACCTCTGGGCCGTATGGTGGACACATTATTTCGCCACCTCCAGGACAGGCGTACACAGGTCAAGGGCAGTCACAGTATAACTGGCAAGGTCAGCCCCCAGCTTCTGGTGGCTTCTCGGATCAAGAATACACTAAATCATAATGATAATTAGTGACCTCGTTTTATAGAGTATAACGAAATACATGTATTGTATGCATGATGTATGGCAAGCCATTTTACTAGTTATTAAGGAATTTAGATAGCTTATATAATAAAGTAGATATCCACATTCCATAATAAATAGTAAAATGGCTTGCCATAAAGGTGACATTATCCTATCGAAGGTCCGATAAATAGTTTTTGCTATGACCGGTCCATTGTTTGCTTAGTTCATTGGTGGTTTCAACAACAACAACAACAACAACAACAACAACAACAACAACAACAACAACAACAAATTACCTACCCTGAGCAGAGGCCAACATAAACAAATTGTGAATATTTTAAATATTGGTTTTGGGTGCTCAAAAGAACCGTCCCGTTGATATGGTTCTTTTGATTACCCACAACACATGTTTTGGTTAAGAAATAACGAAAACTAGAAGGGATCAATGGACAGAAAGACCCATCACAAATATACGCACTAAATAGAGGGTCTAACATTCGTGCTCATGTTTTATTGAATTTATTAAATGAGTTGAGGAAAAGACGAGTTTAATAATACAAAATTCAATAATACAAGAGCACGGATGTTAGATTATATTTTTATATGACATTAAGATTATTTTATAATCTCATTCCTGTCGTAAAAACGTTACAATTTTGACAACATGTTATCTATGTTACTGAATTAATTTATATACAACTAAGTATTGTCACCTTTAATCATTTTTGTCTTATGATCTATCTGTAACTTGTATAACTTATACTTATTCATTAATTTCTGCTGTTTAGAGAGAAAATCTTTGCCTTAATGTTATTTACATTAAAATATCAATTGTGCAGTTATACGTTATATTGGGCTGCAGGTTTTACATTAAATAATTTAAATTTTACTACATAAGTACCATGTTAAATTCAATTTGCTTTTGTACTATACAAAGAAAAAATCAAAATCGTTCTTCATTTGCACAAAACCTAAGCTATACTTCAGTAATTCTATGATTAAGGATAAAATGTGCATTAAAACTCGCTGAAATATATAATGAAGTTAAGCACTGTTCGTGTTTGCTAAAAGAACTTGCATGGCCACCAACAAAATCATTTAAAAATATCTGTGCATTTGTAAAGCATATTATCTTGAATGTAGCATCCATAACAATAATAATTTCCTCATGTCTTGATTGTAGCATCCATAACAATAATTTGATCATGCACACATAATTTTTCTCATTAGAAATTAAATATTGAATAAAATGACCATCTGATTTCAGCTTTCTTTTAATAGGGTTTTCGCTACAGTATAATACTATGATATAAAGATTTAACATTCGTATAACATTTTCCATTGAATAAAATTAATATATTCTCTTTTCTTTGAAAGTGTAACGTTATGATATAGATTACATGATAACAACATAATGGCTTTATTATAATTGCATTTTAGGCAGTCCCTGTGCTATTAAGGGCGGTTTTAGGTAAATATGTGCTACCAGCACATATGAATAATACATTTTACATGTTTATTCAAGATTAATGTTTTGTAATGAATTGACAGTCATATTGTATTTGCTTATAGATGTTACATGTAGATGGTACAAATCTTGTACTGAATATCACAAAAGAATGTTTAATTTTGATTTCCTAGCAAAATATACAAGGGATGTGTTAAAGGACATGCCTACCATGAATGGATAATTATAAGAACCAGCTTAAAGCAATCTTCATTTCTTAATGGCAAAGCACCCAAAAGTATTTATGGTCAGAACAAACACCACAAGAACATATTCCTGGAATTCAATAGACAACCAGTTTAAATGAAAGCAAGCGAAGTGACATTCTTCGCAAAAGGAACTACTTTAAAATAAATTGAATCTGCATTATCTAGCAAATAAGTTATGCATAGTAAAAAACATACGAAACTTGAGTCATTGGAGTGCCAACCAGGCCCCCAGATAAGAGTGCGTAACTGAAAATCATTTTTCTTATTTCTCAACCGAAACATATGTTGAGCACCCAAAACACATGTTTGGACTGATGGATAAGAAAATTTTCGCAATTTTACGCTCAAAACTTTTGCTTATCTGGCCTTATGGTGCCAACGTACGAGACCTGTTTCATGTTTATTTGAACAAATGTGAAGTTCATTTTTCGAGGTTGCATATGAACAAAATAAATAACTTTTGCTTTCTCTTCAATAACGAACGTGTCCCTTTTATGACCAAATAGACAAATAGGCAATTTAAAGCATAACCATAACACGGCGTCCCAAAATACACGCCCACCCCCTTTTACTGATTTTAAGAGCTAAAACGGGTATATTTCTAATGAAAATGCGTATAAAAGTGTTTTAATTTCTTTTAAGTTTAGAGGAGCATTCGGTCTATTATTCAAATGAAAAACAGCATCTGTGCGTCTGCTTTTGCTTGACAACTGGGCTTTATAAGTTCTATCATACGAGTGCCCAAATGGGCATTCAATGTATAAAATGTGTCCTGGAAGAACTGTGAAAAACAAATTTTCAAAACTCACAGCCGACACAAGTTCTTAAATAGTTCAAGAATATATCGCCGATAAAACTGATCACCAAATATTGCATTTATGTATTTTGCTTACACTTTAGTGTTGTTTTGGAAACTGTAAACCCCAAAATTTGATGTTTAAGCTGCTTCAAAAAAGTAAATATCCAACGGAAATTCTTTATTTCTTAGTAGAACACACTTTAATCATTTATGTATAATTTATAATAGGTTCCAAGAGAACAACTTCACCCCTTTAAGAGATATCGTTCGAGAACGATTTTGAACATTTCGTTTCAGACAGCAATTTTAAACGCTAAAATTTTGACTACTCATCTTCAGAGACTGTTTTAATCCAGCGAACAAAGTTAAGAGATATTTTCTTGGTGACTGCGCATTCCTGGAACTCTGAATAACCAATGTCAATTTATTATCACTAAATATGATAAAAAATAAATGAGATACGGCAATTTCAAATTTGTTCAAATAAACATGAAACACCTCTTGTATATATCCATATGAACTATATACTGTTTTAGTGGCTTAAGAAGTGTGGGAACACGCAGCAAAAACTTTGAAGATGCAGCATTGTTCAGAGTAGTTATTTACTGTCATTTTGAAACGATATACGAGGGATGATCTTAAAGTTCTGATCCTGGTGTGATATCTCTGTAACCTGCGATGCAACTTGCCTGAAAATTGTACCACATAATACTATATTCTTTGTCTATACACTGCTCTGACATGTTTTATGTGACTTGAAGGAGCGACCGGAAATCTATTCCAAAACAGTCATGCCCTCAGGGCACTGACCTATCAAGCAGACTGTGCATGTTAGAGACGCCACCATTTTGACAAGTGCAGTATGAGCATTTCGTTATTATGGCTGATCAATGATCAGCCGTAAGCCAATATGTTCTGAAGATATGGCGAAATTTCTATATGATTTGGGTTTTTAGGCCCATGAATGTACGGCTATGCAAATGTCAGCTTTAATCAAATTTTGGACCACTAGAAGTTTTGACCGGCCCTTACTGCCGTAACAACAGCTGTATTAAAGGTAAATTTTTTTTTAGATAAACGAAGATAAACTGACTTTTGTCTGAAGCAATTATGAATTATCGGTATCGTCGGAAACTGATAGTAATTCACATAAGAAAATTAAAATGAGTCAAGAAATTAGGTCAATATTTGGAGATACACAAATTTGTATGTGTATATCTAAAAATGAAACCCAATTAATTGTCCAAAGGTGCACTATATCGTAAAATGATGCAATATGGGAGTAAATTGAGCACAAAGCATCCATTTGAAACCAATAAGAATTTTGAAAATTCTTATTTAAAATCAGTCATTTTTTCAGTAAAAAGTATAACTTTTTACAATACTCCAATCAAGATTGAGATATTTTGTAATCAAAATAGTTTTTGTCTTAAATATTTAGCCGAAATTTGGTTTGGCATGATTTAAGTCCACATTGATAGACAAAATTAGAATATTCTCAGAAATGAAAATTATGCATTGTATTCCAAATGACTTAGTTATCAATTTCAATGACGTCATAAGAATTCCGCATCGAGCTTTAAATATTATATCGACATAACCTGTCGTCATTATAACATTTAAATGGACATACAAGTAACAAAAAGTAAAAAGACAATGCAGTTTTACTTTGTAGTTTTAAAGATGATGGGCTTGAAAGATTCAGATTCAAATATTGTCATTATTCTATAATATGAAAAAGGGCCAGTGGTTTGGAGTGGACAATATATAATGTGATGCAATTATTAATCGAAACAGTACAGCGAGAAAATATTAGCATCATTATAAAGGTATAAACGAGATCTTTTGAATGGTGCATAGTATGCCTCTCAAAAATGTCTCTGTACAAAGCTACAAGGCAACGATCAGAACTTTTAGATCATCCCTCGTATAGTAACACTGTATGAGTAGAGTGAAATGATTATTTTTGTACTACCATAAACTACATTTCTGTCATATTCAGTTATATTAGTGCTTCATGTAATAACGACGTCAATTTGCGATAATACAGCAAGTTATTATTTTTCAAGTTAGCACATACACCAAAACAAGGATAACAATGTTATTTAAATAAATGCCATAATTAGATGCAGTGTACAAACTCTCAGTAAATCTGACAATATAATTCGAAATCAAGATTTGAATAATTTCATTACATGTAAATGTAAGGTATATTAAATTATAGAATTAGTTTAAATACCTACAAACGAAGACATTTTAGGACATTTGAATGTGATACTTTATAAAGGCACGCAGGAAAAAATGCACAATCTCATTAGGCCTTCCTGTGTTCACCTCATTTAGCTTCAGACGAAGACACTATTCCTGGTGACTATTGTCTATGTGAGGGATACTTGCCACTATGCATGACTAATGTCTCTTTTGTGCTTACACCAATTACAATGCATTGTTGACTTTTTATCAAGACCAACACGTATTGAAAGCTGTGTTCCACATACATCCATAGTTTTTTTGGCCAGTGGTGGTCTAGATGTAGATAAAAAAGTTAATACATGTGATGCATGTAAAATGATAAAAGTCGTTTATGTAGCCTATACTGAACAAGGCAAACAAATGGTAATGTTCAGCAAACAGTAAGAGTCATCTGCTTTTTTTTCTCGCCGTCCAGCCAGAGGTCTACAGGACAGAGAATTCATTATGCCCCAATGTAATTTTTGCATTCTTGTATTATTAATAAGCTCTAAAAAGATTTGGTACCCGTTAAACTGGTTTTATCCCCCAGTAATTTTATAACGGCCATGTGTTCAGATGATATTTATTAAAAAGTAATGACCACCTTTTGGGAGGGGGTTGCTCACAAAGTAAACCATATGTTCTCGTTACATATCATGTCTTTTTGTAATTTTAGAATTTTAGTTGTATTTATATTACTTGGCTTGGCTTAATTTGTAATAATCTATCAAACTATCATCTACTGAATCTATAAGTATGCAAGGTAACCTTAATAACAGAAAGTGTCACATGGCGTCGCGTCTGGGAGTGATGTAACGCCATGCAATACAATCGATAAACCACTAGTGGTTTTTAGATTTAGTAAGGTTACGTAGTTACAGCCATTTTAACGTTGCATAAAAGTGGCAAAATTTTGACGTTTTCACGCCAAATATGCGATGTTTAAGTAATTTAAATGGCATGTGATAAATTGAATATATAATGAGTGCTCCTGTATTATTGATTTTATCAAACTCGTTTTGAAAAGAGATAAAATGCTCGGTAAGCCTAGCATTTTATCCCTTTTTCCTCAACTCGTTTAATAAATTCAATAAAACAAGAGCACTCATGTAAGATCCTCCATTTGTATTAAACAAGATGTTACAATGCTACATGTATACCTTCAGATATGCTCGTTCATTTTAAAAGATTGGTTTATATGAATCACAGGTCTGCAAAGTATTATGTATGGATTGAAGCAGGGTTTTTGTAGACAAAGTCTGTCAACACTGTTAACGTGCCATTACGAAGCATTAACAAATAATTTTCAGTGCAGATGGGGTTTGTATATTATTTGTCCATTTTGATTCATGAATGAGAGTCTGGACGCTTTATTTTAGAACAAAACCAAACCTTTCCGAATCGTTGTTAGCTAAAGAGAAGCAAATGTGATATTGATGGAAGTTTCGCCTTCGTAAAAGTTAGTGTCCCTTTTTTTTAGATTTTAATGCAAAGGATACGCTATGTGGAGTACATAGGTTTTGGTACAGAATTATATTTTTTAAACTTCTTGAATAATCGATGAATATGTTTGTATGTGTCAATAACCGCAACCTACAATGGTAAGTGTCATAGGTGTATTCGAAAATAAAACGAATTGTTCAAAAGCTCTTTGAGGACTTTTTGTAGTATTTCGAGTAAACACGGAAAACGGTCACACAACACTGTAGCTGTTGTTACATCAATGGATTGACATGAAGATGCGTTCTGATTGAAAATCACATGCTTTTTATAATCCATGACACGCCTTTCGATAAAGGTATGATATTCCTTGATATTTCCTTGAATTGTTGTCAAATTTTGCTTTGGGTTTGAAGCAGATAATTCAGAAAAAAATAGGAAACATGGTCATCGCGTACGATTTTCTGGAAAAAATCACATAGAATTATGATACATTCCGCATTGTTGAATAATGGAGGCTAATGTGAGCCTGTGCAAATGCGTAGACTCTAATTGCACAGACAAATAATGTACATAGATGGAGACTACGACCAAATGTTAAACATCTAGCCTTGCTTGATAAATGAGCATTGGCGTAAAATATATTTTTACTTAATATATGAAACTTATCCAATCTCGTGAGCTGACCCAATATAGATTTCTTTGGAGTTTAGCCTCAATTACGGGCATAATTGTATCAAGGTGATAACTGTCATATAGAACATCTAACCCTAGATCTATTCTCAATGTTCCTCAAGAACATGTACTATTAAAGTGCAAAATCTTGTGAAAAAGTCAAACAATGAATTTTGGAATAAATTTCTTGACTATGGACATAAATGTAAATTACTTAAAATTAGCCATTTTTATATCCTCAATTACCCTTGGTTTAAACATTATTTCATACGCATTTGATTAATTTACATAGATGTTTAAAGAAACAAAAACTATTGCAAAAATCATAGATTGAAAATGTGATTTTCATAATTGACTTTTGGGGAGAATTCATACCTTAAGAGTACGTGTTCTTTCCTCATAAGCACCAATGGCACAAGTGGAACCCATGTCTACTCTCATACAGATAGATACTTACAAGAATTGAGATCTCCTTTATAAGACTATCATAACTTAACCATTGATTGTATATATTATGGTTTGACTATCTGTGAATCGCGAGTCCTTTTCTGTGTTTCATCATAACGTGTTAATTTTATTAGATTGTTTCGCTATGATGTTAGGAAGCTTCCATGCAATGTTAACATTTTTGTGCGTCAACAACATCAGAATCTAGGGCGAAGATTTGGTACCAGTAAAACACATTTAAGCCCCCAGGGGCTAAGTCTGCTGTCCGTTCTAAGACTGTGGTTCTGTTGTTGTTGATTCGTTGTTGATTGTTACTCTCATTGTGGGATTCTGTAATTGTTCTATGCTTTGTTATGCGTAACGCTGTCCTTCTTACAGTTCAGGTACATGCCTGTCAGATCGTGTCCGACCTGGAGTTTTGCGTTATTTTAATTGTCAGATGTATGCAAACGCAAGAGAATCGGAAAAAATAAAGTGGCATTTTGTTACGACATATCCTCAGCATATTTCTAGGCCGTAGAGTTTGGCCCAAAAGCAATACTTGGTGAGCTGCGAGAGCAATACTGCAAGTGGGACCTTGTAAAGCAGAAAATGCCATTGAACATAAATGTTTAAGTATGAAAAATTTTATCAATATATACCATGTGGTTCAAGAGTTAATGAGTATTTTCACTGACAGGCAACGATTGGCCAAACTGACAAAGAGCAAACCCTCGTCCATCGAAAAAGGCACTTAGTATGCATACCAGCAGCTAGACAATGTTGACATGCGTACGTATGCAAAATGTAATTGAAATATACCTTGTGGTTCAAGAGTTATGAGCATTTTCACTAACTGCTACCTGACAGATGAGTAGTAGGAGCGCCACAACAGCTATAATCAAAGATCACAAAATATGACGCCATTGGTGGACATTTTATTTCTATTTTTAGAAATAAAAAGCAATTTTGTTTCTATTTTTAGTAACTATTTTGCAGACATGTGAAGATATATGTATGATGAGCATGCTCAGCGGCCATTTTTGATGATTGTCATTGGCCATTTTATTTCTATTTTTAGTAACTGTTGTCATACATGTTAGACCTGCTTGTCTATATTTAGACATTGATTATGACGTGTACCAAAATTTCTGTTTTAATGACCGCCATAACGACTTCAAATGGATGAACTACTCAGATGGATGGACGGGCTCCTGTAGACATTATTATATGATCAATCTCCCTGGGACAGGGGCGGGATAGAACTCGCGACCCCTGGATCTGCACTCGGGCATGTGACTGACTGTGCTAAGCAGCCAGTGTCTGATTGGTATCGACTGTGCTAAGCAGCCCGGGTCTGATAGGTATTTATCGTACATTTTCAGTCTTTTTGTCAATAACCTTTCACCTTTGTGTGGTGATAAAGGACCTTAGAATTGGTCAGGTGCATTTTATTGCTCTTTGAATCGGTATAGCGGTCATTAAAGCAGAATCTTGTATACGTCATAATCAATGTCAAAATACAGACAAGCAGGTCACAACATGTATGGCAACAGTTTACTAAAATAGAAACAAAATGGCTGCTTATGTCATCCAAAATGGCCACCAAGCATGCACATCCTTCATAAATCTTCACACGTCTATATATTTAAATTAGTTACTAAAATATAAACAAAATGGCCGTTTGTCAGTAAAACAGAAACAAAAATCGCCGCCGATGACGTCATATTACGTAATCTTTGTTTATAGCTGTAGTGGCGCTTCGTCTACTCAGATGTATGGACGGGCTCCCGCTCAGCAAAGCCTCATCCAGCAAAAGAGGCTGTTATACATGCCAGTGGTTAGAAAATGTTGACATACATACGTAGGCAAAATTTGATTAAAATATAACATGTGGTTCAGGAGTTATGAACGTTAATTTTCATTAACTGCTAACTGACGGACTGACGGACAGACGGACTCACGCAGTGATAAGAGTGCACACCAAAGGGTTATTTTTCAAATCAGTGTCTAGACAATGTTAGAGTGTATAAGTATGCAGAATTTAATCAACATAAACCATAAGATTCAAGAGTTATGAGCATTTTCACTAACTGACCACAACCGGCCAAACTGATGATCAGCAAAGCCTCATCCATCGAAAAAGACTTTTATGCATGCCAGTGATCAGACAATAATGACATGGTTTGACAATGCTGACATGCATGCGTATGTATTTGATTAAAATACCATGAGGTTATGAACATTTATTTTCACTAACTGCTAACGGACAGATTCACAATGTGGTTATAGTGCAAACCAAAGGGTCGTGCAATCTGCCAAATGTTTGTCCAAAAGCATTAGTATAATTACAATTAATCAGGTTGAGTAGTTGTAGTCTTTTGTCTACTAGTAGTCTTTGCCTACTAGTGCCATCTATCGATAATTTAACAAACAGTTTGGACCAAGATCAGGTCTGACTCGCTCGATCTGACACGTTGATAGTATATATCATTCCTTAAAGATCTTTTCGAAAAAAGTTGATTTTGAAAAAAAAATCGGCAGAAATTAACCAGTAGGCAAAGAGCAACGAAAGGTTAATGGAAACTACCAATTAATTTGTAATTTGGACAAAAATCGAAACACATAGCCCACAACAATAACTGTCTGCTTTTATGCTGAAATATTAAGAAACCTCTAGTACAAACAGTGGGGACCAAGATCAGACTGCTAGACTGCTCCTATGGAGCAGTCTGGTATGGTCCCACGCTGTTTGTTTCTATATTTAAATTCGTCAGTAATGTTATGCAAAATTTTGCAGCAGACGACTACAGCATATGACCTTATTATTTTAGATGCAATTTTCTTGGCGCCAAAGGCATTATTCGAAATACAGGCGTGGACAAAAGAGGTTTCTAGAGATTTTATTCATGACAGAGGATAAAAGAGACTTTTTCTGAAAGCAGTCATGTTGTATATCAAATGGAAGGGAATGAAAAGTATGTCAGCATGCAGGTTTAAATGAAGCCCATGCACTCAACCCTGGCCTCGAGGTTATATTTTTTTTCATACTCATCTTAACTGAGCACAATATTTAAACTGATCAAGAAGCAAGACGCTTCTTTATTTGTTGGTATTTTAGTTTTTATGATCAGTTGAAATCTTGTGCTCAGTTGAGTTGAGCATGATAAAGTTTTATAACCTTGGGGCCAGGTCATCGGCTTGACTTTGATTTAATTCAGCGATGAAGTTATAAAACGTTTCTGCAACATTATGCGTTATCTAGATATGGGTTTATCTAGCAAAATTTTGGCAATTATTTCTGGCAAAAGACACAAAGAGAGGCGTAAATGCAATACTGCTGATTATATATGCAAAATGTACATAAACTGAAAGTGTGACCACGTGAGAATGAAAAAGTCTAAAACAATGAATGAACTGTATATACCAAAACTTGACTAAAATCTCAGAGTGCGCTTCACATTCCGTGTTTAACCCCTTCTAAAACCAATGTAAGTTTTCACAAAGTTTGATCCAATTAAGTCAGGATTGTCCATTGTATAGTATATATGAGGGTTCACATATTATAATTTCCAAAACAATATTGTAGTTTTTTCTCTGAACTTCAGATCGAATTTGGCTTAATAAAAAGTACAGACCCTGAAATGAATTGTCGCATTATGTGGCATTTCATCCGGATCTTCACTGTTTGCCTAAGTACCCTTTTAGAGATTCCGGTCCACACAGGGCTAAACGCTGGATGACATGCTTGTCTTTCATATTTCTAACGCAGTTGACATCCAAATGTAACAGGAAAGATACATGTAATATTTGCACCGAAGTCCCCATTGCTATCCTCCGAAATAATGCATCCTCCGACATAGAATCATGAGGTGTATGTTTGTTGCTCTGTTTTGAAAATTGTGTCTGTATAATTAAGCTATCGGGTCACTGTAAAGGCGACACTTTTAATATTCAATTCTGGGCGTAATTCGACTATTTCATCTGCTCAAGAAGGGATATCAGGTAAGATGTAGAGTTAACATGGTTGATATTTGTTTGAGCCGCGCAGACGTGCGTACATTTCATGAAAATCGGGACAACATATTTGTTAATCCTTAGAGCGCCAATACAACAAGATCTGTCTGCTTAGCCATTTGTCGTCTGTTGAAATGTTTTTGAAGCCCCTTCGACAAACAGTGTGGATTCAAATCAGACTGCCTATGAGCAGTCTGATCTGGGTCCAAACTGTTTGCTTCTATACTTATGTAACCATTAAACAGACATTTACGGATGCAGTCATTTTGCTGGCGTTTTAAGGCTTAAAGGGGACATATTAAAGTTCTAAATCCAGTAAAATTTGGAAGAAAAAGGTACTAAGAGTTAAACATATCATTTTTGTGGTAAAAAAATAAGAATATCTTCGCTAATTAGACCGTTGATTAATGAGTGCCGATAATTTATTATCCTGCTTATCTCCCTTGATTTCTGTAGCGCCGAGTCACTTCCCTTGGATTTGTGACGTCACAAGGGCAGTTCGTCCGATGACTGAGTATTGACTGTATTGTCGCAATGAATAATGCGGCACATATATCGTCTTTGATAGCGATTTAAATGATGTTTCGGGGTAGACATTGACGAGTCTGGACCAATAGGCTACTGTAACACACTTATCAATATTCCAACGAGTTCCTCGAAAGTTGAAGACCCGTTGAAAACATAATCGTAGGCTCACATCGGCAGCCGCCTATAGGGCATAATAAAATTGTATGTCTTTGTTAATCAAACCCCATTTTATATAGATTCTAGTTCTACTATTTGTCTACATGACAAAATGCTCAAGTTTATCAAATACAAAAAACGGGTGACGTTGTCGTATCACACCGGCATGCGACAATAGCGAACGCATTGATTAAAACTTGATCGGCGACAACAACGTTTTCTATTTTCAAACGATGATCGTGTTCCGCAAAATTTATTGTTATCGATTGCAAAAAATGTAATTTTGCGATCAAAAAGGATATTTTTGACTGTCGAAAACGCAGTTTTGCGTTTTTTAAGAATTTGGAATCAAGATCGCCGGGCTACATGTATGTACGAGCTAACTCAGTAAGTTCACTGACTTGAACACCGATTAGCCTAGTTTTTTTGTTTGTTGAATTTATTATTGTCTGTTATGTCGCATTAGTTTTTCTTTCTTCCTTTTTTTGACCACTTGCCCATCGGAATCATTTTACGCATTTCTTGAGACAAGACGCATCCAATGAGCACATTGACAAATTATAGCAAGCTCATGCGATTTTCATTCTTGCACCGAGGGATCAGACTAGCTCGCGCACATGCAGTATCGCAAGGGCCTCCTCCAACAATATAGACATAAAGTAGAGACCCATCCAGTATCCAAGATCGGGCAACTATCGGCCTACTGGCGGCGTCGATGGCCACTCAGGCCCTTAGCCCCGCTAGATGGCTGCGCAACCATGTATGAAGGATTCCTTTTCGAATACCAAAATTGTAGCTTTCCGAGGATTGTACATGTAGATTGATATGATAACCTATTGATTTTAGTTGCACGTGGCCCAGGAATTCTACATGACAAAATGCATGTCATATCGGGAAGGGGAGATAGACTCGCCATTTAGTCAGCGAAATCAAAGAGCATATTGCGTGAGCATCTGCTAAGTTCAAATTCTGATGCAACACAGATCCCGATTTTTATATTTTCTACAAGAATATAAACTATTAATGCGTTCATTGGAAGCGTCTCGCGAGACGCTTTCAAAGAACACAGAAAAGGCGAGCTCATGAGATTTTAGTACTACCAATAAAGTCCAAAACACTTATCTGCGCACAGTCTTGTCAGTTTCTGCCACTCTCACACACAGATAACTTAGGAGCATAGTCGGTGATGAAGAGGCAGGGCAAAATTTAACCGCTCTGCTAGGCTCTAGCCCCACTTAAGATGGCTGCGCATGCATGTACAAATAATGTCTAAAAATATGAGGTAAGTGCAAAAATTCACGAGCCGGCTTTGAACTCTCCCTCTCTCTCTCTCTCTCTCTCTCTCTCTCTCTCTCTCTCTCAATTAACTGATGCCGTAATGAACACTCACCTACCCACATAGCCTACATTATCTTGGTGCGCCATGCATGAATGTTTTAATTTTCGGTGATTAAACATGGGCGGACCCAGAGGAGGGATAGGGGGTCCGGACCCCCCCCCCCACCCCTGAGTTAAATCACAAAAATATAGGGCTTCTTAGCAATACTGGTCTGGATCCCCTGAAAATTCACAAGGCTACAAAGCCAGCATTCACGGTTGAGCCATCATCGGCACGCCAACGAAACGTCGTTTCGCTGGCGGGCCGATGATGGCTCGCTTATCGTGGTATTTGGATCCTCTGTCCCCTCATCAAGTAAAAATGTTTATAAAAAAAAAAGAAGTCAAATTTGGACCCCCTATGACAAAACCTTCAGTATCCGCACGTGTTAAAGACTGTGCAATTTTTGAGCCCTATGTACAGACTGATGAATCCCCACTGGAGTTATACCAATTGTGGCAAAATTCGAATAAGGGAGCGCAGTGACTTAATGGTAGAGTGCGCTTGACTCGAGATCGAAGGGTTACTGGCTCGAGCCTCACCTGCGACACTGCTGCGGTTTGTGTCCTTGAGCAAGACACGTTAATCTCTTCTAAGTACTGTTTCAACCCAGGAAGACCAACCTGACATGACTCAAAGACGCAAAGAATCATTTCAAATAAACAAAATTCGTTTAACACATACGCTACGGAGGACTGAAATAATATTTATGACTCATTTCATTGCAAAATTAAACTGCCGTTTTCATTGCTTGAATTGACGATAGCTCGATGTTCAGGTTTACAAATGCTTTCACGACTGTTTCATGCGCATAGACGCGTAATCGTTTGAATTGTCTCGGAGATTTCCATTTTCTCTGAGCCGCTAAAATAGATTATCGTAGGGCATTCAATTCACTAAAACACAAGAAATCTATCCACAATTTCATTGAGAACGGACCTACTGATCAGAATGCGTATTGCAGTGATTTTTGCAACACATAAACAATTTTTTATCCGAGAATACTAAAAAAATATCGGAATCAAACACGATTCTATACTAACAGTCCTTCATAAACTGCCTCTGTGACGTCATCAGGACACTCCGATAGCAAAGGGAAGTAACTAATTCAAGGGAAGTAAGCGAGTCGATATTTTATTGTCAAAGCGCACAAGCTTAAAGAAAATGATAATTATACTCATTTTATCACTGAACATTGTGGAAAATGATCTGGGTTCTTAATAAATACATTGAATCCGACACATAAAAGGAATTTGTAATGAAAAATGAAAAACCTTGATATGTCCCCTTTAAATCATATATTTTGTGTCATTATTGAGGTGTTATGGCGCAAGATGTTACAGTCACTTTCCAGCTTTTAACTTTTTCTAAGGTAGACCGGTCCCAATTTAGCATTCATGATGTACCGCCTTTACATTGACCCAATAGCTTTATAAAACTTAAGCACATCAGTTCATTCAGAACCTAATGTTACAGTAGCACGTCACACCTTTTCAGGTATGGACTTCGTTACAATTAACTCAGAGTTACTCCATCGGATGTTTCAAAGGTAATACCCCGTTAAATATTTAGCTACCATGGGTAAAAGTTCATTGCAATTAAAAGCACAGAAGTATAACATTGACCGATTCCGTTGTATTATGCACGGCATACACTAACGGATTCGGTTAATGATATCATTCTGAATTAATTTTGACCAAAATATTTTTAATTATCAATGAACTGGTTTAGCTGTGGACTGTTAACCATGCATATATATTTTGTCCATAGACAAGTGCATCATCCGAGGTAGTTACCATAACATTGTTTTATTTATCTATGTTTTTGTGTATCCTTGATCGGGGTATCCACCAGAAGCTGGGGGTTGACCTTGCCAGTTATACTGTGGTTGACCTTGACTTATGTACGCCTGTACTGGAGGTGGCGCCAAGACTTGCCCACCATATGGCCCAGAGGTAGGAGGCACAAATGTTGGTGCTGGCTGACCAGGTACATAATGAGCCTGAAATGTAATGGACATACTTTACTGACAATATGATACGACACTGATATTGCAAATTCAGAAATTTTCGCGAGAATTTTGCTTTTGCGTAAATGTTTAAAGACATATTTGCGACTTTAAAAATACGTGACTGGAGCATGATTTATCTACATCATTAAGAAATTTATGTTTAACTTAAGTGTCACACACTACCGGATAGCACTAACGGACGCGTAATGCACGGTAAAATGTTCGTTCGTGTCCATTTGCATGCGTTTGTTGTCCGTTCCACATGCGGTGAATGCGTTCCGTGTCAGGTGATATCCGTTTTGTCTGGTCCTATCCGTTGGCAAGTTTTGAACATGTGCAAAACTTTGAACCGACGCCGCTGGATAAATATGTACCGTGGATAAACGTTACTCATGCGTTGGTATGCGGTTTGTCCGGTTCACGTGTGGTTTGTCCATTTCTCATGCTTTCGGCATCCTGTAGGTATCCTGTATGTATCCGTTGATGTCCATTCGACCTGAGTTGTGAACGGCCTACTACAGGAAAGGTAACAGAGTTTCCTGGACGAGTACCGCGTGTACATTCTGTGATCGTTCAACGAACGTTATGTCCGTTTCTTATAAGATACATATTTGTTTTGTCCGTTATACATCTGTTACACGGTAGTTAGTTGGCGGTTCTTTGTCCGTTACTTGTTTGGTATGTATACGCTCAGACGACTTCCGCGTCGACATTCACTGCTCACCGGCGTCACTGCGTTTCGGTCCTTGAGCAAGACACATTTATCCTAGCTTAGTACTGGTTCAACTCAGGAAGACCCGTCCCTGTTTAACTGAAAGATTGTTGATGGGACGTAAAGAATCAAATCAAACAAGCAAACAAAAGAAATTCACTGCTACTGAGATGACTTCCATCACCGGATAAACATTTTTTGCAAATTTTCTGTCAGTTCAGTGTCAGTTACCTTTATCCGTTTATATGTGACAACACCATTAGTTTCTATCACAAGCACAAATCTCTCCTTAATCTTTCAAAGTCTTCAATAAAAACAAGGGTGTCTACGGACTGGACATTTTGGAACCATTTTATACCGTATGTTTCCTGAGATACTTAATGTTATACAAACTCATTAGCTGGTATGTTATATCTGTTTCTTCCTAAATTTGAAAAATATATAACAAAATAGGCATTTGGTCTTTTTGATGTCATTTAGGTACTAGAAGACATAGCTTGTAATTTAACCAGCAAAAGAAAGATATTATACAAAAAATGATATTATAGTATGTACATTTAAAGAAATGGATACGGAGTTGTTTATTAAAAACATTTCTTTTTCAAATGAAACAGCATAACAGATTTTTTCAAGCATTTTTGACCATTTTATGCTCTGATGCGAAAAAACATGTTCTGTTAATGATGTGCAATGCTATTTGTCCTCTTAAAACAGTCCCTTAGCACTTCTCTGAAGCAAACATAAAGTGTTTTCACACTATTTTCTGCATCACAGAAGCATATAACAAGCTGTGCGTACAAAAAGTACATTTGATTGTGGCTGAGCCGTTTGGTTGAGGTAGACCATGATATGCTTTACTATAACGAACCTGCTGTGTATGGACGACCTCTGTGTCGCTCTGTGAGTCTCTACGGCAATCAAGGCATAAAAGAAATCCTGCTACAACAGCGCCACTTCCGCCACAAATACAGAGTGAATAGGAATATCCTAAATACTTTGCTTCCATCTTAATGGCATAATATGCACATCCAGCAATCACAGCAATCCCTACAAATATATCCAGATGACAAAGAACTCACTTAACTAAAATAGAAAGTAAAAGTGAATATCGACCTGAAAACTCCTGTCTTTAGGGTTTGCAACTGGGAAGATTCAAACCAGCTTTCTCAGCTACAGAAACTAGTAAGATTAGTGGAAGTTTGCAGCAACTTTAGTAATTCTACAGTCAAAAGAGTGAATAACAAAGGCGCTGATCAGACTTGGTATGCAGTCTGGTTTGTGCCTTTGTGTTTCGGATTTTCTCGCCTGGAAGCCAAAAATACAAAGAGTCGCCTTTGTTTATTCACTTCAATAACTGTTCACCAGCAGACTTGGGTTATTATATGTTATAGGTATTGCTCGATAAGCGTAGAGTTACGTAGGTGGTCAGGTGATGGTGCTTTATTCACCCGATTGGACAAATACAGGGTTTTCTTTCATACTTCTAACTGTTAATATATTTCGTCACTCTACGCTAACCGAGCAAGGACTCTACCTCTCATATTAATTGTATTGCGTCATGTGACCTGACAAACATTATCTATCTCACTGCATGTATCATTATCAGGTCAACATGACGTTGCACCTTTTGAACGACGCCGATGAGGTTGAATCGACGCGAAAATCAATAATAACTAAAATTATATCGCCATTTGGAAGAGTGAACCAAAGGGTTAACTGATAAATAGAATGCCAGGTGGCACCGCTTCGAGAACGCATGTTGAATCGCTCTGCAAGCCTCTCGATTGAACAAGCATTACCAAAGGCTTGCCTGGTAAACTTGATAGCAAAAGACATTCACCTAGTATTCTCTATTTCTCAGTCATTTCTTTTTCTAAAAGCTTTTCTTTAAGATATATTCATTGGGAACGCAATGTTATTACATAATATATTTCTTCGATGCCAGTTGGATCAATGTAATTAAGATAGTTTGTTAAACATTGAATGTCTAAGGCAGTGAATTCAAGTGTACAACACATGTGCTGTAATTTTGAATATTGATAGGTTTAATAACGTCACACAGCCCATATAAGATATGCAAAACCTTATTGCTATATGACTGGAGAGAATTCTGCCTCCTGATTGGCTCAATTTGTCTTCACAAATCTCTATGTTTACTGGCAAATTTCGACCGCAGACGGATCAAAGATTGGACGAGTTTACAAAGTAGCACGTGAAAGGTTGTTCAAACTGTAACAGTTAGTTCTAAACCAAATGTCTTCTATTCATGCTATCCACTTTGAACTGAAAACATGTAAGATATAACCGTTATGTCATTCAGATTTCCATATCTCGTGCTACACCATGAACTCAACTAGCATGTGCTGCATGAAATCGACATGAAATTTGCTGTTTCACCTCCCAACAGGCAAATGAAAGACTTGTATAATATGAATTTTAACAACAGTTTTTTTTGTTTGTTGATTTTTCTTTGTTTGAATAAACACATTTAAAAGGGTGTTTTATAATTTAACTTTACATTCCATGTTCAGGATTTATGTACATTTCAAAATACAAAATACTACATGAAAGTATTTTAATAGCCTTTGCTAAAACTTGTGAGAAAGTCCTTAGGTTGAACATGACTTCAAGACCTTAAGTGAAAATTGAAAAATTTCATTTATAGTTGAAAAGTCATATAACAAAACAGTTATTGACTTCAATTTTGGTAGAAATAAGGATTTATCTGCCCTTAAAGTGATATTTGCCTCGGGCTTGTGGCCTAAGTGTATATCACTTTTTCGGGTAGATAAATCCTCATGTCTACCTCATTGAAGTCAATGATTGAATAATATCACTCCAACGTAGCCATATCTTAGCTTATATGTTGTCATTCATTATTCTGCTATGATGTATTATTTATATTTTGTTCACAGCTTGACCAATATGATTAATTTTCAGAATTATTTTATATTAAGCTTGTGGAAATCTAATTAGATAATCGAAATGGGGGAACACATAGAACTATATTGGTCACACAGTTTTTGATTTTTCAAATGGTTGTAACTTGCTTAATCGCAATGCAATTGATCAATTTTGTATGAGAATGATTGGTTTGGCAAGATCTTCTGCTTAAAATATATATGGGTCAGGATATGAAAAAAGGTACCCTATGGCTATATTAATCAAAATCAAACTTATGATGTGTCTGCAAAGTACTACAACTTAAGAGCATTTTCTGAAAATTTGAAGCAATTATATTCAAAATTGCCGAATATATGGAGATTTGAATAAGCATTTGTAATCAGGTTTTGAATGCGAAGTCAAGAAACACGTTAAGCCTAATATGACGTCTGAACGCTGGTCCCCAGTTGCTCGTTGATTTTAGTTGACTCTGTATAACTATCTAGTAAATATAATGCATTCTCATGCTTTTTCTATGGTTTAATGTAGATGCAAATTAAATTGTACGAATGTGTACTTTTTAAGTGGTATTGAAGGCATTTAAAGTGACCCACCCTTCATTTTGAGGCCATGTAGGTGCTATGGCCTTATTGTTACCATGGCAACAGGCCACATATAAAACCTTAAATATAATGAGAAACATTAGCTACTTTGATTACATCAAACTATAGAACCATTTTTGTGGAACTATAAAAGCATGTTATTTTTGTCATTTTAGGCATTTTTCAAATCTCTATTACGTTATCATAGTTGAAATGCCTTAAGGACCCTTTTCTCAGATCGGTGCTCATATATGTTGTTTGAAAATACTGTTTGCTTTCTTTTACTCACCACGTAAAAGATGGTCTGAAGCTCATTTATTATAGGTTCGCTCTTCAAAATGGTGATTATGAAAGTGTAATTATTGATTCTCGATTCAACGTCATCCAGGTCAACCAAAAAGCGTAACGTCATGTTGACCTGGTAAAGATACATGCAGTGAAACATCTGTATACCATGTTTATCAGGCCAACGTGCAAAACTGCATTTAATATAAATAGATTTGTTTGTTTTGTTTGATTTGATTCTTTACATCCCATCAACAATCTTTCAGTTAAACATGGACGGGTCTTCCTGGGTTGAACCAGTACTAAGCTAGGATAAATGTGTCTTGCTCAAGGCAATATAAATAGACCACCAGAGTTAACTTCTGGTACTAATCTCATATGCACAAAACATCCAATAAACGCACATGCAGAAGCGTCCAGTGGGGTTATTATAGAGGTCTGCATTTCAGTCTGAGTCTTTATCTACGTCAATATTTTGTGTATGCGAGCAGAGAAGGCTCTGGTAAAGCATTTTCTCGCACAAGAACGTTATATAGCGACGTTAGGATGACGTAATTCTTTGCTCTGAAACAGGCGTTTTACAAGACCTACGAATCCTTCATGCTTTCGCGCGCCATTATAGTAATACAAAAATGATTTTAAAGTGTTTTTTTTTCAAAGTTTTCAAGTGACAAAATTACTTTATGCGATAATAACGATTAAGACACTAACACTCTCGGGATCCAGCAGATATTGATACATAGAAAAACATACTTGATCCCTATTAAACATTTATATTGAGGAATGTTCCGTTTGGATGTGGCACCAATCCATGTTTTACACTATGCCAAATTTCAACATATACGTTGCCATTAATACTAACCTGAAATTATGCTGATAAAGATGGCGGCTTGTTTCAATGATCTACTGCGGACTAAGAAGACATTGAGCACAGTACCTCCTGTTGCAAAGATGATGCCAACCAATCCTATACATTGTAAAAGTTTGACAACTAAGAACCAGCTTTGTCCTGAAAATGACAAAATGCCACTATGAATTAGTCTGACACATTGAGTAAAGGGGCTGCTGGACCATACTATTGTTAAGTTTTTCTACATTCGTTCTTAATTTCAAATGATACACAATGAAATACTGTAAATTATACCAATCGGCTATATCTTCAGGAGTACAGTGGTAGAGCGCTCGACTTGACACAGTGCACCGTGTTTCTCCTTGGGCAAGACACTTATCCTCACTGCTTACTACTGATTCGACCCAGGAAAACATCTCGATATGTTGGCAAGGACATTAAGCACTGGTCAACTCAAACTAGACCAACGCATTATTTAAGCTTTGACCACAGGAGCTTGAAGTTTAGACCTTATATCACATATCACTTATATAGCATCAAAACCAAAAGCTCACAATGTCAGTACCACATGAACTTAAAGTGCAGTCATTGTATAGACTGCTACACCGACCTCGTACATATATTACTATTTAGATAGTGGATTATGTAGCAGTCTAGTCCTTATAGAACTTATATAGCCTCAAAACAAAAAACTTATTATGTCCTTAGGTAATGATATTGTGAACTTTTGGTTTTGAGGCTAAATAAGTTCTATAAGGGCTGAACTTCAAGCTCTCAGCTTTGTCAACACTTATAGAGCTAAGTGGCAGCTGTCGACTGCATGATATACATTGCAGGTCTTAACAGTTGCCTGACAGAAACCTAAAAAATACAACTATGACACAGTTCGATGTACCACATGGAGCAAGGTGGCCGCTGTCTTTATACAGCAAGATGTATGGGCGGGCCCAGCGGGGGAGGGGGCAGAGATCTGACCCCCCCCCCCCTTGAAATTCACAAGGGGCTGTATGTTTCCTTCGAAATACTGGTACAGACCCACCTAGAGAAGCAATTCTCGAGAGACGTTGTTGACCAAAAACAAAAAAAAACGTTGTTTGGACCCCCGACGAAATTTTCTGGATCCGCGCATGAGGTGCCAACTACGGAAAAAACCTGTGTAAAACGGCCACTCAAAAATAGACAAAACTAAGGTCTCAGTTATAAATGGTAGCTTAATGAATGTCAAAAGTATTGCAGAGTGCTCCCCTTGGATTCTGCAATACTTTTGAGATGCATTAAGCGATAATTGTTCTTGAACCCAATTTTCGGTCTTTTTGAGAGTGGCCGTTTTACACAGGGTTTACTGTAATCCCATATTGTTGGGATTATCTGTTAAATGACAGTTACCCGAGTTATGCAGCTATGAGGAAAGTGGAATGGATAGTTAACTATAGTCCTTCATATAGTAAGACACAAGATATAAAACTATGACGCAGTGTAGAGTGTGACACAATAAGCAACATGACCGACATTATTTAGCAAAGTATTTGTTATATGACTTTTATAAAAGACCTCGATCCTCTGATTGGCTAGAACTAGCTTTCACGGGTACGGACCGATCTTGATGTGTGCCAGTGGCGATAAACAAGATAAGAAGACCCTGGCCATAGACATTGGAAAATTGGTCTCAATTATGAACTAAATTTAGCCTAGGACATAAAGACATCACTTTTGTCTCTTCTGCCTGACAGCTAAATATAGTTGTCATATGACTGGAGAGAATCCTGTCTCCTGATTGGCCCAATTTGTCTTCATAAATCTCTATGTCTACCTGAAAACTGGTCTAAACTGGCTCAGAAGGTGATATAGGATGAAATCCAGCTCAAACTAGTTTCCAGAAGTTAATATTTTTGACACTTCTGCAATATCACCCTCTAGAGAGCTAAAAATAGCATGATGAGTATAAAACTAGCATGTGCTGCATGAAATTGACATGATTTGCTGTTTCACATCCCAACAGGTAAACTAAGGACTTTAATGAATTTTAACAACTGTTTTGTTATGTTTTGTTTGTTCATTTATCTTTGTTTGAATAAACAAAATGTATAAAAAAAGTTTTATGATTAAATTTTACATTCCACATTCAGAGAATTAATATACATTTCAAATTGCAAAATACTACATTAAAATATTTTAATAACAGTTGATAAAACTTGTTAGGAAGTCCTTAGGTTGAAAGTTGACTTCAACAACAAAAAAGAAAGTAGAAAATTTTCAGTTGAAAAGTCATATAACAAAACAATTATTGACTTCAATTTCGGTAGACATGAGGATTTATCTACCCTTAAAAGTGATATTCACCTCGGCCTAGCGGCCTCGGTGAATTATCACTTTTTCGGGTCGATAAATCCTTATGTCTACCTCATTGAAGTCAATAATTGTATATTGTTATATGACTGGAGAGAATCCTGTCTCCTGATTGGCCCTATTTGTTTTCATAAATCTCTATGTCTACCTGAAAACTGGTCTGAACTGGCTAAGAAGGTGATATAGGATGAAATCCAGCTCAAACTAGTTTTCAGAAGTTAATATTTTTGACACTTCTGCAATATCACCCTCTAGAGAGCTAAAGATAGCATGATGAGTACAAAACTAGCATGTGCTGCATGAAATTGACATGATTTGCTGTTTCACATCCCAACAGCTAAATTAAAGACTTTCATGAATTGTAACAACTGTTTTGTTATGTTTTGTTTGTTCATTTATCTTTGTTTGAATAAACAAAATGTTAAAAAAAAGTTTTTTGATTAAATTTTACATTCCACATTCAGAGAATTAATCTACATTTCAAATTGCAAAATACTACATTAAAATATTCTAATACAGTTGATAAAACTTTTTAGAAAGTCCTTAGGTTCAAGGTTGACTGCAACAACGAAAGTTAAGTTAAAATAGAAAATGTTCATTCTAAGTTGAAAAGTCATATAACAAAACAGTTATTGACTTCAATCTCGGTAGACATAAGGATTTACCTACCCTTAAAAGTGATATTCACCTCGGCCTAGCGGCCTCAGTGAATTATCACTTTTTCGGGTAGATAAATCCTTATGTCTACCTCATTGAAGTCAATAATTGTATAATGTCGGAACACTGACATCAAGAGGGATAGCATGGTTTCTTATGTATATTTCACAGGTCTACACCAAAAAAATTGGTGCTTTCCTTTTCGGTTTCATGTTTAATCAGCAAAGCGACCCCCAACACCTGTAAACATATAACCCCCCATTTCAAGAAATCCTTGATCCACCCCTGCGGTGAGCATCACTGTTTATCTTGACAGAAACCCAAGATATATAGTCCAAAACAGTGTAGGGCTCAGAAACCCATGGTATACCTAATACATTGTGTTGTGTGCACATCCAACAGTTTGCTATAACAGAAACATGAAATAATTACAACACGATGCGACAAAAGATCTGACCCAGAAACTATATTTTGGACTATCCAAATTTTTGCTTTCGTAGTTCGCAGACTATAATATGGACAGCCGGAAATTGGGAACAGGCTGTGATATCTAATTTTGACAGTTTATTGATAATTTGGCACAGAAAACATGTATACCTCATGAAATCGACCCTTTTATACAATTTGGTAAACTTATTATAAGTTGATTTTTTTCATAGTTAAATATAATTATAAATGTAATTATATAAATTTAGTGGACTGATGCCAGTCTAGGAAGATCATATCAAGCTGAGAATAATATTATACATACCATCAACATCTGAAGAACCACAGATCCTCCCTAAAGGAGCGAATTCTACACACTGTTGCCAGAGCCCGGCCCTTACAACGCCTACCCCAAATCCTGATATCACCGTCCAGCTGGGCGTAGAGAACCCAATCACAAATATAATCAATGTTATTACCAAAAACAGAAGCGCTATTTTGATCGCGGTATTCGATTCCGAGAGAGGACGAACCATTTTGTTTTCTTTTGGAAACTTGAAGTAAACAGATATACGGTGAATGGATAGAAGTAAGTTCCAGTTTATTTTGTAGTTATTATCCTTCCCATGCTTTTTGTCGTCTGCTGATTTTTTTTTTTTTTTTTTTTTTTTTTTTTACTTCAAAATCATATTTTTCGAGAAAAATTTCAGGACTACACTGTCGATTGTCAAACGGTTTGGATCCATATCAAGCTCGACGTATTGTCGGGCCTGATCTGACGTTTTGTTGGGCCTGATCTGGGTCCAAACTGTTTGCAAAGGTTATAAGCAGACGACGAAATATATCATATTCCAAAATAATCATAATTGATCTGACGTTTTGTCGTATCTGATCTGGGTCCAAACTTTTTGCAAAGGTTATAAGCAGACGACGAAAGATATCATATCGATGAGAAACCAAGTCTCTGGCGAGCCTGAGTACCAGCGAACTTTCGCTGTTCGCATACAAAAAATATAGACTGAGACCCAGACCAAAATTTTGGATGCTACACCGACCTCGTACATGTATAACAATTTTGATAGTGGCAAAATTGATACCTCCAGCCCGCTGGTTACGTTGGTCGTTTGACGGGAGCTTTTGCATGGTTGCAATTAGTATTGTTGATTCTAAGATAGATGAGAATCGTTTAAAACAAAAAAAAAACATGACCTAATCCACGTAATAAGTGATTTATCCTTAACTACCTCTAACTGCAGTAATACATTAACTGTTATTTACCTGTTTCAATAAAAAAAAATACACTGCTCAAAATATTTATAGGAACACCTGATGATTTTCCATAGGTGATAATGTTAATCCCTGTCCAATAGACTAGTAATGTAATTCACTAGACTATAAGGCAGAAACCCAGTTTCTTTTGCCATTTGTGCTACGACAGTCAAAGTTTTAGATCAGAAAAAGTTTATGATAAAACAATAGCTGCCTTAGTTCATGGCTCAACTTTTGTAATTTTTAATTTTCTTGAAAATGACGATTTTTCTGGAATTCTGTGGATTCTTCCGAATTTGTTAATAGCGTAAACTAATAGTTTCTGCAACATTGAAAGGCTATTGGCTGTACAGAAATGATGCTGTTGTGGTGCTTGATTGAAACATCCTCTTAAGATTTGGTTTGAAAAATGGGGTAATTTTAACAAAAAATCCATTTTTACATAAAGCGTTCTATGGAGATTTCTGGAAAGGGAATACTTCATTTTTATTAACAAGCATCATCCTTGATGGGTAACCAAACTAATCACAGGAGAAACATGTTTTTGCCTTATTTATCCAACTCTCGTTATGAGTCAGACTATGGGTGACTTTGTATTGTGATCAATGGCAAAATATGCAGTGTTCCTTTTAATATTTTGAGAAGTGTAGTATAGTCTTATTAGTATGCATCTTTGAAACACCAGTACAGCCTTCTGACAAAAAATACAATACTTAGTAAATGATAACCTGACACCCTAGATATCCTGTGTTGGGCCGGGGGAGAAATGCGTTAGTATACAAGGGGATAATATAGAGACACTCACTCACAGACATTAAATTGTGAGTAATATTGAAACTTTCCTCAGAATCTATGTTATATTTATGTTGTTTGTATGTTTATGACTTGTATCCCAGTTAGGGGGTTTATTTTGACCAATCACCAAAACTCTAAAGAAGCTGGCCCAAATACACGTTCCTCAGCAACATCGGAAAAATACATTTGTACTATCACTGTACCTGGCACAACTATTAGGAAAGAGCCAAGTCAAGAGAAAGCAATTAATGTCTCTAAAATGCGAATCTGAGATGCATTGCGCAGTCTGATCAGCGCTTGAAATTGTTGTTCAAATTCCAGAAAGAATATTTGTGTTTGCGGAATCATTTTACAAACTAAGATTAAAGAAATTAGTTGTTCTTGACATCGAAGAAAGTTAATAAAATGCAACCCACGGCACCAATGCATCAGCCGCCATTCTAAGAATTTTGGATGGTTAATTCAGTAAACAACCCAGTTTTCATTGTTATCTTGAATCTATCAACCCTTTGCCCGCCAGGTGCTCCTCTCCTCTGCTTTTAAAAGTTCTTATGAAGCATATATTGCAATCAATATGGACCCAAATCAGACTGCTCCTAAGGGAGCACTCTGATCCAGGGTCATATTGTTTGTTTCCATGAACAAATTTAGTCTGACGTGCATTTGAATTTATGCAGCAGACATGTAAAGTAGAAACCATTTTCAGGACAAAAACATGGGTTAATTGCGCCATAATTTATCAGGGTTATTGTGCACAAGAAGCGAAGGATTTGGCCAGACTCTGCTGAGTGGCACAGTCTGTTGCTTGTCGCCGCTGGTTGACTATGCCATAAGCACCAACATTCCCGCTAGTGGCATGCAAAAGAGATAAAGAATATGCCAAATGTTTGTCCAAAAACATTACTGTTATTGCAATTAATCACTCTTTGTCTACTAGTGTCGTCTGTTGATAACTTTTGCAAACAGTTTGGACCCAGATCAGGCCCGACAAAATGTCGGGCCGGATCTGTATCCAAACTGACTGTTTGACGCGTTGATGGTATTCCTGAAATATTATCTTTGAAAAAAAGTTGATTTTGAAAAAAATCAGCAGACGAAAAAGCATGAAAAATTACCCGGTCGGCAAAGAGCAAGGAAATGGTTAATGGAAACTATCAATTAATTAGTAATTTGGAGAAATATTGGAATATATTGATCAAAATTTAACCTTTAAAGCGCCAATCAACAACAGAAGACGTCTGCTTCTCTCATCTGAAGCCTCTATGACAACAGTGTGGACAAATATCAGACTGCTCGGAGCCTCCTATAGGAGAAGTCTGACCTGGGCCCTATAATTTAATCCGTCAGTTATGTTAGGCAATTATTTGCAGCAGACGACTACAACAGATGACATTTTCAGATGCAGTTTTCTCGGCGCCAAAAGGGTTAGCAATACAGGCCTCGAGGTTATGAAACTTTTTCATGCTCAACTCAACTGAGCACGAAATTTAAACTGCTAATAAAAACTAAAACAAGTTTCTTGCTTTAAGCCTATCAGAGGTTGCATTTAGCATGCTAATAAATGTTAAAATGCCTACAATTGTTGGCATTTTAACATTAATGAGCAGGATAAAATTCGTTCTCAGCTGAGTTGAGCAAGAAAAAAAGTTTCATAGCCTCGGGGCCAGGCCTAGACTAAAAGAGGTTTCAAGACATTTTATTCATTACAGGACTGGTATGTTGTATATCAAATTGTAGGGAATGAAAAGTAATAAAACATGCAAGTAAAAATTAAACCCTTACACTCACCACTGGCGTCTGATTGAGACTACTCAAGGGAAACTAGGGGACCAGGGGTTCTGACGCAATCGGCTGAATCTGAGTCTCCATAATAAAATTCATAGATCCAGATACATTGTCATCGACCGGAAGCCAGAGAGGTCGATTCTTTAGTATCGCGCCTGCGAAAGACAATGATCCAGATAAGGAAATTTTATGAGCGTAAAATTGTAATTATTTTCTTACCCGTCAATTTAAACATGTGTTTTGGGTGCTCAAAAGAATCGCCTCATTGAGGCGGTTCTTTTGAGTACCCACAGCATATGTTTTGGATAGAAATAAAGAAAACAGATTGCCAATACGCACTCAGATAAGAGGTCTGAATAAAGTTTAACTAGTCGTGCTATTTAAACATATCTTGTATTGGCCTAAGGGCACTATAAAAATATCTTGCAAAGACCAAAGGACACTGGCCCGTTGGTTCGACCTTACCAAAAAGTAGGTCAAGGTCAACCTAGGATCATCAATTGAGCAAATTTGGCTGCGTTCACATCGTCAATGCTCCATACCAAGACCAAAGGTCGATTTGGCCTTCTATTTCCAATGAAGACTTTAGAGAGTTTTTTTCCCTACATGGACCTGGCGGCCATTTTGGTTTATGTGACCTTAAACTTAAAGTCATATTATGATCTTCTCATCTAACGGATGCCTCATTTGAAATTTGAGTTGAATCAACCCATAGGCTTCTTAGAAAAATACGTTTAGATTATTATGTAGCCGCTCAAAATGACCGACCTAAGATGAAAGATCAACGGTCAACTTGACATTTGGTACTTATCTATAACCATTGTCGCATTAAGTGTTCTAGAATAACACATATCTGGCAAAAATTATTATTTGGGCTTTTACGGTTATAGAAAAATCAACTTTTTTATGTTTCCCATATATATGCAATAGGAAACATATATGACCTTAATCTAAGTAGGTCAAGGTCAACATAGGATCATCATTTGAACAAACTTGGAAGGTCCCATATCCCAAATACTACATACCAAGTCCCTCTTGTTCTGAAGTAGCTTTTAAAGGGTTTTTACCTTTTATGAGCCTGGCAGCCATCTTCCTCATATGACCAAACCCATTTGCATAAATTTTCATTTCCTCGCCCCAAAAATTATTCATATTAAATTTGAGTTCGATTGGCCAAATGCTGTCTGAGAAAATCTGTTTAATATATTGATGGGAATCCTATGGTCAACTTTGACCTTTGAGTTTTAGCCAAAAGAAATCTCATTATCTCTTCCAAAATAAGCCCTGATTTGATGGTATATTTGAAAGAATATTTTAACCCTTAAAGCGCCAAGAAAAAAAAACCCCATCTGAAAATACCGTCAGCTGAGTGCTCCCTAGATCCCTGAAAATAATGCATTGATCTCCCCATCTCCCTGCAAATAATGTCATTGTCTCCCTAAAAGTATTTGCCTTCGCTCCCCAAATCCCTAAAAATAGTTCAGTCTCTCCCCAAATCCCCAAAAATATAAGCTAATTCTCCCTAAAATGTACTTATCTTTCCGTAGAATTAAAATCACATACGTAAAAACTATGAAGCTATATAAGAGCGCATTACTTAATGCTCACTTAATATTTTGTCTTATACATGTAAAGACAGATCTTTGCCATGGAATACATGACATTTAAAAGCCATGGAATGCATGAAACATAATTAATTTCAATGAAATGCATTATATATGGTTCAAAGTATGAGGTCATCCTTAAAATGTTGTTGCTGCACCTGGTAGAGTTTGGAGACATACCATTCGTTTTTTCTTTTTGGGAACAGGGGCTGATTTTTACCAACAGCTTAAACTACATTTTTCTAGACACTTTAATGAAAGCATTAAACTATAAAAAGTCTTTTCTATAATTGCTCATTAGTGCCTATATGCTTGTTTAACTTCAGTTAAATCAAGTAAGTAAATATCTGATAAGCAGTCTTCTAAAATTCCCTTAGAAAGGGCTAATTACCTATAAATACAACATAGCAGGTGTGTAGGTGGCCCTGTAACATTGTGTAGTCACACTGTTACTAGGGGGGTCCGGGAGCATGCTCCCCCGGAAATTTTTTGAAGAAATGGTGTGATCTGGTGCAATCTGGGATGTCCCAACTTATGTTATTACCAGCTTAGAAATCATCAATTTTAAGGGAAAAAATCAACAAGATAACTTAATTACCCTATTCTCTTCCCGATCAATCTTGATGAGCATGTTAGTATGAAAATAAATACAATTAGATTTTACAAGGGGGGTCTGGGGGGCTAGCCTCCCAGAAGCAGAAGATTTTTTTTTAAAAAATCAAACAAAATGGAGGCTTTCCCTTATATTTTTTGCTTTTTGGCTAGGCTCCCTATATCCCCAAAATTATTAGCTTGCTCCCTAGATCCCCTTAAATAATTACCAATGCTCCCTAGCTCCCTGAAAATAAAAAGTCATTCTCCCCAGATCCCCAAAACCCCTGGGGGCCCCAGCTGAAGTCGTCTGCTGCAAATAATTACCTAGCATTACTGACGAATTAAGTATAGAAGCAAACAGCGTGGACCCAGAACAGACTGCTCCAGGAGCAGTCTAATCTGGGTCCACACTGTTTGCCACAGAGTCTTCTTAAACATTTCAGCAGACGAGAAGAGCAGACGATTTTTGTTGCGATTGGCGCATTAAGGGTTAAATAGCGTAATTTAAAGAATATAAAAAGGTAAAATACTCCATCAGGTAACGATAAAGTGTGCAAAATAACCAGCATGCAAACAATAACAACAACAACAACAACAACAACAACACAGCAGCAGCAGCAACAACGAAAACAACAATAACAACATCAAGCAAACAATTCGTTTTGTTCCTTAACCCTTAAAGCGCCAATCATGACTGCAGCAGACGACAAATATTGCAACATCTTCCCCGATTTTCGAAAAAAAACAAGGTATGACATTTCATGAGAATCGTCTGCCAGCAGACGATTCTCATGAAATATCATGCTATTGTTATTTTTGAAACAGCGGCAAAATTTGAAATTGTCGTCTGCTGCAAATTATAGGAGGCGCTTTATGGGTTAAGTGATTAATCGAGTTGAGCATAATGCGTACCAGCACCAGCATCTACTGACGAATCACAGATAGTCCCTAAAGATGAGAGTTCTACACAATGTTGCCAGAGCCCGAACCGAGCAAAGCCTATCCCAAGTCCTGATATCACCGTCCAGCTAGGCGTTGAGAACCCAATCACAAATATAATCAAATTAATTACCAAAAACAGAAGCGCTATTTTGATTGCGGTATTCGATTCCGACAGAGGACGAACCATTTAGTAAACAGATATACAGTTGATGCTTAAAATTGAGTTACAGTTATATCCTGCACTTGGTAATTTTTCATGCTTTTTGTCGTCTGTTGATTTTTTTCTTCAAAATCATCTTTTTCGAAAACTTCTTAGAGGGGGTGGACAGGGGGGTACCCCATTCCAAGTTCCCTCCCCCTTTCCCACCACTTCCCTCCCCCTTTCCCCCCCATTTCCCTCCCCCTTCTCCCCCACTTCCCTCCCCCTATCAGATTTTTTCCCTCCCCCTGATAAAATTTTGTTCTTATTCAAGAACTAAAGCGTATATATGTCAGTGAAGAACTAAGAATGGTTCACCATAGACTCAGCTGTCGTATTTTCATGCACAATTACTCAGTAGGCAAAGAACCAGCCTATCTCCAGATCAATGTCTTTTCTAGAACCAGCGAAGGAAACATTATTTATACTAGGCAAAACAAAAACCTCTTGTTTATGGTCACTTTTGGCGCCTACTCAATTTTTAGCCTTTTTGGGACTTTAAGGTCTATTTTCTAAACTTTTTAAAGGATTCTTGTTTTACTTTTTTTCATACCAAAAGTTTATAAAAAAAAGTTTGCCAACCTATCGACCTCTTAACATATTGAAGATATTGAAGAGGTAACGGCAAAAACAAATATTTGTTTTTTTTTTTTTTAAATTTTTGGCCTTACTTCTAAAATCATAAATACGGGTTCATGCTTTGCGCTGCTCATAAAAATTGTCTGTCGAGTAACTCTTTTTGCATACTTGGTATGCTGATTTGTTTTCAAAGTTAACTTTTTCGCAAAAAATAAAAATCAGGAATACCTGGCGCCATCAGAGTGTCAAAAGTGTTGGGTCAAGACCAGGGCCGTCAGAATCCAGATCAGGCCTGATAGAAGCCGATCTGGGTCCAAACTGTTTGCAAAGGTTATCAGCAGACTACAAAAGTGTATAAGTATTAGGATGTTCTGCTGGTGTTGATTTATTGATGATTGTTACTCCAATCGTGGGATTCTGTAATTGTTAAATGTTTTGTTGTACGTTACTTAATGTCTGTTCTAGTTTTGCAGCTTTGCTTAGTTTGCCTTCCTGATGTCTCATGATTGGTGTGTAGCTCTGTCTCGCGGTGCCATGGGTGTGTCTGCAGTTTGTGATTGTGGTATTTCCTGATCATACTCACTTACTATTCTTGTAAAAAGTTTGTTTTAGAAGAACTATAAGGGAGACAAGGAAGGGTTCATATGCATGATTTTGAGTTAGCGAGATATAAGCTCTAAGGAACCTTCATAAAACTCTTTCACATTTGTGGAAAAATGAATTCTAGTATGAACATTGTAGGGTGTAGGCCTAACTCTTTTGAGCACTAATCTCAATACTTGATTCTTGTGAATGTCACTTTAAAGCTGCATAGTCTTTAACGTTGATCTTTTAATTTTAGAAATAATGTTTCTGTTTTTCAAGAGCACAGTAAAAAAACTAAAATTCAGGCATATATTTCACCAATTTCGTAAATCTTAACAAATTATCAGTATCAAAACAACAGCATTCATGTTAAAAGTTAACCGTCTATAATTATTGGAGGGACGCAAATAATTACCAACAAGAGAAAAAAAACACCTGTTTTTAATAGATAATTCACTTTTCCATGCAGTTTTCAGCTATAGTGAACAGATTTATTGAGAAAACATGACTTAATTCTACTTTTACAAACACCATTTTTAGAAAAGAAATTTTTTCGAAAAATGTTCATAGTTGCAGACTTAGCCTCTTTAAAATACGCCATTCATCGATATTTTGACAGATCAAAACTCTAGCATACCATGGAGGTCAGCCTTATAAGATCGGTGAACTCTTTTTTTTTTTTTTTTTTTTTTTTTTTTTTTTTTTACAAAAGTCATTCTTTAGCGCGGACAGGGACGCAACTTGCCTTAAATTAATAGTCTGCACTTAAAAATATCGTATTCTGATGAATAACCTAGATGAGACGCCGTAAGGATGAGAGTAGTAATGCACGACACCATTTCTACTGATGAGACGCCACAAAATGAAAATGCGGCATCACGGTCCGCGCGCCACGATATAACACACTCTAGGTAGTGGTGTACAATATAAAATCTTTAAAAAATCAGGGCCTCTTTTTTTACTTCGATTTTGGGTGCCGAACCTTCAAAGAAAGTAATGCCACCATAAACATGATAACACCTGTCACAATTGGAAACACCTGCCACAATTGGATTTAGGCAGATTAGAATTGCTTTTCTACACACACTTTGTATACGTATTACCAGGAATATAACAGGCATATAATAATTCACTAGTTTCGGTTTAATACGTACTCTAATGCGTTTTTGCGTAAGCGGTAGCTATATATACGTCCCTGACGAAATAAATAAAATAGTTATCAACGGCAGCTGAACGCCGTTTTTAAAATGTGTAAATTCCAACCGGCGTTTCAAAGAGGAAGAGAAGCAAAGGGACACAATCCAATACGAAACTGAGAAATATGGCCAGAAACAATCGATCAAGTTTGCTACTTTTAAGACGCCCGAAATTACTCTAAACCAAGACTCGAAAGTGAACTGCGTCCTTTTATGCCCTTATATGACTTAAAGGTCTTAAAGGGTATCGTTATGAATATTTTTTTTTCAATTTTCTAGTAAAAAAAAGTATTTTCGCCCTCCAATCTTTCCAGACCCCCGCCCACAATTGCCCCTCTTCCCGCCCCCTCTACTCCCGCTTCCCGCCCCCTCTACACCCGATTCCGCACCCTCTACCCCCGATTCCGCACCCTCTATCCCCGTATCCCCGCCCCCCCTGTCCACCCCCTCCATTCAGTGCTTGATACTTTTTTAATGTAGTGTTTCGGGTAATCACACAGCGTATTGACACAAATCCGACTTTACAGTCGTGATGTGCCTTAGCAGACTGGTCGATTCTTTAGTATCGCGCCTGCGCAAGACAATGGGCTGTATCGGACAATGTACTATTATATCAGCCTATACCAAACCAGACTGTACCATAACACTCGTATACCATACCAGACTATACTGACCAGACTGTACTAGACCATATACCATACTAGACCAGACTGTACCAGACCATATAACTGTAGTTACGACGTATGTTTACTGGGATACGAGCCCAGCAGGCACACATCGTTGACTCAGAATTGATTCAACGTTGATTCAGTCTTAGTGTTGAATCAACGTTGAATCTATGTTGAGTCAACAATGTGTGCCTGCTGGGCGGATTAACACAAAAACTCACCTACTCCTATAAAAGGAAAGTAGTCACAATGCTTTTCTTCCGCCCCATCTCCGTCAAAATCAGTCTCTCCACATCGTTGCCAGAGTCCTGAACTCACTATTCCATCGGGTAACTCTAAATGTTTCCATTCCGTTGTTGAAAACCCAACTATAAATATAAGTAATGTAAGGTCCGATTTTAATGCCGGATGTTGATTCCGACAGCGGACGAACCATTCCTTTTAGAAATGAGAACAAAACATATTATTGACTCAAGGTTATATGACATAACATGCTGTGTAGTGAAACGATGCATGCATAAAACATTTTCAGGACCAGGCGAAAAGCTCCAATACTATTTGGGTTAAACTTGAAAAATAAAGCTGGACCTTCCCAGTGGGTACCTGTCCCATGTTCACCTTAAAAATGGGCGTGTTCACGGCCGTTCCCGAAATGGGGAAGAAAGTTTTATGTCCCCTGTTCCCCCAGGTGCGTAGTCAGACAGTAAAGAAGAAACAGAATGAGAAAAACTGACGGTACCCGTACTAAACAAGGACTAGATATTTAACCTTTATATGCTGCTTGCAGCCTTAGGATATTAACCCTTAAAGCGCCCATTACGACTAAGCAGACGACAAATTTTGCAACATTTTTCCTTATTTTTAGAAAAAAAAATAAGGTATCATATTACATGAGAATCGTCTGCCAGCATGACTTATTTGTATTTTCGAAAAAAAAAAAAACGGCAAAATTTGCAATTGTCGTCTGCTGCAAATTATCGGTGGCGCTTGAAGGGTTGATTTAGCTTTCTAAAGTTCAAATAACCAGGAATAAACAGAAATTTGCATATATGAGTACATAATTGCATTGGTTAATTACCAGACTGTCCATACAATTTCATTCCAGGTGACAACACTCACTGAAAATAAATTCAAATTTTAGGGATGCAGTCTGAAGTAGCCAAAAATACTTCGGCACTTTTCTTCTCAGAAAAATGTCAACAAAACTGAAAGTAGACTTCTATTTTTAGACAAATCTATTCATTGCAGGTCACTGTTGAAGAGCATTATTTATCATTTTCAGAAAAACTTTCTTACCCCTATGTGTAATCCAATATGTTCATATCAGTAGTTAAAATGTCTTCTGCGAACCCAGCTTGGAAATTTTCCTAGTCTTCAGTTACATTAAAAGTGGCTATTCTTATGATAATTAAAGGGAATTAGGGTAAAGTCAGGTAAATTCGGACATTCGTCTAAATTTGGACAGGGACCTAGTTTCTTTTGTATTTGAATGATTGGAACAAAAATTAAATAAACTAAGCAAACCGTGAAAATCTTGATGAGATGGCTCATAAGGATCCGTCTCATCTGGATTTACACTGTTTGCGAATGTGTGTCTGAATTCACCTGATGTCCGAATTTACCCGACTTTTTCCTGTTTTTTTCTCGAGTCGATCGATGCTACTGTCCTGCCAGCCAAGAGTGACAGTGACGTCATGTTTTGTTTACAAAGTTATTAGGGACTTGGAATGATAGATCACTTGTGTATTAATCCTATCCACATAATTAGATTAATACACAAGTGATATCAATTTGCATTAGCTAAAGTGGAGTGTACAAGTTAATGTTTTACTTAACAACTGTAAACAAAACACGACGTCACTGTCACTCTAAGCTGGCAGGACAGTACGCACCTGGAACATGTATACACAACTTTAACTCTTTGCATGCTGCGTAATTTTACATGTTTTAGAATAATTTTCTGCAATTTCATTAACATAAAATCCCATCACCTCTCTCGTGTATTATTAGATGAAGGCCCGGCTGGCGAGAGACCCCTTGAAAATGGACATCCAGCTGGCCAGGGTCACCTTAAAAAACAAAAGAAAAAACAAAAAACTTTGAAAAAGGGAAAATAAAAAAAGAGACCTTTCCTTACGAAACCTCCCTCGGAGAAATTCGTTTGATGACAAGACTTTGCATCAGGTATCGTCATGTAACCGTCCAAATGAGTTTTGGACAGACTAGGTTAACACATAAATTTAAGAGGTTGTGTTTCACTTGACTTAAATGTATAGAAATTATTAGTTTATTATGGTAATGAATCAGGTCTGGGCCTAAATTTCAATAGAAAAAATTTGACCATGTGCATTTATTTAAAATCATGTTTATATTAGTCAGATGTCTTTGCTTTTGAGTTGAGTTTGAAAATCACACATAAGTAGTGCCCCTTAACACTTTAACAATTGCATGGTTCCTATTTAGATGATTTCTATACCTATGGTTTAATAAGCCCAAATAGCTGAGGGGTTAAGTGGTAAAGATAGCCAGTCTATTGCATACAGAAGACAAGATAACCCTGTTGGTACAGGTTCGAACCCTGTGAAAAAGAAAAAAAAGAAAATATTATTTTTAAAGATTTTTTAAATTCATTGCATTGGTTTCAATTTCTCTTGTTGTTGTATTTGTACTTACATCACTATCAACATTTTTAGCCATATAGCTATGGTAAATCATCATACAACAGTGTTCTTGGGCAGGTTACTTTGAAATGGTTTAGAAGACCTTAGAGTATGCATACTATCACATTCATACTTTTGTGTACAAGACTTAAAGATACTGTTGAGACTACACAGATGCACATTCTCATCAAGACCTTCACTGTTTGTCTTTATGATAAATCTCCTTTCCATGAGCTGGATCGGATCGTTTGTTTTCTTTTAATATGCATAATATATCAACTTGCCACGAAGCACATTCAGAATTGAAACAAAAGCCCATGATAATACAGGTACTCATATTGTCGTGTATTTCAGTTTATCTCCATAAACGTATATATTGTATGCACTGAACGGTGAGGCTTCAAATGAGCACCACAAACGTCAGTTTTTGCTGAGCGTAAGTTGAAAAAAGGTTCCATATTCAAAGCTATCAAATAAATAAAAAACTAAAAAGCATACTCTATGAAGTAACATATATTCAAGCCCCCTACTTGCACACCAGACCTAATAGTGGCTGCAACTGATGTCGGTTCTAAGGCGTGGTTTCAGCTGTTGTTGTGGTCGTTTGCTGTTGCGACCATACGGCATATTATTTCAGTCAATACTCAGACGAGACTCAGTATGCATGCAGTCTTGCCAGAGCCTTCACTGCTCTCGCACATAAACAAAATGGGTGTATACATGGCATCTTTTATCAGTCAATGCGCAGACAACCTTAGCATGCGTGCAGCCTCGCCAGAGCCTTCACTGCTCTCACAGATGCACAAAATGGGCGTACATACGGCATATTCTTTCAGTCAATGCTCAGACGCGCATTAGCATGCGTGCAGTCACGCCAGAGCCTTAAATGCTCTCGCACATGCACACAATGGGCGTACACACGGCATGTTCGTTCAGTCAATGCTCAGATGAGCCATAGCGTGTATGCAGTCTTGCCAGAGTCTCTACTGCATTCGCACATGCACAAAATGGGCGTACATATGACATATTTTTCAGTCAAGGCTCAGACGAGACCTAGTATGCATGAAGTCTTGCCAGAGCCTTCACTGCTCTCGCACATACACAAAATGGGTGTGTTAATGGCATCTTTTATCAGTCAATGCTCAAACAAGCCCTAGCATGCATGCAGTCTCGCCAGAGCCTTCACTACTCTCGCACATGCGCAAAATGGGCGTACATACGGCATATTCTTTCAGTCAATGCGCAGACGAGCCTTAGCGTGTGTGCTGTCTTGCCAGAGTCTTCACTGCTCTCGCACATGCAAAAAATGGGCGTTCATATGGCACATTTTTTCAGTCAATTCTCAGACGAGACTTAGTAAGCGTGCAGTCTCGCCAGAGCCTTCAATGCTCTCGCACATGCACAAAATGGGCGTACATACAGCATATTATTTCAGTCAATGCTCAGACGCGCCTGAGCATGCGCACAGCCTCGTCAGATCCTTTGTTGCTCGCACATTGCCAAAATGGATGTTGAAAAAGAATCATCAGACAAAGTCTAAGCATGTTTACAGATCGAATTTATACATATACAATAAGTACCAAAATTGTATGCGATGGCTCAAATATAATACATGTTTAATGGTATGTTGACGTCTGAACCGCTAGTTTCGTATTTTATTTCTTCTTGTAGAAACAGCTGTCACCCTACAAGTCATTTGGGTCAAAATTTGTTCATATGTCTAACTTTTGATAGCCAAATATTACATTTTTGACCCATGTACAAGAATAACCTAAAAATCGTCCACTCCCAAATTCGAACCTGTGCGACCAAATGCATTATTAAGTATGTGAAACATGCTGAGCCAGCGCATGCGATTGTGATAATTTTACTGCAGTTTTGAGCAATGAAAGACTCCATCTAGTCTGTGCATCAATTCAGACTCCGAACTCCAAGGTAAAAACATCACTCACAAGGTGAGTTGGTACTTTTTCCAAGTCATTAGATTGCATGCAACATTTACATGGCATTATTTCACCTTTGGGCTCAGAACAGAAAGTCATTTTGTCTTTTTGTGCGCATAATTAGCATAAATACACTCAATAAAAAGTTTAACTCTCATAGTGCTTACCAAATACATTACCATATAATAATTTTCTGCATTTTCATTAACATAAAATCCCATCCCCTCTCTCGTGTGTTATCAGATGAAGGCCCAGCTAGCGAGAGACCCTTTGAAAATGGACATCCAGCTGGCCAGGGTCACCTTAAAAACCAAAAGAAAAAAAAACAAACAAAAAACTTTGAAAAAGGGCAAATAAAAAAAGAGGCCTTTCCTTACGAATCCTCCCTCGAAGAAATTCGTTTGATGACAAGACCTTGCATCAGGTCTCGTCATGTAACCTTCCAAATGAGTTTTGGACAGGCTAGGCAAACACATAAATTTAAGAAGTTGTGTTTCACTTGACTTAAATGTATAGAAATTATTAGTTTATTTTGGTAAAATAATATGCTGTTTTAAATAAATCAGATCTGGGCCTAAATTTCGGTGTGCTCTTCAATAGAAAAATATGACCAAGTGCATTTATTTAAAAGCATGTTTCATTAGACAGATGTCTTTGCTTTTGAGTTGAGTTTGAAAATAACACATAAGCAGTGCCCCTTAACACTTTAACAATTGCATGGTTCCTATTTAGATGAATTCTATACCTATGGTTTAATAAGCCCAAATAGCTGAGGGGTTAAGTGGTAAAGTTAGCCAGTCTAATGCATACAG